>CM060980.1:160071925-161271925 GCA_030765065.1 Deroplatys truncata | reverse complement strand
TGGAATTCTAAGGCAGCATATAGCTTTCAGTTCTTAAACATTTGACTATCGCTGTTCTCTTTGTAGTTATAACGAAATGTGTAATGTAACTTTTTCTGCAAAGGTTTATTTGGATTGCAATGTTGTAGATAAAAAAAAAGCTTTAGTAAGAATTGTTTGTATACCCACTAATAAAGATAAAGGGCAGAGAAGGTCATGTGAATGTAGCATATAAGATATTTTTAGAGCTTTCACCGGAGATACGTATTTTAAAATTGCCAGAACTCAACAAAGCAAGTTCTTGTGTGTCAATGAATGAGTGTATTTATTTAAATAACAGTATGCATATGTAGATTCTTATCAATCGCAAGGGTCGCAGGCCGTACGTGCTGTTATAATACACAGGATAACAAACAAAATTAAAAATAAATACATAAATAAAGCAAAAAATATAAGGAAACGAGAAAATAATACTACTACAAGAAAGCACCATTGCATGAAAAAAGTAAAACACATTCAAATATAGCATCCTAAATACAAACAACGCACAGAAGAAGGGTAAGTTCTATTACGATATATTATGCCTATTGTAGTAAACAAAGAACGGTTAAGAGAATAAGTAAACACGGCACATTAACAATAATTGAAAAAAATGACATAAAGTACCAACACCAACGTTTAGCTCTTTTTAAATTCCCGCTTCCCTAAAGTCAGCCCTCTCAGATCGCAGCTGTCTCGCCTTAAGTAAAAATTTACCTATCCTCTCCATGTCTTCCCTGCCTGCCAGTAGCGTCTAGCATACCCTTTACTCTCCATTCGAGGTGGTAAAGGATCGCAGTAAATATTTCCCCTCCATTTCTCCGCACGGCTAAACCTTACTAAGATATGCACCCAGGACTCTTCCTCCTAACAAATGGGGCGCATTCCCCTACCATTTTATCAGTAATTTTTAAACAGGGAAACATTATTTCAGAGTTGTTTCATATTACAAAGGAACTTATATAGAGCTGCTGCTTATCCCCTATGTTATTTAAAATATGTCGTCTAGAAACGCTTAGAAATGAAGGAAAAGTGTCTCAGGAATGGGGATTCAGATATAGGATTTTTATTGGACCACGCTTTTGTATGCTGATGATAAAGTAATTATAGTAGTGAAGAATGTGATGTAGACTATATGCTGAGGAAACTGGAGGAGGAGTATTAGAAATAGAGTCTCAAAATGAACATGGTAAAAACAGAATACCTGTGAGTAGGAGGGCAAGAAAACTTAGAATTGTATATTTGGAACATAATTGAATGCAATGAGTTTAAATATCTGGGAAGCATTATGATAGCAGAAGGAACAACCCTAAAAGACATTCACAATCGAGCACAACAAGGGGAGATAGCTATTTACCTTTTAAATAGGTTGTTATGGTCGAACAGAATGAAAATTAATACAAAGGTGAGGATATACAGTGCTATGGTGGAAACGATATTATCTTATGGGTGTAAATGTTGGCAACTGTCGGGGTAAGATAAAAGGATAATTGAGACAGTGGAAATAGACTTCCTTAGGAGAGAATATAGGATTTATAAATTACAACATGTGCCTAATGCGGAAATTCGAAGACGAACTGGAAGGATTTTTACAAGTGCTGAGAGGATAGAATCTAGACAGTTATTATGATGTGGTTACGTGAAAAGAATGGAAAAGGAAAGATAGCCAAAAAGAGGTTTGAATTATAATTCAGGGAACATAAGAGGAAGACCTGAAACGCAATGGAAAGAAGGAATTAGAACGACTATTTTGATAGGTCTATTGGAGAAGATGAATGGGCTGATAGGCATGGCGATCGAAATGCGGTATGTGGTAAGGACTGTAGGCCTTCACAAAAAAAATTATCATCCACCATGTTCCTAGTCCAGGCGCGAGTCCCTGTCCAATAAGTGTGGTGCCCGTTTTGATATATTGCTCCAATGTCCACTCAGATTTTTAGCCCAGACTGTACTTCTATTTCTCCGTGCATTGCACAATTGTTTGTTGCCCATCAATATCATAGAAGCGGTTCTTAATCTTCTCCATACACTCCGTCTATTTCCCTGACCTGCCATTAAAATGTAGCAACTTATCCCTCTCGCTGGATCGTCATTATGCGTCATTATGCGTCTCGTCCCCTGGCCTTGCTCCCGCCAGGGGTACGTTTCCGCCGGATACTTCGGAATTTAAATATCACATTCCCCACTATACTTCCACGACGTCACACACAGTTCCCCCCTTGGCTGCATTCTGGAGTATCTTGCCACCTTGATTTGACGTCCATGCCAAAGTCCACGACCCCCGCTCCGGTCATCCGTTCGGCTTTTGCCGAAGTTCAGTCTCACTTTGGCAGCCATTGTTTTATTTATACCCACGGCTCAAAGGATGACCGTGGAGTTGGATGGGCCTTTTTACTTGGTGTAGAACGTTTTATGTTTCGTCTCTCTGACCAGTGCTCGATTTTTACTGTTGAACTTATTGCTCTGGAACAAGCTCTGTCTTTTATCCGTCAACGTGGTCTGCAGAATTGTGTTATATGCACGGACTCTTTAAGCGCCCTTTCTAGCCTTCGTGCGCTGTACGTACGCCATCCTATCGTGCAGCGTCTCCAGGATTGTTCCCACCGGCTTACCTCTGATGGAGTCAGCCTATTCTTTGTCTGGGTTCCTGGACACGTTGGCATTCCTGGTAATGAAGGTGCAGATGCTGCTGCCAAGAGCGCTATTTTATCTCGTTCTTGTTTTAGCTCCTCTGTTCCTGCGGACGATTTTAGTCACTATTTAAAGAAGTCTATTCTCTCTCTATGGTTTGCTGCCTGGTCCTCTGTCCAGGCTAGCAAATTGCGGGAGATAAAGCCTTTACCCTCTGCCTGGGCTACTTCTTCCCGATCCTCCCGTCGGGAGGAGGTTATTTTATGTAGACTTCGAATCGGGCACTGTCGTTTTAGCCACTGTCACTTGTTGCGCCGTGAGCCCGCTCCCGTTTGTAATCGTTGCGGTGCGCCGTTAACGGTGCGGCATGTTTTAGAGCAGTGTCAGTATTTCGCTACTCTTCGTACTGCTCTGCAGATGGACGTAGCATTGCCCGACATTTTAGCGGACATGTTGGCTGTGGAACGTGTTTTAACTTTCATTCGGCGCAGCAGCTTCCAGGACAGCGTTTGACCTCTCTGCGTTCTTTCTTTCTGGTTTTTAGTGTTTTAGACCCATTTTTTTAGCTGCCTTGTTTTTAGCCTCTCGTTCTACAGTCTGTGACACTGCCTCTTATTCTTTTTCGTCGACTTTTAACCTGACATTTTATAGCTTTTATGTCCTTCATTCTCGGCCCTATTGTCTGTTTGGCTTTTTAACTGCTCACTAACCTGTATTTTATCTGTGGCGGGCGCTAATGACCTTTCTGGTTTTGCGCCCTTCATCCTCCCACTTCTCCCCCCTCCTATGGTTTCTAAACCCTTCCTTAATTTTGATGCCCATATCGAATTCCTCCCATTCTAAACTGTTCTTGAAAGCAGACCGTTCTAATTAGTGATTGTCTCCAAAAACGATTTTCATGCAATATTTTAATGTTTTGATTTTTCACTCTTTCGTTTCACTATGCACCCCAAATTCCTTCTTTATTCCGCAGTTGGCCGTATCCCTCCCTAGCCCCAGAATTCCTTTAAAAACTGAGTCTTCACTTAGTCCAGATTCCCTATTTGTTCCCAAACCCACGTTCCTTCTCTGTTTGTGTGTGGGGGGGAGAGGGGTTTCGAACCCTTCAGCTGCCTTGATGCGGGAGCTCAGTATCCCTAGCATTCATGGTACTTCTGATTACTAGAGGAATACAAAAATCCGAGTGAAAAACTTCCTTCGTGGATACTGGGGGGATACAATCCGGATTTTAAACTTCTTCCAAGGATGCTAACTATATAATATAAATCTAGAGTTTCAACTTCCTCCAAGGATACTAGCGATATACAAAAAATCTATCTAAGTATCGAATATCTAAGGATTTTAGAGGTATAACAAAAAATCTAGTTTTAAACTTCCTCTATGGATACTAGCGATATACTAAAAGTCTGGATTTTCAACTTGCCCTAAGGACATTAGTGATATACTAAAACCCTTAATTTTCGTCGAGGAGTACCATGCTAGTCTCTAGTTCTCGAGGTCGGATGTTCAAACCCGGTAGAGGGCGATGGATTTTATTCGTGCGTAAAAATCGTTAACATCTATCGCGTTAGATGAAATAATTTGTTTTATTTTTTATTTTCCATTTTATTTTGTTTTATTTTTCACTGGGAATCACAACTGCATTTTAATATTTTTATAACGAACTACCAGTACTGTTTAAGCTTTTTTACTTTCTCTACTACGTATAGTAAGTAGGGGAAGTATTGCATTCCACCCAAAAATTCGATACCGAGATTACGCCGGAAATACATGTTTTGAGACTTCCTGAAACCAAAAAAAGCATTTTTGGAAACATGTCCGTGTGTGTGTCTGTGTGTGTGTGTCTGTGAACAGCATAACTCAAAAACGAACAGTCGGATAAGCACCAAACTTGGTATTTAGGTTCAGTATCTTCCAGAGATGCGACACGAAGGTTTTCAAGAAAATCCCCCCACCCCAGACTACCCTTTACATGGAAGATTTTTCGAAAATTTTAATTTTCTCAAAAATGGCTCTAACGATTTTGATGAAAATATCATATGTTTAAGATAATGTCATGAGAAATGAAATGTATATCTCGAATTTTCTGGGAATGTCTCCAAAAGTATTCTTCATTGTGAACGACTTTTGCATAACTGGTAAACCATAAGAGATAGACAAAATTTTACTACACAAATAATGTAGATCGCGTTAAAATACATAACTTATGTCATATACATTTCTTTTGTTGAGTGAACCGTTTTCGAGATATTGCTTGTTATTTCGTTAAATTTTCCAATACTTACACTTTTTCTCAAATGCGTTATTCATTTTTTTTATGTCCTGGACATGCAAAGAGAATGGAATGCGCCACATAGCAACCAGCGTTAAAATATTTGACTATTGCTTAAAAGCTACCATATTTCCCTTGCATCTACAAGAAAATTACCAATAAGATTGACATCTCGATATCTCGATTAACATGAAGCATATGGAGAATAGGCGTTTGTAAAATTAGATTGTACAAGAGTAGAGAAAGTCATGTGAGTGCAACACATCAGATTTTTTTACATGGAGTTCACTGCGTATAACATCCAAGACACACTAATCTGCATTTTCTTATAGCGTATATCATAAATGAATTTCGGGTGTAAACTTCCTTAGCATAGCTTCCTGCAAAAGGGAAGTAAAGCCGGTGGTTCTGTTCCGTAGATTTACTGCACGTAAAAGAACCTCAAGCCTGATAAAGAGGACTCTGAGCAAACTTTTCGGTCTTTCACGCCCAATATAGAATGGGACGATGAGGTTTATATCAGTTAAAGAGCGTCCATAAATAAAAATCAATTTAATTTAATTTTTCTTATTTTCAACTTCCTCCATGGATACCGGCGATAAATCTAAAATCTATATTTTCAGTTTCCTCCATAGATACCACGATATACCAACAATCTTGTTTTTCAATTTCCTACGTAAATACCAGTGAGATACCAAAAATCTGGATTTTTAGCTTCCTCTAGAGATTCCAGCGATATACCATAAATCTTGATTTTCAATTTCCTCCATAGATACCAGCGATGTTGCAAAACTCTGGATTTTCAACTTCCTCTGGAGATTCCAGCGATATACCCAAAATCTCTATTTTACATTTCCTCCATAGATTGAAGAAGTTATTTGCTGCTACGTATTGAAAGTCAGTTTGTAGATGCTGTATTATATTTCAACTGTTGGGGAGCCGAACTTGTAGTAGTTGCAACAGTTTCCGGTAGCCTTTGCCCCAAATGTACTTTCAGGTGGCCTTTTCCCCAAGTTTAAAAATAATAGCTTTGTAATTTGACTGTTTCTTTAGATATTGAATATCTAACTTGCCCTCGGCTGCGTCAGTATTATTGTTAGAGACATGGATGTCTTGGCAGGGCGTGATGCAACAAGAATGTAGGCTTACGCAGATTTTTATAAATTTTAACTCACTCCTTTTTAGTAATCCTTGACACAAATTAAATAGCACTTCAGTTATATAGAGAGCTGTGAGATTCTTTTTATTAATTAATTACGCTTTTTACCACGTAAAACTATTTTTTTCCTCTTACACGAATGCATATTAAATCTCTCGAGGACGCATCTTGCATCCGGTTACTATCACTGTCTGCAGGCAACTGACTAGATTTCAACCGTCTAAACTTGTAAATTTCTGTATTTGAAGTCCCTGATCGGCTAATCCCACTCCAATAGAATACCTGCATTTAACTAAAGCTTTTTCTGGTTGTTGATTGGCTATCTTTTTAAACAGTCTCAAAAATTTACATTATTGTTACTCCAAGAATCACAAGTAGTACTGTTAAACTTTCTTACTCATTATTGACTCAAGGTTACCTCATTGTTACCTCGTTGTTAGCAACGTTTAACTTATTATCTCACATACATAATATATTCACATAACATTATTACACATGGATACAATAATATAAGCATATGCAATGACTGTTACATACATTTTACAAATTATTACATACAGCATTGCTTCAAGGCGGGCTGTTATTGAATTTACATATTATATAATTTGACTGAAATCATTTAAGTGTTAATAATACTGCCTCGAGATACCAACGATATACCAAAAATCTTGATTTTCAGTTTTCTACATAGATACTAATGACACCACGACGCTAAGTTCTGAGGGGCTTAGTTCATATTTTAACAGTGATGATAAAGGTGAGGGTATAATATGTAAGGCATGAATAACAATAATAATAGTGAGTAAAATGGAGGTCTACTAAGGTGACAGAATAGATAGTACTCCTAGTGCGAACAGTGCAAAGCGGGAGGTCTTACAGAAGCCAGAGGGCGGTGTCCGACGGGTAAATACCTACCGGAGCACCTCTTACCTTACAGATACAGAAGCGAAATACAGACAAAACCAAGGCAGAAAAGAGCAAGACATACGAGAAGAATCGAGTGACAAGAGAGTTACTTTTAATGTGGTGTAACTTATATGATAATAACTGATAAGTACCAAATAGAGATGGACTGGAAGCTCTGCGACCATTTAGTCAATAAGAATGCGGACTGTTGCCCACATAATTGCATTGTGTATGTAGTACCTGCTAATTTACCGAGCGGGATGGCTCAGAACGTCTGCGGCCCGCATTCGGTAACTTCCGGGTTCAATCCTGGCTACCGCCCATTCTGACTTGTGTTTTTCGTGGTTTCACAGGTCGGCAGGCAAATGCTGGGCCAACTGTCCATAACTTTCCTGCCCCCATTTCCTGCATCTATCATCTTCCTTATGCGTTTCAGGGTTGTAGGACCAGCGACGGTGTACGGTGGGTTGCGGCTGGACGGTGACTTGCGCTATATAGGGGTTTTTTCCCTAGCATCGCTGCGGGGTGAGGCAGTATTTTTAACACTTAAATAATTTCAGTCTAATTATATAATATAAATTCAATAACAGCCCACCTTAAAGCAATATGTATGTAACAACATATAAAAAGTGTATATTACAGTCATTGTATATGTTTATATTATTGTATACATGTTCAATAATGTTATGTGAATGTATTACGTAATTTAATGTAAGAACTGTGAGAATAATAGGATAAAAGTTGCTAACAATGCGGTAACAATGAGGTAACCTTGAGGCAATAATGAATTTGAAAGTTTAACAATACTACTTGTAATTCTTGGAAGCAATAATGCAATTTTTGTGACAGTTTATAAAATAGCCAATCAACAACCAGAAAAAGCTTTAGTTAAATGAAGGTATTCTATTGGACTAGGATAAGCCAATCAGAGACTTGAAATGCAGAAATTTACAAATTTAGGCGGAAGAAATCAAGCCAGTTGCTTGTAGACAGTGCTCATAACTGGACGCGTTGCTTGCAGGCAGTGTTCCTAACCGGACGCAAGACATGTTCTCGATAAATTTAATACGTATTCGTGTGAGACGAAAATAGTTTTACGTGTTAACAAGGGCAAGTAATTAATAAAAAAAAAATCTCACAGCTCTCTCTCTATATCAGTGAAGTGTTATTTAAATCGTGTCAAGCATAAATAAAGGGAGTGAAGTAAAATTATAATCTGTGTAAGCCTACATTCTTCAGTCGCACCACAACCCTGCAAAGAGAAACATGTCTCTAACAATAATACTGACGCAGCCGAGGCAAAGATAAATATATAATATTTCAAGAAACAGTAAAAAATTACAAAGTTAATATTTTTTAAACATTTTGGGGCAAACGCCATTCGAAAGTACATTTGGGGCGAAGGCTACCGGAAATGTTTTACCATACGTGCTACTACTTCAACAGTTGAAATATAATACATCATCTTCAAGCTGCTTTCCATACGTAGCAGCAAATAACATCTACAGTGGGCTCCACCCGATAGGGGACTGCTGGAGGTTCGGTAGCTTGCGGGTAGGACTGAGCGGAGCCGGATGTGTTCAATCTAGAAACGTTAGGGACTCCGCCCATGTTTGTGCCTGTCGGCATCCGGATATTTTCGCTCTTCGGGTCTCACCCCTCATCTCTCCCTTCCAGGGGTCGCGTTGGAATAAAAAAGGACCGTTACGACCTACTTTACCTTTAACTAGTAAATTAATCCAACAGGAAAATACATTACTTCCTTTACAGTTTTACAAAGCATTAATATAATGCTTTAATGTACGTAATAAGTATTGTAATATTCAATTAATTTTTTAGTTTATAGATAGGCTTGTGTATTCATGACATTACACAAAAATTTGCATTTCATCTTCTTCCACTGTTACCTACTGGTGATGAATATCAAAAGTTGTGTGAATATGAAACATCAGAATATAAAAGGAAACGTCAATTTGAAATCGACTCGTCATATAATCTAGCCGATATAACGAACATCTAGAGGCGACTTATTCATTCTGATGCTGTCAGCTCATCTCCAACACAGTAGCTTGTTTCCATAGAAACGAAACATGTAAACCCACAAATCAAAGGCACAGTTGCCTCAAAGCCGACAGTGTCTATTTCTGAGCTTCTAACAAAGTGTTCCAACTTCAACAGTTCTCTTCATTTAATTCAGTTAAAGCTTATAAACTGTGACACTTTGTTAGTGTATTTCTGCACCGACGAGCATTTAATCATACGGACCACTATGCCTTCCCTCAGAGGAACAAAGACGAGTGAGTTCTTTTTTTGTGCAAGCATCGATCCTTTCATCTGAAACTTTCGATTAACTTATACGCGAGTGCGAATTAAGAACATACTGAAGCTATGCCAAAGGGCCATTACTGTATTGATATTTCTCCGGAGGAAAGCAGAGTGGTGTTCTGTTTAAACAATTTTTGAGCCATTCCATTTTACCTCTTTGAGGTAAGTCCCAGCATTTTATTCCCATTTCATTGATGTTTGAGCTAATGAATCATCTGTCAAATAGAGTAAACTTGAAGTTTTATCTCAGGAAAAAAAGTAACACTTTTATAACATGCATGATCATGCATTCATGGTAAAACAAAGTTGAGGCAGTGTTTTTAACGCTTAAATGATTTCAGTCAAATTATATAATATATAAATTCAATAACAGCCCGCCTTGAAGCAATAGGTGTATGTAACAATATATAAAAGTGTATATTACAGGCATTGTATATGTTTATATTATATACATGTTGAATAATGTTATGTGAATGTATTACGTAATTTAATAATGTAGGAGCTGTGAGAATAATAGGTTAAAAGTTGCTAACAGTGAGGTAACAATGAGGTAACCTTGAGGCAATAATGAGTAAGAAAGTGTAATAATGCTACTAGTCATTTTTGGGGCAAAAATAATGCAATTTTTGTGACAGGTTATAAAAATAGCCAATCAACAACCAGAAAAAGCTTTAGTTAAATGAAGGTATTCTATTGGTTTAGGAATAGCCAATCAGAGACTTGAAATACAGAAATTTACAAGTTTAGACCGTTGAAATTAGTTCAGTTTTCTGTAGACAGTCATTGTAACAGGATGCAAGATGCGTCCTCGATAGATTTAATATGTATTCGTGTGAGACGAAAATAGTTAGTGTTAAAAAGTGCAATTAATTAATAAAAAGACTCTCACAGCTCTCTATATCAGTGAAGTGTTATTTAAATCGTATCAAGTATTAATAAAAGGAGTGAAGTAAAATTATAATCTGTGTAAGCCTATATTCTTGTCGCATCACAACCGTGCCAAGATATCCATGTCTCTAAAATAAATACTGACACAGCCGAGGCAAACATAAATATTAAATATTTAAAGAAACAGTTTAATTACAAAGTTAATATTTTTTTAAATTTGGGGCAAAGGCCACCTGAAAGTACATTTGGGGCGAAGGCTACCGGAAACTGTTTAGTATACGTGCGGTTGCAACTACTACAAGTTCGGTTCCCCAACAGTTGAACTATAATACAACTCCTACAATAAAATATTACTTCAAATTGACGCCCAAAGCGTGTTGCAAACAAGTTAAAAGAAAAACACGTTCATCAAATAGGCTTCCATACGTGAGACAACAAAATACGTACATCAAATGGCTCCCAAAGCGTGTTGCAAACTCCTACAACAATATAACATCAAATTGGCGCCTAAGCGTGGGGCAAACAGCAATACAATAATACATCTACAATTTCAAAGTGGTAGAGTAGTGTGGGGCCCGTTTATAATTTGTAGATTGTGTATAAGCTTACGATCAGGTTAATAAGTGCAAATTTATGGGAATTTATGCAAAATAAAACATACTCTAAACACACAATTTCTTTGATAAACTGTGTTATCGAGGACCGATCATCAGTGTTAACAAAGGGCATTTTTTGAAGACTTGGGCTCGTTTGCAAAAGCTCCGGTTGCACTGCAGCCTAAGGCTTATTGTAATGATTGCTACACCTTCACCACAGTCCGTGTACCTCACCAGATTACACAGGCCCAGTAGTGTGTTGGGGTGGTAGTCTTCTGGCTCCATAAACATTTCCCAAAGATTTTGTATCTCCTCGATGCTAACACTTCACGGAAGCTAATATGTGATAGTCTGTTTCAGTTTCAGGCTTGCACAGTCTACAGCTGTGCTGCCCTGAAATCTTCCTATTATATGTAAGTGTTTTCTCACTGGTGCATGTCCAATGGTAAAGACTACTATTGTTTTAACTGAAACTTACTACAAAGTGCATCTTAAAGGTTTTTAAATAAAAACTAATTGCTTGAAAGCAAGTTAGCGCAACCTACCATCACCTTTTAACTTGTATATATCTGCAGCAATCCAAACTTTGGAAGCAACTTAATTATTTAAAAACTGACTGAAACACTTCAAATACGTTACATTTTGCATCGAATGAAGATAGCTTCAAGAACCCCACTTTGGCTCAAGGAAATAATACACTGTCATTTATGAAAATTGTAACATCAAGAAGGAAACGCACGAATTCAATGAATTTAATAATTTTCAATGAATTTAATAACATTCAATGAATTTAATACCACAGGTTAGGTACATGACAAGTAACAAATGATAAACTTTTCAGATCTATACATGACATTTGAGCCCTAATATTCAGCATTTGGTGTGGCCTCCATGCAATTAGAGCTGCTATAATAAAAAAGGTTCTGGATAAGTTCCTGAGGGATTTTCCTCCACGGAGGTTGTATTCTAGCTCAAAAATCCGTGACACTGGTTACTGGAGGACCGTGACTCACCAGGTGCCGACCAACCATACCCCAGACGTGTTCGATGGGAGACATGTCAGGCGAACGTGCAAGCCAGGGAGGCGATGATATCCGTCGCTCTTCAAAGAAGGCTTGTGCATTCCTCGCAATATGTGGCTGGGCATTGTCCTGTTGTAATGTGGCCTGCGGAAATGCCTGAGGCACGGGGAGTACCTCAGACTTTACAACCACATTTAAGTACCGGTTGCTGTTCAAAGTGCCCTCAATTCGTAGGAGACGAGATCGGTTGTTGTAACCAATGCTGTCCCAAACCATCACACCTGGTGTTTGTCCGCTGTCGCTCAACAATGCAGCCCTCTAGGTTGCGCTCACCACAGTACCGCCGGACACGTATGCGGCCATCACTGTAGGGCACGTTGAAGCGGGATTCATCCGAAAAGATTACATTTTGCCACTCAGCACCTCAGTGACGGTGTTCACGTGCGCATTGCAGTCGGACATTGGAAGCCGACGTAATGGCACGCATGCAGCCAGTCCAACCTGCAGTAGATAGCAACGAACCATTGATGCAGAAAAATTCACACCTCTTGCAGTGCTCCAGCGTCGAGGCAACACTGTGGATGAAGCTGTACGGTCGGTTATGGCCATGCGGACAAGATGACGGTCATCCTATGCTGTGGTCATGTTCCGTGGTCTGATACTCGCTCTTCGCTGCGCATGATCTTCATCTATCCACTACTTCCACACACGCATCACTGTCGTAGCAGCATGCCCTGTACGAGCCGAAATGTCACGGTATGACAACTCGCTTCCCGGAGACCGATCATTCTGCCCCGTTCGAACTCGCTCACATGCCGATATGGCTCCATTTGACGTCGACGAGGCATACGGCACTCACTTTATTGTTTCCACCTTGTTTGACAGCTATGCACTGACTACACTGGGCGCAACACTAGCCTTGTCGGATCGACACGAGAGGGCCCTGTTCGGCCTACCTGCACTCTCTCTGCAAACCTAATCACTTATTGCTTGCACACTCTTCTACACTTCCACCAAGTTTGTAGCCATTCGGGAAATTCTTTCTTGGTGTTGCAATTTTCACAAACGGCAATGTATTTATATACGTTAAGATATCACTCACAAATTGAAAACTAAGTCCTTCTTTAGAAAATATCGGAAGAGATGTAAGAAGATAAGTAAGAAGTTTTCCAAAAATGCTTTTCTTAGGGGGTTCAGTGGACCTCAAAAGACATATTTCTGATGAAACGTCTACATACAATTTTTAGAGGGAATGTATGAATGAGTGTATATACTAAAATAAAGTAACGAATACATTCATTGATCCCTATCAATCCCAGGGTTCAAGAGTGAGTAGGTTCTTTTATAATACGAGGCTAATCCCAAAAGTAAGGTCTCTAATTTTTTTCAAATACAAAGAAACTTTTATTGACAACAAATGGTACATAGTTTTGAAGCTTTAACATTTGTCTATTTTTCCACATAATCGCCATTCCACTCGATGCATTTTTGTAGACGCTGTGGCAGTTTTTGTATGCCCATTTCATACCAGCTTGCCGCCATGCTCTTGAAAAAGTGATGGACCTCATTTTTCACTTCATCGTCGTCACCGAAGCGCCTTTCAGCCAAGTGTTCTTTCAACTTGGGAAACAAGTGGTAGTCACTGGGTGCTAAGTCCGGACTATAGGGTGGATGGGTGATGGTTTCCCATCCAAACTGTTGCAGAAGATTCATGGTTTGGCGGGCGGTGTGGGGGCGAGCATTGTCTGGATAAGTCTTATGCCCTTGCTCAACATTCCTCTTCTACGGTTCTGAATTGCCCGTCTGAGTTTTTTTTATGTCTGACAATACCTGTCGGCATTTATTGTTGTCCCAGGATCCATAAAGTCGACCAACAATATCCCCTTTCGATCCCAAAACACATTTGCCATGATTTTACCGGCAGACTTGTTCTCTTGAATTTTCGCGGCTTGGGTGAACCGGAATGCCGCCGCTCACGTGATTGTTGTTTGGTCTCAGGTGTGAAGTGGAAAGCCCACCCGTGACTAGTGAATCCAAAAGGTTGCCCTTTTCATCTGCATAGCGTTGAAGAAATTGGCGGAAAGTTTCAGCGCGTTGCCTTTTGTGATCTTCTGTCAGCATTCTTGGGACCCATCTTGCGTACACCTTCCGAAATTTCAACTCTTCAATTAAAGTCCGATGAATAGTGCTTCGAGAAATATCAGGAACAACAATGCAGAGCTCATCGAGAGTGATCCGCCGATCTTGAAGCACGATTTGTTCAACCTTTGCGATTGTTTCGTCAGAAATGGACGGTCTCCCGCTTCTTTCCTCGTCATGAATTTCCGTGCGACCATTGCAAATTCTCTACACCACTTGCGGACATTTTTGACATCCATACAAGACTCTCCATACACCTTCATTAACTGTCGATGAATTTCGACAGGTTTAACCCCTTTTGCACTCAAAAAGCGAATAACTGCGCGAACTTCGCACCTGGCGGTAGTGGCTAACCGGAGCTGCATTATAACTGGCTGTCAAGCCAAGACTTTGGTCGCTAAGGGATGTGCGGTGGTTTCTGAAGAGAGCAGAGGGAGGAAGGAAAAAAGCAGTAAGGACAACATCCACACAAACAGTTTCCCTGCAATCCCAGCGCTTTGGGGACCTTACTTTTGGGATTACACAGAGTAATACAGGGAAAAAAGGCATACATTAAAATAAAACTTGCCACAAAAAAAAAGCAATCACTGCAAAAAAGTGAAATAAGCACATTCAGATATACGTCTTAAATAAAGACAATTTATTAAACAAAAAATCATATACAATGTATTGTTATGCCCTACACAATACAGCAGCAATACCTGAAAGTGACATAAAATAGCATAAAGGTAAATTACCAAGCACAGTCGTTACGTTTAGCTCTGCTTATATCCCCCCTTTCCTGTTATCAGCATTTCAGATCTCAGCTATCCCGCCTTAAGTAAACATAAACCTATCACCTGTACGTCTTTCCTACCTGCTGGTAGCGCCCAGCATGCCCTTAACCCTCCATTGGAGATAGTAAAGAATCGTGGTAAATAATTTTCTCTCCACTCCTCCGTATCCCTATAATTTACCTAGATATGCATCCAATAACGCTCCCTCTTCCTACTTTATGTTGGTTGTAGAGAAAGTAAAAATTAACAAAACGAAGTTTCTGTATCAACTGTGAGAAAGTATTTTATTAGCTCCACGTATGGACGCCAATTTGAAGAAGATGGTTTGTTAAGTCATTTGCAGCACGCTTTGGGCGTCAATTTGAAGTAGGAGTATTGAAGAAGTTGTATTATATTTCAACTGTTGGGGAGCCGAACTTGAAGTAGTTTGCAACCGCAGTATGGTAATAAGTTTCCGGTAGCCTTCGCCTCAAGTTTAAAAATATTATTAACTTTGTAATTTGACGTTTCTTTAAATATTTATTTATGTTTGCCTCGGCTGTCAGTATTAATTTTAGAAACATGGATGTCTTGGCAGGGTTGTAGTGAGACTAAGAATGTAGGCTTACATATATTATAATTTTACTTCACTCCTTTTATTAATGCTTTACACGATTTAAATAACACTTCACTGATAGAGAGCAGTGAGGTTCTTTTATGAATTACTTGTACTTTTTAACACCTAAACTATTTTTGTCTCACACGAATACGTATTATATTTCTCGAGGACGTGTATCGCGTCCGGTTAGGAACACTGTTCGCAGGCAACTGAATTGATTTCAACCGCCTAAACTTGTAAATTTCTGTATTTCAAGTCTCAGTTTGACTATTCCTAATCCAATATAATACCTTGATCTATCTAAAGCTTTTTCTGGTTGTTGATTGATTATCTTTATAAACTGTCACTTTTATTACATTATTGTTTCCAAGAATCACAAGTAGTATTGTTAAACTCTCAAACTCATTATTGCCTCAAGGTTACCTCATTGTTACCTTATTGTTAGCAACTTTTAACTTATTATTCTCACGGCTCCTACATTATTAAATTACGTAATCCATTCACATAACATTATTACACATGGATACAATAATATAAACATATACAATGACTGTAATATACATTTTTATATATTGTTACATACACATGTTGCTTTACGGCGGGCTGTTATTGAATTTATATATTATATAATTTGACTGAAATCATTTAAGTTTTAAAAATACTGCCTCAACTGAAAAGAAGATGTTATATAGGAAGACACTATGCTGCTGGGATCTACTTTTAAAGCGAAACGCGTAAACCTGACCTACTTTGATCTTTGCTAGTTGTATGTCATTAATCAACCATCCTTCTGTTTCACGTTTTGAAGTGCTATATACTGAAACATTCTTTCACGCTCTCGCCATCAGGAGCAACATTTTCGTGTCACCCTCTGGGTTTGCAGGCTAAATGGACCATGACACACTATTTCACGCGTAGCTGTGCTCTGCCGGATAAGGACGATTCGCCAAGTACCAATTTCAGTAATAGCTTGTGTATTAGAACAGATCCTCCAAAACGGGGTATCAAGGGCTGCATCTAGTTTGTCAACACAGCCCTGTAAACATGTATATATTATATAAAACCCTGGAAAACAAAGAGACTCAAAGCATTCCAAAATATTGCTCTCCACTGCGTCATTGTTCGCTGTTGTTTCTTAGTGTCACACAATATTTAATTTAAACCAAATGGTCCTTAACATGTAATGCATTCCTTTGAGTAGAAGGTGCTAAACTAACGAGAAAAATTCTTATGTGTAGTACTTCAATTTGCCTTTTCCTCCTTTTCTGTAGAGTTTCATGTATATACAGGGTGGAGCTGAGACTGTAGACATTTGAGTTGTGACTGTACAGTATCTCCAAAACTAAGCGTCGTAGAAAGAAATGTCTTTCATAAAGGTTATTTGACATTATAGGGAAAAGTAAGTGCCATTAGTCCTGTTTTTTTGAGGACGTTGTGATGGTCATTTTAGGGGCAATTTAATTTGACGCTTATTGTAGGTTCCCATTTAAAAAATCTAATGTGTTACACTCACATGAGTACAGAAAGTCATGTGCATGCAACACAGAAATCTATAATTTGTTACAAAAGTAACACTCTGATCGTAGAGTGCCCTTTACAGTTTAACACTCACAAGCATATATTATAATGGAATCGTTCCTGCTTTAGCGCTTTCAAGTTGGAGCATAGGGTTTTTATGCCACATTTAATTATAAGGGGACAATTGAGACAAACCTTTGCAGAAGTAGCTACATTACACATTTCGTTATAAATACAAAGAGAATAGTGTTAGTCAAACGTTTAAGAACTGAACGCTATATGCTGGCCCTGGAGAAAATTATTTCGTTAGCTTCTCTTATGGACGCCAATTTGAAAAAAACATATTGTCTTTACGTTGTTGAAGGAGTTGTTTATTTATTTAGCTCCACGTATGGAAAGTCAGTTTGAAGATGATGTATTATTTTGTTGTTGGAGTTTGCACCACGCTTTGGGCGTCAATTTGAAGTAGGTTGTATTGAAGGAGTTGTATTATATTTCAACTGTTGGGGAGCTGAACTTGTAGTTGCAACCACACGTATAGTAAACAGTTTCCGGGTACCTTCGCCCCAAATGTACTTTCAGGTGGCGTTTGCCCCAAGTTTAAAAATATTAACTTTGTAATTTGACTGTTTCTTTAAATATTATATATTTATGTTTGTCTCGGCTGCGTCAGTATTTGTTAGAGACATGTTTCTCTTGGCAGGGTTTTGGTGCGACAAGAATGTAGGCTTACAAAGATTATAATTTTACTTCACTCCTTATATTAATACTTGATACGAATTAAATAACACTTCACTGTTATAGAGAGCTGTGGGATTCTTTTATTTAATACTTGCACTGTTTAGCACGTAAACTATTTTCGTCTCACACGAATACGTAATTAATTTCTCGAGGACACATCTCGCGTCTGGTTATGAGTACTGTCTAGAAGCAACACGCCTGGTTATGAGCACTGTTTGGAGGCAACTGAACTGTATTCCACCGCCTAAATTTGTAGATTTCTGTATTTCAAGTATCTGATTGGCTAATTCTAGTCCAAGAGAATACCTTCATTTGGCTAAAGCTTTTTCTGGTTGTTGATTGGCTATTTTTTTAAACTGTCTCAAAAATTTACATTATTGTTACTCCAAGAATCAAAAGTAGTACTGTTAAACTTTCATACTCATTATTGACTCAAGGTTACCTCATTGTTAGCAATTTCAATCTTATTATTCTCACAGCTCCTACATTATTAAATTACGTATTGCATTCACATAACATTATTGAACATGTTTACAATAATATAAGCATATGCAATGACTGTTACATACACTTTACAAATTATTACATACACATATTGCTTCAAGGTGGGCTTTATTGAATTTAAATATTATATAATTTGACTAAAATCATTTAAGTGTTAAAAACACTGCCTCACCCTATAATTCCAAACTCCTTCTATGCAACCGCGAGAAAGAACTGAATGATGAAAGGACTTTAAAGGAATTGAACAATTCAAACCGTTAATAATAGATATCTCGGAAATGTCTAATGCCAGAAAAAATTTATTAGAAATAATTGTGTGTTTTAAAGAAATCTACATTTTTGCGTAGTATGTTTCCGTCTATCGCTTAACGTATACCAGTTATACAGTGTGTTCGCTTCCCTCTGCCGCCAGCCGACCGGTCGGAAGGGCCATCGCGTGTAAGCATGAAGGATTAGATAGCGATGTGCATGAACCCTCAAGCTTATCCTCGTTTATTGTTAATTTATTGTTATCACTTGAGTACTAAACCTGCCACAGAAGATGTTGAAAGTGGTGTACATCTGCATCGATGTATTCTTGACATCTTTTGATGAAATTTCCATTCATCCGCTGAAGTTCTTCAGTAACTTTCAAAATTCAAAAATTCTGTTCTTAGCTGGAGAGTGAGTGAATGAGGCATTAATTTCAACGACTGTTTCCTCAGTTAGGGCTCTTGTCTTGGCTTAGGGGTCCCGTTTCTCTTAATTATTAACAAACGCCTGACAATCTCTCTATTTGGAACTGGAACGGTAGGGAACATGTCTTGATATTGCTTACATACACTCTGCATGATTCGGTTTTTACATAAGTATCATACATGAAAACTCTTTGTTCAAGCGTGAATTTCTAGATTGCCATATTAATGGATTTTAAAATAAACCTATGACACGTTGCGTTATGTTTTATACACTGTAGAGATCTGATGTGTTACACTCACATGACTTTCTCTACTCTTGTACAAACTATTTTTACAAACGCTTATTCTCCATCTACTTCATGTTAATCGAGATAAACATTTGCAGAGTCTATCTTATTGCAAATTTTCTTGTAGATGTAAGGGGATAATATATTTACAAGGGCAACTTGGAAATACAGTAGCGTTTAAGCACATACATATATCTTAATAGCTGGTTGCTAGGTGCAGCACCATTCCCTTTCCCACAGATTAATACTCTTTGCATATCCAAGACAAAAAATGAATAACGAATTCCCATTTGAGAAAATAACTATTGAAAAATTTAGGGAATAACAAGCAATATCTCGAAAATGGTTCACTCAACAAAAAATGTATATGACATAAATTGTGTATTTTAACGCGATCTACATTTTTTGTGTAGTAAAATTTTGTCTATCTCTTATGGTTTACCAGTTATGCAAAAGTCGTTCACAATGAAGAATACTTTTGGAGACATTCCCAGAAAATTCAAGATATACATTTTATTTGTCATAAAAATATCTTAAACATATGATACTTTAATCAAAATCGTTAGAGCCATTTTTGAGAAAATTAAAATTTTCGAAAAATCTTCCATGTAAAGGGTAATTTGGGGTGGGGGGATTTTCTTGAAAACCTTCGGTCGCATCCTTGGAAGATACTGAACCTAAATACCAAGTTTGGTGTATATCCGACTGTTCGTTTCTGAGTTATGCTGTTCACAGACAGACACACACACAGACACACAGACAGACAGACATATAGACACACACACGGACATGTTTCCAAAAATGCATTTTTTTGGATTCAGGGGGTCTCAAAACATATATTTCCGGTGAAATCTCGGTATCGAATTTTTGGGTGGAATAAAATACTTCCCCTACTTACTATACGTAGTAGAGAAAGTAACAAGCGTAAAATGAAAGTTTTAAGGAAACCATCACGGTGAGGCAGCACGTATGCAGGCTATATTACTGCTGCTCCACGCTTGCATGCGATCGCCCGGCCGCAGGGGGAAGCGAACGTACTGTACAAGGTTATGCGAAATTCCTTCCGAATGAAGAGGACTTCACAGACTATTACCAGAAAATTCAGGATATACATTTTATTTGTAGTGTAAATATCTTTAATATATGGTATTTTGTTCAAAATTCTTCGAGCCATTTGTGAGAAAATAAAATATTTTGAAAAATATTCCGTATAAAGTGTAGTTTGGGTGAGAGAATTTTCTTGAAATGGCATCTTTGTAAGATACTTAACCTACATAGTAAGTTTGGTGTTTATCCGACTTTTCGTTTTTGAGTTATGCTGTTTATGGACACACACACCCTGTGTAGTGATAGAGAAAGTAATTAATAAGTATTTAGACGAAAAACATAAGTAGTAATGAAAAGAAAACACTCCGAATAAAAGCAGAAGCAACCAGGCAGCATCTCTAGCTGGGATAAGATCCGGTGTCCTTAGTATGAGAGGAGAGAACTTTATCCATGCATTGTTATAGTGAATCCGAATATTTTATTTATTGCTTTAGCTACAACATCGTTAACATCAGAGCCCTCCAGGATAACACGTTTCGGTCCATAAAATGTTGCACTAGGAACCGAAATCAGAATGCAGATGACGATAATTTACGAGCTTGTGGAATGTCTAGGAGAGCTGTTATTGGACATGCTGTGATGTAAGTGCCGCCAATCCAATTCCCTATTGTTCTCCATCGGACAAATTACAATGAGAGGGGAAACGATGTTCCTTTAATGCAGGCGACGAACCAAGATAATTGCCACGTTATTAGGTTAGTTTATGCACTACAGCATGGGATGGGATGAGCGCCTTTGGAGGCTATTAAAGCTAGATGGCTTAGACCCCTATAAGCTGCGAGCAAGCTTACAGTCTCAGCAGTTAATGACTTTTACGGTTTTAGAGCTTGCATTAAACAAAGAATGCCACATGATGAAGTGTAAAGGAACCGCGTAACAGTTTTAAATTACAGGCCATAAACAACGTCTTCAAACTTTGAAATATGGGTGTATTTGCAGTTTTAAGCGCTTAAATACCTCAAATATGCTTATAAATACATATCATAGACCTTTGTTTAGTTAAAATATGGTAACCAGAAAGTGTAAAATGGTCAAAGCATAAATTTTTACTTTCTCTACCACGTATCTGCATTTCACCCCAAAAAATATGGTGTGTTCCACTCAAATGACTTTCTCCACTCTTTACAAAATATTTTTACAAACGCTTATTCTCCAGCTACTTCACGTTAATGAGATAAGCATTGCTAATTTTCTTGTAGGTGCAAGAGCAATATGATAGGTTTTAAGCGATAGTCAAATCTTTTAAGAGCTGGTTGCTATGTCCAGAACATAAAAAAAAGAAAAAAAAAGAATAACGCATTTCCACTTGAGAAAAAGTATAAGTATTGGAACATTCAAACAAATAACGATGAATATCTCGGAAATGGTTCACTCCACAAAAATGTATATAACATAAATTGCGTTTTAACGAGATATACATTTTTTGTGGAGTAAAACTTTGTCTGTCTCTTACGGATTAACAGTTATGCGAAAGTCATTCAGAATGAAGAGGGCTTTGGGAACATTCCCAGAAAATTCAAGATATACATTTAATTTGCAATAAAAATATTTTAAACATTTAATATTTTAATCAAAAACGCTAGAACCATTTTTGAGAAAATCAACATTTTCGAAAACGTTTCATGTAAAGGGTAGTCTGGGGGGATTTCTTTGAAAATCTTTGTGTAGCATCCTTGGCAGATATTAAATTCAAAAACAAAGTTTGGTATTTATCTGACTTTTCGTTTTTGAGTTAGCTGTTCACAAACAGACAGACAGACACATGCACAGACAGACATACACACAGGCGGACATGTTTCAAAAATGCTTTATTTGGATTCAGAGCACCTCAAAACACGTATTTCCAGTGAAATCTCGGTACATGTCTTGAGGCCCCCTGAATCCAACAAAGCATTTTTGGAATCATGTCCGTGTGTATGTGTGTCTGTGAACAGCATAACTCAAAAACGAACAGTCGGATAAGTACCAACTTTGGTATTTAAGGTATTTACATTCCAGGGATGCGACATGAAGATCTTTAAGAAAATTACTCATCCCAACTACCCTTTACATGGAAAACGTTTCTAAAGTTTTGATTTTGTAAAAAAATGACTAACGATTTTGATTAAAATACCACATATTGAAGATATTTATTTGAAAAATAAAATGCATATATTGAAATTTCTGTGAAGTCCTCTTCATTCGGAAGGAATTTTGTATAATCCTGTGTAGCTGGTAAACGTTAAGCGATAGACTAAAACGTACTACATAAAAATGTATATATCTTTAAAAACACACAGTTTATTTCAAATAAGTTTTTTGTAGCATAAGCCGTTTCTGAGATATCCGTTATTAAAGCTTTGAATTTTCACTTCTTGGCCATTCTTTAAAGCCTTTTCAACATTCAATTGTTTGTTGCGATTGCATGGAAACATTATGGAATATTAAGGCCAGCATATAGTGTCCAGTTAAACATTTGACTACCGTTATTCCCTTTGTATCTGTAACGAAATGTGTAATGTAGCTATTTCCGTAAAGGTGTATCTGTATTAAATTGAAGTAGATAGGAAAATAAGCCTTAGTAAGAATAATTTGTATACTAACTATTAAGTGATGGAGTGTAGAGAAAGTCATGTGAAAGTATCGCATCAGATTTTCATTTGAGATCTAAAAATCCAACTCTTACCGAGTAATTTAATATACAGTTTATTACTTAAAAGTAATATTTAAGACACTGCAATAGTGGGAGATGATAGGTAGGATGGTTATTGTTTTAAAATGTTTTATTTATTCATTTGTGCTATATTATTTACGCATTCGGAGTATATTAGGATTGGCCCCAGATTTCCAATGTTATATTCTGCGTTATATCTCTTATATTATTAAATTCTACAATGTTCCTCACTCTCCATATTTTTACATACTATTTTCAACTTCTCTCAACCGTCCATTTGTATTTCTTTCTTATATTTCACAAAATTTTCCTAAACCTGTTACCTGATAACTATCGAGGAACATTTTATTTATTTTGACAACGCTATTATTACTTTCTCTACTAACTATAGTAGGTAGTGAAAACATTGCATTCAACCCAAAAATTTGATATGAAGATTTCAACGGACATACACGTTTTGAGGTGCCCTGAATCCAAAACCAGCATTTTTAGAAATAGGTCCATGTGTGGGACTGTGAACGTGTGTCTATGTGTCTGTGAACAAATAACTCAAAACGAAGAGTCGGATAAATACCAAACTTAATATTTAGGTTTAGTGTCTTTCAAAGATGGGACACAAACATTCTCAAGAAAGTCCCCCCACCACAGACTTTCAAAAACTTTGATTTTCTCAAAAATGGCTCTTAAAGATTTTGATTAAAGTATCATATGTTGAAGTTATTTTTATGGAAAATGAAGTATGTATCATGAATTTTCTGGGAATATTCCCAAAAGCCCCCTTTATTCTGAATGACTTTTGCATAACTGGAAAATTATAAGAGATAGACAAAATTTTACTATACAAAAAGTGTAGATCTCGTTAAAACAGAATTTATGTCATATGCATTTTTTTTGGCGAGTGAACCATTTCCGAGATATTCCTTATTATTTGTTTATTTTCCAATACTTATACTTTTTCTCAAATGGGAATTCATTATTGTTTTTTTATGTCCTGAACATGTAAAGAGAATGGAATGCTCCCCATAGCAAACCGCTCTTAAAATATTTGACTGTCGCTTAAAAGCCTACCATATTCCCCTTGCACCTACAAGAAAATCAGCAATATGATAATTTCTGCAAATGCCTATCTCGATTAATATGAAGTAGATGGAGAATAAGCGTTTGTAAAAATAGTTTGTACAAGAGTAGAGGAAGTCATGTGAGTGCAATACATCAGTTTTTTTAACAATTTCTTATAATAAGTCTTTTCCTCCATTCATTTGTTCCTTTACATACCATCAGAATGTGTATTCCATTTTCAGTCTCCTCATAACGGACATATTCCTTGTATAACATTACCTCTGAGCTTCTAAGTTTCCATATCCCTAGCCTAAACCATGCAATTGCTTCCCTTTCCTTTTTATTACTTTCTCTACTACGTATAGTAAGTAGGGGAAGCATTGTATTCCACCCAAAAATTCGATAACAGGATTTCACCAGAAATACATGTTTTGAACCCCCCTGAATCCAAAAAAAGCATTTTTGGAAACATGTCCGTGTGTGTGTCTGTGAACAGCATAACTCAGAAACAAACAGTCGGATAAACACCAAACTTCGTATTTAGGTTCAGTATCTTCCAGAGATGCAACACGAAGGTTTACAAGAAAATCTCCCCACCCCAGACTACCCTTTACATGTAACATTTTTCCAAAATTTTAATTTTCTCAAGAATGGCTCTAACGATTTTGATTAAAATATCATATGTTTAAGATATTTTCATGACAAATGAAATGTATATCTCGAATTTTCTGGGTATGTCTCCAAAAGTTATCTTCATTGTGAACGACTTTTGCATAACTGGTAAACCATAAGAAAAAGACAAAATTTTACTACACAAAAAATGTAGATCGCGTTAAAATACACAATTTATATTATATAAATTTTTTTGTTGAGTGAAACATTTTCGAGATATTGCTTGTTATTCCCTTGAATTTTCCAATACTTATACTTTTTCTCAAATTCGTTATTAATTTTTTTGTCCTGGTAATGCAAAGAGAATGCAAAGAGAATATTTTAAGAGCAACCAGCTCTTAAAATATTTGTCTATCGCTTAAAAACTACCAATTCCCCTTGCATCTACAAGAAAATTAGCAATAAGATTAACAACTTGATATCTCGATTAACATGAAGCATACGGAGAATAAGCGTTTGTAAAAATAGTTTGTACAAGAGTAGAGGAAGTCATGTGAGTGTAACACATCAGACTTTTACGAATTTTTACGTACTTTTCTTTCCCTAATTCTGTCTTTATAATTTTGTAAAATACCAGTGATCTCATTACACTACTCCTTGTACTAAACTGCTAAGTTATCAATTTCCTCGTATCTTTCTCTGGCAATTTCCCGGAATTCCTGTATGATTTCGTGTGTTTTCTCCAATATATCACCTAGCCCTTCTCGCTTTGAGTTGTCTTCAGGTTAGTCATTACAAATTCTGCAACTTTGTTTGCATTTCCCCGTAAACTTATATTTATGAAAAATGTTCTGTTCTTATCAGCCTATAGGTTGACCAATCGGTCTGAAGTTTTGCATCTATACACATAGCAGGTGTTTGAAAATCCCAAAAGTTAGGATTATTTAAATTGTTTCAATATTTCCATAAACTATATTTAATACACTGAACATTTTCTCTAAACATTTAACACATTTGTTTATAAATATTAAGAGCATTAATAATATTACACATAACATAGCAAAATTATTCTAGCTCTTAATGCATAATGAAACTCATTGAATATGTGGGAAAAATAAATACTGTTCTTCTATCGTATTACTAGGTGAGAGAAAGAAGCATTTAGCATACATTTTCATTTTTTCTGAAGCTATTAATCTTTTAGATTTTAATCTGCAAGTACTGAACAAATGAAAATTTCAGGGAAACTTAATTGAGGGCTATTACATTTGCCTTAAAATTTTAATAAAATAGGATTAAAACTTTAAAAACTAGAATTAGGATGTGAATATTTGTACCAGGTGGCCCAAACAAGCCGTCCTTTGTAGTTTTGTGTTTCCCGCATACATAGATGCAAAAGAAAATGCGGCATCACTGATGTTCAAAGGGGCAGTGCAGGTAAAAAGCGAAAGTCACTGAGGAAGTGCTGCTATCTGAATGTGTTTACTTGGGTCTCCTCTCTGTCGGTATGGAGTCCCCATTACATTTCTGCTTAGGCAAACTTTTTGGCATCCGTGCTATGCCGTAACTAACTTCGATTAAGGGCGGCTTGTGTGGGCCACCTCGTATGTTACACCTAATGGTTACCTTAAACGCATGGATTCTTTTCTTTTCTCTGCCTCTCTCCAGATTTCCTCTTCACTCTTTCTCTCCCAACCTTTTGGACTCGTTCTTCTTAGAATCAATTTCTTTGTTGGAGCAAAGGAGGATGAAGAGGGGAAATACTATGGCATTCGAAAAGTAATGGCAACACCGTTGTAAATCAGAGATCCTAGTGATGACAATTTTAATCTTGTAGTATATGGTTGAGCAATCTTTGTTGTCTAAATACGAAACTCGCGAAATAGTAATATTTTGTGACTACATTCACTGTTTCTCACATTCATTAAGTAATATCGCCCTGAAACGATATTCAGTAGATATGAACAAAGGTGCTTCATAAAAATCCAAGTTTCAAGAGGAAAAAATGCAAGTCAGTGCTTTAGAGCATTGCAAGAAGTTTGCGGGGGAGAAGTCATACCTTATCGAACTATTGCAACTAATGTAATTACGAGGCATACGATTTTAATCAAGAGTTGACATCAGAGAGCTCTAGATCGATCAGTGAGAGAGATATCCAGAAATGGTGCTGCAGATGGATTGCGCAGTCGTCCAAGGATTTGGCAACGTATTGTTGATCTGTCAGGAGACTGGAAATGTAGTTTGTAGTGTCAAAAGTAACCTAAATAATTTAGCAGTGTTATGGCAGTGTTATAGCACCCTGCAAGTGACGATATTGTATCCAGACATCTTTCAACATCCTGGAAAGGTTTTGATCTCTCTTGATAGAATGCTGAGCTTGTTGCAAATTCGCTCTCGCCTTTTTATAGATAAGGGGCATATCAACGCACTCGTCTGTCGAATACATAGCGGACTGGCACAAATGTGACTGTATTAGAGCTGTCAAGGACATGCGTTTTACCTGTTCCTTTCCTATACTGCACGATGGGATTCGCTCGTTTCTCCCAGCCCAACTCGTTCGAAAAGCAGCAACGAATATACCGAACTATGGTCGAGCTTCTATTCACATGCCCACTCTTGGGAACTGGGTCCCCTTGGGTATTTACCCGTTCTAATATTTGCTCGTTCGAGAGTTCACATCATAGCTGTGTTGTCAGGCGTATTGCTTCAGTGCGTTAAGGCAAAGGAATAACAGTAGCTATGCCATGTTACTGCCTTTTCGATATTTCTATGGTCAAGATTTCTTTCACTGTATTGTGATATACAAACTCCTTTCTCATGTTTGTTTTATCAATACACCTAAGCAAAATATATACGAAAATATAGTCCAAAATGAATATCATAAAAGCTTTAAAGCTTCATTCTGAATTTCTGTGAGAGGAGAAAACAACTCAGTCATCTGTGTAAATAAACATGATAAATTATGTTATAATGCAAATAATTAAATAATGGTTACTCTTTAAATTCCAGAAATTGCACAATTTCCAATAAAGTAACACATGTTACTACCAACCGTTAACCCAATTTCAGGTTAATTACTTAAAAGTTGTTGCTTTACATTTATGATATATGCACAGCTAGGTCAACTACCGAAGAAGTTAATTGTGCTTAAAGTTTCGTTTTCTTTTCATGAGATACAAATTAACAGAGCTGAGAAAACCTAGGTAATGAAAAATGACGATATTTGAGAGCAACGTAATGTTATACAATATGAAATCTGATGAAAGTAAAACCAAAGACAGTTTTCTTAAAGGAAAATTTAAATCAACACTTCAAAACATATATTCAGGCTGAATATGTATGACCTGGGATAATTTAACGTGTAAATTATGAACTTCATTCTCAAAATCTAAAGGAGAAACTCGGGTGAAAATATGTACATTATCGTGCTTTATCTCGTATGCTTCTAGCCAGGAAATCAATAACTTAAAATAATAACTTATATTTCTTTTAGAAATTTACGCTTCCGGTAAATGAATGTTGCTTTGAATGAGCACAAAGACATCAATATTTTGTGGTGAAATAAAATATAACATAGCAATAACTTAGTAATTTACACTTCCAGCAAATGAATGTTGCTGTAAATGAACACAGTGATCAACTTTTTAAGCTGAAGGAGAATATAACATAGCAGTAACTTATAATAAAATCAATAACTTATTTTTGTTTTAGCATTTTACGCTTCCAGCATATGAATTTAATTGAATTTAATTAGATAAAGGATCATAATATCTAATAATGTGCCATGCTATGGCAAATATGGTTTCATAGAAAGGGCTATTTAGAGTTTCGTTCAAAAAGTGGAGGTGATTATCATAAAGGGACGAGTAATGTAGTGTTTAGGGAATGGTTTAACGGTCTCCTTCAGAAATGGAAGAAGGGTATGTGATAATGGAAAATGCTTAAAGAAAAAAAATCTGCTGTGTTACACTCACATGACTTTCTCTGCTCTTGTACAAACTATTTTTACAAACGCTTATTCTCCATATGCTTCATTTTGATTGAGATATCGAAATGTTAATCTAATTGCTAATTTTCTTGTAGATGCAAGGGAAATTGCTTGGCTTTAAGCGATAGTCAAATATTTTAAGAGCTGGTTGCTATGTGGAGTATTCCATTCTCTTTGCATTACCAGGACAAAAAAAATGAATAAAGAACTTGAGAAAAGTATAAGTATTGGAAAATTTAAGGGAATAGCAAGCAATATCTCGAAAATGGTTCACCCAACGAAAAAAGATGTATATAACATAAATTGTGTATTTTAACGCGATCTACATTTTTTGTGTAGTAAAATTTTGTCTATCTCTTAGGTTATGCGAAAGTCGTTCACAATGAAGAATACTTTTGGAGACATTCCCAGAAAATTCGAGATATACATTTCATTTGTCATGAAAAAAATGTTAAACATGTGATAGTTTAATCAAAATCCTTGGAGCCATTTTGGAGAAAATTAAAAATTTCGAAAAATGTTCCATGTAAAGGGTAATCTGAGGTGGGGGAATTTTCTTGAAAACCTTCGTGTCGCATCTCTGGAAGATACTGAACCCAAATACCAAGTTTGGTATTTATCCGACTGTTCGTTTCTGAGTTATGCTGTTCACAGACACACACACGGACATGTTTCCAAAAATGCTTTCTTTGGATTCAGGGGGTCTCAAAACATATATTTCCGGTGAAATCTCGGTATGGAATTTTTGGTGGAATACAATACTTCCCCTACTTACTATACGTAATAGAGAAAGTAAAAATCCCCAATACAAATTCCAGGAAAGATGAAATTTTGTCATTGCTTCAACAACTGCATAAACATGGAATTAGGTAAACATTTACAGTAAATCAGATAGAGACAGAGAGAGAGAGAGAGAGAAATTCATTGTTGGTGCATGCATTCACATATCAGCTATGACCGTTGACCGCACATGTACTTCACTTGTGTCATAACTCCATTATCACGCGAACTTGAGCTACGTATAAGGAAAGTAACAAGGCTAGTGAAGTAAACAGACTGGCCTTCCCCTTAGGTCTGGATACTTAGGACGTTCGAACAAGAAATGAGACATGTACCCGTTCGTTATACCAAACGGAATGGTCTGAGAGAGAGAGAGAGAGAGATCACTCGGAATCCAGTGCACCCAACTCGCCCGTATGCAGGAGCTCCTTTGTGTTCGAAGGCATGAATGATACAAAATATGTAGTGACCAAAACTCTTTCGATGGACAACTCTAAACTTATGCTGCTACAGCTGCATATGCATGAGTAGTGATGGCAGTCGACATTCAAAACATCATTTGCGGTGTAATACCGGTCAAATGGGACAAAAAGGTATAAAATCACAGTTTGCGTTTAGGTTATTATACCCATGCCATAACAAAATTTATACACTCAACAATTAATTAGATTAGAGTTTCGTAAAAATTCGGAGGTTCTAAAACTGCATTATTGTGTAATCTATTTCCAAGCGTTAATGAGAGAGAGAGAACAAAAACTCACGTCACTGGCAACTAGTGCTCACCAGTATAATTTCACTCGCCCACTTGGACGCTTGGTTGAGAAGACCTTGGCGGTTAAACCTTAGCTCTTACCTGCCAGACGCCGCGCAGGTACCACCTCGCTACTTTGCTTGTATGTTACCGTTTAAGAGTGTTTTAATTTTTTTTAGACGTCTAATATGATTATTTAACTTGCATTAGTGATTATTATGTTATTTGAGATGTACGTGTCGTAGTTTACAGCGACATTGAAATAAAACTTTATTTAATAATCTTTGTGTCTTAACTGTAGAGCGTCAGTAGTAATAGTCCCGGATGAGCCAATTGGATTAACGATAATCCTGCCGCTAGGGGCGCTCGTGTCGCTAGTGTCGGTGCGTGCGTCGGCGGCGGCGGTAAGTTTGAAAAGCGCCCTGAGCGGGAGGATTATCGTTATTGCAATTGGTTCATCCGGGACGAGTTAAAAGAATTGAGGATTAGGGAAAGGTGAAGGAGAAACAGGAAGTGACGTGGAGTGTTTTGATTGGTTCGTTAATTTGGGTGGAAGATGAAGGAAGGAAGATGAAAGAGTATGGAGGTCACGTGATGGAGAGGAGCTGGGTGGCGAGGTGTTGTCTGTGCGGAGGACGGGACTGAAAGAGGGAAAATATGGGGGAGCGAGGGATAAAAAGTGTAACAGAAAGTGACGTGTGAAGTTGTGATTGGTGGGAATAAGAAGTGATGTTATTGGTGGAAAGGAGCAAATGAAAGTTGTTGATTGGTAAGAATAAGAGAGATTATGATTGGTGGAAAGAAAAAGGAGTGGGGTATGTTGGAGGTGATGGGAAAGGTAAGTTTTGCTAGCAACAAGATTTGCAAAAGCCTGTCGTGAACTGATCAGCAATTTTTTTTGAACGTTGGATGGTAGTTTTCTTGAGTGGATAGAGAGATGGGGCGATATGAGATGCGGTGGTGAAAATGGGAACTAAACAAGGTGGTTGAGACAAGAGGTTTAAGGACGAGGAAATTTGGAGGTTAGTGGTGAACATGGCGGTCGCAAGAGGTGGGGGTAAGGAGACGCGGTGGTGAGAATGGGAACTAAAAGAAGATGGCGGTAGCAAGAGCTTAGAAGAGTAGATTTTGAGGTTAAAATAGTGGGAACTAAAAATGGCGGAGGGTCTGCGACAAGGAAATGCGGTGGGAACTAAACAAGATGGCGGTCGCAAGAGGAGGGTAAGGAGATTTGAGGTTACAGTACCAAAACACGAAAGGATATATTCCTACGCCGAGCAGGTCCGAAAAATAATTATGCGTGTGGTACTTACCTGTTACCGGTGTGGATGCGTCACCAAAAGCGCGGCACGCGAGGCGGAAAAATAAAAGCAAACTGTTTTTGAAAATGCTTAACCAGCTTTAAGATCAACCAACATAACTACGCACTGATATACCTAGGTTTTTAAAGCGGTACAGACACCCTTTGCAGAGGCGTAATTTAACTATACCAAAACCTGGTACTGGACCATCGTGATGGTCGCTAGCGTACGTAGGAGCAGGGTTCTCATAGCCGGTCGAAAGCGGTCAAAAACGTGTACGACGTAGGTGTTCACAGTAGCTGCTGTCGAGTCAACCGTCGAGGTGTGAATAAACGAGATCTGTTCTCGCCGGCAATCTGGTTCGGAGATGAGAGCAGCAGCGAGGTGTTGTCTGTGCGGAGGTCGGGACTGAAAGAGGGAAAAGATGGGGAGCGAGGGATAAAAAGTATAACAGAAAGTGACGTGTGAAGTTGTGATTGGTGGGAATAAGAAGTGATTTTATTGGTGGAAAGGAGCAAATGAAAGTTGTTGATTGGTAAGAATAAGAGAGATTATGATTGGTGGGAAAGAAAAAGGTGTGGGAGTGGGGTATGTTGGAGGTGATGGGAAAGGTAAGTTTTGCTAGCAACAGGATTTGCAAAAGCCTGTCGAGAACTGATCAGCAATTTTTGAACGTTGGATGGTAGTTTTGTTGAGTGGATAGAGAGATGGGGCGATATGAGATGCGGTGGCGAAAATGGGGACTAAATAAGATGGTTGAGACAAGAGGTTTAAGGGCGAGGAAGGTTAGTGGTGAATATGGCGGTTGCAAGAGGTGGGGCAAGGAGACGCGGTGGTGAGAATGGGAACTAAAAGAAGATGGCGGTAGCAAGAGGTTAGAAGAGTACATTTTGAGGTTAAAATAGTGGGAACTAAACATGGCGGAGGTTCTGCGACAAGGAGATGCGGTGAGAACTAAACAAGATGGTGGACGCAAGAGGAGGGTAAGGAGATTTGAGGTTACAGTACCAAAACACGAAAGGATATATTCCTACGCCAAGCAGGTCCGAAAAATAATTATGCGTGTGGTACTTACCTGTTACCGGTGTGGATGCGTCACCAAAAGCGCGGCACGCGACGCGAAAAAATAAAAGCAAACTGTTTTTGAAAATGCTTAACCAGCTTTAAGATCAACCAACATCACTACGCACTGATATACCTAGGTTTTTAAAGCGGTACAGACACCCTTTGCAGAGGCGTAATTTAACTATACCAAAAACCTGGTACTGGACCATCGTGATGGTCGCTAGCGTACGTAGGAGCAGGGTTCTCTTAGCCGGTCGAAAGCGGTCAAAAACGTGTACGACGTAGGTGTTCGCAGTAGCTGCTGCCGAGTCAACCGTCGAGGTGCGAATGAAGGAGATCTGTTCTTGCCGGCAATCTGGTTCGGCGATGTGAGCAGCGGCGAGGTGTTGTCTGTGCGGAGGCCGGGACTGAAAGAGGGAAAAGATGGCGAACGAGGGATAAAAAGTATAACAGAAAGTGACGTGTGAAATTGTGATTGGTGGGAATAAGAAGTGATGTTATTGGTGGAAAGGAACAAATGAAAGTTGTTGATTGGTAAGAATAAGAGAGATTATGATTGGTGGAAAGAAAAAGGTGCGGGAGTGGGGTATGTTGGAGGTGATGGGAAAGGTAAGTTTTCCTAGCAACAAGATTTGCAAAAGCCTCTCCAGAACTCATCAGCAATTTTTGAACGTTGGATGGTAGTTTTGTTGAGTGGATAGAGAGATGGGGCGATATGAGATGCGGTGGCGAAAATGGGAACTAAACAAGATGGCTGAGACAAGAGGTTTAAGGACGAGGAAATTTCGAGGTTAGTGGTGAACATGGCGGTCGCAAGAGGTGGGGGCAAAGAGACGCGGTGGTGAGAATGGGAACTAAAAGAAGATGGCGGTAGCAAGAACTTAGAAGAGCAGATTTTGAGGTTAAAATAGTGGGAACTAAAAATGGCGGAGGGTTGGCGACAAGGAGATGCGGTGGCCAACGTGAGAACTAAACAAGATGGCGGACGCAAGAGGAGGGTAAGAAGATTTGAGGTTAAGATTTTTAGGTTAAAACAGGGCGTAAGCATGGGAACGAAATCCAAGATGGCGAAGGCAATGGTGTGGACGAGGAGATGTGAGGTGCGGTGGCGAAAATGGGAACTAAACAAGATGACGAAGACAAAAAGTGTAAGGACGAGGAGATTTCGAGGTTAGTGGTGAACATGGCGGTCGCAAGAGGTGGTGGGCAAGGAGACTTGAGGTTAAGATGTTTAGGTTAAAACAGGACGTAAGAAGGGGAACTAAATCCAAGATGGCGGAGGCAAGGGTGGGACGAGGAGATGTGAGGCGCGGTGGTAAAAATGGGAACTAAATAAGATAGCGGAGGCATGAAGTTCAGGTTAAAAATTGAGGTAAACGTGGAGAGCTTAAACCAAGATGGCGGTGGCGTGGTGGTGAAAATGGGAACTAAACAAGATGTCGGAGGCAAGAAGTGGAGGGACGAAGAGGTTTGAGGTTATGGTCAACATGCGAAAGATGTCGAACGCAACAGATGGTGACGAGGAGATAGAATTGAGGATTAGGGAAAGATGAAGGAAAACAGGAAGTGACGTGGAGTGTTTTGATTGGTAAAAATAAGACGAAATGTGATTGGTGCGTTAATTCGGGTGGAAGATGAAGGAAGGAAGGTAAAAGAGTATGGAGGACACGTGATGGAGTGGAGCGGAGCGGCGAGGTGTTGTCTGTGCGGAGGTTGGGACTGAAAGAGGGAAAAGATGGCGAACGAGGGATAAAAAGTATAACAGAAAGTGACGTGTGAAGTTGTGATTGGTGGGAATAAGAAGTGATGTTATTGGTGGAAAGGAACAACTTAAAGTTGTTGATTGGTAAGAATAAGAGAGATTGTGATTGGTGGAAAGAAAAAGGTGTGGGAGTGGGGTATGTTGGAGGTGATGGGAAAGGTAAGTTTTGCTACCAACAAGATTTGCAAAAGCCTCTCCAGAACTCATCAGCAATTTTGAACGTTGGATGGTAGTTTTGTTGAGTGGATAGAGAGATGGGGCGATATGAGATGCGGTGGCGAAAATGGGAACTAAACAAGATGGCTGAGACAAGAGGTTTAAGGGCGAGGAAGGTTAGTGGTGAATATGGCGGTTGCAAGGGGTGGGGCAAGGAGACGCGGTGGTGAGAATGGGAACTAAAAGAAGATGGCGGTAGCAAGAGGTTAGAAGAGTAGATTTTGAGGTTAAAATAGTGGGAACTAAACATGGCGGAGGTTCTGCGACAAGGAGATGCGGTGAGAACTAAACAAGATGGTGGACGCAAGAGGAGGGTAAGGAGATTTGAGGTTACAGTACCAAAACACGAAAGGATATATTCCTACGCCAAGCAGGTCCGAAAAATAATTATGCGTGTGGTACTTACCTGTTACCGGTGTGGATGCGTCACCAAAAGCGCGGCACGCGACGCGAAAAAATAAAAGCAAACTGTTTTTGAAAATGCTTAACCAGCTTTAAGATCAACCAACATCACTACGCACTGATATACCTAGGTTTTTAAAGCGGTACAGACACCCTTTGCAGAGGCGTAATTTAACTATACCAAAAACCTGGTACTGGACCATCGTGATGGTCGCTAGCGTACGTAGGAGCAGGGTTCTCATAGCCGGTCGAAAGCGGTCAAAAACGTGTACGACGTAGGTGTTCGCAGTAGCTGCTGCCGAGTCAACCGTCGAGGTGCGAATGAAGGAGATCTGTTCTTGCCGGCAATCTGGTTCGGCGATGTGAGCAGCGGCGAGGTGTTGTCTGTGCGGAGGCCGGGACTGAAAGAGGGAAAAGATCGCGAACGAGGGATAAAAAGTATAACAGAAAGTGATGTGTGAAATTGTGATTGGTGGGAATAAGAAGTGATGTTATTGGTGGAAAGGAACAAATGAAAGTAGTTGATTGGTAAGAATAAGAGAGATTATGATTGGTGGAAAGAAAAAGGTGCGGGAGTGGGGTATGTTGGAGGTGATGGGAAAGGTAAGTTTTCCTAGCAACAAGATTTGCAAAAGCCTCTCCAGAACTCATCAGCAATTTTTGAACGTTGGATGGTAGTTTTGTTGAGTGGATAGAGAGATGGGGCGATATGAGATGCGGTGGCGAAAATGGGAACTAAACAAGATGGCTGAGACAAGAGGTTTAAGGACGAGGAAATTTCGAGGTTAGTGGTGAACATGGCGGTCGCAAGAGGTGGGGGCAAAGAGACGCGGTGGTGAGAATGGGAACTAAAAGAAGATGGCGGTAGCAAGAGCTTAGAAGAGCAGATTTTGAGGTTAAAATAGTGGGAACTAAAAATGGCGGAGGGTTGGCGACAAGGAGATGCGGTGGCCAACGTGAGAACTAAACAAGATGGCGGACACAAGAGGAGGGTAGGGAGATTTGAGGTTAAGATTTTTAGGTTAAAACAGGGCGTAAGCATGGGAACGAAATCCAAGATGGCGAAGGCAATGGTGTGGACGAGGAGATGTGAGGCGCGGTGGTAAAAATGGGAACTAAATAAGATAGCGGAGGCATGAAGTTGAGGTTAAAAATTGAGGTAAACGTGGAGAGCTTAAACCAAGATGGCGGTGGCGTGGTGGTGAAAATGGGAACTAAACAAGATGTCGGAGGCAAGAAGTGGAGGGACGAAGAGGTTTGAGGTTATGGTCAACATGCGAAAGATGTCGAACGCAACAGATGGTGACGAGGAGATAGAATTGAGGATTAGGGAAAGATGAAGGAAAACAGGAAGTGACGTGGAGTGTTTTGATTGGTAAGAATAAGACGAAATGTGATTGGTGCGTTAATTCGGGTGGAAGATGAAGGAAGGAAGGTAAAAGAGTATGGAGGACACGTGATGGAGTGGAGCGGAGCGGCGAGGTGTTGTCTGTGCGGAGGTTGGGACTGAAAGAGGGAAAAGATGGCGAACGAGGGATAAAAAGTATAACAGAAAGTGACGTGTGAAGTTGTGATTGGTGGGAATAAGAAGTGATGTTATTGGTGGAAAGGAACAACTGAAAGTTGTTGATTGGTAAGAATAAGAGAGATTGTGATTGGTGGAAAGAAAAAGGTGTGGGAGTGGGGTATGTTGGAGGTGATGGGAAAGGTAAGTTTTGCTACCAACAAGATTTGCAAAAGCCTCTCCAGAACTCATCAGCAATTTCAGCAGTCGATGTGCGTGGCGATAGGCCCGCTGCGATGAAAGAGCTGCAAACTGCGCGATAACTTGAAAAATATTGCCTGCCGTGACGCATTCCGAGCGCGCGCGTTTACCGTAAATCGTTACAGTTGCCATACTTATATTATCCGTCTTTTTCTTTTTTTTCTTTTCTTTTTTTTTTACGTTTGTTTTCAAAAAAAATAACTAGTTTTTCGGGGGTTTTCTCTGGTTGGTAGACGAATGCAAGCTCTTTCTGCTTTTTCACAGGTTTTCCCTGGTTGGTAGGCGTTTGCTGTAGTGGTTGACGAAGCCCTTTCTAATGTTCGAGGTTTTTTCAGGTTTTTCGTGGTTGTCCCTGCCCGGTAGGCAAATGATGAAGTTTTTGCTTGTCAGCGCACGGATACTAGGCACATACTCGCTCACACACACACACACACGTTGCAGTTGCCATACTTATATTATTCGACTTTTCCTTTTTTTCTTTTTGTTTTTTCGTTTTTTTAAAAAATAACTAGTTTTATTGGAGGTTTTCTGCGGTTGGTAAACGAATGCAAGTCCTTTCTGCTTTTTCATAGGTTTTCCCTGGTTGGTAGGCGTTTTCTGTAGTGGTTGACGAAGCCGTTTCTAATTTTCGAGGTTTTCTCAGGTTTTTTTTAGTGGTTGTCCCTGTCCGATAGGCAGATGATAAAGTTTTTCTATAATGTCGTCGTTTCGGCTTGTGGCGCACGGATACTAGGCACGTACTCGCGCGCGCACACACACACACAGACAGACAGACAGACAGACATACACACGGACATGTTTCCAAAAATGCTTTTTTTTTTATTTTTTATTCAGGAGGTCTCAAAACGTGTATTTCCGGTGAAATCTCGGTATCGAATTTTTGGGTGGAATGCAATACTTCCCCTACTTACTATACGTGGAAGAGAAAGTAAAAAAGTATAAGTATTGGAAAATTTAAGGAAATAACAAGCAATATCTCGAAAAACGGTTCACTCAACAAAAGAAATGTATATGGCATAAGTTGTGTATTTTAACGCGATCTACATTTTTTGTGTAGCAAAATTTTGTCTATCTCTTACGGTTTATCAGTTATGAAAAAGTCGTTCACAATGAAGAATACTTTTGGAGACATTCCCAGAAAATTCGAGATATACATTTCATTTCTCACGACATTATCTTAAACATATGATATTTTTCATCAAAATCGTTAGAGCCATTTTTTTAATACAAAGAGAACGGGATTTCACAAGTGAAACAGTACTGTGATAACGATACCAACAAACTAATTATTATTCACCCACTGAAACACATAAAAAAAAAAATCTGATGTGTAACACTCACATGACTTTCTCAACTCTTGTACAAAGTATTTTTACAAACGCTTATGCTCCATCTAGTTCATGTTAATCGAGATAAACATTTGCAAACTCTATTTTATTGCTAATTTTCTTGTAGATGTAGGGGAAAATATATTTACAAGGGGAATATAGAAAAACAGTAGCCTTTAAGCACATACATATCTCTTAATAGCTGGTTGCTATGTGCAGCACCATTCTTTTTGCCACAGATTAATACTCTTTGCATATCAAAGACAAAAAAAAATGAATAACGAATTTCCATTTGAGAAAATAAGTATTGGAAAATTTAATGAAATAACAAGCAATATCTCGAAAACGGTTCACTCAACAACAAAAATGTATATGACATAAGTTGTGTATTTTAGCGCGATCTACATTTTTTGTGTAGTAAAATTTTGTCTATCTCTTACGGTTTATCAGTTATGAAAAAGTCGTTCACAATGAAGAATACTTTTGGAGACATTCCCAGAAAATTCGAGATATACATTTCATTTCTCACGACATTATCTTAAACATATGATATTTTTCATCAAAATCGTTAGAGCCATTTGTTTTTAATACAAAGAGAACGGGATTTCACAAAAGAAACAGTACTGTGATAACGATACCAACAAACTAATTGTTATTCACCCACTGAAACACATAAAAAAATCTGATGTGTAACACTCACATGACTTTCTCAACTCTTGTACAAAGTATTTTTACAAACGCTTATTCCCCATCTAGTTCATGTTAATCGAGATATGCACCGATCGCTCTTTCCCTGCAAAGTGCTGCGGCTATTTTGTTTTTATTTTAAAACTATTTTTCGTCAAATAGAACGATTTTGTAGAAAAACCCACTATCGCTTCCGTTTCACACTACGGGCTTTTGCTGTTGGCACCGGGTTTTTATAAGCTCGCTTATCGCAACCGTTGTTTCATCATGCGTGTCGAGTTAAATGCCTCGTTTCGCTAAAAAATTGTCTAGTTTTAAAAACTAGAGTCATCCTGTCACGAGCCGCCACTGCACAATTCCCACCGCCGACATAAAGGTTGCATTTATTTTATTGCTGACGAATTTCCGCTTCTCAAGCCTTTCACTGTCATCAGCACACGGATCTTTTGCGTGTAGCGCTGTATGCGAACGAGCTGAGCTCAGTTATTCCTGATGTTATTAGTGCAATATTAAAACTATGAGTATCGTGTGTAGTGTTTTTTGTTGTGCCAGTGCATACGTGTTATGTAAAATGTATGAATTAAATACAATCAGCAGATACTTCCTTTCTAAGGAGTAACACCAACTGTTGAATATAAATTCTCAAAGTGCTATGTTCGTACGACCTCTACCCTTTATCTCTTATAGGTGAGTACGAAAGTATGTAGATCGCGTTAAAATACACAACTTATGTCATATACATTTTTATTGTTGAGTGAACCGTTTTCTAGATATTGTTTGTTATTTCCTTAAATTTTCCAATACTTATTTTCTCAAATGGGAATTCGTTATTCACTTTTTTTGTCTTTGATATGCAAAGAGTATTAATCTGTGGCAAAAAGAATGGTACTGCACATAGCAACCAGCTATTAAGAGATATGTATGTGCTTAAAGGCTACTGTTTTTCTATATTCCCCTTGTAAATATATTTTCCCTACATCTACAAGAAAATTAGCAATTAAAAATAGAGTTTGCAAATGTTTATCTCGATTAACATGAACTAGATGGGGAATAAGCGTTTGTAAAAATACTTTGTACAAGAGTTGAGAAAGTCGTGTGAGTGTTACACATCAGATTTTTTTTTATGTGTTTCAGTGGGTGAATAATAATTAGTTTGTTGGTATCGTTATCACAGTACTGTTTCACTTGTGAAATCCCGTTCTCTTTGTATTAAAAACAAATGGCTCTAACGATTTTGATGAAAAATATCATATGTTTAAGATAATGTCGTGAGAAATGAAATGTATATCTCGAATTTTCTGGGAATGTCTCCAAAAGTATTCTTCATTGTGAACGACTTTTTCATAACTGATAAACCGTAAGAGATAGACAAAATTTTACTACACAAAAAATGTAGATCGCGTTAAAATACACAACTTATGTCATATACATTTTTGTTGTTGAGTGAACCGTTTTCGAGATATTGCTTGTTATTTCATTAAATTTTCCAATACTTATTTTCTCAAATGGAAATTCGTTATTCATTTTTTTTTTGTCTTTGATATGCAAAGAGTATTAATCTGTGGCAAAAAGAATGGTGCTGCACATAGCAACCAGCTATTAAGAGATATGTATGTGCTTAAAGGCTACTGTTTTTCTATATTCCCCTTGTAAATATATTTTCCCCTACATCTACAAGAAAATTAGCAATAAAATAGAGTTTGCAAATGTTTATCTCGATTAACATGAACTAGATGGAGCATAAGCGTTTGTAAAAATACTTTGTACAAGAGTTGAGAAAGTCATGTGAGTGTTACACATCAGATTTTTTTTTATGTGTTTCAGTGGGTGAATAATAATTAGTTTGTTGGTATCGTTATCACAGTACTGTTTCACTTGTGAAATCCCGTTCTCTTTGTATTAAAAACAAATGGCTCTAACGATTTTGATGAAAAATATCATATGTTTAAGATAATGTCGTGAGATATGAAATGTATATCTCGAATTTTCTGGGAATGTCTCCAAAAGTATTCTTCATTGTGAACGACTTTTTCATAACTGATAAACCGTAAGAGATAGACAAAATTTTACTACACAAAAAATGTAGATCGCGTTAAAATACACAACTTATGTCATATACATTTTTGTTGTTGAGTGAACCGTTTTCGAGATATTGCTTGTTATTTCATTAAATTTTCCAATACTTATTTTCTCAAATGGAAATTCGTTATTCATTTTTTTTTGTCTTTGATATGCAAAGAGTATTAATCTGTGGCAAAAAGAATGGTGCTGCACATAGCAACCAGCTATTAAGAGATATGTATGTGCTTAAAGGCTACTGTTTTTCTATATTCCCCTTGTAAATATATTTTCCCCTACATCTACAAGAAAATTAGCAATAAAATAGAGTTTGCAAATGTTTATCTCGATTAACATGAACTAGATGGAGCATAAGCGTTTGTAAAAATACTTTGTACAAGAGTAGAGAAAGTCATGTGAGTGTTACACATCAGAATTTTTTTTTATACAAGAAAATTAGCAATAAAATAGAGTTTGCAAATGTTTATCTCGATTAACATGAACTAGATGGGGAATAAGCGTTTGTAAAAATACTTTGTACAAGAGTTGAGAAAGTCATGTGAGTGTTACACATCAGATTTTTTTTATGTGTTTCAGTGGGTGAATAATAATTAGTTTGTTGGTATCGTTATCACAGTAATGTTTCACTTGTGAAATCCCATTCTCTTTGTATTAAAAAAATGGCTCTAACGATTTTGATGAAAAATATCATATGTTTAAGATAATGTCGTGAGAAATGAAATGTATATCTCGAATTTTCTGGGAATGTCTCCAAAAGTATTCTTCATTGTGAACGACTTTTTCATAACTGATAAACCGTAAGAGATAGACAAAATTTTGCTACACAAAAAATGTAGATCGCGTTAAAATACACAACTTATGCCATATACATTTCTTTTGTTGAGTGAACCGTTTTTCGAGATATTGCTTGTTATTTCCTTAAATTTTCCAATACTTATACTTTTTTACTTTCTCTTCCACGTATAGTAAGTAGGGGAAGTATTGCATTCCACCCAAAAATTCGATACCGAGATTTCACCGGAAATACACGTTTTGAGACCTCCTGAATCAGAAAAAAAGCATTTTTGGAAACATGTCCGTGTGTGTGTCTGTTTGTGTGTCTGTCTGTGTGTGTGTGTGTGTGTGCGCGCGCGAGTACGTGCCTAGTATCCGTGCGCCACAAGCCGAAACGACGACATTATAGAAAAACTTTATCATCTGCCTACCGGACAGGGACAACCACTAAAAAAAACCTTAGAAAACCTCGAAAATTAGAAACGGCTTCGTCAACCACTACAGAAAACGCCTACCAACCAGGGAAAACCTATGAAAAAGCAGAAAGAGTTTGCATTCGTTTACCAACCGCAGAAAATTCCCAAAAAACTAGTTATTTTTAAAAAAAGAAAAGAAAAAAAGGAAAAGACGAATAATATAAGTATGGCAACTGCAACGTTTGTGTGTGTGTGTGTGCGCGAGTATGTGCCTAGTATCCGTGCGCCACAAGCCGAAACGACGACATTATAGAAAAACTTTATCATCTGCCTACCGGACAGGGACAACCACTAAAAAAAACCTGAGAAAACCTCGAAAATTAGAAACGGCTTCGTCAACCACTACAGAAAACGCCTACCAACCAGGGAAAACCTATGAAAAAGCAGAAAGGACTTGCATTCGTTTACCAACCGCAGAAAACCTCCAAAAAAACTAGTTATTTTTTAAAAAAACGAAAAAACAAAAAGAAAAAAAAAGAAAAAAAAAGGAAAAGTCGAATAATATAAGTATGGCAACTGCAACGTGTGTGTGTGTGTGTGTGTGTGTGAGCGAGTATGTGCCTAGTATCCGTGCGCTGACAAGCAAAAACTTCATCATTTGCCTACCGGGCAGGGACAACCACGAAAAACCTGAAAAAACCTCGAACATTAGAAAGGGCTTCGTCAACCACTACAGCAAACGCCTACCAACCAGGGAAAACCTGTGAAAAAGCAGAAAGAGCTTGCATTCGTCTACCAACCAGAGAAAACCCCGAAAAACTAGTTATTTTTTTTGAAAACAAACGTAAAAAAAAAAGAAAAGAAAAAAAAAGAAAAAGACGGATAATATAAGTGTGGCAACTGTAACGGTTTACGGTAAACGCGCGCGCTCGGAATGCGTCACGGCGGGCAATATTTTTCAAGTTATCGCGCAGTTTGCAGCTCTTTCATCGCAGCGGGCCTATCGCCACGCACATCGACTGCTGAAATTGCTGATGAGTTCTGGAGAGGCTTTTGCAAATCTTGTTGGTAGCAAAACTTACCTTTCCCATCACCTCCAACATACCCCACTCCCACACCTTTTTCTTTCCACCAATCACAATCTCTCTTATTCTTACCAATCAACAACTTTCAGTTGTTCCTTTCCACCAATAACATCACTTCTTATTCCCACCAATCACAACTTCACACGTCACTTTCTGTTATACTTTTTATCCCTCGTTCGCCATCTTTTCCCTCTTTCAGTCCCAACCTCCGCACAGACAACACCTCGCCGCTCCGCTCCACTCCATCACGTGTCCTCCATACTCTTTTACCTTCCTTCCTTCATCTTCCACCCGAATTAACGCACCAATCACATTTCGTCTTATTTTTACCAATCAAAACACTCCACGTCACTTCCTGTTTTCCTTCATCTTTCCCTAATCCTCAATTCTATCTCCTCGTCACCATCTGTTGCGTTCGACATCTTTCGGATGTTGACCATAACCTCAAACCTCTTCGTCCCTCCACTTCTTGCCTCCGCCATCTTGTTTAGTTCCCATTTTCACCACCACGCCACCGCCATCTTGGTTTAAGCTCTCCACGTTTACCTCAATTTTTAACCTCAACTTCATGCCTCCGCTATCTTATTTAGTTCCCATTTTTACCACCGCGCCTCACATCTCCTCGTCCCAACCTTGCCTTCGCCATCTTGGATTTCGTTCCCATGCTTACGCCCTGTTTTAACCTAAAAATCTTAACCTCAAATCTCCTTACCCTCCTCTTGCGTCCGCTATCTTGTTTAGTTCTCACGTTGGCCACCGCATCTCCTTGTCGCCAACCCTCCGCCATTTTTAGTTCCCACTATTTTAACCTCAAAATCTGCTCTTCTAAGCTCTTGCTACCGCCATCTTCTTTTAGTTCCCATTCTCACCACCGCGTCTCTTTGCCCCCACCTCTTGCGACCGCCATGTTCACCACTAACCTCGAAATTTCCTCGTCCTTAAACCTCTTGTCTCAGCCATCTTGTTTAGTTCCCATTTTCGCCACCGCATCTCATATCGCCCCATCTCTCTATCCACTCAACAAAACTACCATCCAACGTTCAAAATTGCAGATGACTTCTGGAGAGGCTTTTGCAAATCTTGTTGGTAGCAAAACTTACCTTTCCCATCACCTCCAACATACCCCACTCCCACACCTTTTTCTTTCCACCAATCACAATCTCTCTTATTCTTACCAATCAACAACTTTCAGTTGTTCCTTTCCACCAATAACATCACTTCTTATTCCCACCAATCACAACTTCACACGTCACTTTCTGTTATACTTTTTATCCCTCGTTCGCCATCTTTTCCCTCTTTCAGTCCCAACCTCCGCACAGACAACACCTCGCCGCTCCGCTCCACTCCATCACGTGTCCTCCATACTCTTTTACCTTCCTTCCTTCATCTTCCACCCGAATTAACGCACCAATCACATTTCGTCTTATTTTTACCAATCAAAACACTCCACGTCACTTCCTGTTTTCCTTCATCTTTCCCTAATCCTCAATTCTATCTCCTCGTCACCATCTGTTGCGTTCGACATCTTTCGCATGTTGACCATAACCTCAAACCTCTTCGTCCCTCCACTTCTTGCCTCCGACATCTTGTTTAGTTCCCATTTTCACCACCACGCCACCGCCATCTTGGTTTAAGCTCTCCACGTTTACCTCAATTTTTAACCTCAACTTCATGCCTCCGCTATCTTATTTAGTTCCCATTTTTACCACCGCGCCTCACATCTCCTCGTCCCACCCTTGCCTCCGCCATCTTGGATTTAGTTCCCCTTCTTACGTCCTGTTTTAACCTAAAAATCTTAACCTCAAGTCTCCTTGCCCACCACCTCTTGCGACCGCCATGTTCACCACTAACCTCGAAATCTCCTCGTCCTTACACTTTTTGTCTTCGTCATCTTGTTTAGTTCCCATTTTCGCCACCGCACCTCACATCTCCTCGTCCACACCATTGCCTTCGCCATCTTGGATTTCGTTCCCATGCTTACGCCCTGTTTTAACCTAAAAATCTTAACCTCAAATCTCCTTACCCTCCTCTTGCGTCCGCCATCTTGTTTAGTTCTCTCGTTGGCCACCGCATCTCCTTGTCGCCAACCCTCCGCCATTTTTAGTTCCCACTATTTTAACCTCAAAATCTGCTCTTCTAAGTTCTTGCTACCGCCATCTTCTTTTAGTTCCCATTCTCACCACCGCGTCTCTTTGCCCCCACCTCTTGCGACCGCCATGTTCACCACTAACCTCGAAATTTCCTCGTCCTTAAACCTCTTGTCTCAGCCATCTTGTTTAGTTCCCATTTTCGCCACCGCATCTCATTACGCCCCATCTCTCTATCCACTCAACAAAACTACCATCCAACGTTCAAAAATTGCTGATGAGTTCTGGAGAGGCTTTTGCAAATCTTGTTGCTAGGAAAACTTACCTTTCCCATCACCTCCAACATACCCCACTCCCGCACCTTTTTCTTTCCACCAATCATAATCTCTCTTATTCTTACCAATCAACAACTTTCATTTGTTCCTTTCCACCAATAACATCACTTCTTATTCCCACCAATCACAATTTCACACGTCACTTTCTGTTATACTTTTTATCCCTCGTTCGCGATCTTTTCCCTCTTTCAGTCCCGGCCTCCGCACAGACAACACCTCGCCGCTGCTCACATCGCCGAACCAGATTGCCGGCAAGAACAGATCTCCTTCATTCGCACCTCGACGGTTGACTCGGCAGCAGCTACTGCGAACACCTACGTCGTACACGTTTTTGACCGCTTTCGACCGGCTATGAGAACCCTGCTCCTACGTACGCTAGCGACCATCACGATGGTCCAGTACCAGGTTTTTGGTATAGTTAAATTACGCCTCTGCAAAGGGTGTCTGTACCGCTTTAAAAACCTAGGTATATCAGTGCGTAGTGATGTTGGTTGATCTTAAAGCTGGTTAAGCATTTTCAAAAACAGTTTGCTTTTATTTTTTCGCGTCGCGTGCCGCGCTTTTGGTGACGCATCCACACCGGTAACAGGTAAGTACCACACGCATAATTATTTTTCGGACCTGCTTGGCGTAGGAATATATCCTTTCGTGTTTTGGTACTGTAACCTCAAATCTCCTTACCCTCCTCTTGCGTCCACCATCTTGTTTAGTTCTCACCGCATCTCCTTGTCGCAGAACCTCCGCCATGTTTAGTTCCCACTATTTTAACCTCAAAATCTACTCTTCTAACCTCTTGCTACCGCCATCTTCTTTTAGTTCCCATTCTCACCACCGCGTCTCCTTGCCCCACCTCTTGCAACCGCCATATTAACCACTAACCTTCCTCGCCCTTAAACCTCTTGTCTCAACCATCTTATTTAGTCCCCATTTTCGCCACCGCATCTCATATCGCCCCATCTCTCTATCCACTCAAGAAAACTACCATCCAACGTTCAAAAATTGCTGATCAGTTCTCGACAGGCTTTTGCAAATCCTGTTGCTAGCAAAACTTACCTTTCCCATCACCTCCAACATACCCCACTCCCACACCTTTTTCTTTCCCACCAATCATAATCTCTCTTATTCTTACCAATCAGCAACTTTCATTTGCTCCTTTCCACCAATAAAATCACTTCTTATTCCCACCAATCACAACTTCACACGTCACTTTCTGTTATACTTTTTATCCCTCGCTCCCCATCTTTTCCCTCTTTCAGTCCCGACCTCCGCACAGACAACACCTCGCTGCTGCTCTCATCTCCGAACCAGATTGCCGGCGAGAACAGATCTCGTTTATTCACACCTCGACGGTTGACTCGACAGCAGCTACTGTGAACACCTACGTCGTACACGTTTTTGACCGCTTTCGACCGGCTATGAGAACCCTGCTCCTACGTACGCTAGCGACCATCACGATGGTCCAGTACCAGGTTTTGGTATAGTTAAATTACGCCTCTGCAAAGGGTGTCTGTACCGCTTTAAAAACCTAGGTATATCAGTGCGTAGTGATGTTGGTTGATCTTAAAGCTGGTTAAGCATTTTCAAAAACAGTTTGCTTTTATTTTTCCGCCTCGCGTGCCGCGCTTTTGGTGACGCATCCACACCGGTAACAGGTAAGTACCACACGCATAATTATTTTTCGGACCTGCTCGGCGTAGGAATATATCCTTTCGTGTTTTGGTACTGTAACCTCAAATCTCCTTACCCTCCTCTTGCGACCGCCATCTTATTTAGTTCCCACCGCATCTCCTTGTCGCAGACCCTCCGCCATTTTTAGTTCCCACTATTTTAACCTCAAAATCTACTCTTCTAAGCTCTTGCTACCGCCATCTTCTTTTAGTTCCCATTCTCACCACCGCGTCTCCTTACCCCCACCTCTTGCGACCGCCATGTTCACCACTAACCTCCAAATTTCCTCCTCCTTAAACCTCTTGTCTCAACCACCTTGTTTAGTTCCCATTTTCGCCACCGCATCTCATATCGCCCCATCTCTCTATCCACTCAAGAAAACTACCATCCAACGTTCAAAAAAAATTGCTGATCAGTTCACGACAGGCTTTTGCAAATCTTGTTGCTAGCAAAACTTACCTTTCCCATCACCTCCAACATACCCCACTCCTTTTTCTTTCCACCAATCATAATCTCTCTTATTCTTACCAATCAACAACTTTCATTTGCTCCTTTCCACCAATAACATCACTTCTTATTCCCACCAATCACAACTTCACACGTCACTTTCTGTTACACTTTTTATCCCTCGCTCCCCCATATTTTCCCTCTTTCAGTCCCGTCCTCCGCACAGACAACACCTCGCCACCCAGCTCCTCTCCATCACGTGACCTCCATACTCTTTCATCTTCCTTCCTTCATCTTCCACCCAAATTAACGAACCAATCAAAACACTCCACGTCACTTCCTGTTTCTCCTTCACCTTTCCCTAATCCTCAATTCTTTTAACTCGTCCCGGATGAACCAATTGCAATAACGATAATACTCCCGCTCAGGGCGCTTTTCAAACTTACCGCCGCCGCCGTCGCACGCACCGACACTAGCGACACGAGCGCCCCTAGCGGTAGGATTATCGTTAATCCAATTGGCTCATCCGGGACTATTACTACTAGCGTCCATTTTGGATATAGACATGTCTCTAATTTATTGTAGCCTATGTTTTCTCTGTTTAAAAAAATCCACAATTTTGTTTTAATGCTTTTGATACTGAACGCATATGATTGGTCCATTTTATCAGGGGGTTTCACCAGTTGAGTAGCTATGTGCACTGTAACGTAAAAGTTTGTAAAAGTCTGCTATCAGTAAATGAGTCGTATGATTTCGAACTGTACTTTAATGTGGAGTACCTTATGTCCCTTAAACCGCTTTTCCGCTAATGTTGAGCCTTCGTCTGTCTAAAAATGACAGTAAGTTGGTAAGAGCAGAAGATGGACTTAAAGCACAATTGAGGCTTGAAGAGTGGCCTATCTTCCAAAAATGCGTGAGGACAACTACCCATCTTGTATAATCTAAATGAAAAAATTAGTAGAAATAAAAATCATTAGTACCAACATATATTAAGGAATGGACACCAAAAAGTTTATTAAGTTATAAACCTAGAGGATATTGCCAAGTGGTAAGAAAGGGAACATGATGGAATGATATGTTTAATTGGGGACGGAACGGGTCGACAAGCCTAGACCCTGTGGAATAATAATAATAGTAATAATGATAATAATAACTTAAAATTAAAAGTAATATTCAAACTACATTTAAAATCATTTGCAGTTCACGTGAGACAAACTTAAGATTACATTTTCAGGCAAATCGACTAAAAATTTTAGAGAGTAGAATTTTCAGTGGTGGTTGTCTTTAACTTAAGTTTCGTAAATTTATAGTGCCTATCTTATCTCGTAGGTGTATCTTTCTTTCGTTAGTGCACGGTAAAGTGTGCAACTCGCATTCCGAAGTTCCGGGTTCGATTCCTGGTGATTACTTACTTTGACTATGGGTTTTCCTGTGGTTTTTCCTGGTTGGCAAGGCGAATGTTGTGGTGTTGTCTTCTCTCTCCCTCATTTTCTCTCATTTCATTCGTTATTTCAGGTTACACGTTGACTCCGGGGCTGTCTGTCGGTCGGCGGCGGACAAGTGGCACAGGGGCTTGCGCTTTGAAACGCTTTCTCGGCTCGTTAGATGGCAGCGTTTGAGCCTCCACTGCTGAGACGAGCTTTCCCGGTCTCCGCTGGAGGGGAGCCCGTGAGTCACCCTCCGGTGAGAGCCATCACCGAGTGCCCTCCGGCCGGGTGGTCTAGCATGTAACTATAAGGAACTCTGCGCGTCTCTGTCGCCTGCGTCGGTCGGTCCTGCAGCCCATACGTCTCCTGGAGTTCCTTCATCTCATCCCTTTTTCCAAGGGATCTACGTAGAAAAGATCCCTTGAGAGTCGAGGCACTAGGTGACCTCTCTATTCACTAATACTATTCCTTCATTAGTGTTTCTTTGTTAGATTTGTAGCGAATTCTGATAATAAATGAATGAATATGTTTTAGATACTCACTTGCCTTTACTTTACTTGAAACCTTAAATGTCTATAGTATTATACATTTTCAGACAGTAGAACAGCTACTGCTTTAAAAGAGCGCACTTTAATTAGTCTTGTGGCGGTTTAATAATAATGCTTTGAGGTAAAATGAATATAATTTTCTCTGAAGTGTATGATTAAAGGCGGCTTTTCTGTTTGCTGTGAGGCGTTTCTCAAACTCGGCGCTTTATTGTTTTATCTGATGTTAATGAGAGACGCGAGTGATCGCACAATAATGCGATTCTCTTAATGACTGTTATTCCAGCTGTTTGTAGATGATTCAGACAGAAGCTTTATGCCAAACGGTGCTTAAAATGTATGCCGAAATTCTCTAATATGAGTGAATTAATGTGGGTTGAAGGAATGCATAAACTGGAAAGGTAGAATAAGACGACTGAAAAATTCAATGACATAACTGGGATTTGAACTACTGAGCTACCATGGCAACATGACAGGACATTAAATTCTCCAGCTGACTCGCATTTTTCCGGTAAACAACAAGTAGATCTCAAATTGTTTTGAGATGACATATGGAGCGGTTCTGGGATGCTAGGTAGTTTGGTGAGGGTAAGGATTAGCGTAAAGGAGTTGGCTTTGGCCGGCTCAGGTAGAGGATGGATATCTCATTGGAGTGTGGACCGGAGAAAAACGGAATATGTGTTCTGCTTCGCCTTGCCTTTTATGCGCTAAATTCACAGAACATAATTAACACATACGGCTTTATGACTTCCCTTCACACAAGATCTAATTTCTAAATTTGCCTATAAGTTGTGAGTGTTTAACTGCCTTCCCTTCCTAAATTCCACTTTTCCACAATTAACCTTGTTACTAAATACTGTGGTGTATTAATAATTTAGTGGTTTTATTGTCATTACCAGGCATATTGTTATTCTACATTGTCATGACTTATTGTTATTTTCGTGACGTCACTCCTGGCTGGTTGTTTTGCTAGCCACGAGTGGTGGGGATAGCGTCTATTCTTGCTGAGTATTCCGTGAGAAGCGGATCGAGCATGCAAGCCAGCCTTTGAAACGGTGAACATCTCCCCTCACATTTTATATTTAATAATGTAGGAACTCCAAACGATTGGGAAATAAATCTAGGAATGTGTGAGCAGATTTGTGTTATGGATTTTGTACAGTGAAAAGCCTACGCCTTCCTCTTAACCTCCACATCACGTTTTGGTCCTCCGCGGCCAAGCGAGTCCCCTCAATGTACGTGCTGGGTGCTAAAAAGTAATTCAATTTTTCATGTGAACTTTTAGGCCTCTACCCAGCATATAACAATACTTTAATTTAACTCTGAAATCTGTTCGAACATTTCTGACGCCGTATGACGCAACCTCCCCTTACAAATCATTGACACGAAGTAACGAAGTCACCCCTGTCTGAAACTGTGCTCGGCTCATAGAAACATTTCACACCCATATTCTATTTGAGTACATCCCTTTTTCCAGGTACGTGACTTTTCTCAGTTCTTATTTGCTGTCTCGATTACTTTCTCTTTTCTGTTATTGGCTCAAAAACTGTCGTGTGATCGCCTTTTCTAGCGTCTAACATTACTGTATTATTAATGTTTCGCTACGTTTTATTTTAGTGTGGGTGCACATGAGGTTTCCAAATATTGTCTACTTTTCGAAGTCTCCTGCTATGGGCCTCCCCCTACTCATAAGATTCCTTTTGTATGTTGAAAGGTTCTTAATGAGCTCCCCTAATGCTTGTCGTCGCAGCTTGCTATCTTTGCCCGTTTTTGAGTCAAACTCAGCTTGCAGAATTACCTTGTTCTATCTGTTTTACAATTTAATTTTCTGCATATTAATTCCCTTATTTCTTGCATTCTATTCTCTTTTGTTATATGATAATGTTTTACTTTATTTACCTTGAGGCAGTATTTTTAATACTTGAATAATTTCAATTAAATTATATGATATGTAAATTCAATAACAGCCCGCCTTGAAGCAATATGTATGAAATAATTTGTAAAATGTATGTATGCTTATATTATCGTAAACATGTTTAATAATGTTATGTGTATGCATTGCGTAATTTAATAATGTAAGAGCTGTGAAAATAATAAATTTAAGGTTGCTAACAATGAGGTAATAATAAGATAACCTTGAGGCAATAATGAGTTTAAGAGTTTGAATTCTACTAGATATTAATGTAGTAGCAATAATGTAAATTTTGTGACAGTTTAAAAAATAGCCAATCAACAGCCAGAAAAAAGCTTTAGTAAAATGCAGGTATTCTATTGGACTAGGATTAGCCAATCAGAGACTTGAAATACAGGAAGTTAAAGGTTTATACGGTTGAAATATGTTCAGTTGCCTGCAGATCTTGATAGTAACCGGATGGAAGATGCGTTCTCTAGAGAAATATAATCTCACAGCTCTTGTTATTAGTGTAGTGCTATTTAATTTGTGTCAAGGATTAATAAAAAGAAGTGAATTTAAACTTAAAAATCTGTGTAAGTCTACATTCTTGTTGCACCACGCCCTGTCTAAGAGAAACGTGCCTCTAAAACAATACTGACGCAGCCGAGGCAAACATAAACATAAATAGTTAAAGAAGCAGTTTAATAACAAAGTTAATATTCATATTACTTTTTAAACTTGGGGCTAACATCAACAATACAACTTCAAATTGACGCCCAAAGCGTGGTGCAAACTCCTTCAACAACAAAACACTTTCTCAACCTTTCTCTCCCCTTACTTGCTACTTGATTTATTACGTTAGTATTTTTCTTGTGAAATATTTATGTTTCAGTTCTATATCTTGCCTACATTATCGTGCTCTACTCATTATTCCTGTGAGGATTATTCTAATCTTTATTCCCCCATAGGCGGAAGTTCTAGCTCTACATACCTACTCCAATGGCGACTTACAATGCTGCAAGTACTTTAAATGTCGGGCTTCATAGTTTAGCCACTATTAGGTCAATTAATTGTTCTTCCACACTAGCTAGCCATGTGTGTAGGACAAGGCTGGAAATGTAGAATAAGACGACTGAAAAATTCAATACCCCGGGAATTGAACCATGGATCTCTCGGTTTCATTCGGTTGCTCTAACCACTGAACTACCATAGCACCATGCCATTAGGACATAAAATTCTCCAGCTGACTCGCATTTTTAAATCATTTCAATTTTGAGATCTCCTTGTGGTTTACCAGAAACAAATGCAGGTCAGCTGAGCTGGAGAATATGTTCCAACGACATGTTTCCATGGTAGCTCAGTGGTTAGAGCAACCGGACAGAAACCCGTAGTTCAAATCCTAGATATGGCATTAGATTTTCTAGTCGTCTGATTCTACCTTTCCAACCCTATCCTAACATGTGGCTAACGTGGAAAAATAGATTACTATTATTTCGTTAGTAAATATATTTATAAATATTCCCTGTTTAAATTACAGGTAGCTAGTGCACCATTCAGCGATCCGATAACTATTCCTCCTTTAAGGGGACTAGTCTAAGAAATTTGGAAATTAAATATTCTTAAGCAGTTATGTCTTATCAAATATTTGAGATATATTGTATGATGCAGTAATTTGTATCATAAATTATTTAAATGTAAATAATGATTATAGTAAGAATATGCATTTTTATGTGACATTGATTTGAGATGTTTATTGATTGTAATTATTGTTGAGAAGTAAGTTTATACGGCCTTACTGAAACTGACAATAATAGCGTGCAATAATGCAGCGAGGGGGTGAGCTGTTTATCATTATTGGAGACGAGGAAGTTACGTAATGTTGGCGCGTTTTTCTTTAGAATTTGCTGGAACATTTTACCTAGAGCATATGTATTCATAATTTTCATTGGATATAAAAATAGACGCTAATGTTGGCGCGTTTTATTAGCCAATAGCAGCTCAGTTATAATCTTTAGGCATATCGGGGCGTAGGAGTATAAAAAGGGCTAGGTTAGAGGTAAAGTCCTTCAGTCCGTCAGTTCATCAAAAATCTTTGTACACTACACGTCGTCTTCAGTCCGTCAGTTCGTCGAAAACATTTGTACGTTATACGTCGCCTTCAGTCCAGCAGAAATATTTGTACAGTACACGTCGGTTATCGATTCGCAGGTTACGCGTAGCAGAGTCATGAAAAATCTCAAGTGTTGTAAAGTTAATTATACAAAAAGTTGAAGTACGCGAATTAAGAATGATCAGTAAATAAGTTATTATAACAGTTTCAGTTTGGCGAGTGTCAAGATCAAAGTCTAAATGTGATAGTGAATGTGTTCGACAATAAAAAGTGTAAAACAAATTCTTTCATCAGTGTTATCTTTGGATAAGAGGTTTCTTTCCGTTTACACAACCTGTATAAAGAGAAGTGCTCGACCAAAAGGATAATAGCTAGCCGGAGGACAGTGAACCAAAAGTAAATAAAATAACAGTAGCATTCTTTCAAACAAACACTAATACTGCCGCAAATTGCTAACACCAGATGGAGCTAACAAACCTAACAAAGAATTACGTCACAAAATGGCTTAAGTTTTTACTTTCTCTACTACGTATAGTAAGTAGGGGAAGTATTGCATTCCACCCAAAAATTCGATACCGAGATTTCACCGGAAATACATGTTTTGAAAACCCCTGAATAAAAAAAAGCATTTTTGGAAACATGCCTGTGTGTTTGTCTCTGTGTGTGTCTGTGAACAGCATAACTCAGAAACGAACAGTCAGATAAACACCAAACTGGGTATTTAGGTTCAGTATCTTCCAGAGATGCGACACGAAGGTTTCCAAGAAAATCCCCCCACCCCAGATTACCCTTTACATGGAACATTTTTTGAAAATTTTAGTTTTCTCAAAAATTGCTCTAACGATTTTGAATGAAATATCATATGTTTAAGATATTTTCATGACAAATGAAATGTATATCCTGAATTTTCTGGGAATGTTTACAAAAGTATGCTTCATTGTGCACGACTTTTGCATAACTGGTAAACCATAAGTGATAGACAAAATTTTACTACACAAAAAATGTACATCGCGTTAAAATGCACAATTTATGTCATACACATTTTTTATTGTTGAGTGAACCCTTTTTGAGATATTGTTTGTTATTCCCTTAAATTTTCCAATACTTACACTTTTTCTCAAATTCGTTATTCATTTTTTGTCCTGGTAATAAAAAGAGTATGGAATACTCCACATAACAACCAGCTCTTAAAAGATTTGACTATCGCTTAAATCCTACCAATTCCCCTTGCATTTACAAGAAAATTAGCAATGAGATTAACATCTCGATATCTCGATTAACATGAAGCATATGCAGAATAAGCGTTTGTAAAAATAGTTTGTACAAGAGTAGGGAAAGTCATGAGAGTGCAACACATCAGATTTTTTTCCATCAATTGGGACGACTGCGGAATCATGGTGACCTGTATACTTCAAATCATTGGCTCCCATATATGCATAGAGAAGGTCACTGCTGCGAGATATTCTGTATTTGCTGAGCAATACTTGGATCCTTTTTAGAGGGTGTGCCTCTAAACCTTTGTCGAGACATGCTCTTTCAGCAAGCTGTCCACCCCGCACACATGGCAGTACGCACCAGATAGTGCATAGGATTGGATATCACTGCTCATTGCAAGAGTGGCTCCCGAGATCCCCGGATCTTATCCCTTGGACTATTTTCTCATGGGCTACATGAGAGATCGCGCTTACCAAGAATGTTTTCATAACAGGAATCATCTCATAAGCAGAATTCACTCAGTAAGTGAAACTATACAACTGAAATGTTGTGTAGAGTGCGGAAAAGTCTAATAAGGATCGCACTGTATGCAGAACAGGACAATTCTATGTTCTTGGAGTTTGCAATACGTCACAATGGAAGCCTGCGATAACTGGGGAGTAGGTCACCCAACCTACTACTCAGTATCTATTCGAGCCGTGCAGTGCCCTCGCCGAAGGATAGAGTGGAAGAATGCCATCGCCTACCTGAGAGTGAAGTTAGACAGAAGGATAAGGAGAACATCAGAGACATGCCGCACCGTGCCACAGGGGGACCACTGCATCACTGTCCCCATGCTCAGATCAAGAATGCCTGTTCCCCTAAAGCTATGTTTTTCTTGAGCTCTGATCATCCCCGTCCAGTGGTGCACCTGCGAGATCAGGAGTATTCCCGCAACTCTAATCTGTCATCGCTGCAAAAGGCGCAGAAATAATGGTTTTAGGTGTAGTTTTTCTATGGATTGCGATTTTACTGTAATACAACTACTACTAAACATCATCTATTACTTACGTGGAGGATGGAATTAGGAGCTGGGCTCCAACATTTTAGATACTTTGCCAATCCATCGAAGTGACCTCGTTCATCTTTTGGGGATTACAGCCCCAGAACATATTGGTTGAGGCCTCACTGGGTTCTCTGAATGACATGCTGGTACCTTTGGCATGTAAAGAACAACTCCAGCAGCACTGAGTTACTTTTTCAATTGTTCCAAGATATGCTTGGATTTCTAAACTAAAAGCAGCATAGCTGACAAAATACCAAAAGATTTGAAAGCACAAATATAAGGGCTGTTGCACTCTTTCAAGCAATCGTCGAAGAGATAACATTGCTACCTCTTTAAATTCACCTCTACCGTATTCTTACCAGTTACCCCACAGGCTCTCTTCTTTTCCAAAACAGCAGTCAAACCCCTATACTGTGGGATTCTATCCCACCAAGTATAGGCTGTACGGCTGAGCTGTTCAATTTAGTGGATGTTGTGGTTTGACCGCTGCTGAAGTTTTTGGAGAGTTTTGCTACTGCGGCACGAGGGTATTCGGGGCAACTGACCTGGCTCTAAAGTGATTTGTATTACCGCATGTTGCACAGAAATGGCATCGGAAGGCCAGGTTGTACTCTGGACACTGCTTGATCAGGTAGTTAACCCTACAATAATGACAACGCGTCGGAGACATGCAGGAAGCAGCATCGTGTCCGTAGTGACAGCAGCGGCGACAGGCAGTTATGGCTGCGGCTTGGCTCAGCTGCGAAATAAATTTCAACAAGCTGAATGTCTTCTTACAACACATCGTTTCGCTCCACTTCGGCGAAGGTCAGACGGACAAGCTCATGGGTTCCTTAGCGGAGTAAATCCGTCTTGACGCTACTTTCAAGGACCAAAACCCTGACATTCGTTGCGAAGCGCGGTGATGGAAAGCTGACCGGAAATCTTACAAATGACGGTGCTGTGTCGGTTTATTTTCGGCGTAGGAGATGGGGTGTTGCTGTGGCTGCAAGATGTGTGTGATTCAGTATTTGTGGAGTTGGTGATCCGTGAGGTGGTCCCAATGTTGAGAGGATCCTATAGTTGGCGGCGAAGTCGCCTGAGGCTGTCCGTCAGAGAAGTTCTTCGTCCCATCTTCTGCGAATGTGTATCACCTGCCTGCCTGCAGGTATTTACACAACAACGCGGCAATAGCCCAAAGAAGAGGCAGAGCATAGACTGTGCCGCAATGACTCATTGATGTGGTTTTAACACTCAATATGATGACCAAATTCGAAACTAAGAACTTTATGACAACATCCTTGGAGGCCTATTTGGTTAACAGTAAACTAATGTTAATTTCCATAAGAAGTCCGATATTCTTTTCATTTTATTTACTTTGGGCCGTTTTCACCAACAGATGATAAATTTTAAAACAACGTTAAACTGACTTAACACTGAAGTTAACACAAATCCTGTTTCATCAAACAATGTTAACTTTAACAATGTGATAAAGTCGGTGTTAAGTTAACATCGCAATACCTCTGCGTTAAGGCGTTTAATAAATGTTAAAAGTTGGAAAAACGCTGCTGTTGATGCGAGTTTGCTACAATTGGCATTTTTGAACAACATGAGTAGTCGTACGTCATAATAACTTTGAAAACCTGCAAAAGGAGGATTTTTTAAGCAATATAGGCTGTCCAAGGGATCATGAGCATGGTTTTATGGGGTATATGAGAGGTTAGAATACTACCAACAGAAGCATGCCTCTTTGTCCTATCCTACAAGTGTTAATTAGGTACTTAGATTTTATGCTACTAACATGTTTCATTTACTTGGTGGTATTTCCAAAGCTACCGTTTGTGGGTTTATCCGGAAGGTTTCCAAAGCAGTTGCTTCAAGAAGCAAACAGTATTTTTTTGGGTCTGCTTGATTAATCAGCGATAATACAGGTTCTTCCACTTTAGTTTCAATGCAGTGTCCATCACCAGTTTTAAACCGTTTAAACGCTGTTCGTACCTTACGTTTCTGGTGCTGCACTTTATGTTAGCATACAATTGCCGATTATTGAACTTAAGAGAAACGCGTTCATTCCAATTAAATTACTCACGGATTTCGTCCCAGGCTGCAATCTTATCCTTTAATGTAAGACCGTTAGCTTTTTCGAACTTGATAATATGTCTATTCTTAATAACCAGATGTTAATTAACGCGTTTGAAACGGTGAAAGATTTATTTCGGTTGATATCCCAATTCTAACCTCAAAAACAATCAGGAACATCACATGGTAATTTCCAGGAATGTAAATAGTTGTCTGATACTTTTGTGCTTTTTAAAGTTTCCTTGTTTTACCCAGTTTATGATACTGTGGTTTTTACTGTTTTCATTACCGCCTATCACCGCAATTACACAACACACATATACCCATGGCCATGGCGGGACTCGATCTCGCGACCCTCAGCTTAGCGAAGCGTCGAGCTATACATTCCAGCGACCACAGCTACGAGGGCCGGCATACTAACACAGAGAGCGGAGCGATACGTAGACAAAAGTGTATCGCAGCACGTTCAGAAGCAGTGTAGTTCGGCTACCGCCTTCTCGAAAGCTAGCGTTCGCAGCTGTCTTTTGACTTAACAAAATGTTAGATAACAATTTTCTGCAAAAGCTTGATGAAACGCAGAAGTTTTAACCTTATGTTAAATTTTGAACACCTTATTAACAAACAAGACGTTAGAGTATTTTTAACATCGGTTGATGAAACCGGCCCTTTAAGTTACCAATTACTGCCAAATGCATATGTTTCTTATGAATGGTACATCATGTTGTATCAGGTTATACCTAGGAACTCAAACTATTTTAATTTTTAAGGTTATATAAGAAAACAAGGCATTTAATACCAGATTGGCGAGGAAAAGATAGCCACTGCTGTGTGGCAATGTGTTTTGCATGGTCTGCATTTCAGACAAGGATAGAGAGCTAGCAATATACAGGTAGAATGCTTTGGTGTTCCTCATTATACGAGTACTTTGGACATTTACGAATTGGATGGTAGCAGATAATTGGCTAATTAGTAGCTGGAACCCACGCCATCCTACCCTGACTGTTTATTTAAACTATTTTTTTTTGGCTCTCGACCTCTTTGTTGAATTTGAAGTTAGAGGAGGGACATGTAATCCATTTCCTTGGTTCGACCCTTGACAATCACACCATGCTGAAGACAACGTTCATATTTTTATGTGTTTGTAATTGGCTTTTAAATGTTAAACAAATGATTAACTACTGTTTTTTAAAGCTTTTCTATATCACTCGTGCAGGTGTTGGCCCATCTTCGATTAGTTATATTAAAGATACAGGATAAACCACCCTGCATGGTGATATACAAGTGCTAGGGAGCATATATTTAGGTATATACCCTGCAACAGTTTAGTACTTAAATGCATTATTGCTAAAGGGTACTCGTTACTGAAATTGTTAATTTCAACCAATTTTAACCATTTTTAGCCGAAAAGTTTATCGCAGGTTTGTTAAACATAATAAAAACAATACAAACTTAATTTTAATGGTCTTATGTGCCTAACCTTCCAAGAAGATAAATCAAATAATGAAAATAGGATCTCATGTGATGAAAATCTGTAGGTTTTAAGCTTTTAGGTGTTGAACATTATTCCTCGAATACAATTTGTTGGAATCTAAGTTTTAATTTTGTGTAAAATTAAAATTTTTCTGGAAAGAAATAATAAGGTACCTAAGAATTTTAATTTTGAATACGCATTGATAAGAGGGGAAGAATTTAGCACCATTGGTTAAACCACAAAGCCAACGATTAGAATGCGCCCATTATAAATAAAAGTATGTTCATCAGAAAAATGATAGGAAAGAAAAGAAGAAAAGAAGAAAAGATAATATAAGCAGTCTAAATGAGATTTTTGAGAATTGTAGCAAGTTCTAAGCTCTTTGATAAAAGAAAGAAGAACAAAATGAATTAAAAATGAGTTAACCTTTTAAAGCTGATGGATAAAATGTTACAATTTAGAAAATTTTGGAGAGAATATGTCCAAAGAATGAAAAAGCATCGCATACCATGATCATATTGGATTAAAGCGAAAGGCAAAAGGAATGTTGGTAGACCGAAGAAGAGATGGTTTCAATTTTTTTTATTGAAAATCTATGAGACGGAACAAACCTTAGAGGCTTAAGCCATGAAAGCTAATGATGATGAAGCCACCATCCCACCATCGTCGTAGATATCTTTGCCTCCTAGGGCTTTGCTAATTGAATTTCATCGTTAAGAAAAACTGGGGATTTATTTTCCTTCACAATCCCACTGACCAGAGATCAATGAATTTGACCGTAACAGATTAAACCCAGGAATCGATGCTATCCCACAGCTACGAGCTCAGAAACAAAACGCCCCTGAGTTTAGCGAGGCACGAACACCACGAGACAGCAGCAGAAGTGTCCTCCTACCGACTTTATCGTCCCCCTTCATGAGCATCCAACAATACTTCAGTTAATTAGCGTTTCTTCACCGAACAAGAAGGTTTCGCGGTAACGCGTGAGGCTCGCATTCGGAAGGACCCGTTTTCGATTCCCGTCGGGAAGCCACTATGGTAAAAATACCTGTTCTACTACGAATTTCCTGTCTCCAATGGTTGTAGGACCAGGCGATGGCGTTCAGTATGTTGCGGCTGGGCGGAGGATATACGCTTTAGAAAGGTTTCTTACTGGTGTTGTTGGACTGCTGACGGATCCGCCTTCTGGGGGCTTCCCTAGGCTTTAGGGATTTCCCGAGGCCTCGGGTTTGTGGGCAGGGCCTGCCGGCGTCCGAATGCGTTCTATCCGGAACCGTTAGGGACACTGTTCATGCTTGTGCATATCGTTGCACAGATCTGGTCGCCGTTCAGGTCTCGCCCTCATCCTTCCCTCTCAAGGGCTATGTTAGAAGGAGAAAGGGCCACTCTGGCCTACTTGCAGTAATCTGTCCCAGTTTTGTAAGTCCCTCTGTGATCTGTACTCTTACTCCTAAGTTTTCTTTACCAAGGGTTGGATTGAAAACACTTTAGGCAGTTCCAGACATCAAACTGCTCAAACATTGTCGCTGGCATGCTTTGACGGACTGCATTTACAGACTGTGCACAGCATAAGCATGCGCTGTTCTGACTGGTACTTTGCACTGGCAGGATCAGGAAATCGGATTGTAACAAAGGAGCATCAGTAAGGTTAGAACTTAACAGATGAATTACGCCTGCGCACGCAACGTTGATACCGTGATTATTGACGGGAAGATATAAATAATTAAATAAGGAAGTGGCAGTAAGACAAAGATACAATTGCAATAAATAATTTAAGTATATTAAACAAAAGGTATAGTGTAATAAGAACACATTATCTTAAAGCCTCTTGGAATTCAGTTAGGTTATAAGCTCAATACGTTTGCAGGGTGATGTAGATCAATTCTACAAAAGAGAAGTGGAAGGTATTTCTGAGATTTTAAACAGGCCCTCTGATAACAAGGTCAGAGGCTCACGTAAGGTTTTAAGGATTGGCCCGGGCGTCAAATAACGTTGGGGAGTAATAAAGTAGGCGGAGCTAAAATTAATAAATATTCATGCAATTTTAAACCAGAGAGTTACTCTGGTACCATCACCGGTACTTACTGTTCGTGTGATATTTTAAGCCTTTAGTGACCACTTGTGGAAGTAAGATTTCGCGGCTGTCGCGAGGGATCCTTCAGATAAGCATTTTAGCGACTCACATCGTGTTATGCTACTACTTTCTTTTATTGCGGAAACAGATATTTCAAACCGTAGGATTAATACTTCGGCAGTAAGCGGACATAATAATTCAGTTGTTATAGTTTCGAGTGCTATGATTCATAGTTTCATTCTTTACCTTCAAATGTTCGGCAGCTTGCTTTAATAGCTCAAGTATTAGATCGCATTAAATTTCTCAGTCAATTTAACTGGTGCTATCCTTTGCATACCCCAAGATAGTACTCATAGCTCTACCACTGCGACAGATATCGCACGAGACAAAACTAAGCATGTAAAGTATATTGCTTTAAAAGTGACGATCATGCTTACTACTTCAATGTCTAGAAAAAGTGTGTCCTTAGCAAATGTTATTACATTTTATAAGCGAAAATCATGGACCAAGAGCGAGTGAGACAGTGTTACAAATACACTTATTCTTCAGTCAATAGGCTTAAATTTTATTATCGTAATGAAATAACTGACGAGATAAAGGAATGCTTCCGATATCTAATATTTGAGATGAGCTACAATCGTTTGCTTTGAATTTTTACCTTTCGTATACAATGAATCAAGTTGAAGATAGGTTTATTGTATTGTTATTTGCCCCACACTTTGGGAGCCAATTTGAAGAAGATGGTTTGTTGCTTCACGTATGGAAAGTCAGTTTGAAGATGTATTATATTTCGACTGTTAGGAGCCGAATTTGAAGTTCGTTGCAACCGCACGTATAGTACATGGTTTCCGGTAGCCTTTGCCTCAAATGTACTTTCCGTGGCCTTTGCCCCAAAAATGTTTAAAAAATATTAACTTTGTAATTTGACTGTTTCTTTAAAAGTTATATATTTATGTTTGCCTCGGCTGCGTCAGTATTTTTGTTAGAGACATGGATGTCTTAACAGGGCGTAGCGCGGCTGAAGAATATAGGCTTACACAGATTATAATTTTTAATTCACTCCTTTTTATTAATTCTTGACACGATTTAAATAGCACTTCACTGATATAGAGAGCTGAGAGATTTTTTATTAATTACTTGCACTTTTTAACACGTAAACTATTTTTGTCTCGCACGAATACGTATTAAATTTCTCGAGGACACATCTCGTGTCCTATTAGGAACACTGTCTATAACCAACGCGTCCAGTTATGAGCGCTATCTACAAGCAACTGACTTGATTTCAACCGCCTAAATTTGTAAATTTCTGTATTTAAAGTCTCTGATTGACTATTCCTAATCCAATAGAATACCTTCATTAACTTAAGAGTTTCTCTGGTTGTTGATTGGCTATTTTAAAAACTGTCACAAAATTTTGTATTATTGTTATTCCAATAATGACTAGTAGCATTATTAAACATTCTTACTCATTATTCCCTCAAGGTTACCTCATTGTTAGCAAATTTTGACCTATTATTCTCACAGCTCCTACATTATTAAATTACGTAATACATTCAGATAACATTATTACATGTATACGATAATATAAACATTTACAATGACTGTAATATACACTTTTTATATATTGTTACATACACATATTGCTTTAAGGCGGGCTGTTATTATATGTTACATAATTTGACTGAAATCATTTCTGTGTTAAAAATATTGCCTCAATCTGAAATGACAAATTAGTAAATTCTGAGTTCTTTTCCTTTCAAATTTCAACTCGTGTTCAACAGATTGAAGAGTCACAGATTAACAGAGCTCCACGATAGTTTTAACTCTCTTTTTCTGTTCTAAAGACTAAAGGATTCTATGGAGAGCCCAAGTCACGCTCGAACAGAGAAAGCAGTGGGAGGAAGCTGGTTAAGGCGAGAGGAAACAGCGGCATTTTCCTTCAATGCTGCGCGGGCCCACATGTTTCCTTCAATGCTTAGTACAGGTTAAGGTGTTAGGAATAGAATAAGTGTTTGCGCGGGTCCTTTGTTACCGGTTGTTGTTTTGTACAGCTTGAAGTGTTAGAAGGCGTTTTGTTGCGTACTTCTTTCGAATTACGTTTAAAGTGCATGACTGTGTGTGCATTAAATTAATTATTTACATTGAAATTCTGGCTGAAATGGATGGAATAAGGTGGAGGGCCAGAGTGTCCAGGTTGGTGAAGCGAAGGAACAAAGATATCAGAAGGATAATAGATATGGTAGAACCAGTGACTGAACGAAATGAGAGTCGAAAACTCAGTGGTGTGGTCACGGAAGAAGAACGGCTGAAGAGAGATAGCCAGACATCTAGATACAGTGGTCTCTGGGAAACAGAATGAAACGGTGTCGGCCTAGAACACCCTGGAGCTGTGAAATATCACAGATAATGGAAGAGCGGGAATTGGCTGAAGGGAACTGGCACAGATGGAGAATGGGAATAAAGGATACCCGCTGAAAAGTGGAAGCGCCCTCAAAAGAGGAACAGGATTGAAATGCCGGCTGAAAAATGTACTCTTCAACAACGAATATCTGTGTACGACACTTTGAGGCAATATTTTATATCACAACACTGTGAATGCCAGAGTGATTGTAGTGTAAATTAATATTATTGTATGTACAGGATTTTAGATGTTTGTTAGCCATAAGTATTGTTAGGAAATAAGTTTACACGGCCTCTCTGAAACTGACAATAAAAGTGGGTAACAATAAACCGAGGGGGTGAGTTGTTTATCACTAAAAAGAGACAAACAAATGACGTCAGGGTAGCGTGCCTTTTTTTTTTTAGAAATGGAGGGAATATCTTCCCTAGAGTATATATGTTAGTAGTAGTGATTGGCTGACCAAAACAGGCGCTAAAGTGGGCGCGATTTGGTAACCAATAGCAGCTCTATTATGATGTTTGGGCAATTCGAGGTAAAGGAGTATATATTCTCGAGCCATAAGCAAGTGTCGCATAGTCCTGAAGAGTCTTTCACGAGGTGCACGTCACACAGTTCTGAAGAATCTCTTACGAGGTGCACGTCGCGGAGTTAGTCACAAAAATGTAAAGTACGCAAAGTAATTGGTGCGCGGCAACTAAAATGACTGTAGTTACATTCGTAAATATCACAGTTTCAGTCAGGCGTGTATAAAGATTAAATATGTGAATTATTAATTAAGTGTGACGGCAATAAAAGTGTAGAAACAAATTATTTTATCAGTGTTATCTTTTAGCAACAACTCCTTTCCGTTTACACGCCCTGCTCGACTGAGTTGTAATAGCTAGCCGGAGGACAAGGAACCCAAATTTAAAATAATAAAACAAGAGGCGCCCAGTAAATAAGATAACACAAGCCATGAGAACTGCGACAACTTACATTAAAACACATTTATGCCAACAATGTGTAGGCAATTTATAGACTGTAGTAATAACCCAAACAGTGTAGATGAACTGAAAGAGCAGGAATTAGAAGGATTATGGAAGAACTTTTGCGTGTGAATGCAAATTTCATCACAAAATGTCGGGAAGTTGTGAATGCTGAAGGACAACACTTTGAGCAACTACTGTAAAAGGTTAGTGAAATAAACTGATGATTGTGTGGATTCCATAGACTAATGAAGGTTATGGGTAGAATACTCGGGGAAACTACCGCCTAGAATGTCGCTGTTTACCTCGCGTAGGGGAGACCGGGGCAAGTTGACGATGTTAATAGTTAACCAATTTTAATATATTCATTTTTTAAGGTAATTTCGTTTCCTTTGCATGTATTATTAGGATGGCCTTTTATTGTACTGTACCTGGTTGGATAAAACTTTATTTTGATATAATCAGAATTATTTTGTCCATTTAAAAAAAATCGGCAAGATGACAATTCTGTTGAATACATTTTTATTATTAGAAAGCATAACAGTACAGTAATTATTTTATACATTGTTACGTATCTTATGTTGAATAGCAGACAATTAAATGGTTAATATGTTGAACATTTTACTTCATAATAAATTAATATAACTCATAATTTGTGGTTTTACATTAACAAAAGTCACAAACAAATATTCCTCCTTCAAAGTTTGAGCAGTTCTCGTGCCACCATATGTGGCATTTGCAACATTCTATCCAGTCTTCTGATGGAGGATCAACATAGATCTCTTGTCGTCCTCTGTGGACTAGTGGTACCGTGCTAGCCTCTAATTCCCAAGGTCGCGGGTTCAAACCCGGCGGAGGGCGATGGATTTTTTCGGGCGTAGAAATCCTTAGCATGGCTTCCTTCGGAAGAGAAGTAAAGCTGGTGGTCCCGTGTCGTAGATTTACGGCACGTAAAAGCACCTCAAGCCTGATAAAGAGGACTCTGAGCAAAATTACCCGTCTTTCACGCCCAATATAATGGGAGCGTCCATAAATAAAACTCAATTTCAATTTTAACATAGATCTCATTACAAACAGGACATTGCACTATTTCTTTGGAAGTCTGGGCTGACGTCTTATGAGTCGGAAGTTCGGGCTTTTGCTGCACCCAAGCAATTCATTCTTCCCTCTTTGACCTCTAACAAAGCAGTAGCCATATCATTTCTGTCCAGCTCCCTTTAGAAGACTTTTTTATAATTCCTAACTATATCTGAAAATTCAAAATCGCCAGAAATTATTAAATAGCCCAAAACAGAGAATTAAAATATTATGTGTGTGTCCATACGCCGCGTTATGGAACAGCTTGGGGATCATGTAGCTCAAGAAAATCACAAAACGGAATAAAATGCATATAAACACAAAAAGAAAGCAGTGAAAAGCACTTGGGGCAAAATGACGAGATCGTCAACTTGCCCCAGTCAACTTGCCCTGATCGGGAACGCTAGAAGTATTTAATTTTTGTGGTAGGATTAACAAGAACTATATTTAAATAAATAGCGGTTGTGAAAAGAATATTATCTAAAGTATCGATGTAGAGCAAAGAATAACCGGATATCTTACCTGTTAGACCACGAAATCTTATGGCGAAGGTCATGAAAATTACAACACCAGAGACAAAATACATGAACGTCATCTAACAAACAAAGAAATGGCGGCACCGACTTCGCGTACGAGTTTTTAGTGTCTAACAGTGTGGAGCGCTGGTAGTATTCGTAAGGTGGTGTTACCTAATAATATAAAGTTAAACTAAATCATTCGTCATCTTGCCCCGCTCGTCAACTTGCCCCGGCCTCCCCTACTACCGGCCTTCTCCCGCCCGCTGAAGCGTGACGCGTACTCTCTGTAGTTCAAGGTAAGGTGCTTTTCCCTGGAAAGAAGAATATCAGGTATAGTACATTGCGATATTATTGTGAAGTGTGTCATTTGAGAACGAGGAAGGGTTTGAAAATCCAAAACAAAGTCAAGTATTTTCTACTTCCGAGATTCTGCAATATACTTAAAGTATATGTGTTGCGTGCTATTTTTCCGGTGATAGTGAATAATAAAAATAATACAGCAAATAACATTAATTATTAACACATGTTGAACATGGTAGCGAATTGGTGATCGTTAATCCAAGTCTAGCTGTTGACGTTAAGAAAAATTAATAATTTACACAGCCTTTTTCACCCCGCAGCTTCAATAAGAGGACCAGATTTTGAAATCAAGAGCTAAAAATAAAGGCTTCTGTGGTCCGAGCTCACTTCGCACGGTGGAGTGACGCCATGGTCGCTCGTGCGTGTGGATTGGCTAACAGAAAACCAGGACACTGACAGTAGTGAGATAATGGGTTGCGGCCAAAAAGCAGGTCACTCGGGTCGAGTCGAGAGACAACGCAAAGAGTTAGCCACGTGAACAGACCAATCCCCAGCGATAGTGAGCGAGTGATTGGCAAGGTATCCTCGAGTAAAGTTTCGGAACTTTTCAAAATTGTACCCACCACATTTTGGTAAGTTGCATTGCAACATTTATTGTACATTGCTTTTCTGCAGCGAATACCTTTCGGGGAATTGGAGTAGTGCAGAATGATTAACGTCAGAGTAATTAAATTTCGCGTGCTATGTAGCATATTAACCAGTGAAGTGAAACAGAAATCTTTTAAGCATTGTCAAATCTTTAGAGTCTGTAAAGAATGGGGAATTTAAACATAATAATTTTCAAAGCATTGAGATGTAAATATACTAAATGGATAAAACGCAGTTTAATTAAAAGTTTAACATGCATAATAATAGTTCACTGTACATTCAATACGAATTGAAAGAAGCAATAAAAGTGCATAATCAAATTTTCTTGTGGTACAATTTTGCCTTGATATTGTAACAGCCCTACTTGGTTACACTAGGGGGGTGATAGCTCAGAGGTAGGGGATGCGTCGGTACTGGTGTGGTAGGTAGGCCAGGTAGGTAGGCAAGCAGAACTTAGAGGAGATACATCCTTACCTGTTCACCTGGTGTTGTGCTGGCGACTCGTGTATGGTGAGCGGACCTGAGGTCGTCGATGATACAACTCACCCTCCATTGATTACTACGCCGATTCCACAATGATCCAGACAACCATTCAGACAATGATCCGACAATTGACTCCCTCGAGCCAGACCTCCCTAGTATAAATACATACAGAAGAGATGACTCCGCGTTCCTTAGCGCGGTCTTGTTGAGGTATACTCGTTTCGACACTTTATGCTTGATTACCTCATCTGACATAATCCTCGGCGCTCAACCTGCTACACTACAATATTTCTGTATTTCCACAGATAAGCATTGCAATAACTATTCATTCCTCTAAGCAATTTATTATTTAGTATACACATGCGCTAGGCTTTACATTTCCATGATTATTGAACAATAATGATGGTATCTTTGTGCAATATAGTTAACACTCATACTTAGCTTCGGCATGAATTAAAGGGTAAGTAAATATTAACAAAAAATCTGATGTGTTACACTCACATGACTTTCTCTACTCTTGTACAAACTATTTATACAAACGCTTATTCTCCATCTACTTCATGTTAATCGAGATAAACATTTGCAGAGTCTATCTTATTGCTAATTTTCTTGTAGATGTAAGGGGAATATATATTTACAAGGGCAATTTGTAAATACAGTAGCCTTTAAGCACATACATATCTCTTAATAGCTGGTTGCTAGGTGCAGCAGCATTCTCTTTGCCACAGATTAATACTCTTTGCATATCCAAGACAAAAAATGAATAACGAATTCCCATTTCAGAAAATAAGTATTGAAAAATTTAAGGGAATAACAAGCAATATCTCGAAAATGGTTCACTCAACAAAAAAAATGTATATGACATATATTGTGTATTTTAACGCGATCTACATTTTTTGTGTAGTAAAATTTTGTCTCTCTCTTATGGTTTACCAGTTATGCAAAAGTCGTTCACAATAAAGAATACTTTTGGAGACTTTCCCAGAAAATTCAAGATATACATTTTATTTGTCATAAAAATATCTTAAACATATGATATTTTATTCAAAATCGTTAGAGCCATTTTTGAGAAAATTAAAATTTTCGAAAAATCTTCCATGTAAAGGGTAGTCTGGGGTGGGGGATTTTCTGGAAAACCTTTGTGTCGCATCCTTGGAAGATACTGAACCTAAATACCAAGTTTGGTGTTTATCCGACTGTTCGTTTCTGAGTTATGCTGTTCAGAGACGGACACACACACAGACACACACACGGACATGTTTCCAAAAATGCTTTTTTGGATTCAGGGGGTCTCAAAACATGTATTTCCGGTATCGAATTTTTGGGTGGAATACAATACTTCCCCTACTTACTACACGTAGTAGAGAAAGTAATAAAAAGAGAAGCAAAATTCCAAGTAAGATTTAAATGGTAAAATTCAACTATCAAGTATGCTCCATGTCTGGAACAATAAATTAATCAAAACTGAGAGAATTTAATATAGTTCCTGCATGTAGCCGCAACAAATTAGACAAAACATGCAGGTTGGTGAGTGCAGAGAGTTCAACGTTCTACCATGACAGCATGAACGAAATTGGATCAAACAACACTATCTTCGAAAAATAAACTTTACGTGCTTAGGATATATTTAGGTTTATGTAATCAAAACTGACTACTTTTCTATCGTGATCTTTGCAGATGAAGAGAGCGTTAAACTCCTGAAGGAAAAAGGAACAAAGGTACTAATCTTCTATTACACACATCACAGGCGGTATTATTACCATAATAACACTGTTCGTCCTAAGGTAGAAGATGAGACAAAATGGCTGCCATCAAAGCCAAGAGAGACTTCCTTCCTCCTGCCCTAGATTACCACGTTAACAAGTATGTTATTATCGCAAAGGCATTCCCAAACAAACTTCGGCACAAATTTAGCCTGTTGACTTACAAGCCATAAGCTTTGTATTGGCGTTAAGGCAAAGGAAGTGGGGTGGGGATAACGTAAACCGAAGTGTAGGTCACCCACCTAGTGAGCTGCGAATTTCTTATACATTCGATCAGCTTCAGTTTTCAACAAAACGGTGTACCCTCTCATTATCAGAACTTTCTCAGAGATGAGTATGACAACACAACCTAGTTACTTTCTCTACCTACGGGAGATTTCACTGGAAATACATGTTTTGAGATCCCCTGAATAAAAAAGGAAGATTAGAAAAGTCCGTCTCTCTCTCTCTCTCTCTTTCTGTGTTTATGAACAATATAACTCAAAAACGAAATCTCACATAAATGCCTAACTTTGTATTTGAGTTCAGTATTTTCCAAACATGAGACATAAAGATTGAAGAAGTTGGATTGTTATTACGTTATTTGCACCACACTTGGCTGCAACTTAAAGTAGGCTGCATTGAAGGATGAGTTGTAATATATTTCCGTTGTTGGGGAGCCGAACACGAAATACCGCACGTATGGTAAACACTTTCCGGTAGCATTCGCCCCAAATGTACTTTCCGGAGGCCTTTGCCCCAAAAATGTTTAAAAATATTAACTTTGTATTTTGACTGTTTCTTTAAATATTAAATATTTATGTTTGGCTCGACTGCGTCAGTATTTATTTTAGAGACATGGATGTCTTGGCAGGGTTGTGGTGCGACTTAAGAATGTAGGCTTACACAGATTATAATTTTACTTCACTCCTTTTATCAATGCTTAATACGATTTAAATAACATTTCACTGATATAGAGAGAGTTGTGAGATTCTTTAATTAATTACTTGCACATTTTAACACAAACTATTTTTGCCTCACACGAATACGTATTAAATTTCTTGAGGAAACTTTTTGCGTCTGGTTAGTAACGCTGTCTGCAACCAACTGAATAGATTTCTACCGCCTAAAATTTGTAAATGTCTATACTTCAAGTCTCTGATTGGCTATTCCTAATCCAATAGAATACCTTTTTTTAACTAAAGCTTTTTCTGGTTGTTGATTGGCTAGTTTATAAACTGTCACAAAAATTACATTATTGTTGCTCCAAGAATGACTAGTAGTATTCGTTACACTTTCTAATTCATTATTGCCTCAAGGTTACCTCATTGTTACCTCATTGTTAGCAACTTTTAACCTATTATTCTCACAGCTCCTACATTATTAAATTACGTAAAACATTCAGATAATATTATTACATGTATACAATAATATAAACATATACAATGACTGTAACATACACTTTTTATATATTGTTTAATACACATATTGATTTAAGGCGGGCTGTTATTGAATTTATATATATTATATAATTAGGCTGAAATCATTTAAGTGTTAAAAATACTGCCTCAAGATCTTCAAGAAAACCTCCCTATCTCAAACTTCCATTTACATAGAAAGCTGTTAGAAATGTATACTTTCTCTACTACGTATAGTAAGTAGGGGAAGTATTGCATTGTACCCAAAAGTTTGATATCGAGATTTCACCGGAAATACATGTTTTGAAGCCCCCTTAAAGCGAAAAATTTTTTTTAATAAAAAAGGCCCATGTCTGTGTGGTTGTGTGTGTGTTCCTGTGAACAGCATAACTCAAAAACGAAAAGTGGGATAAATACCAAACTTGGTATTTAGGTTCAGTATCGTTCAAAGATGTGACGCGAAGCTTTTCAGAAAAATCCCCCCGCCCAGACTACCCTTTACATGGAACATTTTTCGAAAATTTTGATTTTCTCAAAAATGGCTCAAACGATTTTTATTAAAATATATATTTAAGATATTTTCATAAGAAATAAAATGTATATCTTGAGTTTTCTGAGAATGTCCCCAAACCTCCTCTTCATTCTGAATGAACTGCATAACGGGTAAATCGTAAGAGACAGCCAAAGTTTTCTACATTGAAAATGTAGAGCTCGTTAAAACGCACAGCTTATGTCATATAATCTTTTTTTGTGGAGTGAACCATTTCCGAGATATTCCTTGTTATTTGTTTGAATTTTCCAATATTTATACTTTTTCTCAAATGGGAATTCGTTATTCTTTTTTATGTCCTGGACATACAAAGAGAATGAAATTCTCCACATAGCAACCAGCTCTTAAAAGATTTGACTATCGCTTAAATCCTACCATATTCCCCTTGCACCTACAAGAAAATTAGGAAATAGTTTTGCAAATGTTTATCTCGATTAATGTGAGGTAGATGGAGAATAAGCGTTTGTAAAAATAGTTTGTACAAGAGTACAGAAAGTCATGTGAGTGTAACATCAGGATTTTTACTCCAAAACGGCTCGAACGATTTTCATTAAAATACTATGTGTTTAAGATACTTAAATGAGAAATAAAACGATACTTAAATGAGAAATAAAATGCATATTCTGAATTTTTTGAGAACAAACTATGAAGTCGAAAGCTATTTTGTATAATTTTGTATAACTCATAAACCATAAATAAAATGCATATTCTGAATTTTTTGAGAACAAACTATGAAGTCGAAAGCTATTTTGTATAATTTTGTATAACTCATAAACCATAAATATAGAAAGAAAAACACACTAACTAAAACACGCAATTTAATACAAATAACATTTTTTTTGTGGCATCTGTCGTTGTTTGAATTTTTCAATACAAGAATGAAATTTTGCAAGAATAATATTTAGAAAGTGTATAAAATAAACGGCAGTGAATAGAGAAGGTCATATGAATGTAACACTTCCGATTTTTAATAGGTTTTAGTATTTTTAAGGCAAACGATCACTTAAAAATGAAACAAACGTTAATAAAATACATTTTTGAAGTCCCTACCTACTATTCACTATTATTCCTTAGGAACCTTTTGATTGATATAATTTTAACATATGTTCGAAAATACGACTGTCACGAAACGTTTAAAACTCTCTTTACCATGCGATAGCCTTATGTTCTCCCAACATTAAACTGAATTTTAAGTTATTAGACGTTTTCAACATTTAATAAAAATGAAATTTAGATGTTATTAGTGAAACATTTTTCAGGCAGCATCCATAATAGTTCAACTGTGTCCTAATATTAATATTTGTTATACGATGCATACATCATTCACAGGGCTGTTAAATTCAAATATGTGTACACGATTTTAAAAATTAATAGCACACGAAAACATAGCAATTAAAGTGTGTGTTGTTTGGCATTTGTTTATAGCGCATTTCTTAGTGACTCAATCATAACTCTAAATGTTAAGTTTAATGGTAAAAATGAACTTACAACGTAAGATGGATTTTTGAGAGTCATTTAAATGTTATTTTAAAAGTATTTAATTTGTAAACCGCTTCATGTATAAACCACCAAGCAGGATGGCTCAGGCGGTTACGTGTGGTCCGCATTCCTGACGTTGTGGGTTAGATTCCCGCGTCCGACCTTTCTGAATCCATAGGTTTTTCGGGGATTTCCCCGGGTCACTAGGCGAATGCTGGGAAGGATCATTGTCTCCCCGGATTTCTCTCTCCCTCATTCCCTCTCATTTCATCTTACTCTTTTACATTACAGGTTGACTTCGGGACTGTGTGTCGGACGACTGCGGACAGGTGGCTTGCGTATTGGGACCTCTTCTAGGCCCCGCCAGATGGAGGCCGCTCGAGTCTTTGCTGCTGGATCGAGCTTTCCCGGAGGGAAGCTGTGAGCCACCCTCCGGTGGCTTGGGAGGGCTGCCTTGAGCGTTGGATGGTCAAATCTATAACTGTTAGGGACATCTGCGCGTTTCTGTCACCTGCGTCCGCCGGTCCTGCAGCCCATATGTCACGTGCGATTCCTTCATATCATCCGTTTCTCCAGGGGGTGTATGCACAAAAGATCCCTGTATGGGTCGAGGTGCTAGGTGTTCCCTTCCAAGCGTAACTCTTATCCCAATCCCCACATACAAATCCCAGTTTTATATCATATTCCTGTAAACAGATATTCAAGATAAAAAGAAAACAAATCAATATGTGATAAACTATGCAGTTTTTAGAATTTACTGATCAGTCAACTTAAGTACATTTTATAGTTTAGTATCTGATTGTCAGTTTTATTTGTGAAATAATTAAAATAAATACAACTCGAGCTCCAAACAACACGTTGCAACTGAAAATAAATACCCAATACTATAATAATAATAATAATAATAATAATAATAATAATAATAATAATAATAAAGCTCACAAACAAATAAGGAATTCTATGAAAATAAAAGTAAAGCTCAAGTAGATACTACGGAGTGGACTTGTGAAGTAAAAACTGATTTGAAATCGGCAGGAATTAAGCAAGAATATATCCTAAACAGAGATATCTTTAGAATCAAAGTGCATACGTTACAAGTTAACGAAGAGGACAAACCGAAGAACAAAACTGGAACAACATGGACAGACGAGAGAAAGAAAGCCCACAGCCAAAGAATCAGAGAACTGTGGATTCATAGGGGGAAAAAATAAACGTCTCTAAGTATTTTGCGCAGTCCTGCATGGACTCATTCGCATTTAAATAATAATAATATTAATAATATATTTGTAACTCACCAAGAAATAGAATAATCTCATATACATAGACATGAACTCAATGAGTATAAGGGATGAGGGCAACGAACATTTTGTAGAAAACAGAGGTCAGGGCAAGCTTGCCTCTGTAATGCTCATTTAATATTAAAAAGGAAGCTTATTTAGAACAACAGCGTCTTAGATGTCTTTAAGACATTCTCTCTGGAGGCATATGCTCTTACGAGCACTTCTCTTTCACTTTTCAAAACATTTTGCGAAGTCCTCTTTCAGGATCATCATTCCTAGCCACCTTTACCTCTCTTTCTTTCTTGATTTTGTACAGTCTGTGATTTCCTCCGTTTTAACAGTATAAAACGGGAGGTTAGAAAGAAATTAAATTAAATTGAGTTTTATTTATGGACGCTCTTTAACTGATGTGGTTCTTAGCGTCCCATTCTATATTGGGCGTGAAAGACCGGAAATTTTTCTCAGACGCCTCTATATCTGGCTTGAGGTTCTTTTACGTGCCGTAAATGTACGACACGGGACCACCGGCTTTACTTCCCTTCCGAAGGAAACTGTGCCAAGGATTTTTAGAGCCAAATTTCGGTTTACTGTGGTGATTTCGTACAGTATGTGAAGATTTTCTTAATTGCAACATGCTTTATGTTTTCAGTCATTTAAAACAATATCCTTGGAGATTAGTGACTGTTTCCAAATTTTAAATTTTTTTGTTGATTCATTTGTATAGTTCCCTATAACTTCTGTGGTCATATCGGGGATTTTAAAACAACTATCTTGTTGTCTGTGCGTTTTTGGCAATTTTTTCATTAGGAAACGCACATTCATACTTCCAGACTCTGTAGAGGTTAGGGGATGATTCTAATTAAAGAAATATTCCTCGCTTGAGCCCTGAAATGAGTTGAGAAGCCAGAATGCACACCATTGGACTACAGAAGCAGTCTGAGGCAGTATTTTTAACACTTAAATAATTTCAGTCTAATTATATAATATGTAAATTCGATAACAGCCCGCCTTGAAGCAATATGTGTATGTAATAATTTGTCAAAAGTTGCTAATAATGAGGTAACCTTGAGGCAATAATGAATTAGAAGGTTTAAATGTTATTTGTGATTCTTGGAAGCAATAATGTAATTTTAGTGACAGTTTATAAAAATAGCCAATCAACAACCAGAAAAAGCTTTAGTTAAATGAAGGTATTCTATTGGATTAGGAATAGCCAACCAGAGATTTGAAATACAGAAATTTACAAGTTTAGGCGGTTGAAATCAATTCAGTTGCCTGCAGACAGTGTTTGTAACCGGATGCGAGATGCTTCCTCGAGAGATTTAATACGCATTCGTGTGAGACGAAAAATAAGTTTACGTGTTAAAAAGTGTAATTAATTAATAAATAAAAAGAATCTCGCAGTTCTCTATATCAGTGAAGTGTTATTTAAATCGTGTCAAGCATTAATAAAAGGAGTGAAGTAAAATTATAATCTGTGTAAGCCTACGTTCTTGTCGCACCACAACCCTGACAAGACATCCATGTTTCTAACAATAATACTGACGCAGCCGAGGCAAACATAAATATATAATATTTAAAGAAACAGTCAAATTACAAAGTTAATATTTTTTTAAACTTGGGGCAAAGGCACCTGAAAGTACATTTGGGGCGAAGGCTACCGGAAACTGTTTACGATACGTGCGGTTGCAACTACTACAAGTTCGGCTCCCCAACAGTTGAAATATAATACAACTCCTTCAATACAAACAACTTCAAATTGACGCCCAAAGCGTGGTGCAAATAACGTAACAAACTATCTTTCTCAAGTCTTCCCAACGTTGCGTTCTGGTCATTGTTTGATGCCGTATCTTCTTTGCAGTTAATACTCGAGTGATTGAGTTAAAGCTGTATTCGGTCATTTAATGTTGCGCAACGCTGATCCTGAACTGAATATTTAAGTTTGGGTAAAGCTGATAAAACCAAGTGTGCAAAGAAGCCTGGTTAAGGCATTTTTTCGCAATTGTAATCGGTTAATGCACATCGCAATTATTTGGCGATGTGCAGCTCTGTATTATTGTTGAGAAGTGGGATACCAGGTTTAGTAACAGTGATAAGTTCTGGGGATTTTGGGGTAAAAATTCTTTCAGAAATTCTGATTATTAATAGATAGATAGATACGCACAGCTTGATAGATACGTTAAAACGGCCACTTGCTTGAAGTATTTTACTGCTGCCCACGATGTTTTGAGGGACGTTATTAAGAAGAGAAGTGTTTCCAATGAGCTGATCTAATCATGAAATCCATATCTCATCTACAGATTTGTTCAAATTCTTACTGAAAACGCGAGAGCTATACGTTTTATTTTCTAGGTGGTTTTTGTTCCTTACAAGGCTAGTATGAAATACATCGAGCAGCGTAAATGAGACATGGCAATGGTATGAGTAACCACATTCACGAGTTAACTGGAACTCTCTTTGTAGAAGATGGTTTGTTACGTTATTTGCACCACGCTTTGGGCGTCTATTTGTAGTAGTTTGTATTTTAGGAGTTGTATCGTATTTCAACTGTTGGGGAGCCGAACTTGTAGTAGTTCCAACCGCACGTATGGTAAACAGTTTCCGGTATCCTTCGCCCCAAATGTACTTTCAGGTGGCCTTTGCCCCAAGTTAAAAAAAATATTGTTAACTTTGTAATTTGACTGTTTCTTTAAGGATTAAATATTTATGTTTGCCTCGGCTGCGTCAGTATTTGTTAGAGACATGGAAGTGTTGGGAGGGCGTGTTGCGACAAGAATGTAGACTTACGCAGATTTTAAGTTTTAATTCACTTCTTTTTATTAATGCTTGTCACGCATTAAATAGCACTTCACTGATATACAGAGCTGTGATATTCTTTTTATTAATTAATTACACTTTTTACCACGTAAAACCATTTTTCGTCTCACACGAATACATATTAAATCTCTTGAGGTCACTTTTTGCGTCTGGTTACAATCACTGTTTGCAGGCAACTGACAAGGTTTCTAGCGCCTAAATTTATAGATTTCTGTATTTCAAGTCTCTGATTGGCTATTTTTACCCCAGTAGAATACCTTCATTTAACTAAAGCTTTTCCTGGTTGTTGATTGGCTATTTTTATAAACTGTCACTAAAATCAAATTATTGTTACTCCAATAATCAGAAGTAGTATTATTAAACTCTCAAACTCATTATTGCCTCAAGGTTACCTCATTGTTACCTCATTGTTAGCAACTTTTAACTTATTATTCTCACAGCTCCTACATTATTAAATTACGTAATACATTCACATAACATTATTGAACATGTATACAATAATATAAGCATATGCAATGACTGTTACATACATTTTACAAATTATTACTTACACATATTGCTTCAAGGCGGGCTGTAATTGAATTTACATATTATATAATTTGACTGAAATTATTTAAGTATTAAAAATACTGCAGACTTGCTGACACATTTTCACGGACGCCATCAGCATGACTTTCCCCGTACTTAGTAAGTAAAGCAGTTTTAATGTTATTGTTATCCCAGTTAATAGTGATTTTAATCTATATAGATGGTTATGCTTGCCTTGCCTATATTTTCATTAGTTGTTTAATGTGATGCGCCTGATTCAATGGGAACTCTTTCATTATATCTCTACCCAGCCGGTTTTTTTTCACTCAGCACATGGCATCGTTAAGTTCGTTTCTGTTAAAAAACTCTATTATTGATGTTATTCATCAGATTGTGGACAGATATACTGCTAGGAATTTTTAACTTATGATTCTGTCTAACACTTTCTTTCAGGAGAGTATCTCACATATGCAACCTACAGAGACATGCGTTGTTGTATGGTGTACTCAACCATAATAAGTAACTTATTACCACATATAACAGAAGTTTGCTCCTAATGAGAAGCAACTCATTGAATATAATGAGAAGGAACTCCGTTCCATGCAACTGCCAGAACTCAACTGATAAACCAGTTCGTGCCGTTTGCTGTGAGCTTGAGAATGAACCTTGCGGTAGGAGCAGCAACTATTGGCCAGTCCAAGGGTTCTGCTCAGTCATCATCCTAACTCTTAGAGTCACTTGAGGCAATATTTTTAACACTTAAATGATTTCAGTCTAATTATATAACATAAAATTCAATAACAGCCCGCTTTAAAGCAATATGTGTATAAACCAATATATAAATAGTGTATATTACAGTAATTATATATGTTTATATTATTGTATACATGTGTAATAATGTTATGTGAATGTATTACGTAATTTAATAATGTAGGAGATGTGAGAAATAGGTCAAAAGTTGCTAACAATGAGGTAAAGTGGAGGCAATAATGAATTAGAAAGAAATAATACTACTGGTGATTCTTGGAAGCAATAATGTAATTTTTTGTGACAGTTTATAAAATAGCCAATCAACAACCAGAAAAAGCTTAAGTTAAATAAACGTATTCTATTGGAATAGGAATAGCGAATAACAGACTTGAAATACAGAAATTTACAAATTTAGGCGGTAGAAATCAAGTCAGTTGTTTGTAGACAGCGCTCATAACTGGACGTGTTGGTTGTAGACAGTGTTCCTAATCGGACGCGAAACGCGTCCTCGAGAAATTTAATACGTATTCGTGTGAGACGAAAATAGTTTACGTGTTAAAAGGTGCAAGTAATTAATAAAAGAATCTCACAGCGCTCTATATCAGTGAAGTGTTATTTAAATTGTGTCAAGGATTAATAAATGTAGTGAAGTAAAAATTATAACCTATGTAAGCCTACATTCTTCAGCCGCACCACGCCTTGCAAAGAAATCCATGTCTCTAACAATAATACCGAGGCAGCCGAGGCAAACATAAATATATAGTATTTAAAGAAACAGTCAAATTACAAAGTTAATACGTGCGGTTGCAACTACTTCAAGTTCGGCTCCCCAGCAGTTGAACTACAATACAATTTCTATTTCAAATAACAATAAATACAATAAATACAACAAAATAACTACTTCACACTATATTTCAGAAGCTACTATGAATAAGATATTATTTAGTTACTCGATTTAGTTGCTATCATTGAGGACGGTTACAAATTAATTAGTTCTCGAAAAGCTAATTGTATGAAAGATTTTCTGTATCCAGAATACCATAGAGTAATGGTGAGAAATATTAAAAGTGGAAACAGACACTTACTCAAAATGATAATAATATTAATAACAATAATAATAAATACAGTTCCTTCAACAGCTTTGACACGTTCTTTTAGACATTGTAAATTTATAAATCATTTTATATTACAATATGAATATACGTTTTTATTGAGGGGCAGAATAACTATGATTAACTCCGTGTAAAATCAGGCTCAAGTGGTTTATTCTATCTATTTTAGCCTAATCCTGCCACTTCAACTAACGTACATATCTGCTGGAGCTCCGGCTGATCTCAGTGTTCTTACTAATAAATACTACACTGCTTCTGCGTATAGCTACCGTACGTCGCAACAACCTCTTGCGATAGGAGTAATAGTGGGCGGCAGCGAGCGATAGAGACGTTAGCCATGTGGGGGCAGCTTATATTGGCTCTCGCCGCTGACTTCTACAAACGTCAGCGTTAGACTGTTTCCGATTCCCGATGTATTATAGTTTGAACACTCTATACACTGATGCACCACTTTGTTGGGGCCTCGGTGTAGGACCGAGGTAGATTCAAAAGCATAAACTTTGTATCATATTAGTTCCGGTTGTCCCTAGTTTTTGTTAACACTGCTTACTGTATTTGGAATTTGAAACCCTCTTGTTTAGCTTACTTTAATCTCAAACTGTTTCTGAGGAAACAAAGGGCCTTGGATTTGCAGAGAATATTTGGTCTGCAATACAGGTGGACATACATTACATAATGCCAATCGATTACTTTTGGGGAATATGCAGGAGTCTGACTCTATGTTAGTTGTATTGCTGGCTTGTGTCACCTGCATTGTAAGTGGTCCTTGTTCCTTACTATAGAACCTGTGTTCGGTTTATTGTTATCTGAAAGCATCAATGATCCCTGTGTCGCCTTAGTTTAAGCTGCCTTTAACGGCGTTTGTGTGCCAAGACGTAGAGATTTGTGACGGTAATTTTAGAGCGGCTGAATGAAGTCTTGCAATTTGTACCTAGCAGTAAACAGTCGTTAACCGCAGGGGGGCGGTCGCGGAGGCGGCGACGTTGCGTCTGGGCGCCAGGAAGCTGGGCAGCGGTGCTGGAGTAGGTATGGAAGCCCTGATCCGCAACGCAGCAGAATCTATCATATGCGTCACTTTCAGAATTAAAGATGATGCAGAGCAGATCCAAAGTCTCCCCCCTCCCCATTTGCTTCCGACCGCATTTCATAGAAAAATCTGATTTAACCCATACATCCTTCACTACTCATTGCCAAGTCGCATACATTATGGGAATAAAAATAATTCTTCTATTCACTCTACATTAATCTAACTGAATGTTTGGCTACAACGCAATTACAAGCAAGAGGCGGAGACAACACTCAGGTGATTACAACATAAATCGTACTCATCATTACGACTTAAACATTAAGGCTACTGAGTACTAATTTTGGACATTTATAAAAGAAATAACCTTCTAAAAATGCGTGGTAAAAATGCTAAAACGCTCTAGAGTCGGTATCTGATTGTGGTTTCGATCTGTTTGCTTAGATATATAAACGCAACATTCAAATGGACGTGCACAGGTGTTTAAAATGTTAAAAGTTGATTTTCTTGTAATCTTTTTATCCTACAGTTTAGAAATTTGTTCCTCATGGTGAAATTTTTGTTCAATTGTCTACAAATTTTCAACATATGTTCACTGGAAAGGAATGAAGATATATGGAGCTTTATTGATGTCAAGAATAATGTTTTATCTAGAGTTTTAAGGATGTAAAGGTGAATGATTTTTAGAAAGTTAGAAGTCTTACGTAATTATTTTTTACAGAAAAAGTTTTGACGGTACAAAAAATATATATTTTTATTCTAAGGAACAATGTTTCAGAAATATTGTACCGTATTTCAAAGTTAAAAAGTTTACAAACTTTCATGGAGAATGTTTTATATATGACTTGACTTTAATGTCTTGAAAACTATTTTTTTTAAAAAAATTAGGTATATGGAACCATGAAAATTAACTTTTACTTTCTCTACCACGTACCCAGGAAGAGAGAAGGTATTGTATTGTACCAAAAAATTGGATATGGATATTTCACATATACAAAGTTTTGAGGCCCCTGAATCAAGAATTGCGTGTGTGTGTCTGTGAACACCCAAAATGAAAATTACGATAAATACCAAATTTGGTATTTATATTCAGTATCTTCCAAAGATGCGACACAGGGGTTTTCAAGAACATTTTCCACTCCAAACTACACTTTACGTCGAGCATGTTTCATTTTTTTTTATTTTATGAAAAATGGCTCTAAAAATTTTGATTAAAATAACATATATGGAAGATACTTACATGATAAACAAAATGTATATATTAAATTTTCTAGGAATAGCCTATGAAGTCCTCTTCATTCGGACGGACTTTTGTATAATCTTGTTTAAGCGATAAACGAAAACGTACTACACAAACTATATAGATCTCTTTAAAACACACCCTTTTTTTAAAAATATCCGTTTTTGAGATATCCGTTATTAACGTGTATCAGTAATAAAAGATTATACAAAATTCCTGCAATATGAAGAGGACTTCACGGGCTATTCCCAGAAAATTCGAAAAATGAATTTTATTTATCAATTAAATATCTTTAATATATGGCATTTTAATAAAAATCGTTAGTCATTTTTTAGAAAATTAAAAACTTAGAAAACCTTCCATGTAAGGTATATTTGGATGGGGATGATTTCTAAAAATCTTTTTGTCGTATCTTTGGAAGATGCTGAACCTAAATGACAATTAACACACACATTAACACACACGCGCGCGCGCGAACCTTTATCTAAAAGTGCTCTGTTTAGGATTCAGGGATCCTGAAAAAATATATTTCCAGTGAAAATCTCGATATCAAAGTTTTGGGTGAAATGCAATACCTTCTCTACCTACTGTGTTGGTAGAGAAAATAAAAAGTGGAACAAAGGTTTAATAAACATGCAAACTACTTTAATCGGACATGCCAAACCAAATCGAGTCAACTGAATTGGGCGTGTAAAACAAAACTGACAACACTGCACGATTCTTTCAGAATGTAAGGGCAACAACCCTTGTAAATGACTAGCTTACAAGAAAACAACAAAACAATAATCCTTTATTTGGGTCGTACAGAAAGTTGACAAATTCATGCCGGGTTCCAGGATACCAATAGTTAAAAAGTTTGTTCAGGAGACGCACCAGGCTCTAATCAATACCAGAGTTATCCGACTCAAGCCTGAGGATCAACGATTTTATAAACGCTAGAAAACACCTTTCCGGTTTGTTAGAATTCTCCTGAACTGCAGCGTAAAACTCGCTTGTAATCTGCCTCATGTTAGTTTCCAAGTAGACCAGATTATGTCCCAGCTTCACCTTAGTTAGAAACTAATATTCTGTCCACTAGAGCAAACTCCAGTGAACTTCAGCTGTAATCTCGTTTAAACACCGTATGCTATTTTTTTTTATTCAAAGCTCCCAACTATTTATGTACTTTGCTTCCAAAAATGTCTTTCATACATTAAAGCGGAACAATTCCTTTCATTTAAAGGTCACTGGATAACATTAAGAATAATGGACCATTCACAATGAAACTTAATATAAGCATAACGTAAACAAAGAAGCTTGTTTCATCTTATCTTAAAGCGAGTTAACATTGGCTGTCCTGGATGACATATGATACTAAAATTATTTACCGGTATGATTAATAACGTTTTAAAGACATGATAGGAAGATAAATAAATTCAATAAATAAGTTCGGTATATTACATCAATGTATAATGAAAGAATAAATGCTTAACACTGTAAGTGAAAAACGAAAACGTTACCAGGCAAACTACGTGTTAAGGAAAAGCAATTAGGTAGAAGTCAAAGTAGTTAAGGCAATTAGACTCCAGCGAACGCGGCCAACAAGAAACCCATTAGTTCAAGGTTTAGGTAACTAGATCTCAAGGCGTTAGGAAATAAGAGAGTTGTGTGAAAGTGCATCTAGGCCATGCGCTGAAAATTAGAAAGGAAAAGACTTATTAGAATTTAGCAAGCCAAAGAGTTAAAGTTGTACTTCAGATGCACAACATTTGGCAATGTATAATGTAGGAACTTTGGTGGGATAGTTATAAAGAAGGCGAGTCTTAAGCTAATAAAAGAATGTGTATTGCTAAAATTAGCGCATTTGTCTTTTTTTTTCGTTTGTAGCCTTAGGGTCACCGTGCGGGCTGGCTCAGGTGGTTTCGTCTGTGAACCACATTCAGGAGCTCCCGGATCGATCCCGGCGACCGCCCACTTTGGCCTATGGATTTTTTGTGGTTTCTCTTCTACCGCGACTCTTCTTCCTCTCATTTCCTGTACCCATCATTTCCCTGTCATCTGTTTCGGGATTGTAGGACCAAGCGACGGCGTTCGGTATGTTGCGGCTGGGCGGTGATTTGCCCTATGTAAAGGTTTCTTCCCTGACGTCGCTGCGGTACCGCTCAGTTAGGTCTCTCCTCGGAGCTCCGTTCCGGGGACCCTGGAGGTTTGTGGCTTGTGGGCAGAGACCGTGCGGCGTAGGATACGTTCTATCTGGAAACGTTAGGGACTCCGTCCATGTTTACGCCCGTCGGCATCCGGATCTGGTCGCCCTTTGGGTCTCTACCCTCATCCCTCCCTCGCAGGGATCACGTTAAAAGCACAATGAGCCGACTGGCCTGCCTGCGGTGCTCTCCTGCGGTTCCGGGGTCCCCTCTGTGCTACGTACCTTTATCTTTACTTTTAGCCTTAGGGGCTTGCAGTCTTTTACGGTGATCAGCAGTCCGTAGTGCATAAAGACCGCTCTATGTTATACTTGACGGTAGCTGAAGGAGTAATCGCCGTATAGCATTTTAGCGATTTACGGCAACTTACGCTTCTAGTTTTTAGTATGAAAACAGTTATTTTAAACTGTAAAGTTTATACAAGTTAGCAGATATACTAATTTAATTGTTACAGTTTCTCGTGCAAAGATTCACGATTGTTTAATTCTTCATCCCAAACGGTCGGCAACATAATTCAATAGCTCAGTTATACTACATTCATTTTATCAGTTAATTTAACTGGTGTTGTATATTCTCGCAACACCCACGCATATCCTGAGAGAATGATCTCATCGCTTACCACTCTAGCAGCATATATTACAGACGACATCAAAAGTGCCGTGGCAGGGTCTTTCGAAATCTGGCGCCCGCCCTATTGTCCAACGTCGTCACATATACATGGCCATAAAGTTATAAAGAACACATAAGTTTCCAAGCTCCAAGCTTTTATGTTTATGTCTATGTCAAACATAAGAAATTAGCCAATCAGAGAACAATTCTCCACACATCTCACCACGTCATTATATTTCCATCTCAGATCAGATTTTACATCTGCATGTGTTGACTAGCTACCTTTTTGGGTAAGATCAGAGCCAGAAATCACGGGATATCAATTTTAAAAAATGTGATGTTGCACTCACACGACTTTCTCTACTCTTGTACAAACTATTTTTACAAGCCCTTAATCTCCACCTACTTCATGTTAATCTAGATAAATATATGCAAAAACTGTCTTATTGCTAATTTTCTTGTAGGTGTAAGGGGAATATGGCAGACTTTAAGCGATAATAAAATATTTTAAGAGCTGGTTGCTATGTGGAGCATTTCATTCCCTTTGCATGTTCAGGACATAAAAAATAATAACGAATTCCCATGTGTAAGTATTGGAGAATTCAAGCAAATAAACGGAATATCTCGGAAATGATGTACTCCAAAAAAAAGTTTATATGTCATAGATTGTGTACTTTAACGAGATCTACATTGTTTGTGTAGTAAAATTTTGTCTATCTCTTACGGTTTACCAGTCATGCAAAAGTCATTCAAAATGAAGAGGACTTATGGGGACATTCCCAGAAAATTGAAGATATACATTTCATTTGCCATTGAAATAATTTAAAAATATGATAGTTTAAAATCATTAGTCATTTTTGAGAAAATAAAACTTTTTGAAAAATGTTCCATGAAAGATACTGAATCTAAATACCAAGTTTGGTCTGACTTTTCGTTTCTGAGTTATGCTGTACACACACACGGACCTTTTTTTAAAAATGCTTTTTTAGATTCGGGGGACTCACAACATGCATTTCCGTGTAATCTCGGTATCAAATTTTTGGGTGGAATGCAATACTTCCCCTGCTTACTATACGTAGTAGAGAAAGTAAAAACCAGCTATAGAAAGACGCATTGTGATGGTAAATGGTGATTTTTCTATGAATTTGAAGTCGGGTAGCTTCCCCTTGCCCATTTTGATACATGTACACGGGTCAAACTAAAAGTGGCCGGTCTTTTGAGCATTATTTTTTTTCCAAGACCTTAGAGTGAGAACGCGGTTAACAAACCTCAACTTCTGTCCGAGGCTAACTCTGCAGTATGTCTAAAACTATAATACAAGCCACAAGGATCTGGTTTGTGCTACTTCCACACCTAATTGCTGTGAAGCAAACTACTTAACTTCTCCCCAAGCATATCGAGTTCGATTCTCTGCAGTGGATACTTATCTTCTATTTTTAGTCTCTCTACTACGTAAGTAAGTAGGGGAAGCATTGTATTCCACCCAAAAATTCGATACCGAGATTTCACTGGAAATACATGTTTTGAGACCCCCTGAATCCAAAAAGAAGCATTTTTGGAAACATGTCCGCGTGTGTGTCTGTGTGTCTGTGAACAGCATAACTCAGAGACGAACAGTCGGAAACACCAAACTTGGTATTTAGGTTCAGTATCTTCCAGAGATGCGACACAAGGTTTTCAAGAAAATCTCCTCACCCCAGATTACCCTTTACATGGAACATTTTTCAAAAGTTTTAATATTTCTCGAAAATGACTAACGATTTTGATTAAAATATCATATGTTTAAGATATTTTTATGACAAATAAAATGTATGTCTCCAATTTTCTGAGAATATCTCCAAAGGTATTCTTCATTGTGAACGATTTTTGCATAACTGGTAACCATAAGAGAAATACAAAATTTTAGTACACAAAAAATGTAGATCGCGTTAAAATACACAATTTATGTCGTATACATTTTTTGTTTTTGAGTGAACCATTTTCGAGATATTGCTTGTTATTCCCTTAAACTTTCCAATACTTATACTTTTTCTCAAATTCGTTATTCATTTATTTTGTCCTGGTAATGCAAGATAATGGATTACTCCACATAGCAACCACCTCTTAAAATATTTGACTATCGCTTAAAGCCTACTACTTCCCCTTGCATCTACAAGAAAATTAGCAATAAGATTAACATCTCGATTAACATGAAGCATATGGAGAATAAGCTTTTGTAAAATAGTTTGTACAAGAGTAGAGAAAGTCATGTGAGTGTAACACAACAGATTTTTTTACAATTGTTATACTGTAATATAGTTAAATAATATTTGTTGTGTTACTTCATTTTACTTACAAGTGCAATTACATAAGAATGGTGACATTTGTGGTTATAAAATTAAATTGTATCAAACCTCCTACCGACCAAAAAATTGGTGTCAAGATTGCCATCCACCGGTATGATGGACTATTAAATAAACGCCACATACATAAAAAAATAAAGAAAGCTGTTATATTTTTACTCATGTACTTAAAATGATAGGGGAAACAAGTTGAGTAGTTCCACAGAGGCTTGAACTTGCAATCTCAGGAACAGGAACCTATCTCTGTACCACTGAGCTAAGAGTGCTGTAGTAATAGTAACACTGTAGTGAACTATAGTCATACTCTAATTGAGAACCAGAGACTAATAAAATGAGTTCTTGTTACAAATATTCAATGTTGAAGCACTAACATCTGCCTGTTTGAATCCCGTATATGAATTATTTTCTCGGAAGACTTTTGTGATTATAGTTGTGTTCCCCATTATAACTACTACAAGAACATATACAGTCTTGTAAACAAACCCAGCCTGTCCCGACCGCTCACGGTAGTAATCGATTCGAGTACCTAGCGGGATGGCTCAGGCGGTTACTCTGTAGCCCGTATTCGGGAGGTCCCGGGATCGATCCCCGGTGACCGCCCACTCTGACCATGGGTTTCTCGTGGTTTTTCCGGATTGCCAGGCGAATGCTGGGGTGGTTTATATTTTACAACGATTCCCCTTCCTGTCATTTACTGTTCTCATCATCATCTCGTATCTGTTTCGTAGTTGTAGGACCAGGCGACGGTGTTCGGCGGGTTGCGGCTGGACGGTGGCTTGCGCTCTGTAAAGGTTTCCTTCCTGCGTCACTACGGTACCACTCAGTTATGTCTCTCCTCAGAGTGGCACTCCGCCCCGGGGACCGTAGTGTTTGGTGGCTTGTGGGCAGGGGTCGTTCGGCGACGGATGCGTTCTATCTGGAAACGTTAGGGACCCCGTCTATGCTTTGCCCGTCGGCATCCGGATCTCTCCCCTCATCTCTCCTCCCAGGGGTCACATTGTAAGCATAAAGGGCCGACTGCCTGCGTGCGGAGTGCAGGGGCCCCTCCGTGAAACGTACCTTTACCTTTATCTTTACCTGATTCGAGTTCCGTGTCTTAGTCGCCGGCCAGCTTCAAATTGACGGAGTATACATAACCTCTTTTGTCGTATGTGCTGTAGGTGGTCCCTCGCAGATCCCTATATTAGCTCAGCAGTTTCACGGTCTCTTGCGGTTGGCTGTCGTTTGTGTTTCTGTTTGTCATTTTAATGAGGATATATCGCGTTAACTTTACGCTTAAGTTTGACGTCGTTATGTTAATGCCTTATTTTCATTGTGAATGACCTCTAAGAATAGAGCTTCCTCCAGCTGCTGGAAAATGAATAACGGAGCTGTTTTACTGCACTAATTTGTATAAAACCATACAATAGAGGTACTTTTTGCAAACTCCACTTACAGTGATCCCAGAAATATTTCTCTACACTTTAAAAAAATCTGATTGTTACTTCCCATGCTTTTCTCTACCCTCTATCGCGTATTAGTGGATGCACAAATGATTCTTAAGAAAGTTTATTTTCCTATCTACTTTATTTTAATCGAGGCAAACCCTTCTGGAAATAGTGCATTACACATTTCGTTATTGATACAAAAAGGAATAGCGACAGTCAAAAGTTTTAGAACTGGACGCTATATGCTGCTCTTAAAATTTCATATTCTTTCCATGACATCGCGAGCAACAATTGAAAATTGACAGGACTATAAAAGAATGGCTGTATGAAACAATTCCAACAATTAATAACGGATATTTCGGAAATGGCTAATGCCACAAAAAAGTTGAAATAAATTATGTGTTTTAACTAGATCTCCAATTTTTGTGTAGTACCTACGTTTAACCAGCTATACCAGATTATACAGCACTGTTTCCGAATGAAGAGAACTTCAGATGCTGTTCCCAAAAATTTTAAGATATACATTTAATTTGTAATGTAAATATCTTTAATGTGTGGTATTTTAATTAAAATAGTCAGAGCCAGTTTTAGGAAATCAAATTTTTTTTTTAAAAATATTCCATGTATACGGTACTTGTGGGTGGGGGGATTTTTCTTGAAAATCTTCGTGTCGCATATTTGGAAGATGTCGAATTTAAATACCAAGTTTGGTATTTATCCGTCTTTTTGTTTTTGAGTTATGCTGTCCACAGAAGAACAGAAACTCCCACATGGATCGTTTTCTAAAAATGCATTTTTTGGATTCAGGGGCCTCAAAACATGTATTACCGGCGAAATCTCGGTCTCGAATTTTAAGGTGGAATGCAGTACCTTCTCTACTTACTATATACTTGGTAGAGAAAGTAAAAAATCAAGCTTAATTAAGTTGAGAAAATTCTCGTTTTTAATAGGAAAAAGGAAGAAACAATATTACAGTTAAAGTTGTGGGTTTTTAATTTCTTAAACAATGCCAGGGATTTTTGAGCTTTTTATGTGTGTGGTGATTAAAACCGATTTTACCTGCATTAAATACCTAAATGTTTATTGTAATACTTGAAATTGCAGTGAAAAAGGTTTTTGTTTCTACGGAACAGAAATTATGATTGTATATCTCTTCAGTTTCGCTCATATGTCGGTGAGCTATCAGATATTACATCAGAAATTTCCCTTCTAAGTTGTATCACACGATGAAAAGAGGAAAAATCTTTAAAAATGTCAAAACACAAACTTTTATAGCGTTCGTTCTTTTTACGTATTAAAAATCTGATGTGATATATTCACATTACTTTGTCTAACCTCTATCTTTATTAGTGGCATGCAAACTATTCTTACTAAAGCTTATTTTTCTATGTGTATCATTTTTATACTCATATACCTTTACAAAAATAGCTACATTACACATTTCTTTATAGATACAACGGGAACAGCGATAGTCAAATGGACGCTACATGCTGGCCTTAAAATTCCATACTGTTTGCATGCAATCGCGACAAACAACTGAAAATCGACAAGACTAAAACAATAAGTATTTAACAATTCGAACCTTTAAAAATGGGTATCTTAGAAACGGCTTATTTTAAGTAAATTGTGCGTTTTAAAGAGATCTACATTTTTGTATGGTACATTTTCGACCATCGTTTAGCGTTTACCAATTATACAAGATTATACAAAATTCCTTCCGAATGAAGAGGACTTCACAGGCTATTTCCAGAAATCTCAAGATACATACTTTATTTGTCATGTAAATATCTTTAATATACTGTTATACACTGGGGTGAAGCCAAAAGGTTTGCAGCTAAAGTATTAAATTTAGTTATCCCGGCATAAACATTGAGGAACGTAGCTACAGAAGGTAAGCGAAAGATACCAAGAACTTGCTGCACAAAACAAAAGCGGGCGTGGAATATTTATAAACAATTACATTTGAATTAACATTTTGCTCAGGTTTATTATAAATTAAGGTGGATTACATTGTAAACGAAAAAGTTACAGACAAAACACTGGGGGAGATGTCCTACGCACACACATGCACTCTTACACACATGCTAACACACACGACCCTCTGGCTACAACTGACGCCAAGCCAAACCATGTCACCCACAAAGACGGCTATTCCCTCAATTACCTTCACCCCCAACTAGGAAGATAAAATTGCCGCGCCGGACAAAACTGAAAACACAAACGCAACAATTAGCTCAACAATATTATACACAGCAATTATGTGTTCGACGCGACAATGTACACACATACGCTACAATACGATATTTTAATCAAACTGTTAGAGCCGTTCTCTAAAAAATAAAAAATTCGGAAAATGTTCCATGTAAAGGGTAGTCAAGGGTATGGGGATATTCTTGAAATCTTCGTGTGGTATTTATCCGACTTTTCGTTTTTGAGTTATGTTGTTCGCAATCACACACACACACACACACACACACACACACACACACACACACAAGGACCTTTTTCTAAAATTGTTTTTTGGATTCAGGAGGACTCAAAATATGTATTTCGGTATAATCTCGATATAGAATTTTTGGGTGGAATGCAATACCTTCTCTACCTATTATGTACGTGGTAGAGAAAGTAAAAATTAAACTTTTCTCTCCGTTTATTTGGCTACAATAAGTTTTTCTTTCTCTACCATGCACCTATCTAGTAGGTAGAGGAAGCATTGAATTCCGCTCAAAAATTGGATTCGTGATTTCACAAATTTACGTGTTTTGAGGCATCTTGAATCCAATAAAATCGTTTAAAAATCCCTGTTTGTGTGTGTGTGTGTGTGTGTGTGTGAACAGCTTAACAAAATCGAGTTAAAAGCAAAATAAATACTAAATTTGGCATTTATGTCTATTACCTTCCAAATATACGACACAAGGATTTAAAAAAAAACCCTTCGATAACAAACTACCCTTTACGTTAAAAAAACAACCGAATCTTGCGATTTTCTCAAAAATGGCGCAAACGAATTTGACTAAAAACTCATGTGGAACATTCCATTGAAGTCAAACACTAAAAACCCTCGAATTTTTTTATAAAATTAAACAAAATTATACATACATAATACAAGGATACAGAATGTCTATCTCCCATAAGAGATAGACAAAAAACGTGCTGTACAAAAATGTAGATCTGGTTAAAATAGACAAGTTATTTCAATAATTTTTGTGGCATCATCCGTTTCCGATGATTATTAGTTATTGGTTTGAACTTTTCAATGCTTAGTCGTTTGTTTAAAGTTCTGTCGCTATTCAGTTGTTTTTCGCAATAACATAGAAAGGGCATGGAATTTCAAGGCCAGGATATAACGACCCACTTTTAAGCATTTGAATATCGCTTCGATTCATGTATCAACCTTGTGCCTACAACGAAATATGTAATGAGATTAATTCTGCAAATATTTATTTCGATTATCATGAAGTAAATAGATATAGAAACAAGCTTTTATAGAAATAGTTTGTAGAACCTATACATATAAAAATAAACGCTAATGGTTATGGAAAGTAATGTGAATGTATAAGATTTTTACTTTCTCTACTGCGTATAGTAAGTAGGGGAAGTATTGTATTCCACCCAAAAATTCGATACCGAGATTTCACCGGAAATACATGTTTTGAAACCCCCTGAATCTAAAAAAAACATTTTTAGAAACATGTCCGTGTGTGTGTCTGTGTGCGCGTGTGTCTGTGTGTCTGTGAACAGCATAACTCAGAAACGAACAGTCGGATAAACACCAAACTTGGTATTTAGGTTCAGTATCTTCCAGAGATGCGACACGAAGGTTTTCAAGAAAATCCCCCCACCACAGACTACCCTTTACATAGAACATTTTTCGAAAATTTTAATTTTCTGAAAAATGGCTCTAACGATTTTAATTAAAATATCATATGTTTAAGATATTATGAGAAATGAAATGTATATCTCGAATTTTCTGGGAATGTCTCCAAAAGTATTCTTCTTTGTGAACGACTTTTGCATAACTGGTAAATCATAAGAGATAGACAAAATTGTATTACAAAAAATGTAGATCGCGTTAAAATACACAATTTATGTCATATACATTTTTTTTGTTGAGTGAACCATTTTCCAGATATTGTTGTTATTCCCTTAAATTTTTCAATACTTTCTCAAATGGGAATTCGTTATTCATTTTTTTGTCTTGGATATGCAAAGAGTATTAATCTGTGGCAAAGGGAATGGTGCTGCACCTAGCAACCTGCTATTAAGAGATATGTATGTGCTTAAAGGCTACTGTATTTCTATATTGCCCTTGTAAATATATATTCCCCTTACATCTACAAGAAAATTAGCAATAAGATAGAGTTTGCAAATGTTTATCTCGATTAACATGAAGCATATGGAGAATAAGCGTTTGTAAAAATAGTTTGTACAAGAGTAGGTGAAAGTCATGTGAGTGTAACACATAAGATTTTTTTAAATTGGAGACGAATAATTTAGGGAGTCAATGTATGTTTTAGGTTAATGAAAGTCTATCTCAGTTCCTTCAAATGCACCAATATTATTATTAAGAAATATACTGAATATTAAATGCAGCGACTGCATGATGTTAGCATTCTAGATGTCCGCGATTTCTTGTACTTACAAATTAAGACTTAGATCATGAAATGCCGATTAAAAGTGTTACACCTCAATATGTTTCGTGATTACTTATTTATTCACGCAGTGTTATGCGAACATGTTTTATTTCCGCATAAATAACATTTTTCGTTATTATGATTATTATTAACGAAGCGGCGTCTGGGCGGGTTTTCTCCGGGTTCTCCGGTTTCCCCCGCCATTCATTCCACCAACTGCTCCATCATCACCTTTCCTTTCATCCATTTCACCAACATTTCGTTTCATCTACTTCCTTCATCCCATACCAGACATCGGGCTGTTCACCCATCCTGGATGCTCTGTCTGATCCATGAGTGTCTGCTACTCGACGGGCCTCTGACCCCAGGCACCCGCTTGTAAGTCCTGGGGGGTGTAAGTCCTACATAAGAGGAGGGTAAACAGATAATGAATGAATGAATGAATGATTATTATTAAGCATCAGATGCAACTGAGTTTCTTGATTTCACTCATCTTATAGTTCATACACACCGGTTGGACAGGAAGAGAGCTGAAAGAAGAGCTACAAGGCATTCTAAACGTTTACATTATGTGCTGGAAGGCATCTAGTTGATATTTCTGTCCCCAATAGGTAAAATGGAATGTCAGCATCACTCTATCCTGAGGACAAGTGCAATATTACATATGACATTTATCCACTTTGATTACCTAAAGTAAAGCTTAACAACAATGAAACGAGTTTCGTAATGGCCTGCTTTACCCCACCAAGTGCTTATTGAGTTGAACTACTTTAAAACACATTAACACACACTCATGATAACATTTTCAAAATTTGTCTCAGGAATTGCTCCCAAAGTTGAGGTTACAGATTTAATACTGTGTTTCACATTATAAATAACCTAATTTTTTGCCAAGATTTTCATACGCTTTTTTGTATTAACAAGTTAACAGGAGCACGTTCAATATCATTACTCATGTTTCAAATATTTATAGCCTTTGTTACGGGAACAATATTCACACTAATAACATTGTTCAAAACTTTCTCGTACATGACCCTCTACATACATCTATTAATTAGAGAACTAGTGTACATGTATAGCTGGTCGTAAAAATATTAAATATTAAATTATTTTTACCATAGGTAAAATATTATTCGATATACTAAACCCAACATCATATTACAATACTCTATTTATCAGACTCGTTTGACAGTATGCCAGCCTCATATTGTAACATGATATACCTTATGCTACTTATATCGTAAATAACTATTACTTAACGACCTCCAGTCTGGTATTATAATATAATGGGAGGTCCGAAGCTACAAAGTAAGTCGACAGCTAATAAACAGCTGCAGTTTGAAATGCGTTAGAGTACTTATATCGTAAAAAATATTAGTGAACGAGTTCCAGCCTTGTATTGTAATATGGTACGTTAGAATACTTACTCGATTATTGTAAATAACGTACTTAATGCGTTCCAGGCGGTATTGTAATGTGATGCGTAACTGTTAGTTAACGCGTTCCAGACTGGTATTATAATACGATGCGTTAGGGTACTGATACCGTAAATAACCATTAGTTAACGAGTTCTAGGCTGGTATTTTAATATAATGTTTTAGGGTACTGATATCGTAAATAAGTATTAGCTAGTGAGTTTTAGGCTGGTATTGTAATATGATGCTTAGGGTACTGATATCGTAAATAATATTAGTGAACCAGTTTCAGTCTTGTGTTGTAATGTGATACGTTAGGATACTTACTCGATTATTGTAAATAAGTATTAGTTAACGTTTTCCAGGCTGGTATTATAGTATGATGCGTTAGGGTACTCATATCGTAAATAACTAATAGTTAACGAGTTCCAGGCTGGTAATGTAATTTGATGCGTGAGGGCAGTGATATCGTAAATAATCATTAGTTAACGAGTTCTAGGCTGGTATTGTAATATTATACTGAATTAGTAAATAGCTATAACTTAACGAATTCCAGCGATTATAAGTAGTTCATAGTAGGTCTATGTCTAAGCAATGAATGTAGATATTATGTCCACTGCTTTTGTAACAATTACTCGGTCACTAGTTATATTCTGTTCCAGTTACCTTTGTAAGTGTTGCAGAGTAGTAGTTACTTTCTGTGCCCTTTACCTTTGAAAACTTTATAATAGTGTAATCGTTACGGGATACCCTTTACGTTATTTTTTAGCCATTCCCTTGTCTTAATAATTGGGTTGTTCTTATTTAAAAACTTTTTTGATCCTAAATTGCACACTAACACTCATTAATGCTTCTGTAGAGAGGAAAGACCTAGGAACAGAAAAGTTCACTTCTCCAGCTAGCAGTAGCACCTAAGACCCTGATTTAGAAAACTAGCACGCTTACCACTACATCGGTAATTTTGTCCCAAGCCAGGCTTGTTTATAATAAGTTACCGCAATCGAGAGTGTTGTATTTAAGTAGTGATTTTTGAACCTGAATACCTTTCTTTTCCGAAACGTTTGCTAATTCAACCTCATTTTCTTTTATATTGGAAACGAAATTCATTTATGCTATTTTTAGAATTCTTTCATGCTGTTGACATGAAAGGTTCAAACTGGAAAACTCTTTTAGCGCTAATCCCGTCCATTTCTGGAGCTCAAGCAGAAGGAGAGGAGAAGCTGGTGTTTCAGTAAACATCTCGGGAATGGGGGAGAGGGACAGATTTCTGCGCATGCGTCGCAAATGAATATACATTAATGAATAATGTATTACGCCGGTTACCTCATACGCTGGCCAACAAAAATAACTTCACTTGGAAAGTTTGTTCCCTCGTCCAAGATGAAACCCTGGCATCCTATAAAGTAAGCTGTTCAAATAAAAACGTATAAAGAGTAGCAGTCATGTGACTTTCTCTATTCATTAAAAATCCACAGGCATCCCTTATTATATAGCACTGTTCATTTAGGGGTACACATAGGCGAATTTCTAAATATTGTAGTTTTTAAATGTTATTTTACTTTCATTATGCTAATTAATCAGCTGTTCCACATAATACAGAAATCGTAATTAAACAAATAAATATATTACCATATTCTTTAAATAGTAATATACAAAACTGGAATATAGAATTTTGTTCACTCCTCTGGTTGTTTTTGACAAAATTTAAACATTTAAATACAATTTTGTCAACAATTTATCTTCAGTGGTCGAATTATTTATGTAACATCTTGAGCAATTTCAAAGCGTAGTAAAAATCGTATGCCAGTTTTTTTAATTTATTCTCTCCAAGTTTCTGCTGAAACTTTGACAATGGTGATTAAAAACTACAACGTGTGGAACATTTTTATTGTGCAAAAGTGTAAGAAAAATAAAAGTCGAGTCAAAGGTCATTGCCCGTGTGTTCTTGGGCATTTAAATTGTCACATGAGAAACCTTAAAGGACTCTGAGAAAAAGCTATTGGTTCAAATAATTTTTTGACATAAATACTAGGTGTTTAATTCTTTAAATTTTGACCAAATTTCAGCTATCGGTTCCCTTAAAAGCCTTGTGTTCCTTGCACATAACGAGCAACAAAGGAATGGCGACTTTAACACTCCAGAAAGGTATAAAGTGTTTGAAAATTCAAAACAATAACCCTGAATACTTCGTAAATGGTTAATCCAACAACAATTTTATATGAATAATTTACAGTGGTACTAGAAGGACGTTTATTGTCGACTGTTTCAGTCTACACTTGGAAAATACAATAATCGCATGGGCCTCAAGGCCATGTATACTTTTCCTATCCCTGGAAGCTTACAATATACAGGGTGGGCCATTTAAGTTGAGACTGTACAATACCTCCAAAACTAAGCGCTGCTTGATATTATGGGGCAAAGTAGATGCCATTAGTCGTGTATTATTTGGAGGACGCTGTGATGGTCATTTTACGGTAAATTCAATTTTTTAAAATGGGAACTTATCTTTTTATGTCATTTTTTCATTGCTCATAAAAAACCAAATATTTGTATAAAGCACTTTGCAATTTTTCATACATCAACGCAAACAACAACGAAAATTCTGAATGGCTGTGTACGAAGAGCGCAATGAATGGTTGGATCATCCATGGATGACCATTTGATGGTCAAGTTATGTTTCGTAATTGGGAACCAACATTTTGTTATTTCGTTCTCTTATCACAAAATAAACAGCTTTAATAAATAATTTTCTAATGAGAAAACAACATACAAAATCTAGGTTCCCATTTAAAAAAATCTGATGTGTTACACTCACATGACTTTCTCTACTCTTGTACAAACTATTTTTACAAACACTTATTCTCCATCTACTTCATGTTAATCGAGATATCGAGATATTAATCTTATTGCTAATTTTCTTGTAGATGCAAGGGGAATTGGTAGGCTTTAAGCGATAGTCAAATATTTTAAGAGCTGGTTGCTATGTGGAGTATTCCATTATCTTTGCATTACCAGGACAAAAAAATGAATAACGAATTTGAGAAAAAGTATAAGTATTGGAAAATATAAGGGAATAACAAGCAATATCTCGAAAATGGTTCACTCAAAAAAAAATGTATATGACATAAATGGTGTATTTTAACGCGATCTACACTTTTTGTGTAGTAAAATTTTGTGTATCTCTTATGGTTTACCAGTTATGCAAAAGTCGTTCAGAATGAAGAATACTTTTGGAGACATTCCCAGAAAATTCGAGATATACATTTCATTTGTCATAAAAATATCTTAAACATATGAAACTTTAATCAAAATCGTTAGAACCATTTTCGAGGAAATTAAAATTTTCGAAAAATGTTCCATGTAAAGGGTAATCTTGAAAACCTTCGTGTCGCATCTCTGGAAGATACTGAACCTAAATTCCAAGTTTGGTGTTTATCCGACTGTTCGTCTCTGAGTTATGCTGTTCACAGACACACACACAGTCACACACACGGAGACAAGTTTACAAAAATGTTTTTTTTGGATTCAGGGGGTCTCAAAACATGTATTTCCGGTAAAATATCGGTATCGAATTTTTGGGTAGAATACAATACTTCCCCTACTTACTGTACGTAAAGAGAAAGTAAAAATTAAATTGACCCTAAAATACCATCACAGGGTCCTTCAAACAGAACACGACTAATGGTATTTACTTTCCCCATAATATTAAAAAGCTTTTATTAAAAACGTTTCTTTCTATAACGCTGTAGAATTGTACAGTCTCAACTTAAATGGTTCATCCTGTATATAATATGTAATTGCCATATATGTATACTATTATTAACTACTCTTTTACACCGCACTTGTTTTTACCTTGAAAACTAGAATTTTTGTTTTTTGGAGATGTATTAGATTATAGCCAGAAGCTGTGTTTTATAATTCACATATTAATTTCTTGAAACAGTATTTGTAACGTATCTTTTGAAGTTGCTGGACCAAAGTATAAAGTTTGGCACTTATTTGTCATTTAGTTTTTCAGTTATCTATGTTTTATACGCACATAAGCTCATGCAGACCTTTTCCCGAAAACGGTTTTTAATTCAGGGGACTCCAAAACGTACATTTCCAGTAACATCCTTATTCTGAACTTTTGGACGCTGTACTACGCTTTCTCTATCCATTAGGACTTCACATTTACCTCTTATACGGAGCCAACGCTTGGTCGCGTGGCTGTATTACGGGGAATTTCTTTTTCTTCACTGCGCTGTTTCTAACCGGTTTTCTCCCTCCACATTCTCTCCTCTCGTGTGCCGGCTAATCAGTCTGTGCTGTACAGAGGATACGCTGTGAGATCATGTGTTTCAGAGTTTTTATTGCTATTATAATACCAGAAAGCCATATGCTTCAGCACATAGAATCTTCATGTATGATTCCTATGTGACAACAAACTCTTCTAGAGAAGTGAAATGGCGATTTATAGACAGACTTCCTGCTGTTCATACGCCTCATATAGAAACGGGTTGTAATCTTGTTTTATATATATATATATATGTATACACACATACAGTTAAACGGGATCTATTCTTGATAAAGTACCGAAAGTAAATCGCGTATTCTTACAGAAGAAAAACTTGATGACATGGGAGAAAAGTTAAAGCGAATTCCAAAGAAATCTCTGAGAACGCTCGTACAGGAATAATGAAAAATTTCGTAAACCTCGAGTAGGAATGGCTTTAAACCCTTAAAATTAAGGTCCTATAAGATAACTATAGTTCATAAATCGCAACCACGCGATAATGTGAGTAGAGTTAATTTCTACAATTGGGTGTTGGATAAAGTTAGTGATCGCTTTAATGATTTATTTATTTATTTTACGAACGAGGCATGAAGAATTAATGGTATTAATGCAAATTTTCTTAAAAGGTGTGAGATACACTACGTGATCAAAAGTATCCGGACACCTGGCTGAAAATGACGTACAAATTCGGCGCCCTCCATCGGTAATGCTGGAGGTCAATATGGTGTTGGCCCACCCTTAGTCTTGATGACAGCATTCACTCTCGCAGGCATACTTTCAATCAAGTGCTGGAAGGTTTCTTGGGGAATGGCAGCCCATTCTTCACGGAATGCGGAACTGAGGAGAGGTATCGATGTAGGTCGGTGAGGCCTGGCACGAAGTTGGCATTCCAAAAGATCTCAAAGGTGTTCTATAGGATTAAAGTCAGGACTCTGTGCAGACCAGTCCATTACAGGGATGTTATTGTCGTGTAACCACTCCGCCACAGCCCGTGCAGTATGAACAGGTGCTCGATCGTGTTGAAAGATGCAATAGCCATCCCCGAATTGCCTTTCAACAGTGGGAAGCAACAAGGTACTTAAAATATCAATGTAGGTCTGCGGTGTGATCGTGCCACGCAAAACAAGAAGGGGTGCAAGCTCCCTCCAGGAAAAACACGACCACACCATAACACCACCACCTCCGAATTTCACTGTTGGCACTACACACGCTGGCAGATGACGTTCACCGGGCATTCGCCATACCCACATCCTGCCATCGGATCGCCACATTGTGTATCGTGATTCGTCACACTCCACACAACGTTTTGCCACTGTTCAATCCTGTAATGTTGACGCTCCTTACACCAAGCGAGGCGTCGTTTGGCATTTTCCTGCGTGATGTGTGGCTTATGAGCAACCGCTCGACCATGGAATCCAAGGTTTCTCACCTCACGCCTAACTGTCACAGTACTTGGAGTGGATCCTGATGCAGTTTGAATTTCCTGTGTGATGGTCTGGATAGATGTCTGCCTATTACTCTTTACGACCATCTTCAAATGTCGGTGGTCTCTGTCAGTTAAAAGACGAGGTCGGCCTGTACGCTTTTGTGCTGTACATGTCCCTTCACGTTTCCACTTCGCTAACACATCAGAAACAGTGGACCTAGGGATGTTTAGGAGTGTGGAAATCTCGCGTACAGACTTCTGACACAAGTGACACCCAATCACCTGACCACGTTCGAAGTCAGTGAGTTACACGGAGCGACCCATTCTGCTGTTTCACGATGTCTAATGACTACTGAGGTCGCGGATAATGAGTACCAGGCAGTAGGTGGCAGCACAATGCACCTAAGATGAACGTGTTTGTGGGGTGTCCGGATACTTTTGATCACATAGTGTATGTGGCAGTACAAGAACATCATCTTCAACATCTTCTGCGGCGATGCTATATGGTTATTGTGGTTATAATTTGCATGTCAAATCTAGGGACTTGAATTTAAGGGACTACGAATATCCTATTCCGTCGACACACAGCGTCTTTCCCGTGTCAAGAAAACTCCCGTTAGACCGGCCATGCGCCCAAACGAAGATTCTGCATGTTACTCATATTATTCACTTCACGCTAGCTGCTTAGAATAAGTTTCTAATTAGGCAATGCGAACTTCTTAGATACAAAATATAGTAACGATATTCAATTGTAACACATTGTTACGTTCACTAATTCGTATAGTAAATAGGGGAAGTGTTGCATTCCATCAAAAAATGCGATACCGAGATTTCATCGGAAACACATGTTTTGAGGTGCCCTGTATCCAAATAAAGTATTTTTGGAAACATGTCCGTGAGTGTATGTCTGTGAAAAGCATAACTAAAAACCGAAAAGTTGGATAAATACCAAGCTTGGAATTTGAGTTTAAAATCTTACAAGGATGCGACACGAAGACTTTCAAGAAACCCCCACCTCGACTACCCTTTACATGGAACTCTTTATTAAAATTTTGATTTTCTCAAAAATGGCTCTCTTTCGATAAAAATATCATTATTTATTGGAAAATAAAATATATATAATGAATTTTCTGGGAATGTCTTCAAAGTCCTGTTCATTCTGAATGACTTTTGTATAACTGGTAAACCGTATGTCGATCTCGTTAAAACACACAATTTATGCCCCACACATTTTTTTGTGGATTGGACCATTTTCGAGATATTCCTTGTTATTTGTTTGAATTTTCCAATACTTATACTTTTTCTGGGAATTCCTTATTTTTTTTACTTTCTCTACTACGTATAGTAAGTAGGGGAAGTATTGTATTCCACCCTAAAATCCGATACCGAGATTTCACTGGAAATATATGTTTTGAGACTCCCTGAATCCAAAAAAAGCATTTTTGGAAACATGTCCGTGTGTGACTGTGAAAAGCATAACTCAGAAACGAACAGTCGGATAAACACCAAACTTGGTATTTAGGTTCAGTATTTTCCAGAGATGCGACAGAAAATACCCCACCCCAGATTACCCTTTACATGGAACATCTTTCGGAATTTTGATTAAAATACTATAAGTTTAAGACATTTTTATGGGAAATGAATTGTATATCTCGAATTTTCTGGAAATGTCTGCAAAAGTATTCTTCATTGTGAATGACTTTTGCATAACTGGTAAACCATAAGAGATAGACAAAATTTTACTACACAAAAAATGTAGATCGCGTTAAAGTACACAATTTATGTCATATACATTCTTTTTATTGAGTGAACCGTTTTCGAGATATTGCTTGTTATTCCCTTAAATTTTCCAATACTTATACTTTTTCTCAAATGGAAATATGTTATTCATTTTTTTTATGTCCTGGTCATGCAAAGAGAATGGAATGTTCCACATAGCAACCAACCTTTAAAATATTTGACTGCCGCGCTTAAAGCCTACCATGTTCCCCTTGCATCTACAAGAAAATTAGCAATAAGATTAATATCTCGATATCTCGATTAACATGAAGCATATGGAGAATAAGGGTTTGTAAAAATAGTTTGTACAAGAGTAGATAAAGTCATGTGTGTGTAACACATCAGATTTTTTTTATGTCCTGGACATACAAAGGTAATGGAATGCTCCACATAGCAACCAGCTCTTAAAAGATTTGACTGCAGATGTTTACCTCATTTAACATAAAATAGATGAAGAATGAGCGTTTGTAAAAATAGTTTGTACAAGACCAGAGAAAGTCATGTTAGTGCAATACATCCTTTTGTTTTACATTATATATCGATAAATGTATCATTCTATTCCTTTTTCCTTTGCAATCAAATATCCAAAACTATTTCTTAATCCTTTCAGTTTCTATACAGTTGAGTTTCTCTTTATGCATACCAAACCTTCTCTTTCACTAACTTTATGTGTCCTTCCGTCTTGCAATTTTGTTTCGCTTCATTCAGATTTGTCTATCAATTAAGTCTCCTGTAACCTCCTTATACCTTTAATTAGAGTGTACTGAAAGCATTCTGCATTAAGAATAGCTTGTAGAAGAATGGGTAGAAAAAGCTATGTGCACGTAATCAGATCTCTTTATCTCTTTTCTGTGAAATATTCTTACAAAGGCTTATATTTCTAACTCCTGCATGTTAAAGGACTTAAACGTTTCTAGGAATGCTTTTATTACACATTCCGAAGCACATACGTACAAGGGGAATACAGGAGGTTGAAATAATGAAATCATTAAAAAGCGGGTCGTTATATGCTGGCTTTGAAATACCATTCTCCTTTTATGACATAGCTAGAAACAAAAGAATGACGACGCAAGGACTTAAAATGAAATTCTGAAAAATTCCAACCAATAGCACGAATATTCCGAAAATGCTTAATACTTTACAAAGGAAGTAGTTGCCATAATTTGGCATTTAAATGAGCTTGTCACGTATAAGTTTTTGTCTAACTCTTATAGTTTGCCAGTTATACAACATTCTGTCAGAAGGAAGAGGATCTCGAAGGCTATTCGTCGAAAATTCAAAGATATGCATTTGAAGTAAGTTGGTTGTTTCGTTTTGTTTGCCCCACGTATGGACGCCAATTTGAAGTAGTTTGTATTGAAGGAGTTGTATTATATTTCAACTGTTTGGCTAGCCGAACTTGAAATTCGTTGCAATCGCACGTATGGTAAATAGTTTCCGGTTGACTTTGCCCCAATTTTTAAAAATATTAGCTTTGTAATTTGACTGTTTCTTTAGATATTATATATTTATGTTTGCCTCGGCTGCGTCAGTATTATTGTTAGAGACATGGAAGTCTTGGCAGTGTTGTGATACGACTAAGAATGTAGGCTTACACAGATTTTAATTTTTAATTCTCCCCTTTTTATTAATCCTTAACACAAATTAAATAGCACTTCACTGATATAGAAAGCTGTGAGATTCTTTTAATTAATACTTGCACTTTTTAACACGTGAATTATTTTTGTCTCACACGAATACGTAATTAATTTCTCGAGGACACACCTCGCATTTGGTTATGAGCACTGTTTGGAGGCAACTGAATTGATTTCAACCGTCTAAACTTGTAAATTTCTGTATTTCAAGTCTCTGATTGGCTAATCCTACTCCAATAGAATACCTTCATTTAACTAAAGCTTTTTCTGATTGTTGATTGGCTATATTATAACCTGTCACTAAAATTACATTATTGTTACTCCAATAATCAGAAGTAGTATTATTAAACTCTCAAACTCATTATTGCCTCAAGGTTACCTCACTGTTACCTCATTGTTAGCAACGTTTAACTTGTTATTCTCACAGCTCCTACATTATTAAATTACGTAATATATTCACATAACATTATTGAACATGTTTACAATAATATAAGCATATGCAATGACTGTTACATACATTTTACAAGTGATTACATGCACATATTCTTTCAAGGCGGGCTGTTATTCAAATATATGTTTATATAATTTAATATAAATCTTTAAGTGTTAAAAATACTGCCTCACATTTTGGGTAATGAAAAAACATGTTTAATATGGTATTTTAAGAAAACTGTGGTCATTATTTAGAGAGGTAGAGATGATTCAACGAGGGGGATTGTAACGGTTTCTACGTGTCAGCTCCCACACGTGAATGCACCGAGAACCCCACTAAGTTGATGATGGACCCGTAGAGAGATAACGGATGCTGTGTTACATACCTGTAGGTCATCTTTATGCCCATACTCTTGTGATGTAATCTGAAGTTCTCGTAGACTGGGATCTAATGATCGTGTATCTATATTCTTGGGTGTGTGTTTGTTAGTATGTTATAATTATTATTTTATAACTAAGCCACAGTTGCTGTATTTTTGAGTCGGAGAACAATTGTGTCTTGTCAGGGTTAGGTATGAATAATGTTAAAATAATTTACATACACGTATTCTGCTAACTATTTCACTTGTATTTTAGATAAAGCATACGAGGATATTCACAAATCATTATTACATTTTTCATGTTAAAATATATATAACTGGCAGAATTTAAATACGTAGTTTTAGCGTCTATTTAGAGACGAGCTTATACACGGTCTTCCTGCTCAAAGTCTGACAAACTTCTGTTAGCGTTCCCTTCAACCGTTTTCGTAACGTACATATTTTAATTATAGGTATGTAGCAATGTACCTGATTGGTGCAACTATCTATTAACAGTTTATGTTACACACACGTATATGTGTGTTTACAGACTTCCATTGTCTTAATTATAAATCCAAGGTTCGTTACATGCTTACGTAGATGTTACTGCATTTCTCGTAATTTTTATTACTGATTATACAGCTAACAATGGCCTTTCCCTCTCATATTATTAGCTTATGTGTTATATAGTTATATACGAGGGCTATTTTTTTTTCAATCTCCGATCGCGCAGGAGCGCAACCACAAGAGTGGTGGAAACTGTTTGTGCATGGAGGACGAGTGCGCATGTCCCCACTCTACCCTCAGCCACAGCCAACTTCACCATGCCATTGTGAGCCTAGTTTTTGGCACGGAAACATGGCCGCTACGATTGACTCTCTCGCCAAATGTGAGTTTCGTAGTGTGATTCGGCTCCTTCAAGCAGAAGGGAATAGTGCAGTTGATATTCACCGACGAATGAGTCGGGTGTACAGTCCGAACTGTATGAGTGAATGGTACAGGAAGTTTAAGGAAGGCCGTACCGATGTTCACGATGAAGGAGGTCAAGGACGCAAGTCTGTCGCTACAGATGACATTGTTCATCAAATTGACCAAGAAGTTCGGAACGGCCGAAGGTTTACCAAAAGCGTATTGAGTGAGAAATTTGCTGCACTTTCAAGATCATCTGTTTACAAGATCATAACAGAGCACCTGCACCATGGGAAATTGTGCGCTCGATGAGTTCCGAAGATGTTGTCTGAGGACCACAAAAGTCGCCAGATGGCAGCAGCGTTGACGTTTCTCTACCGTTATGAGGCTAAAGGTGGCGATTTGTTAATTAAAATTGTGACTGGCGATGAGACCTGGGTTCATTATGCAACCCCTGAGACAAAAGAACAATCTCGTCAATGGGTGCACACACACTCGCCAAACAAACCCAAAAAGTTTAAGCAAACCTTCAACGACAAGAAGATGACGGCTACAGTCTTTTGGGACCAAGAAGGTGTGTTGCTGGTCGAGTTTCTGGAACGGGGGTCTACGATCAATGCAACTGTTTATTGCGAGACATTACGACGATTTCGGAGAGCCATACAGAAAAAACGAAGAGGCAAGCTAACGTATGGGGTTGTTTCGATTCATGACAATGCCCGCCCTCACAGTGCTCGTGTCACCCAACAAATTCTTCAGGAATTTCGATGAGACGTTTTCGACCACCCGCCGTACAGTCCTGATTTGCCGCCGAGTGATTTTCACTTCTTCCCTGGACTGACAAAGTGGCAGGGAGGGTGGAAGTTCGAGAATGATGAAGTCCTTCAAACCAACGTCCGTACCTATCTTAACTCCCTGGCGGCAACATACTGTGTAGAGGGGATCGAAAAGCTTGTCCACAGGTATGCCAAATGCCTCAACTTTAATGGCGATTATGCTAAAAAGTAAACACATTTGTACCTAACATTTGGTAATAAATTTGTTTGTCTATGTACTCTTGTCTTTTAATTATGACCCATCGAAAGTTGAAAAAAGGACATTATTCCGTATGCGGGTAGAAGGTATGAAAAATTAAGAAACTTACGAAATCGGGGTTTACTAATACGCGGAGTTGATTGTGTAGTATCCTGGGTTCTCATTCGAGTTTAGACGCGCAGATCCTACGTCTGCGCCTTGTCGTCGCTCCGCAGCTCTTTTTCTAAAAAATGTCCCTCGGCTACGCTTTGAGGCTGAGGGCCCTCAATCCCTCGGCTACGCCTTGCAGCTTAGGGCCCTCGATAGTACAATGTTGAAACCGCGATTCCATAAATTTCATAACCTTTCATATCTCAAACCCGCATACGGAATAATGTTCAATAGCCCTCGTGCTTGTTATCTACCATGTATACATTATGAATACATGTGTTTTTAACATCCTTTAATTATTATATGTACAATTAGCAAAAAAAAAAAAAAACTCATAACACATAAAACTTAGAACAAAGTTCTCAGTTAACGCTGAGAAGCTGTGAATTAGATATCTTATTGCATTAATGAGCCATCGCATCAGTTTGTCCGTGGCTAGTACTGTAGTTGCTTCAGGATACACCTCGCACGATACGATCTGCACAGATCTATTGCGGCTTGCACCCCCAGAAGCAAGGGATGAGGTGAAGGAATCACAGAGGTGCGGAAGACCCTAACATTTCCAAGCTGAGAAGGAAACGGAATGAAAGGGAAATGATAGAAAGGAAATCGTGATAGATAAGAAACTATTCCAACATTTCCTGCGACGCCGAGGAAACCGTAAAAATCCGCATGGGTTAGAGCGGAAAATCGCCCGGGATCGAACCTGGGACCTCCCGAATGCGAGTCACACACTTTACCCGCGCCAGCTCTCTGGTTAGTCATTATTTAGAAAACAAAAATACTGATAAATTTTCCTTGAAAGGGGTAGTTTGGCCTGGGGGATTTTTTGAAAATCTTTGTGTTGCATCTGTGGAAGTTAAACCTAGATAACAACTTTGGTATTTATTAGAGATTTCGCTGTTGAATCATGCTGTTTTCAAACACACACAGCCCTTTTTCTAAAAACGCTCAGTGGGCTTCAAAATTGAGAAAGATTATTGTCTTTTAAGTTTCTGCCCCATGTATGGAATCCAATTTGAGAAAGGTATTGTCTTTTACGTTGTTTGCACCACGCATTGGGCAGTAGTTTGTATTGAAGGAGTTGTATTATAGTTCAACTGTTGGGGAGCCGAACTTGTAGTAGTTGCAACCGCACGTATAGTACCCGGTTTTCGGTAGCCTTCACCCCAAGTTTAAAAATATTATCTTTGTAATTTTACTGTTTCTTTAAATATTTATTTGTCTTGGTTGCGTCAGTATTTATCTTAGAGACATGGATATTTGGCAAGGTCGTGGTGCGACTGAAGAATGTAGGCTTACAAGATTTTTAAGTTTTAAACCACTCTTTTTTTATTAATCCTTGACACAAATTAAGTAGCACTTCACTGATATAGAGAGCTGTGGGATTAACTTTCACCGTTTCACACGTAAACTATTCTCGTCTCGCTCGAATACGTATTATATTTCTCTAGAGGACGCATCTTCCATCCGGCTACTATCACGGCCTGCAGGCAACTGAATAGATTTCAACCGTCTAAGCTTGTAAATTTGTGTATTTCAAATCTCTGATTGGCTAATCCTACTCCAATAGAATACCTACATTTAACTAAAGCTTTTTCTGGTTGTTGATTGGCTTTTTTTTTAAACTGTGTCAAAATTTACATTATTGCTGCTCTAATAATGACTAGTAGCATTTAAAGTCTCAAACTCGTTATTGCTTCAAGGTACCTCATTGTTACCTCATTGTTAGCAACGTTTAACTTATTATTCTTACAGCTCCTACGTTATTAAATTACGTAATGCATTCACATAACATTATTACACATGGATACAATTATATAAGCATATGCAATGACTGTTACATACATTTTACAATTTATTACATTCACATATTGCTTCAAGACGGGCTGTTATTGAATTTGTATATTATATAATTAGACTGAAATTATTTAAGTGTTAAAAATACTGCCTCAAAATGTGTATTTGCGGTGAAATATCGATATGGAACTTTTGGGTAAAGTACACTACTCCCTACACCTACCATAGGTGAGCGATAGAAAAGTAAAAATTATTACTTTCTGTATAAGTAAATTATTCTGGGATACTCTGTAAGACCTAGGGAAATCTGGGGACTATGTGCTGATTTCAAAGCGCTTTCTAAACGAGCTGCTACACACCGACGCGACATAAATGGTGCTTTGGGCAGAAAAACCATTGTTTTAAATGACTGCTTTCTCATGCGCTTATGTTTTACGGCCGTGGGAGCCTTAGGCATTTGGCTCAAACGTACTGCTCTCAAAGTCACGTTGGTTTTAAATTAGCACTGTCACAAGAGCCAGGCCACATTTTCCGCCGCTTTGCCGACTGGAGCACAAGCTCTTTTACTGAGAAATGAAGTATTTTTGGGGAAAACGCCGCTAGAGCTGCATTTAAACGTCATTTGATGTTTATTGTGTCTGAATTATGCCTGAGGATAAAATATCTTCACGATGAAAATTACACATAGAAGAGAATATGGCGGTTATAATATTTTACCTAGTCATCCACAATGACATAATTACTTGTGGATAAAAATAAATACAGGACGTTGTAAAGTTGGAAGAACGTGGCATTAAAACATTGAAATAATAAGTACTCCGATTTATTGTTTACTCTATCACTACTCTGGGTAATTTTAAATAATATATTATCTATATTTGCTTCCCCCCTTTCTTACAACTGGTCACCTTAGCTTGTACCGGTGTTTCAAAAAGTATAACTGGATTTCACAAGGCTATATCTTCCACATGAATACAGTTAGAACCTCACGGTCAATTTCAAAATCAGCATCTACACTAAAAGTTTTTATTGGCACTAGTTGAAAGTTTCTGGTTCACATGGCTGCCGGTAAGGGTCTTCTTGGTACAGCTAGCTCACTCATTTAGTACCCATTGGGCACGAGCCGAGATGGTGACACACGCAACAAAGAGCATTTGATGTTGACAACAGCAGTTTCAAGAGTCCTATGGATTTTGCATTGTGCCAATGGCCTACAAGTTCGCCTGGTCTCACAGAATGTGATTTTTACTTTCTCTGCTACGTATAGTAAGCAGGGGAAGTATTGCATTCCATCCAACAATTCGATACCAACATTTCACCGAAATACAGATTTTTGCGCACCCTGAATCCAAATAAAGATTTTTGGAAACACGTCCGCCTGTGCGGCTATCCGTCTGTGAACAGCATAACTCAAAAACGAAAAGTCGGATATATTTTAACGTATGGATCAAGTTAAGTTAAATTATTTTCTTAAAAATTACATTTGGTTCATGTGAAGCTTATTTCTTGCATTCTTACTTTACATGGTGCAACACAGGATGCATGAGCTGGACATTCAGTGCCAGTCATATCCTTGTGATACTATGTGGGTTGGTGATGCCAACTCATAGAGTAGAGGTTATCTCTCCATATGTGACCATGTCCTGTGGGAGGCGTCTATCTATGATATGTATGTATGTGTATGTATTTATTTATTCTGCAATTGGGTACTTCCCGGTGGCAGAATTAAACCGTACAAAATTTACATCACCATGACTAGCTTACAATAATAATAATAATAAACAAGGCTAACAATACAAAATGATTAATTTTAAATATTAACAAAGCTTTTAAAATCCCTAATTACTGAACCATTTATAATTTACTTAACTATTCACAATTACTTCGCTATTCACAATTTACTTAACTATTCACAATTTACTTAACTATTCTCCATTTACTTAACTATCTACAAAGTACTTAACAACTTACAAAGTACGTAACTATTTTCGAGGTACTTAACTATCTACAATTGGTCCTTATATTTAGTTACCAGTATTTTCAACCTGGTAGTGTCAACTTTAATAGTATAGTTTGTGAAATGATTACACTAGTTAATTAACCAACATTTATTCTGCTAATATTATTTCTGAACTGCTTTAAGGTCAGAGGACAGCCCTGAAAGGCTGCTACAGGCAATTCATTCCATTCCTCAATGGTTCTATTAACAAAAGAAAATTTTCCCACGTCGGTTCTGCACTTTCTACCCCTAATTTTAAACAGATGATCGTTTCGACCGTAGTGTGATGGATTCTCTAACCTTTCTCTAACATCCGCCCAAGCATTTGAACCAGTATAAGCTTTAAATAACGCAACTAATCTATGTTTTTACGCCTAACTTTTAGCGGTTCCCATTCATTCTCTTCACCTTTTGTAAACCCAAAATCTTTACCTCTCCTTATGAATTTTATAGCCCTTCTCTGCACTTTTTCTAAGGAATCAATCTGATTGACTCTGTATGGGTCCCAACATTCTACTCCATATTCCATAACCGGCCGCACTAAAGATTTGTAGGCTACTTCCCTGGTCTTTGCGCTCCCCTTTTTCAGTATTCTCATTACGAAATGCAATGCTTTCCACGCTTTCCTAGATGTACTATTTATCTGTTCCCCCCATCCAGCATTACTTGACAAGCACACTGCCAAATATTTGCAGCTGTCCACCTGTGGAATTGGTTCCCTGCCCATTTGATAGTTATGTATAATCTTCCCCTTAGTTCTGCTAAAAACAATGGACTTACTTTTCCCAGCATTAATTGTCATTTTGTTTGCTTCGGCCCACCACCTGTAAAATATAAAGACCCTTCCATAAATCTATGGGCCTGGCAGTCTTGATAGGGAACAACCCAGGTGCGGCCGGAGGCGCTGTCCAGATCAACACCCACCTTTGGGTATCTCATCCAAAGTAACATCTGCTCAATGACACTGGTAACTAGAAACTGATATTTCTTAAATACTTAATCTTAAAAATGGCTTGCCTGCTCACTGTCTGTGTGTCTACTCGTTTATTATATTAAATCTGTTATCGTTTTTGTTAATTGTGTCTTGGTATTTAGAGTTACTCACCAACCTTTAATCCTGCTACGCTCCCAAACGTACATCCTCATCCCCCTTCAAATTAAAAGCGTGACAATATACCAAACTTGGTATTTGAGTTTAGTATCATCCAAGAATGCGACACGAAGATTTTAAAGAAAAACCCTACACCCCGAAATAACCTTTATATGGAACATGTTTCGAAATGTTTGATTTTCTCAAAAGTAGGTGTAAGGATTTTGATTAAATTTGAGGCAGTATTTTTAACACTTAAATGATTTTAGTCAAATTATATAATAACAAAATATAATAACAGCCCGCCTTAAAGCAATATGTATATGTAACAATATATAAAAATTGTATATTACAGTCATTGTATATGTTTATATTATTGTATACATGTTCAATAATGTAATGTGAATGTATTACGTAATTTAATAATGTAGGAGCTGTGAGAATAATAGGTTAAAAGTTGCTAACAATGAGGTAACAATGAGGTAACCTTGAGGTAATAATGAGTAAGAAAGTGTAATAATGCTACTAGTCATTCTTGGAGCAACAATAATGTAATTTTTGTGACAGTTTATAAAATAGCCAATCAACAACCAGAAAAAAAGCTTAAGTTAAATAAAAGTATTCTATTGGATTAGGAATAGCCAATCAGAGACTTGAAATACAGAAATTTACAAATTTAGGCGGTAGAAATCAAGTCAGTTGCTTGTAGACAGCGTTCATAACTGGACGTATTGGTTGTAGACGGTGTTCCTAACCGGACGCGAGATACGTTCTCAAGAAATTTAATACTATTCGTGTGAGACGAAAATAGTTTACGTGTTAAAAATTGCAAGTAATTAATAAAAGAATCTCACAGCTCTGTATATCAGTGAAGTGTTATTTAAATCGTACCAAGCATTAATAAAAGGAGTGAAGTAAAAATTATAATCTGTGTAAGCCTACATTCTTGTCGCACCACAGCTTGTTAAGAAATTCATGTCTCTAAAACTAAATACTGACGCAGCCGAGGCAAACATAAATATATTTAAAGAAACAGTTCAAATTACAAAGTTAATATTTTTTAAACTTGGGGCGAAGGCTACCGGAAACTTTTTACAATATGTGCGGTTGCAACTACTTCAAGTTCGGCTCCCCAACAGTCGAAATATAATACATCTTCAAACTGACTTTCCATATTGTAGCAGCAACAAAACACTTCTTCAAATTGGCACCAAAACGTGGGGCAAATAACAAAACGAAGCAACCATCTTCTTCAAATTAGCATATGTTTAAGATATCTTATGGCAAATGAAATGTATATCTTGAATTTTCTGGGAATGTCCCCAAAAGTCCTCTTCATTCTGAATGACTTAAATAATTATATCTTAAATAATTTGGTATGTTAAATCACTGTATAGCGTAATAAGCTTGGGTTGAAAGATTTATCAATAGAGGTTCATTAACGTCATGCAAGAAAGTCACATAGTAGCCGAATAGAGAACAATTAGTTTAAGGATTCTTGGGATTGCAGTTGAATTAGTTTCAGTACTAGCAGTCACGTAGGCCATTTTGTAAATTAAAGAGGCAAAAGAAATTCTGAGAAAAATGAAAGCTGAGTTAGTAACAGTCAGAGACTCACATATAGAGAGTTGAATATTGGTCGGGGTGTGAAAGAACGTCGGAAGAGGAAAAATATGTAAGCGGAACTAAACCTAATAAAGGCGAGCAAGTTTATATCAGAGGGTTACCCTCTCTGGTACCGCCATCGATACATGCTACTCGTGTGTGTTATTTTAGCGCCACGCGACGCTATTGTGTGAGTAAGATTTCGCGGCTATTGAGAGAGGTCTTGCCGATAAGCATTTTAGCGACTTACGACAAGTTACGCTTCTAGCTTCTTTTATTGTGGAAACAGGTATTTGCAACCGTAACTTTGATACTGCAGAAGTTATCAGGTATAATAAATCAGTGGTTACAACTTCGAGTGCTACAATTCATTATCAGTTTCATTCTTTATGTTGTAACGGTCGGCAACTCGCTTCAATAAACTCAAATATTAGTTCACAATAAATTTCTCAGTCAATTTAAACTGGTGTTGTGTTTTAACAGTATGCTAATCCACATTCTGAGAGAATGATCTCATAGCTTACCACTGGAGTAGCTGGCACGAGAGAGAATAGAAGCAACTGCGAAAATCAACAACGAAGCAGTAAAGTAAACGACATCAATAGCAACGACCATCGTTTTGCTTCAAATTGTGGCAACATTATGGCATAACTTTGATATTGCTTCATAGCGAAATGGAACACCTTGATCCAAGTGAGATTTATACCCGGATTTGTGGCATGAGAGTCTAAAACATTACTTCTATACCTACTATTTTTCACAGTATTCTAATAATTAGAGCAATCCCATGTATGATTTTTGATAGGAAACGAAGCGATACATTGGTGTAATGGTGCTAATCGTTTCCTTTGTGTTTTTAATAACACTCTGCATGAAATTCCTGTACCTCTGCATCATTAGGGAGATTTTAACGCGAATTTTTCCTAAAACGTTGTTTAAATGTCCCTTTTGCCAGAATGGAGGTGTTAATATCATAACACTGTCACGTCAATGTCCTATGCCACTGCTGGCATGTGATATCGTAGTTATGCTCCCTGCATTTGATCAACCGAGGTAATAGTGCAGCAACCATTTATATGCAGAGTTTATACCATCAGAGAAGTAGTGCAATGTGTACTATGTGAGCCAAGAGAGAGAAAGAGCATACAAAGAGAAATATATAGTTTGACAGAGAGCGCACGTCGTAATATTTTCTGCGTTATATAAGACTGCAATTTTGAACTTGTTCTTTGCCAGCACTGCTTACCCACATTCTGACTCTCTGTGGTATACTGGACTAATATTTAGTGTTTTTACTTTCTATACTACATATAGTAAGTAGGGGAAGTATTGTATTTCACCCAAAAATTCGATACCGAGATTCCACCGGGAATATATATTTTGAGACCCCATGAATCCAAAAAAAGCATTTTTGGAAACATGTTCGTGTGTGTGCCTGTGAACAGCATAATTCAGAAACGAACAGTCGGATAAACACCAAACTTGGTATTTAGGTTCATTATCTTCCAGAGATGCGACACGAAGGTTTTCAAGAAAATCCCCCCCACCCCAGATTGCCCTTTACATGAAACATTTTTCGAAACTTTTAATTTTCTCAAAAATGGCTCTAACGATTTTGATTAAAATATCATATGTTTAAGTTATTTTCATGACAAATGAAATGTATATCTCGAATTTTCTGGGAATGTCTCCAAAAGTATTCTTCATTGTGAACGACTTTTGTATAACTGGTAAACCATAAGACATAGACAAACTTTTACTACACAAAAATGTAGATCGCATTAAAATACACAATTTATGTCACACACATTTTTATTGTTGAGTAAACCATTTTCGAGATATTGCTTGTTATTCCCTTAAATTTTCCAATACTTATAGTTTTTCTCAAATGGAAATTCGTTATTCATTTTTTTTGGTCCTAGTAATGCGAAGAGAATGGAATGCTCCACATAGCAACCAGCTCTTAATATTTGACTGTCGCTTAAAACCTACCAATTCCCCTTGCATCGACAAGAAAATTAGCAATAAGATTAACATCTCGATATCTCGATTAACATGAAGCATATGGAGAATACGTGTTTGTAAAAATAGTTTGTACAAGAGTAGAGGAAGTTATGATCAGATTTTTTATCTTTGTTTCCTTTTCCACATCTGTTTAAAACACAACAAAATTCATATCGTCGCCAAGTAAATGTCGCAGTAAATTGATAAAATCTACGCTGTTAACACATGTATTTGATTTCCAAAGCATTTTGTTTAATTCTTTAATTTCTATAACTCCTTTAACTCCTGTGATCATCTCGAGAGTTAGAAACAAGTGATGGTCTTATTGCTCGATAAATGTAGGTTTGCTTAAAGGTGGTTTTATCAGTTACTATTTTTAATTTCTCTATTATGTATGTAGTAAGTAGAGGAGTTATTGCTTTCCAGCTAAAAATTCGATACAGAGATTTCACCGGAAATACATGTTTAGAGACCCCTTTAATAAAAACGTAGTTTATAGAAAAAGGCCCGTGTATGTCTATGTGTGTCTGTGAGCAGCATAACTAAAATACGAAAAGTTGCATAAGTGCCAAACGTGGTATTTAAGTTCAGATCGCCCAAGGACGACTTCAAGAAACTCTCTCCCCCAAACTACTCTCTACATTGAAGATTTTTTTGAAAATCTTGATTTTATAAAAACGACCATATGGTTTTGATTAAAATATCTACATTAAAGATGTTTACATGACAAATAAAATGTGCATCTTGCATTTTCTGTGAACAAGTGTGTGAAGTCCTTTTCATTCGGAAGGAATTTTGTTTAAACTTCTACAACTGGTAAACGTTAAGGGAGAGACGAAAACACACAACACAGAAAAAGTATAGATCTCTGTAAAACACACAATTTACTTTTTTATGCCATAAGCTATTTCTGAGATATCCGTTATTAATGGTTCAGAAAAGTACAGAGGCGATTGAAAGATATAGATGGATAGTAGACGCCACCACAATGTAATGAGAAAGTATCATTAATCTTACAGCCGAAAATAAAAGCTGAATGGTGTATAGAACAATGATGTAGCGGACCAGGTTGAGCATTGAGAATTGCAACATATTTCGTTAGCCAGCGCAAGTGTGGAATTCAGGTTAACAGAACGCGTCCACGCTGCACAATGCCGAGTCAGCGCTTCTGTATGTATTTATACTACAGGGTTTTGACTCGGTCGCGGAAGTTGCTACTCGAGAGTTGCCAGGAGAGAGTTATCAGAGAGTTGCCAGAGAATTGCCAGGCAGTTATCAAAGAGTCGTCAGATCATGTGTCAGACTCGCCACCAGTTAACCAGGTAAGCATGCGTCTCATCTGAGTTTTGCTGACTGGCCGGGGCTTCACCCCAAACCGAATGTACTCACTTAAGGTAACAATATAATTTATTGGGTCAATGCATCCCCTGTTCATCATTTAAATGCCCCCTATCCTGCAACGCCACCCTGGCCTGCCTACCATCCCAGTACCGACGCATCCCCCTACCTCTGAGCTACCAACCCCCCTGTGTAATCACCTACTGCGGGGGTAACCACCCCCGTGGGGTGTTATAATATATTTTGTCCAGAAATAGAGCCAGCAAACAAGCACTTGCTTGGCTCAGACTGAGATTATGGGGAGCGATCAAATTAATTAACGAAGAAGGCATAAGAATTTGTCCCTGGTGTAGAAAGGAAGAAACTTGGATTCATATTCTGGCGCATTGTACTAAGACAGAACAGTTGAGGAGAAAGTATTTGCCAGGTTCCTTTGTTAACTCAATGGGAGGGTTACAAGCTTGTTAGACCTTGCTGGTGAGGAGGGAGAAGCAATTTCTACATTTTTACAAAAGGTTATACAGCTCATATCGGAGTGTAAGGAAAGGTCAAGGGTGGGAAAAATTAAATTGGGTTTTATTTATGGACGCTCTTTAACTGCTACGATCCTTAGAGTCCCATTCTATATTGGACGTGAAAGATCGTAAATTTTGCTCAGAGGCCTCTTTATCAGCTTGAGGTTCTTTTACGTGCCGTAAATCTACGACATGGGACCACCGGCTTTACATCCCTTCCGAAGGAAGCCATGCTAAGGATATTTACGCCCGAATAAAATCCATTGCCCTCCACCGGGTTTGAATTCGCGACCTCGGGAAGTAGAGGCTGCTATTGTACCTCTAGACCACAGAGGACGACTAAAATATATTGTGAATAATGTAACATGAATGAAAGAATAACTTTTTATATCAACAATGTAATGCATCATGAAAAGTTGTTTTTAATGAGTAGAAATATAATCTTCCCGTTAGTTTTTCTTGTGCATTTGAAAGTAACGGCTCTTCTACTTGATATGTTTAAAATACGAGTGCACTATACATTGAAATTTCTTCAAGAAGGCTTATTCCGTGTATAAATTTGACTCAGAAAAGCTTTTTGAGCTAAAACAAATATTAACATATGTTTTGTCTTGTGTAGCTATCATATGGAATCTTAACATTTCAGTCTCGAAGTAAGAAAATAGCTTTAGTGAATACGTTTAATGTCAGGTATATGAGAAACAATTGGAACTGTTACTTTGGGGCGTAAAGCTCACTCCTAAACCTGGTCCCTTAGACTATAATGATGTATTATAAACTCATAAATTATGCCGATGATTATTCATAAAATATAGATGGCATTCGTAAGTTACAAACCATAATCTTTCCATGACATTACAAGAAAAAGCTGAAAACCGATAGAACTAAAATAAATATTGAAACATTCAAAACAATAACAATGTATATCTGGGAAATGACTGATGCCACAAAAAGTTGTTTGAAACTAATTGTGATTTTCAAAGAGATCTACATTTTTCGTTTAGTACGTTTCTGTCTATTATTTATGGTTTAGCAGTTATACAAAACTTTAAACAAAATTCCTCTCGAGTGAACTTCATAGACTCTTACCAGAAATTTCAAGATGCATATTTGATTTGTCATTAAATATCTTAAACATACTGAGAGTCGCGGCTATGGTCCAAGGTTATCGGAAGTTCGTCGCTGGACAGTTGGAGATATACAACGATAAGTAGCGCTCACCAGCGTAAACACCAAATATATCACTAGATAACCAGAATATTCTGGTTGTTTCTCCTTCTAGAACGTTCGGGAACTCTATGGAAATGTCCATTGCTTATATAAGCGAGAGTTCTCTCGAGAGAAATGAGTAGGTCAGTTAGTGAGCGAACGAATTAGCGGGTGGGTTTACGGTGCGACGAGGGATACCGTTCTCCGAGCGAGTTTGTGGCGACTGCTATGGTGTGCTACGAGCGAGAGATTGTGGAGGTCTTGTGGTCGACTCTCCAGCGAGTGAACCTTCCGGGAGAAGAGGCTACGTCACGAAGTAAGTTAAGTGAGGGTGAACTGAGTGTCAATGTGAACTAAGTGAAGTCTCAGTGTAAGTTGAACTAGATAAAACAGTGAGGTAACATTGAGAACTTAGAGTAATGACAGTTCAACTGGACAAAGTCACTTTATGGTATTTTAATCAAAGCTATGTTGATAAAACTGATAATTTCGAAAAATGCTCCATGTAAAGTTTAGCTTAAACTGGGAGTATTTTCTTGAAAATATTTTTATCGTATCTTTGGAAGATTCTGAACCTAATAACAAGTTTGGTATTTATCGGACATTTCGTTTTAGAGTTAGGCTATTCACAAGCACACACAGTCCTGTTTTTTTTAAAGAAAACGCATTTTTACTTTCTCTACTACGTGCATTGTAGATAAAGAAGGTATTGCATACCATTCAAAAATTCTATACAGAGATTTCACCGAAAATACTTGCTTTAAGGCCCTCTGAATCCAAAAGAGCATTTTTTAGAAAAAATGTCTGCCTGTGTGTCTGTGGATTAGAATTAGTTGTAAATGTAAAAAGATTTTAGGAAGACTATAATACTCGTATCTAGTATTACAGGTGGCGCATTTGATTTCTTAAATATGTAGAAGTATGTACACTTCTTAAAGAATAATAAAATAGTAGCGAAAGGCAAGGAAAAATGAAACAAGATTTGGAAACAACACCTTAAACAAATAAAACGTTTGGTTTTTGCAGCTGTATGATTCAAATATATTCTATCAAAGAGTAACAAATTATAAAAGCTTTACAATTAAATTGCATTCGATATACATTTCAGAGTCTTTGTTCTTCTTGCTGAAATGGTTATGTAAATTTAACTTACATATTTCTTTAAAGTGCACAACTCGCTCTAGTCCACGAATTAACGGTACGTCACACGTACTGGATTAGTAGAATTTAGAATGTTACTTATAAAAGAATATGTTAAGGGATTTGGAATAAACCGAAAGACGTGTGGGTGTGGCCACTTCCCAATGCCGCGAGCTAAATGTTCCTTCTCGGCCATCGTAGAATCTCGATTAATCTTCACTCTTCGTGCTCAATACAGCCCGGCTAAGACCTCTGGAATAGTGTTACGTGATATGACGTCTTGCAGCATCAGCGCCACGCTGCATGCAGCCAGGCCCTATCTATTGCATATACAGCGGAGCTCCTTATAAGTATTAAGGCAGGCAAGACAAGTCAGGTTGTACCGTCCCTTAGTTAGGATAAAAAAACGTATGGCGTAGTGACATATTAGACTTGTCTTCATTCAGCCTGAAGAGATCAAAACCGCCGACACGGGAGAGCCATCCATGGCTCAATGTGTATGTGAATCTGTGAACAGCATAACTCAAACACAAAAATTCGGATAAACACGAAACTTGGTATTTGGGTTCAGTACCTTCTGTAGATACGACACGTAGATTTTCAAGAAGCCCCCACTCCAAACTACCCTTTACATAGGACAGTTTTCGAATTCTGTGATTTTCTAAAAAATGTACCCAACGATTTGGATTAAAATACGATATATTATACATACTTAATGACAAACAAAATCTATATCTTGAATTACCTGGGAATAGCTTTTGAAATCCTCTTCATTCGGGAAAAAATTTGTACAATCTTGTATAACCGAATAACATTAAGTGATAGACGAATACGTAATACACAAAAAATGTAGATCTCTTTAAAGCACCATTTATTTGAAACGACTTTTTAGTGACATCAGCCATTTCCAAGATATCCATTTTTATGGTTCGAATTGTTTATTACTTCGTCATTATTTTTCTTTCGATATTAAGTTTTTCTGGCGATTGCATGGAAACAGTATGGAATTTTAAGGCCAGCGTACAGCGTCCGCTCTTAAACATTTCACTATCACTGTTCCCTATATGTCCACAATAGAATCTGTAATATAGCTATTTCTAGAACGGTTTACGTGGTTTAAAATGAAGTAGACAGAAAAATAAGCTTTAGTAATAATGGTTTGTATACCCACTAATAAGCCATGGAAGGTAGAGAAAGTCATGTGAATGTAACACAAAGATTTTTGGAATTATTATTTTCTTTACCACGTACTTAGTAGGTAGAGAAGCTATATTGTATTTCACGGAAATACTATTTTGAGTACCTTTGAATCCAAAAAGAGCATTTTTAGAAAAAGGCCCCGCGCGCCCGCGTGTCTGTGAACTTCTTCTTCTTTCTCTGTTTAACCTCCTCTTATGTAGGACTTACACCCCCAGGACTTACAAGCGGGTGCCTGGGGTCAGAGGCCCGTCGAGGAGCAGACATTCATGGATCAGTAGTGATCAGCCCGATGCCTGGTATGGGAGGAAGGAAGTAGATGAAACGAAATGATAGTGAAATGGATGAAAGGAAAGGTGATAATGGAGCAGTTGGTGGAATGAATGGCGCGGCAAACCGGAGAAAACTCGCCCAGAGGCCGCTTTGTCCACCACAAATCCCACATGCGGGTCCCTGGGATTGAACCCGGGCCGCCTCGGTGAGAGGCGAGCGGTCTAACCACTCGGCCACGCCGCCAACAGCATTACTGAAAAACGAAAAACGGATAAATACTAAACTTGATATTTAGGTTCAGCAATTTCCAAATTTGCGACACCAAAATTTTCAAGATGTCACTAATCCAGACTACCCTTTTACATTGAGGAGTTTTCGAAAATTTTGATTTTCTAAAAAGTAGCTGTAATGATTTCTAAAGTTTTTGATTAAAACATCATATATTAAAGATACTTACATGACAAATAAAACGAATATTTGAATTTTCTGAGAGTAGCCTATGAAGTCCACTTTATTCAAATGAATTTTGTGTAGTTTAGTATAACTGGTAAACTTTAAGAGAAAGACGAAAACGTACCACACAAAAATGATCTCGTTAAAACACACAACTATTTCAAGTGACTTTTTTGTAGTATCAGCCATTTTCGAGATATACGTTATTAGTGATTCGATTTGTTCTTTACTTGGCCATTCTCCTCAAGTCCTGTCAACATTCATTCGTTCCTCGCGATTGCATGGAAACAGTATGGAATTTTCAAGCCAGCTAATAGCGTCCAGTTCTTAAATATTTGAACACAGCTGTTCTCTTTGTATTCTAATGAAATGTGTAATGTAGCTATTTGTGAAAAGGTTTATCTGGATTAAAACGAAGTGGATAGAAAGATAAGCCTTCGTGAGAATAATTTGTATATCCACTAATAAATGATAGAAGGTAGAGAAAGTTTTCTGAATGTAACACATTAGTTTTTTTATTCAGGCCTCTCAAAATATCATTTCCCCTAAAATCTTGATATCGAATTGTTTGGTGGAATGCAATGCCTTCTATATCTACTAGGTGCGTGGTAGAGAAAGTAAAAAATCTGATGTGTTACACTCACATGACTTTCTCTACTCTTGTACAAGCTACTTTTACAAACGCTTATTCTCCATCTACTTCATGTTAATCGAGATAAACATTTGCAGAGTCTATCTTATTGCTAATTTTCTTGTAGATGTAAGGGGAATATATATTTACAAGGGCAATATAGAAATACAGTAGCCTTTAAGCACATACATATCTCTTAATAGCTGGTTGCTATGTGCAGCACCATTCCCTTTGCCACAGATTAATACTCTTTGCATATCCAAGACAAAAAAATGAATAACGAATTCCCATTTGAGAAAATAAGTATTGAAATATTTAAGAGAATAACAAGCAATATCTCGAAAATGGTTCACTCAACAAAAAAAATGTATATGACATAAATTGTGTATTTTAAAGCGATCTACATTGTTTGTGTAGTAAAATTTTGTCTATCTCTTATGGTTTACCAGTTATGCAAAAGTCGTTCACAATGAAGAACACTTTTGGAGACATTCCCAGAAAATTCAAGATATACATTTTATTTGTCATAAAAATCTCTTAAACATATGATATTTTAATCAAAATCGTTACAGCCATTTTTGAGAAACTTAAAATTTTCGAAAAATGTTCCATGTAAAGGGTAATCTGGAGTGGGGGGATTTTCTTGAAAACCTTCGTGTCGCATCTCTGGAAGATAGAACCTAAATACCAACTTTCATTCACACACACACACGGACATGTTTCAAAAAATGCTTTTTTTGAATTCAGGGAGTCTCAAAATATGTATTTCCGGTGAAATCTCGGTATCGAATTTTTGGGTGGAATACAATACTTCCCCTACTTACTATACGTAGTAGAGAAAGGAAAAATGAATAACGAATCCCCATTTGAGAAAAAGTACCTATAAGTATTGGAAAATTTAAGGGAATAACAAGCAATATCTCGAAAATGGTCCACTCAATAAAAAAAAATGTATATGACATAAATTGTGTATTTTAACACGTTCTACATTTGTTGGTAGTAAAATTTTGTCTATCCCTTATGTTTTACCAGTTATGCAAAAGTCGTTCACAATGAAGAATACTTTTGGGGACATTCCCAGAGAATTCAAGATATACATTTTATTTGTCATGAAAGTATTTTAAATATGTGATATTTTGATCAAAATCGTTACAGCCATTTTTGAGAAAATTAAAATTTTCGAAAAATGTTCCATGTAAAGTTTAATCTGGGGTAGGGGGATTTTCTTGAAAACCTTCGTGTCGCATCTCTGGAAGATACTGAACCTAAATACCAAGTTTGTGTTTATCCGACTCTTCGTTTCTGAGTTATGCTGTTTACAGATAGACAGACACACAGACACACTCACGAACATGTTTCCAAAAATGCTTTTTTTAGGATTCAGGGGGCCTCAAAACATAATTTCCTGTAAAATCTCGGTATCGAATTTTTGGGTGGAATACAATACTTCTCCTACCTCTGTACGTAGTGGAGAAAGCAAAATAAACCAGAACAGAGGAGGGGTTAATGATAGGTATAATTATTTCATAAAAAATTCCCCTTTTTAGGCACATCTAACCCGGCAGTACAATTAATATTTAAATACACACATATGCAAACGATAAAATACAAATCTAAACACGTGCATAAATTCCAGGCTATGAGCTTCACACACCAGTCGATGTTGTTTTATTAGTGTTGTCACAAACATTAGTTATCAGATTATGGATCGATGTGATGGCGCCATACAATGGTGCATTAATTGCGTTATTCTCTTTATTTCATAAAAGCAAAGTGATGAAAACTATAGTTGATGCGAGAAGTGGCGTAAAGCAAGATAATTCACCGTACCTACATCAGAAATTCTGCTTGCACGCGAGCCAAACAATCAAGATCCTATGCGAACGAGATGGGGAAGAGAATGTGGGAACGCTAGCAAACAAATAACCTTGCATGGCCTACTTCATTCTGCTTGTGAACTCGTGTGTTCTGAGAAGAGTTCGATAAATCATTGTTCTTAGGGAATTTGGCGAAAAGGCTTATGAATTTTGATGCGTAAATATATCAAAAATAAAATATGATTTATCTAAATTTATATTGCATAGGTCAACCAAATTTTCAGTCATTATTAATATTGTTTTCCTGAACTACTATTCGTAAATATATGGAAGTGTGTTATATGATTAATTAAAATAATCCTAATAGCAGTGTAAATATTTTTAAAAGTGTGTATTTTCTCTGTTTATAGTACACTTTTTTCAGACACAAATAACCTGATCTTGGTGAAACAATTCTATGCCCTTTATTTAATTTTGACCTAACAGGTTTATATGAACTTAATTATATGTTTGATGTTTAATTAAATATGCTTAAATAAATAATGTTTTATTGAGTATCCCTGAGGTCTGATGGTTAGCAAGGTGGCTTCCAAATCCCGGATTCGATTTGCGGCTGATGGATGGGAGTTTTTCTTTAATCAGGATTATTTCTTATCTTTCCTAGAGTCTGGAAGTATGAATGAGTGTAAATATGTGTGTGAATCTAATATTTTATAAGAAAAGACCGAAACCTGGTTGCCTAATCCGACCCCCCCCCTTACAGGCTGGAAGGGATACCCACTTACGCGCGTCAACCCCCGAAAAGTAAGACTACCGAGAACCTCGGTAGGGCCGACATGACCTAGCACCTGTCTACCGGCTATGCAGGGCGGTACCGGAGGACCTTGAGGCGTCTCACAACTCCGTGTCGACGGAAAACCGCCCAGACTTACCCTATCTCCCACTGCCCCTAGGAGTCCAACCCAAACCAAACGACACCCGTATGGATCGAACTCGGACGTTTGGCCCAACGTACTACTAGTAACGCCAGAAGCGCCACGAGTGCTCAGGGTCCACAACCCCTGAACCATGGCAGCTGAAGGGTTCGGAACCCCCCCCCCCCTTATGGAGACGGAGGGGGACACCTCGCACACTTAGACCTACATAGATCCATTGCGTCTGCCATTTAGAGGATGGGATGAAGCGAAGGAAACACAGGAGGCTACAGGCCGCAAACGGACATGCTACGGAGACGCGCGGAAGTCCCTAACAATTCCGGGCTCGAAGAACCGCCCACTGCTGGAGCTTCCTAGAGAGGGCGATGAACGACCCGTCGACCAAGCAGTCGTCCTCCGTGGTGTAGTGGCTACTACGCTAGACTCTACTTGCCGAGTTCGCGGGTTCAAACTAGGCAGAGAGCGATGGATTTTTTCGGGTGCAAAAATCCTTAGTATAGCTTCCTTCGGAAGGTAAGTAAAGCCGGTGGTTCCATGTCGTAGATTTGCGGCACGTAAAATAACCTCAAGCCTGATAAAGTGGCCTCTGAGCAAAATTACTGGTCTTTCACGCACACTATAGAACCACAGCAGTTAAAGAGCGTCGTAAATAAAACGACCAAGCAGCTCTGTAGTGTCCATGGGGAGTACTCTTTCCTTTGACCAAGCATCACGCCAAATATCCGGCACAGCCATACACCACGAAACTTAGAAGGAGACAGAGTGAAAGGGAAATTGTGGAAAGGAAGTGATGGTAGACCGAAACCCCGGAATTCGAGCCATTCTTTAGAAAATAAAAAAAAATTGAAAAGTGTTCCATTTAAAGGTTTTGGAGGTGAAGGTATTTTCAAGAAAATCATTGGAAGGTACTGTACTTTCGCATACTTGGAAGATATTGTACTTAATACTGGTATTTATCAGACTTTTCGTGTTTGAGTTATGCTGTTCAAACACACACACACACACACACACACACACACACACACACACACACACACACACACTCATACACACAGAGACTTTTTTGTTTTTCTAAAATGCTTCTTTTGGGATTCAGGGGGTCTCAAAACATGTACTCCGGTTGAAATCTCGGTATTGAATTTGTGGGTGCAATGCAATGCCTTCTCTACCTATATGTACTTGGTAGAGAAAGTAAATTGAGTTTTTTATTTATGGATGCTCTTCAACTACTATGGTCCTTAGCGTTCCATTCTACATTGGGCATGAAAGACCGGTAATTTTACTCATAGGCCTCTTTATCAGGCTTGAGGTTCTTTCACGTGCCGTAAATCTACGACGCGGGACCACTGGCTAATTTCCCTTCCGAAGGAAGCCATGCTAAGGATTTTTACGCTCGAAAAAATCCATCGCCCTCCGCCGGGTTTGAACACGCGACCTTGGGAACTAGAGGCTAGCACGGTACCACTAGTCCACGGAGCATGATGATAGAGAAAGTAAAAACTTATTGCCAATAGATAGAAATATATAAGAATAATCATACTATGTCTACTAAAAGTCAATATCAAGCACGCCAAGGGCACTCCTATATTTTTTATTTGTATTTACCTTCACATTGGACGAGGTTTATACTATATTTTATATAAATTTTATTATACATGAACAGTAAGAGTTATAACTTTATTTCTATTTTAAGTTAAACTCATATCCTTCAAAGTTATAAATAAAGAAATTATTATTAAATATCTAGAACAAGGATTTTAGAGCGTTTAGGTACTTAAAATGGTTTACATTTCCACAAAAAAGTCAAGCTTCTAGGTAACTTAGGTTTTGGGAAAAGTGCACCTGAAATTTAAGCTTTTTAAAACGTTGGCATTACTATTAATATTAGTATAGTACTGCATGAGAAATTTAGTGTAATACTCTCACATAACTTTCTCTAGTCATTATACTCATGATAAGCTTACGTGCACGTCATACATATACGCTATGTGATCAAAAGTATACGTTTTTCATCTTAGGTGCATTGTGCTGCCACCTACTGCCTGGTACTCATTATGGGCGACCTCAGTAGACATCGTGAAACAGCAGAATGGGACGCTCCGTGGAATTCACGGACTTCGCTTGTGGTCAGGTGATTGAGTGTCACTTGTGTTAGAAGTCTGTACGCGAGATTTGCACACTCCTAAACATCCCTAGGTCCACTGTTTCTGATGTGATAGTGAAGTGGAAACGTGAAGGGACATGTACAGCACAAAAGCGTACAGGCCGACCGCGTCTGTTGACTCACAGAGACTGCCGACATTTGAAGAGGGTCGTAAAGAGTAATAGGCAGACATCTATCCAGACCATCACACAGGAATTCCAAACTGAATCAGGATCCAGTCCAAGTACTATGACAGTTAGGCGTGAGGTGAGAAACCTTGGATTCCATGGTCGAGCGGCTGCTCATAAGCCACACATCACGCATGAAAATACCAAAAGACGCCTCGCTTGGTGTAAGGAGCATCAACATTACACGATTGAACAGTGGCAAAACGTTGTGTGGAGTGACGAATCACGGTACACAATGTGGCGATCCGATGGTAGGGTGTGGGTATGGCGAATGCCCGGTGAACGTCATCTGCCAGCGTGTGTAGTGCCAACAGTGAAATTCGGAGGGAGGTGGTGGGGTTATGGTGTGGTCATGTTTTCCCTGGAGGAGGCTTGCACACATTCTTGTTTTGCGTGGCACGATCACAACGCATACTTACATTGGTGTTTTAAGCACCTTCTTGCTTCCCACTATTGAAGAGCAATTCGGGGATGGCGATTGCATCTTTCAACACGATCGAGCACCTGTTCATACTGCACGAGCTATGGCGGAGTGTTTACACGACAATAACATCCCTGTAATAGACTGGCCTGCACAGAGCCCTGACTTGAATCCTATAGAATCCTATAGATGTTTTGGAACGCCGACTTCGTGCCAGGCCTCACCGACCTACATCGATTCCTCTCCTCAGTTCCGTACTCCGTGAAGAATGGCTTGCCAATCCCCAAGAAACCCTCCAGCATCTGATTGAAAGTATGCCTGCGAGAGTGAACGCGTTTATCAAGGCTAAGGGTGGGCCAACACCATATTGACTTCCAGCATTACCGTTGGAGGGCGCCACGAACTTGTACGTTATTTTTAGCCAGGTGTTCGGATACTTTTGATCACGTAGTGTATATATTTACGTTACGTTATTGACGATACACTTTTGACGCATTTGATTTCAACATATGCCCATAAGGGCTTAGTTTCATGCAACACAGCATACAAATCTTTAATCAGAAGCTAAGAAGAATGAAGTCGTAATAACGAACGCTTGGAAAGGAAACGAGAAAAGAAGAATCTCAAACTTTTGAGCATGTTCCTTCAAATGGCGCGTTTAGTTTTAAACCTATAGTAATGTGAAAGATATTATTTTACAGAACTGTATATTTTAATGAAGTGAGCGGGATTGCTTAGGCGGCAACGCCTGTGGCTCGCATTCGGAAGGTGCCGTTTTCAAACCCTCGGGGTCGACCAATTTGACGGATGGCTTTTGGGGTTTTTTCTCGGTCGTTAGGCGAATGCTAGGTTGAATAATTTGGTCCACTAATTTTCCTATTACCTATCCCTTTCATCACTACATTTCATTTCGTTCTTCAATGCCATACCAGGCACTGGGCTGACCACCCATCCTGGATATGCTAATGATAATTTGCATGCTTCTCGACAGACTACTGACCCAAGGCGTTGGCTTGTAAGTCCTTGGGGGTGTAAGTCTTACAAATAGGAGCGTATATTTTAATTCCTGGAGTAAGTTTTTGTGATGCCTTATGTTAGTTTTATGATTATATAAAGCTACACAAATTTCAACCAGAATGAAAGATAATTTACAGGCTATTCAAAGAAACATCAAAATATACGCTTTATATCTTGTCAGTACGTCAAACATGGGACTTTAATAAAAATCGTTAAAGCCGATTTCTAGAACTAATAAATGCATTTATTTCTGTATAAGCTTGGAGAGGGGAAATTTCGCGAAAATCAGCGTCGCATAATATTCACTCTCTTTCTCAAATATATATACACACACACACACACACACACACACACACACACACACACACAGCACAAATGCTTTTTCGTGGTTTCAGGGGACTTCATAATATGAGTTTTGTTGTGAAATCTCTATATTGAACTTTTGAGTGGAATATAATAAAGGTAAGGGTATATATCATGGAGTGACCTCTGAAACCAAGGCAGCGCACCGCACGTAGGCCAGTGGCCTATTGTGCTTCCAACGTGACCCTGGGAGGGAAGGGTGAGTGGAGAGACCTGAGGGGCGACCTAATCCAGGGCGCAAGCATGGAAGGGGTCCCTAACGTTTCCAGATAGAACGCATCCGACGCCATCCGGCCCCTTCCATAAGCCACCATCCTCCAGGGTCCACCGCAGCGGAGCCCTACACTGAGGAGAGCCTAACTGAGCGGTACCGCAGCACACCAGGGAGGAAACTTACAGAGCGCAAGCCGTCGCCTGCTCCTACAACCCTGAAATAGATGAGAAGAAAGATAATGGGTACAGGAAATGAGAGGAAGGAGAGTCGTGGTACAAGATGAACCATCCGGGGAAAACCGCGAAAAACCCATGGGCCAGAGTGGACGGTCCCCGGGGATCGATCTCGCCACCTCCCGAATGAGGGCCACAGACGTAACCGCCTGAGCCATCTCCTTCGGCAATGTAGTATAATAGTTGGCTCTACATCCTATAGGGGAACGACAAAGAGATTAACATATTTATTTTCGTATATGCCTTCCTATCTTCAACTAACCTAAAATGGTTGGTCAGGTGAGAAATTTCCAGCAATAAAATGGACAAAACTTATAAATCAAATTGGGCATAGTTTGATTTTTTCCGCGAAGAAAAACTTTTGTTTTGTTTTACTTAGGTTGTCCTTTTTCTGGTGTTTAACCACTAATTTTAAAACTAATCCACTCTTAATTTTATTTTAATTTATTTACGTTACTTTAATAGTGGTAATTTTTACTTTCTCTACTACGTAAAGTAGGGGAAGTATTGTATTCCACCCAAAAATTCGATACCGAGATTTCACCAGAAATATATGTTTTGAGACCCTCTGAATCCAAAAAAAAGCATTTTTGAAAACATGTCCGCGTGTGTGTCTGTGTGCCTGTCTGTGAACAGCATAACTCAGAAACGAACAGTCGGATAAACACAAACTTGGTATTTAGGTTCAGTATCTTCCAGGGATGCGACACGAAGGTTTTCAAGAAAATCCCCCCACCCCAGATTACCCTTTACATGGAACACTTTTCGAAAATTTTAATTTTCTCAAAAATGGCTCTCACGATTTTGATTAAAATATCATATGTTTAAGATATTTTCATGACAAATAAAATGTACATCTTGAATTTTCTGGGAATGACTCCAAAAGTATTCTTCATTGTGAACGACTTTTGCATAACTGGTAAACCATAAGAGACAAAATTTTACTACACAAAGAATGTAGATCGCGTTAAAATACACAATTTATGTCATATACATTTTTGTTGTTGAGTGAACCATTTTCGAGATATTGCTTGTTATTCCCTTAAATTTTTCAATACTTATTTTCTCAAATGGGAATTCGTTATTCATTTTTTTGTCTTGTATATGCAAAGAGTATTAATCTATGGCAAAGAGAATGGTGCTGCACCTAGCAACCAGCTATTAAGAGATATGTATGTGCTTAAAGGCTACTGTATTTCTATATTGCCCTTGTAAATATATATTCCCCTTTCATCTACAAGAAACTTAGCAATAAGATAGAGTCTGCAAATGTTTATCTCGATTAACATGAAGTAGATGGAGAATAAGGGTTTGTAATAATAGTTTGTACAAGAGTAGAGAAAGTCATGTGAGTGTAACACATCAGGTTTTTGTGTATCCATTGATTTATTTAAAAGAATAAGAGGATGCTTCAACAATGTTATTTTTATGCTGATGGTCTTAAACTAGATTATTTTGTGAAAGAATTTCAAAAGCCATTAATGGAACAATTTTAATGTTCGTATCGACCTCTGACTTCGTTGGACTAAGAAGTATGTACTTGTTTTTGTTTTGTTCCCTTAATCTGTCGCACACGTTTTGCTTCTCAAGGCTAAATGCACATACATAGCTGAACGAAAATTGGCGAGGTAGGTTGTTATTGACAAACAATAGTTTTGTCTACAGAAGGTCTCGTTCATCCTATAGAGAGTAAATGAATCCATTCGAGTAGGTTTTAAGAGAACTAGCTACTGTTAAAGATGTGTTAAACATAATTGAAATATAAAATTAATTTTCGTGCTTCTATACAGCCAACTTTTCAAAGTTATCAAAAATGAAAATTGAGTAATACCCCAACTGATGAGAATTTGAACATTTTAGCGTACTATTTTTAGATATAGATATTTACGAATAAATATTAAGTTTTGTGTGTAATATAATACTTCCTACAATAGAAAACGTAAACTACAATTTTTACTTTCTCTAACACGTAGTAGAGGGGGTAATGCAATCCACCCAAAAATTCGATACCAAGTTTCACTGGAAATACATGCTTTGAGGCCCCTGAATTAAAAAATAAGCATTTTGGAAAATAGTCCGTGTGTATGTGTCTTGTGCCTGTGAACAGCATAACTCAAAGACGAGAAGTCAGATAAGTACAAAACTTGATATTTAAGTTAGTAATATTCCAGGGATACGACATGAAGATTTTTAAGAAAATCCTTCCATTCCAACTACCCTTTAGATGGAACATTATTAAAAAATTTCGATTTTCTAAAAAAGGCTGTAACGATTTTTATTAAGATACATATATTAAAGATATTGACATTACAAATAAAATGTACATCTTTAATTTTCTGGGAATAACCTGTGAAGTCCACTTCATTTGGAAGAAATTATTTATGATCTTATACAGGGTAGACTGTACAATATCTCCAAACTAGGCGTTGCAGAAAGAAATGTCTTTAATAAAAGTTGCTTGATACTTTGGGGGAAAGTAAATTCGATTAGTCGTGTTTTATTTGGAGGACGTTGTGGTGGTCGTTGTAGGTTCCCATTTAAAAAAAATGAAATTTACCCTAAAATGACCATCATAAACAAAACACGACTAATGGAATTTACTTTCCCTATAATATCAACAAATTTTATTAAAGACATTTCTTTCTGCAACGCTTAGTTGTGGAGATATTGCACAGTCTCAACTTAAATGCTCCACCCTGTATAACTGGTAAACGTTAAGCGATAGACGAAAACGTACTGCATAAAAAATGTAGGTTTCTTTAAAACGCCAATTTATTTCAAATACATTTTTTTTGTACCATCAGCTGTTTGCGAGATATCCGGTATTAATGATTCGATTTGTTCAATATCTCGTCTTTTAAGTACCATCGATTTTCAGCTATTTCTCATGATTGTATGGGAATAGTATTGAATTTTAAGGTCAGTCCAGTTCTTAAACATTTGACAATCGCTGTTCCCTTTGTATCTATAACGAAATGTGTAATGTAGCTATTTCTACAAAGGTTTACCTAGATAAAAATGAAGAAGATAGAAAAATAAGCTTTAATAAGAAGGGATTGTATACCCACTAATAAACGCTATAGGTTGGAGAAAGTCATGTGAATGTATTCATTAGAATTTTTTCTCGAAGAATCGTCAAAATTCAGCATCAAATATCCAAGTTTCGTCCAAGGGAACTTTGGTTATTTATTAAAAATTATAAAGTCATTAGAATCAGTTTTGCTGCGGTTCTACTATATGAATAGAATTGAAACAGGAGTTGTGAAGTTAGTGGAATTTATGCTATAGAACTCTCGCTAAGGTTTCATTATATTCCGGATATCTCTGAGTACATTTTCATGACACCAAGTTCTCGGCAGCGAAGTCAAGATGGGCACTAAATATTCAAAACCAATCAAGCAATGAATGGGTACACAATAGGACTAAAAATACTCTTCCAGAGTGACGTATTCCGCTCGCTGGGGGCAAGTAGGAAGTCGCAGTTGACTTTGCGCTCCAGTCCACGCTACGGCTGTTAAAGACAATGCAACAAAGCATTCAGTTGCGTACCCGTGCCCGCAGGTAGGGGTGGCAGTTGTATCCTCAGAGGGCATTGATTGCTCTTGCTCCATACACCAGAAACGAACGTCAGACTCTAGTCTCCGGGCTCATGCGCATTGGTATAGCCGTTCCAGCGTCACGCTTCGGCCCAGCATTTCGGTGCAACCAGTTCGCAGTGTATGCAGGGAATTCCCAAAGTCATGCCGCGGAGTGGTCACGTGATGTGATGGGAGTCTTGTAACACGTGTTGATCAAGGGAAGATGTTGCCTAGATGTGAACCTCAACAGGTGGCTCGTAGACCAGGTAATTTACAAATTTGTGTCTGTTGGACTTCTCGGGCGATACATGGCTCAAGCTGGCCTTGCTTCTGACAGGATGTTCATGCGCCAATTAATGCCCTTTTTACAACTTTTTTAATCTTCGACTATAAAATAAAACGTTGAAAGGGTTAAGTATCTTTACCACTTGTTACGAATCTGACATTGCCTTACGCGATAAACGTAACATACGGCAAAAATTAAATTTTCAAATTTGAAAGATATGCACGTTTCTCGAACAATATTCTCGAATCACACTACATAATTAATATATTTTTTTCTTAGATACACCCATTCATAAACTAACATGTTCTAAAACTACAAAAATATCTGATGTTACCTTCACATTACTTTTTACTTACTCTTCTACAAACTATTCTTAAAAAGGCTTATTTTTCTATCTGCTTCTTGTTAATCGAGATAAACTTTCACTATACATTTACACATTTATTTTGGGTATAAGATGAATGCAGTAGGCTAGAGCGATTTTAAAAAATATTATCGCTTTGTAAAGGCTTTGAAATTTCATGCTCTTTGCGTAACGTTTAGCGACTTTGCGTTAAAAATTGTAAGCATTTAAAAATTCAAGGCAATAAAGAAGAACATCTTGTAAACGGTTAACCCCCCAAAAATTTATTTGATTTATATTGTGTACTTTAAGTGATCTAAATATTTTGTGCAGTAAGCTTTTGGCTATCTCTTACGGATTACCAGTTAACCAGTAGTCTCCAGAATGAAGAGGGTTTCATAAGATGTTCTCAGAATATACATTTTATTTGTCATGCAAATATGTATCTTACACATATGGTAGTTTAATAAAAATCATTAGAGCAATTTAAAGGAAGTAAAAAATAGCAATGAATTTTCCATTTTACCAAGGAGTATTTTGAAGTGGAGGGGATTTTCTTCAAAAACTTCGTGTCACATCCTTGAAAGACGATGAACTAAAATACAAAATTTGATATTTAACAGACTTTTCGTATTTGAGTTTTGCTGTTAATACATATACACGCGGACCTGCTTCTAAAATGCTTTTTTTGAATTCAAGGAGACTTAAAACGTGAAATATAGTATAGAATTTTTGAGTGGAATGCAATACATACTCCTCTACTTATTATACGTAGGAGGTAGAGAAAGTTAAAATATGTTTATTCTAGCTGTAACACAAAAACATACCCAGAAATATTTTAAATAACGAAGTTACATTTTCAGTAATTTTACAATACATGATGGGCACAATTATGCCATTTGCAGTATATTCCATTGTGAAGTCAAATTGGGTAAACTAACAAGTAGATGTGTGAATATCTTTTAATCCAATACTTTAAAATTTATAACTACTGCTGCTTAGCTTGTTGGGAGCATTTGCTGGTGTCGATTTTTACTTTCTCTACTACGTGTAGTAGGGAAGTATTGTATTCCACCCAAAAGTTCGATACCGAGATTTCACCGGAAATATATGTTTTGAAACTCCTTGAATCCAAAAAATGCATTTTTGGAAATATGTCCGTCTCTCTGTGTGTGTGTGTGTGTGTGTGTGTGTGTGTCTGTGAACAGCATAACTCAGAAACGAACAGTCGGATAAACACCAAACATGGTATTTAGGTTCAGTATCTTCCAGAGATGCGACACGAAGGTTTGCAGGAAAATCACCCCACCCCAGATTATCCTTTGCATGTAACATTTTTCAAAAATTTTAATGTTCTAAAAATGGCTCTAACGGTTTTGATTAAAATATCATATGTTTAAGATATTTTCATGAAAAATGAAATGTATATCTCGAATTTTCTGGGAATGTCTCCAAAAGTATTCTTCATTGTGAACGACTTTTGCATAATTGGTAAACCATAAGAGATAGACAAAATTTTACTACACAAAAAATGTAGATCGTGTTAAAATACACAATTTGTCATATACATTTGTTGTTGTTGATTGAACTATTTTCGAGATATTGCTTGTTATTCCCTTAAATTTTCCAATACTTATACTTTTTCTCAAATGGAAATTCGTTATTCATTTGTTTTATGCCCTGGTAATGCAAAGAGAATGGAATACTCCACATAGCAACCAGCTCTTAAAATATTTGACTATCGCTTAAAGCCTAGGAATTCCCCTTGCACTTACAAGAAAATTAGCAATAAGATTAACATCTCGATTAACATGAAGCATATGGAGAGTTTGTAAAAATAGTTTGTACAAGAGTAGAGAAAGTCATGTGAGTGTAACACATCAGATTATTTGTGTCGTATTGTCAGTGTATATACAATGAAAACATAAAACAACTCGCATATGTAGCTGTTATTTTATGTATAAATTTGAAAATAAGTGGAGACATTTCAAGTATGATTGAAATCATTGCGAAATTAAGGTAGTTCCTATGGAGACTTTAAGGTTTTGAAATTTAATATTTAAGTGTCTAACAACGCCTTTGAACACATTTAAAACTTCGTTGTAATTGGTACAACATTAAGGTTAGATGAAATGTCGAACGTCCCAAGTTGAAAGTTTAGGGTATTTTTTTCCCCAAAATCTCACAATAAATGTTATCAATATTATTAAGTATTTTCGCTATTAAAGGAACGCATTTGAAATCTAAGAGTATGCATACATTTGTGTTTCAACTGGGCTTTATAAAACATACGTAGCTGTTTTATTTTTTACTTTCTCTACCACGTACATGGTACAGAAGGTATTGCATTCCATCCAAAAGTTAGATACGGAGATTTCACCGGAAATACACGTTTTGAGTTCCCTTAATCAAACGCCTTTAGAAAAAGGTCCGTGTTTGTGCCTATATACATGTCGTTAGGTACAGCATAGCTCAAAAACAAAAAGTCGGAGAAATACCAAACTTGGTATTTACATTCAGTATCTTCCAAAGGTGCGACATTAAGATTTTCCAGAAAATCCTCTCAATTAATCTTTACATGGAATTTTTTCGAAACGTTTGCTCTTCTAAAAGGTGGCACTTAAATATTTTGACTAAAATATCAAAGATATCTGAATAACAAATAAAATGCATAACTTAAGTTTTCTGGGAATAACCTGTGAATTTCTCATTTGGAACAAATACTGTATAATCTTGTATAACTGGTAAACGTTAAACGATAGACGAAAACGTACTGCACAAAAAATGTACATGTCTTTAAAACACAGAATTTATTTCAAATAACCTTTTCTGTGGCATGAGTTAATTTAGAGATATACGTTATTAATGGCTCGAATTATTCAACACTTAGCCACGGCATTCAGTAGTTTCTTGCGACTATATGGAAGCACTAGTGAATTTTAAGGTCAGTGTCTAGCTTCCAGTTGTTAAACATTTTACTATCGTTATTCTTTGTATCTATACGAAATGTATGATGTAGCTATTTCTGCAAAGGTTTATCTGGATTAAAGTGAAGTAGATAGTAAAATACGCTTTCGTAAGAATAATTTGTATAGCCACTAATAAACAATTGAAGGTAGAAAGTCATGCGAATGTAACAAATAAGATTTTGATACCTCTTCTGCGAACTATTTTCTTTTCTACTTCATGTTATTCTATAAGCTTTTGAAAATAAGTCTGACTACATATTTCGTTGTACTTGAAGCGATAGCCATATGTTTAAAAAGCGAGTCACTGTGTGATGGTTTAAAAATTCCACTATTTACATTACCATGATAAATGAATGCTGCTCTGGCACTTAAAATAACTGTAAACGTATTGGAAAATTAAAGCAATAACAAAGAACATCTCTGAAACTATTAAAGCATCAAGAGATTGTATTTACTGTAAATTTTCTGTTTTAACGCGCTCTACGTTTTTATGAAATATGTTTATTCTAACTTTACCAGTTAGAAAAGTATACATTTATTTTGAATGTAGATGATTTCACAGACTTAATCAGAAAATTCAAGGTACATATTTTACTTGTGGCAGAAATACCTTATACATTTGATATTTTAAACAAAATTATAAGAGCGTTTTTGAGAAAGTCAAAAATAATGAAAAAGTTTTCTGTAAAGGATAGCAGGAGAAGAATTCTTTTATAACAAAAACCCCTTTTTACTTTCTCTACCACGTACATAGTAGGTAGAGAAGATATTGCATTCCACCCAAAAATTAGATACAAGATTTCACCGGAAATACATGTTTTGAGGCCCCCTGAATCCAGAAAAAGCATTTTTAGAAGGTCCGTGTGTTTGTGTGTGAAGAGCATAACTCAAAAACGAAAAGTCGGGTAAACACCAAACTTGGTATTTACGTTCAGTATCTTCTGAAGATGCGACACGAAGATTTTTAAGAAAATTCCCCACTCCAGCTTTTATATGAAACATGTTTCGAAAATTTTGATTTTCTAAAAAAATTCCCTAAATATTTTGATTAAAATGTATTAAATATATTTGTATGACAAATAAAATGTATATATATTGAATTTTCTGGGAATAGCTTTGAAATCCTCTTCGTTCAGAAGGAATTTTGTATAATCTTGTATAACTAGTAAACTTTAAGCGATAGACGAAAATGTACTTCACAAGAAATGTATATCTCTTTAAAACACACAATTTATTCCAAATAACTTTTAATGTGGCATCAGCCATTTTCGAGATATCCGTTGTTAATGGTACGAATTGGTCATTAAGTTCTTTCAACATTCAGTTGTTTTGCGCGATTGCATGGAAATAGTATACAATTTTAAGGCAGCGTTTAGCATTCAGTTCTTAAACATTTGTCTATCGCTGTTCTCTTTGTGTCTGTAATGAAATGTGTAATGTAGCTATTTCTACAAAGTTTTATTTGTGTTAAAATGAGGTAGTTTGAAAAGTAAGCTTTAGTAAGAATGGTTTCTATACCCGCTTATAAATATAGAGTGTAGAGAAAGTCATGTGAGTGTATCATGTCAGATTTTTTAAAATTATTTAGGGGAGCGCAAAACTTTATTTCCTGTGAAATCTCGATATGGAATTTTTGGGTGGAAAGGTAAACAAAGTAAAATGTGCCTACATGGAGAGCTTACCTTGAGTTAGGGTTACCTAATTTTCTTTTTAATTTCCCAATATGGGAACAAAATGTGTAATACAAATTAGGGCACGTATGATAAACATAGATAGGATTTTTTTTAATAAGGTTAAAACGTCATTGCCACTGTTTGGCAGTGCCATTAAACGTTACTGCTTTTTAATTGAGGTTAATAATCGGTAAATTGAATTTTAATTTGAGAAAATATTGTAATGTTTTGATTAATTGCTGGTTCGTTAGCTTGAGTTTGCTTGGATAAGCTATATATATATTATTTTCTTTATTTATAGATATATAGTTCTGAGAAAATATTAAATAATTATGACGGGATATTGCAGAATGTAGTACGTTTTTACTCCATTAAAGTGAGACATAATATTGGTCATACGCAAGCTTATAATTTCGCTATAAAGGCATATTTAATATCCAAAATATCACTAGTTTCTGTGAACATTGTTTCGGAAAATTATTGTATACATCTTCCTTTTTTCCATCAATAATAGTTCTAACGGCAATGGTGTGAAGTTCATTAACGTTTAGGAGGTGTTAAATATTTATAACTTTTGGACCTCGAGGAATAGAGGAAGGATGCCCAGAGGAATTTGTTCCAATGCCATAATTTTACATTTTATTAAGCTATTGTGACATTTTTAAGCGTGCATTCTGAAACATGCGCAGAGACTTAAATAATACTGGAAATTCTAAAGTTAGAATCCGAAGACATTTTAAGATTTATTAGACCATTCGTTATTTTTACGACAGTAAATAAAAATGATTTTACACACTAAATGCATTAGTAGGGAAAATGCGTGTGCCATTTTTCTCATAAACGGAAATAAAGTTTCTTGCACGTGACGTTTGGCATGCTCAGTAACAGATTAGAGATAACTTATCTTTGATTTTAAAAGCATGCACAAGCCAAACCCGAGATTAAGTCTCCACATTTTTATAGTATAAAGAGTTTACAGGCAAACACTGAACACTTTCGTGTCTTTGGCTAAAATATAAATATGCACTCGGCCGATTTTAAACGCAGGTCAAATTGAGTACAACTTTAGTGAGCTCCAGACTTGGTTGACAAGACTGCGTATATTCTTGTAGTAGTTATAATGGGGAACCAACTATAATCATAAATGTCTTACGAGAAAGTAATTCATATACCAGATTTCAAACACAGTGTTTCAATACTGAATATTTGCAACCAAAACATACTTTATTGATTTATGGTTCTCTCGTGGAGTATGACTATGAGTGGTGGAGAGCTTAGTGTTCAAATCTCCGTGGAGCTGCTCATTTTTCTGTCCCCTTTCATTTTAAATGCACGAGTAAATATATAACAGGTTTTCTTGATTTTTCATGTATGTGGCGTTTAATTTGTAGTCCGTTATACCGGTAGATGGCATTCATGTCAATAATTTATCGTTCGGGAGGAGGTTTCATATTCAATGAATTTAATTTTTTAACCACAAATTTTACCATTATTGTAATTATATTTGTAAGTAAGATGAAGTAACACAAGCAATATTATTTAACTATATTACAGTAAAACATTTGTAAAACAGAAAAGATAACAATCCACCACGTAGAATCGAACTCGAGCTACTTGCGCAGATGTTAAGCAGTTTATCCATTGCTCACCGCGCTCACCCGAAGGGACGTTGGAAAAAATGTAACTGTTCAAGAGACCGGCCAATTTTTGTTTGGCCGAGTGTACATACGCCAGACTTCCAAACTTAAAGGCTTTCGCAAAGGTATTGCACAAGACAGGATTTGTTACTAATAATTAAAAACTGTTCTTAAGTGTTGCTTTCTCTACCATGTACCCAGTAGATAAAGGAGGCATGGCCCGCACAAATTATACGTCGATATTTCACCGGAAATGCATGTTTTGAGACCCCTGAAACTCTTTAGTAAAAGGTGTGAGCGTGTGTCTGTGAATTATATAACCCAAAAACGAAAAATCGGATAAATACCAAATTTGGTTACGACTTATATCTTCTAAATCTGCGACACGCAGAAAATTCTTTCTTTCATTCCATAATATCCTTTACGTAAAGTTTTTTCAAAATAAAATTTATTTATTTTTTCAAAAATGGCTCTAACGATTTTGATAAAAAAATCTGATGTGTTACACTCGCATGACTTTCTCTACTATTGTACAAACTATTTTTTCAAACGCTTATTCTCCATAAGCTTCATGTTAATCGAGATATCGAGGTGTTAATCTTATTGCTAATTTTCTTGTAGATGCAAGGGGAATATGGTAGGTTTTAAGCGATAGTCAAATATTTTAACGCTGGTTGCTATGTGGCGCATTCCATTCTCTTTGCATGTCCAGGACATAAAAAATGAATAACGAATTTGAGAAAAAGTATAAGTATTGGAAAATTTAAGGGAATAACAAGCAATATCTCGCAAACGGTTCACTCAACAAAAGAAATGTATATGACATAAATTGTGTATTTTAACGCGATCTACATTTTTCGTGTAGTAAAATTTTGTCTATCTCTTATGGTTTACCAGTTATGCAAAAGTCGTTCATAACGAAGAATACTTTTGGAGACATTCCCAGAAAATTCGAGATATACATTTTATTTGTCATGACAATATCTTAAACATATGATATTTTAATCAAAATCGTTAGAGCCGTTTTTGAGAAAATTAAAATTTTCGAAAAATGTTCCATGTAAAGGGTAGTCTGGGGTGGCGGGATTTTCTTGAAAACCTTCGTGTCGCATCTCTGAAAGACACTGAACCTAAATACCAAGTTTGGTGTTTATCCGACTCTTCGTTTTTGAGTTATGCTGTTCACAGACACACAGACAGACACACAGACAGACACACAGACAGACACACACACGGACATGTTTCCAAAAATGCTTTTTTTGGATTCAGTGAGTCTCAAAACATGTATTTCCGGTGAAATCTCGGTATCGAAATTTTGGGTGGAATACAATACTTCCCCTACTTAACTATACGTAGTAGAGAAAGTGAAAACATACATTTAAGACCATTACATTGTAAATAAAATGCATATTTTGAATTTTCTGGAAACAATCTATGAAGTTCTCTTCGTTCGCAATGAATTTTGTATAATTTTCGATAACTGGTAAACCATAAGATATAGAAAACAATGTAAAAGTAAAGGTAGCGGAGGGGCCGGAACACAGCACTGCACGTAGGCCAGTGCTTTCAGCTGATCATTGGGAGGGAAGGATGAGGGACATGCAGATTTGGACGCCGATGGGTGCAGGCATGAACGGGGTCCCTAACGTTTCCAGATAGAGCGTAACCGCAGCCGCAGGGTCCTGCCCACATGCCACCAACCTCCAGGGTCCCCCGGAGGGGAGCGACTCGCTGAGGAGAGACCTAACTGAGCGGTACCGCAGATACGCCAGGCAAGAAACCTTTACAGAGCGCAAGCCACCGCCCAGCCGCAACTCGCCGAAACCGTCACCTGGTCCTACAAACCTGAAACAGATGACAAAGAAGATGATGGGTACAGGAAATGAGAGAAAGGAGAGTCGTGGTAGAAGATGGACCACTCCAGAATTCACCTGGCGACACGGGGAACTAACGAAAACCCATGGGCCAAAGTGGGCGGTCGCCGGAAATCGATCCCGGGACCTTCTGAATACGGCCACAGACGTAAGTGCCTGAGTCATCCCACTCGGTTAGAAAAAAAAACCGTGCTTCACAAAGAATGTATATCTCTTTGCACACAATTAATTCAATTTACAGTTTTTCATCCAGCCATTTCCTGGATATTCGTTATTATTATTATTATTATTATTATTATTATTATTATTATTATTATTATTATTTATTTTTTCATTTGTTTACTCCCCTTTAACTATAATCATTTTGGGGACTTCAACTTGAGAAACAACTTGCTTAGGTGTTTTTAGTCTTGAAATGTGGGTTTTTTTAAACTTTGGTTTTTCATTCATTTTCACATTGAACACACATTCACTCCCGCATTCATACCACCAGACTCTATGGAGGATAGAGAACGATTCTTATTAAAGAAAACTTCTCCTCCAGCCGGAAGTCCAACCCGGTACCTCTGGTTCTTATAAATGATTAGATTTTTTCAGTGCTTAAGTAATTTTTGGAGTGCTATCACTATTCAGTTGTTTTTCGCTATATCGTGGAAAGGATATGAGTTTTCAAAGCCAGCACATAGCGATTTGTTTTAAGCATCGAACTATGTATTAGACTTCCTCTATTCCTCTTGATGCTACAATGAAATGTGTACTGAACAATGACGACACCTTGTCCTGGCGTGGACATCTTTTACTGTCTGTTCAACGATGTTTCGCTAGGTTGTGGGGGAGGCTTCCAAGCAGCTAGGGGTTAAGCTACTGAAAGGAGGTAGTGTTTACTTGGTCTGAGGCAAGTGAGGGATAAAGACGCGCGATATTGAAACACTGCTGGCCGTTTTCTACCGTACGCGTCACTTGTGGCAGCAGTTCAGCATACTGTGTACCCCTCCCACCAAATAAGCTTTTCGTGAAGGATAAGTCACCCCACCCCCTAGCTAAAATGTCGCTGGACAGACAGTAGGTTGATTGTTGCTTGCATATTGACGTTACGGAGGCCATGGGTTCAAATGTACTGCACTGTGAAACTAATGGGCAAGGAACGAATGGGAAAGAAGAACTAAACAGTTAAAGAACAAGTGGGCGGGGCATTGGAAGGACAGTCGGATAAAGAAAACATCCCCATTTAACAGCAAGGCTGAGGTCTGTAAGTGTAGAACTGTTTTCTGTGTGCAACTGTACATTCGCCTGTCGCCTTATCCCTCATCCCCTCTGATGCCCAGTCTGGATGACGTTCGCATTGCCAACAAAAACGGTGGTACCCTTCTCCAAGCGTACTTATATCGTGGTCGACTAGTACGTTTAATTTGTTTAGGATTCGATTCCTGGCTATTCAGAGGCATGTAAAATAAACAACATGCAGCTGTTCCAATAACATAGACAATACTGTTTATTTTAAATATGCACCTGTAACATTGTTTGATATTGAACGAAATTTTTCAAACTTTCCTCGAACAAGCATATATTTTATTAAAAACAGAAGGAATTTCACTTTTTCAGACTTAAACATGCATATTGTTATATACTGTAACGGAATACCGCGTGTATCAGAATCGTGTACCTAGATAGCAAATACTTGTGTATAATTTGTATATGGTGTATATATCTGTAAGTAATATTGTCAACATGTAAATAATGAAGGCATATGTTACCGCATACATATTATATGGCAATGCTAACCTGTAGAAACTTGTAAATTTGTTCCGCCGATTATACCGGAGAACAGTCACGTGCTGTCGATGGACTGCTATTATCATCTAGTAAAGATACTAGAGATGTGAAGGAGATGCGTTTTGCTCGTTCGTTTCATATGGTAAATAATGAGACTCGGCCATTTTTATTTCTCTACTACGTATAGTAAGTAGAGGAAGTATTGTATTCCACCCAAAAAATTCGATACCGAGATTTCACCGAAAATACATGTTTTGAGACCCCCTGAATCCAAAAAAAGCATTTTTGGAAACATGTCCGTGTGTGTGTGTGTCTGTCTGTGTGTCTATCTGTGTATCTGTCTGTGATCAGCATAACTCAGAAACGAACAGTCGGATAAACACCAAACTTGGTATTTAGGATCAGTATCTTCCAGAGATGGGACACGAAGGTTTTCAAGAAAATCTCCCCACCCAAATTATCCTTTACATGGAAGATTTTTCGAAAATTTCAATTTTCTCAAAAACGGCTCTAACGATTTTCATTAAAATATCATATGTTTAAGATATTTCTATGACAAATAAAATGTATATCTTGAATTTTCTGGGAATGACTCCAAAAGTATTCTTCATTGTGAACGACTTTTGCATAACTGGTAAACCATAAGAGATAGACAAAATTTGACTACACAAAAAATGTAGATCGCGTTAAAATACACAATTTATGTCATATACATTGTTTTTGTTGAGTGAACCATTTTCGAGATATTGCTTGTTATTCCCTTAAATTTTTCAATACTTATTTTCTCAAATGGGAATTCGTTATTAATTTTTTTGTCTTGGATATGCAAAGAGTACTAATCTGTGGAAAAGGGAATGGTGCTGCACCTAGCAACCAGCTATTAAGAGATATGTATGTGCTTAAAGGCTACTGTATTTCTATATTGCCCTTGTAAATATATATTCCCTTACATCTACAAGAAACTTAGCAATAAGATAGAGTCTGCAAATGTTTATCTCGATTAACATGAAGTAGATGGAGAATAAGGGTTTGTAAAAATAGTTTGTACAAGAGTAGAGAAAGTCATGTGAGTGTAACACATCAGATTTTTTCGAGTCCAACTCGTTTGAAAAGCAGTAACGAATATAACGAACTATCGTCGAGCTTCACCGAGCGGGATGAATTAAATTAAATTGAGTTTTATTTATGGACGCTCTTTAACTGCTGTGGTCCTTAGCGTCCCATTCTATACTGGGCGTGAGAAACCGGTAATTTTTCTCAGAAGCCTCTTTATCAGGCTTGAGGTTCTTTTACGTGCCGTAAATCCCGCCTTTACTTCCCTTCCGAAGGAAGCCGTGCCAAGGATTTTTACGCCCGAAAAAATCCATCGCCCTTCGCGACCTTGGGAACTAGAGGCTAGCACGGTACCACCAGTCCACGGAGGACGACCTGAATGGGATGGCTCAGACGACAACGTCTGGGCCGTATTCGGGAGGGCCCGGGTTCGATCCCCGGCGACTACCCACTCTGATCCATGAGTTATTCGTAGTTTCCCCGGGGTCGATAAGTAAATGCTGGGGTGGTTTCTTTTCTTTTCCGTCATTTCCCGTTCATTCTATTTCCTTGACCCCTTTCAGGTGTGTGACGGTGCCGGACAAATGGCGGGGATGAATGCTCACTGGAAAGAATACTCCCCATGGACACTAGAGGGCTGCTCGACTGTTGGGTCGTTCTCAGTGGCTCCAGCAGTGGGACGGGTATACGAATTTGGAAATGTTAGGGAATCCCGCGCGTCTCTGTGGTTGTTTGTCTACGTCCTGTAGCCTTTTGTGTGGTTCCTTCACTTCATACTTCATCCTGAGGGGTGAAAGGCACAATAGATCTCTGTAGGTCGCGGTGCACGAGGTGTCCCCCCGTCAGTTCCACTACTTATACCTATGGTCGAGTTTCTGGTTCATATGCCCTTTCGTAGGAAATTCGAGTAATCGCATGTTCGAGTAAATGTTATCAGACGTAGGGCAAATGAATGGCAATATATATATATATATGCCATGTACTGCGTTTTCAACTGTGTTTCTACCTACATTTACAGTCAAACTACCTTGACTACATTCTATTCTGTCCTTACGCCTTTTCAAAAATATTAAAATATATTCCAAAATAAATATACAAGTTTTATATACAATTTCATTCAAAATTTCTGTGAGAGGTGGAAAGTTATATGTATAAACATTCAATTAAATACACATTGCTAATTATACAATAAATTACACAATTATTATTCTTTAAACTGCAGAAATTTTCTCTAACAACCTTAAACACAAATTAAGGGTAATTAACTCAATAGTGGTTGCATTTCTTTAATACTACATACAATTGCTGTGCTTAAAATTGCGTTTTGCTTTAACGAGACACAAGTTAACAAACCTGAGAATATACTCAGTAGTGTCAAAATTTTCTGAAGGAAAACCAACAAACTTGAGAACATCTTCATGTTAAAAATACGAGTACGATATCTCAGATAATACGAGGGGCAGTATTTGTATTTTGAGCCTAATAATTAAAACAAAGTAATTTCTGATTGACACTGCTTTATTGTTTTTCAAAATATTCTCCTTTATGATCAATACACTTTTGCATCCGTTTGAACCATTTGTCATAACATCTATTCCAGTCTTCTTGAGACACCTCCAAAATATGGTGTTTGAAGGCATCAACGGATTCTTCTCCCAACGAAAATCGTTGTCCATGCAATTTATTCTTGATGTTCGGGAGCAAAAAGAAGTAATTGGGTGCCAAGTCAGAACTGTATGGCAGATGACCCATCAATTCGATTTTTTGAGCCTTCAAATACTCTGTTAGACGAGATGTGTGTGCGCTCGCATTGTCTTGATGAACGATCCTACGGTTCTTGTTGGTTTTCCTTTACTTCACCGAAGACTTCCGGCAAACAAATGGTTGTGTACCATTCTGCATTGACCGTTTTACCTTCCTCTAAAGGCACTGTTGCCACATGGCCAGTTTTGCTGAAAAAGCAGGCGACCATTTGCTTCGAAGTGCTTCGAGTGCGAACAACTTTTGTTGGATTTGCTTCATCTTGAAACACCCATACAGTCGACAGCTGTTCATGTTCCGGCTCATACGCATAGATCCATGATTCGTCACCTGTTACAATCTTATATACGTCTTTTGAGACACCGCCATTGTATTTCTTGAGCATTTTTGTACACCAATCGACACGAGCATCTGTTTGAGATTGCGTCAAATTATGTGGGATCCAACGAGAGCAAACCTTTTTCACGGCTAAATAATCATGCAATATTTTATATATGCTGGTGGAGCTAATGCCTGGGGTTGCTTCAATCTCACAATATGTCGCATGACGATATTTCGTTGTTAGTTTTTGCACAGCATCAATATTTTCTGGCATAACAACTGATTTTGGACGACCTTCACGAACTTCATCATTGAGCGAACGGCAGCCACGATTAAATTCGTTATACCAGCGTTTCACAGTGGCAAAGGATGAAGTTTCGTCTCCAGATGTGGAAGTTAGTTGATCAATGCACTCTTATCTTGATAATCCATGTGGAAAGTCGTAATAAATCATTGCACGAAAATTATTACGAGTTAATTGCATGTTTTTGTTGACACACAATTTTCAATTTAGTGTAACAAAACAAATGACGCTCTATTGACAAAATGTCTGAAGTAGATTATGGCAAAAAAAGGTCAAACTTTCCTTAAAGGTGGCACCTACAACATTCAGGGTTGCCAAGGCTCAAAATACAGATAGTGCCCCTCGTATGACAATAAGATCAAAGAATTTTCGTAAAAGTAAATTTAAGAATATTTCAACACATATAAAAATAAAAACATTTATTATTATTACTATTATGTTTATTATGCTCTTTTATCAACGATAATCTGAAGCGCTACCATACATTGCTTCTTCCATTTTATATCAAAGTGATAAAACCCTTTATTTAATTTGAGAAAATGTTTTTATTTATATCCCTTGATTCCATACAGGAGTATCACACGAACTCAGGCTGTGCAAACAGACTGCGTCTTCCCCTTGCGTCTGGTACCCTGGGCGTTCGAACAGGAAATGGGGCACATGTTCGTTTGGTATATCAAATGGAATGGAGTGAGAGAGAGACATCGTTCGAATTCTAGTACACCCAACTCACCTTTGTGCACGAGATTTTTTATGTCCGGAGGCACGAATGGTACAGATTAATGACCAAAACACATTCGATGCACAACTACTTTACACACCAGTACAAGTAAACTTCGCGGCGAACTGGGACAAAGTGCCGTCCCTGTTAATGAAACTATTTCTGCAAATGTTTATCTCGATTATCATGAAGTAGATAGAAAAGTACGTTTTTGTAAGAATAGTTGATAGAAACTATATAAATAAACAATAATGGGTAGAGAAGGTACACTTTTACTTTCTCTAATACGTATAGTAATTAGGGAAAGTATTGTATTCCAGCCAAAAATTCGATACCGAGGTTTCACGGAAATACATGTTCTGAGACCCCCTGAATCCAAAAAAAGCAGTTTTGGAAACATGTCCGTGTGTGTGTCTCTGTGAACAGCATTACTCAGAAACGAACAGTCAGATAAACACCAAACTTGTTATTTAGGTTCAGTAACTTCCAGAGATGCGACACGAAGGTTTTCAAGAAAATCCCTCCAACCTAGACTACCCTTTACATGGAACATTTTTCGAAAATTTTAATTTTCTCAAAAATGGCTCTAACGATTTTGATTAAAATATCAAATCTTTAAGATATTTTCATGACAAATGAAATGTATATCTCGAATTTTCAGGGAATGTCTGCAAAAGTATTCTTCATTGTGAACGACTTTTGCACAACTGGTAAACCTTAAGAGATAGACAAAATTTTACTACACAAAGAATGTAGATCGCGTTAAAATACATAATTTATGTCATATACATTAGTTTTGTTGAGTGAACCATTTTGAGATATTGCTTGTTATTTCCTTAAGTTTTTCAATACTTATTTTCTCAAAAGGGAATTCGTTATTCATTTTTTTTGTCTTGGATATGCAAAGAGTATTAATCTGTGGCAAAAAGAATGGTGCTGCACCTAGCAACCAGCTATTAAGAGATATGTCTATCGTTAAAGGTTACTGTATTTCTATATTGCCCTTGCAAATACAAAACAAGGGGAACATAGTAGGCCTTAAGCGATAGTCAAATATTTTTAGAACTGGTCGCTATGTGTAAAATGTAATTTTATTTGCATGTCAAAAGATCGTTTCTGCAAATGTTTATCTCGATTAATATGAAATAGATGGAGAATAAGAATTTGTAAAAATAGTTTGTACAAGAGTAGAGAAAGTCATGTGAGTGTAACATATCAGAGTTTTTTAGAAGTGGTATACATTGAGAAAGAGTATTTATGTGTGTAACGCTTAAACGGGAACGTAGCCTTTCTACACTGCATGTGTTTGCCGACCAGTATCTTGTCCACGTATTTAAAGAAGAACGCTTGGTTACTGTATTCTAATCAAGGGTAGTTCAGGCTAAAAGCTTTTACCTACCTGTTTTAATAAGGTCGAAGTAATGAGAACGGTATTGTGGTGCTTTTATCTATTCACTATTTATATCATATGCAAATGAGAATCGTTTCAAAATTTGAACACCCTTGTGATGCATAATTCTCGTCCATTGATTGCTGGGCTGAATTGGGGCACGATGCTGTGCAAGGAGGGCCACTACAAACAAGTCATTACCGTCAAATGGGGCGGAAAATAGCCTTCCATTCATATAGCCGCTGGTAGTGAAGTTTACATTGCCATTGTAATGGAGAACCTGTTTCACGTTTAAAGTAACTTGGTATGCATTTGTACTCGACGCATTACTGGTTCTGCCAGAATGGTTAAGATACTTGGAGTTTAAAGATATATTTTTGAAAGTCTAATGACACATTTACGTTTATTGCTTTCGCTACAAGGTACATAGTAAGTAGGGAGGTATTGTACTACACCTAAAAATTTGATACCGAGATGTAATTTGAATTACATTTTTGAGGCTCCCTGGATACAAAAGAAAAATGTTTAGAAAAAGGTCGTGTGTGTGTTTGTCTGCGAGCAGCATAACTTAAAAAGGAAAAGCCGGATAAAAACCAAATTTGGTATTTAAGTTCAGTACCTTTTAAAGATGCGACACCAGGATTTTCAACAACATCCCTCCACCCCAAACTGCCGTTTACATGGGAGATGTTTTAAAAAAATTATTTTCTAAAAAATGCTCGTAACGATTTTGATTAAATGTCTATATTAACAATATTTCTTGATAAATAATATATATTGATTCTTCTAGAAATAACCTTGAGCTTCTCTTTATTCAGAAGGAATTTTGTATAATCTTGTATACCTAGTAAACGTTAAAACAATAGACGAAAACGTACTACATAAGAAATGCAGATTTCTTTAAAATACGCATTCTATTTCAAATAACTTTCTTTGTGGCATAAGCCGTTTCCAAGATATCCGTTATTAAAGGTTCGAATTGTTCATTAATTGGCCATTCTTTAAAGACCTTTCAACATCCGGTTGTTTCTCGCGATTTCAAGGAACCAGTATGGAATTTTAAGCCAGTCTAAAGCGTCCAGTACTTAAACGTTTGACTATCGCTGTTCGCTTTGTATCTATAACGAAATGTGTAATGTAGCTGTTTCTGCAAAGGTTTATTTATATTAAAATGAAGTAAATAGAAAAATAAGCTTTGGTAACAATAGTTTGTATACCCCGTAATAAGCAATGGAGAGTAGAGGACGTTACGTGAACATAACACATCATAAACTATTCTTACAAACGTTTATTTTTCTATCTACCTACTTTAACTTCATCCAGATAAATGTTTGCAGAAATAGTGTAAATACGCATTTCGTTGTGGGTATAAGGAAAAGACTGGAAACCGAAGCTACATTCAAGTGTTTAAAAACGGGTCGCTGTATGCTGGCCATGAAATGTCATAATCTTTCTGTTACATAGCGAGAAACAGCTGAATTATTGAGAAATTCAAACAAAGAATAACGGATATCTCGGAAATGGTTGATGCTACAAGCAATTTTATTATTATATTATTCTATGCTTTAAAGAGATGTACTTTTGTGTGTAATAGTTTTTGTGTAACTCTTATGGTTTACTAGCTATTATACAAGATTATACGAAATTCCTTCCGAATGAAGAGGACTTCACAGATTATTCTCAGAAAATTTAAGACATGCACTTCATTCGTCATGTAAATATAAAAATTATATGGTATTGTGATGCAGCGGCTATGCCCCAAGGTTATCGGGATTTGACTCCGAGTGGTCCGAGTAAATAACGATAATTCCGCTCGCCAGCGTAAACACCGAGTGCGTTATCGGGAGATAACTAGATCTTTTTTGATGATTTTTCTCGCCCTCTCCAGAAAGTGTGTCTAAATAGTTCTAGAACGATCGAGAACCTCGTGGAAAGATTCCACTGACTATATAAGCGAGCGCTCTTACGGTAGTCGAGTCCCGCCAACTTCCTCTCATTTACCTACCTCCGACGTAGGATAGAGTGGACGAATTCCATCTCCTATTTGGGTGTTCAGCTAGATAGGCGTCTAATTTTCCGGAGTCACATCGCGGATCTCTCGCGTCGGGCATGGCGACTATGGCCTCCTTGTACCCCATGCTGGGGACCGTGATGCCGATACCGCTTAAGTTGCGCCTCTTCAGAGCACTTATAGTCCCTGCCCTGCTTTACACCTGCGAGATCTGGGGCATGGCCGCAGACTCCAGTCTGCTCCTACTGCAGCGGGTGCAGAATAGGGGCCTCCGAGCCATCTATTCTGTATGCCGCGCTTTCTTCGTGAGACTACTTCACGAAGCCTCATCACTTCCATACCTGGAGGATGAAATTAGGCCCTGGGATAGAAAACTATAAGACCAGTTGCCATTTAATCGGAGTGCTCTCGTTCGGTCTCTAGGGGACTATAACCCTAGAGAACGCCGCTTGAGGCATCACCGGGTGCCCCGCATGTCATGCGGGCATTCCCGGTAACAAAGGAGTTACTCCAACCAGCAGCAAAAGCTGAACTCCTTATAGTCCTACCACGAGTTGCTTGGTAAATTCTAAATTATAACCATAACAATTGCGATAAAAATCATCCACCAGCGGTGCACTAGGGTCGTTGCACCCTGATCTGCAGTCGTCGAGGAGCTCTTTGCTATCTCCTACCACCCCCTCTACCTCAATCTCAACCGCCATCCTGCAAACCCCTATCCTACCTACCAGTGGTTGAACCTTAACAAGGGTAGGTACACTTTAATATCACTTCTTCGGGCTGCCCTCAGCCTGCCAACATGCTTCAGTAGTCGAGTCAGTGCGAGGTCAGGAGGCGATAGGCAGTTGTATGACGAGTGCGAGTTGAGGAGAGTTATTGAGTCAGTGTGCGAGCGAGTTAGTGACTGAGTTCCTGGTATGACATCAAGAGCGATTCTCGAGCGAGATGGTGACGATTATGACGTGCAGCGAGTGCTACCGGGGAGCGATGGTTTTTGGAGATCTTGTGATCTACTCTCAAGTGAAGGAACCGTCCAGCGTGAAGAAGCTATGTCACGAAGGAAGCGAAAAAGTTGTCGTGCCAACAGAGGACAGCAACATCACTTGTTAATTCAAAACCTGGGGGTCAGGAAAGGAGAGCTGAAATCAGTTGGTCTTCAGCCGAGGATGGAAGAAAGCCTTCTTCCGAAAGCGCTATTTAGTAAAAATCCAAGCGTATACGTGATGTGAGTTAAAAACGAACCAACTCATTGTATTCTATAAGCATAATCATTACTGAAGAAATAATAGCACTATAGCCTCCTTAGCAAAAGCTATTCTTCTGTCTACTTTTTGATCATCGACATAAACGTTTATTATACATTGTCACATTTCGTTTGAGGTATAAGAGAAACATAGTAGTCTAAAACGAGAGTCAGATTTTTGAAAAGATGGTCGCCTAGGTAAACTCCACATTCCTTGTATGACCACGAAAAGAAACGAGTATCGGTCTACTACTTGAAAAAAGTATAACCAGTGATGCCTCAAGTTTAGCGAAAAAGGGAGGCCGGATTCACCCCCACTATGACGTATTTATGTGGAATGGGTTGTCCAGACTCCAATGTTTGGATATCTTGTAACATGCCATTGCGACCAGCCGTCAGTAAGTGAAGGGGAAATGCTTCATAATACAAAACGAAAGAGATTGGACTAAGGCGACAATGTGACGTCATTAGCTCATAAGAGATAAGGTTGGGCTTCACTGAGTGTAACTATTTCATACCAATAACAAAGAATATATCGGAAATGGTTAATGCCACAAAAATGTAATGAACCTAAATTAAAAGCTCTTCTTTCTCTTACCGTTAAACAATTATACAAAGGTCATTCAGAATAAAGAGGATTTTACAGCGTATTTGCAGAAAATTGAATATATATATCTTATTTGTAATGCAAATATCTTAAACATATATTATTTTAATCCCAACCATTAGAGCCACTTTCGAGAAAATAAAAATAATAATAAATTGTACATGTAATTTGGAATGGTCGATTTTCTTGAAAGTCTTCGTGTCGCATCTTTGGGAGCTGCTGAACTTAATACCAAGATTGGTATTTAACCAGTTTTCGTGTTTGAATCAGACTGTCCACAAACACAATGCGCGTGAATATTTTTCTAATAATTTTTTTTGTATTCAGGAAGTCTTAATACAGCAAAAGCAAGCTGGGTATCAAAATATTGAATGGAATGCAATACTTCTCATAGTTCATAACTGGCAAAGAAAGTAAAAGGGGAAAGTTTTGAGAGAAAATTATGTTATGCATAATTCTGCGTATTTTATGGCTGATTTCATATTCATTAGAATCAATTATGTTTGTACGTTTAGGTGACTTTAAAACAAAAATGTTAGACGTGGTATACTCATAATGTGATTAATAATTTATTTTTATTATTACAATTGTTTACATTATTAGATCATTTCTGTTCTTCTGAGTAAGGTGCTTGTGGCCCCGGAGATTCTCTCAGACACTTCCAGTTTGGAAACCTCTGCTTTAAAACATTTACTACCAGAATATTCTGAACAGAGGATCTCGAGAAGAGAGCCTCTAAAGAGAATGACTAATGCCTCATCATTTTTGCCGAGGTTAGTACGTGAGGTAGCATTTAACAGGAATGGCGTCACCAAATTAGGAAGGCCATGAATGTATGCTGATCTTGCAGGCCTAAATGTAGCACTGTTAGAACACGAAACAGGGAATTGGGTATCGTTGGAGAGTAACGAATAAGCGATATTTGTTATCTGTTATTGACTTTATGAAAGCTAAAAAAAAAAAAAAAAAAAAAAAGGTTGCTATGAAATCTCTCACATACATCATATAACAGAAGCGCAAACTGCGATTGAAATAGTTATTGAATTGCGATAAACGACTGAAAACAAAATACAACGCACTTTGTTTACCCTGATGCACTAAATTTCAAAGAGCATTCATGCCGGTGAAATAAAGGCAAAATTCCTTTCAGTAACGCTCACAGTGAACTGGAGTAGTATTGACAATTAAAAATGTGTATAGGAGGACTTTTATAACATATCATACCTACTCCAAAACTGTAGTATGTCACTATAGTATTTGCTTTCCTTAAAGTGTAGGGTAAATTGCCAAATTTTAAATAATTTTCAGTGGAAATTGATAAAACATAACCGTTACTTTGTAAGGGTTACACCATTAAACCAGGGAGGATTGATAACTTAGTGACTTTTTAAAAGAAAATAACATTTTTTTGCAAAAAATAAATTTTATTTCTCAACATAGTCACCTTTCAATTCAATACACGTCCAACGTTTCTCCAATTTTTTTAATCATTCCAAAAAAATATGATTTTTCGAAGTCTGCAAAATATGAGGTGGTTTCTGCGTCATGATGTGTTCACTGGAGGCGAGTTTATTCCAGCGAGTCAATTTTTCAGGTTTGCGAAGAGGAGGAAGTGGCTCGGAGCCAAATCTGGAGAATATGGTGGGTGAGGTAGTAGCTTGTAGCCCAATTCTACAAATTTTGCGTTGGCAATGGCTGACTTGTGTGCGGGTGCATTATCCTGGTGAAAGAGAACCCTTTTCTTCATCAAATAGAGTCGTTTCTTTAATAATTCATTGTGAAACTGACCCAGAATTGCGGCATAATATGAACCTGTGATCGTTTTACCCTTTTCCAGGTAGTGGATGTCTATCACCGCTTGTGAATCCCAAAAGACAGCTGCCATGGTTTTTCCTGCCGACAGATTGGTTTCCGCTTTATTTGGAGCAGGTTCGCCGAGGGAAATCCACTGCTTTGATTGTTGTTTGGTTTCAGGTTGATAGTAATGAATTCAAGTTTCATCAACGCCGCAAAAACTCATTTGGATTGCGCTGGAACATGTTAAAAAATCCCTGTGAAATGCTCACACGATTCCGCTTGTTCTCAACTGTGAGCAGTTGCGGCACCCATCTTGCGGACAGCTTTCTCATACCCAAAAATTCGTGCAGAATGTTATACACCCGTGCACTCGAGATGTTTACGTCTTGGCTACCTCACGGTTTTTCACACGGCGGTCTTCCAACACAATATCGTGAACTTTGTTCACCATTTCTTCTGTTGTGACCTAACTGGACATCCTGTGCGTACGGTATCTCTTGTGCTCGAACGGGCACATAGACCACTTGTGAACCATGCCATTTAATGGAGCAGAGTCACCGTAATACTTGTTCAGCTTTTCTTCCGTATCCTTCACCGTCTTACCACGCGAAAAGTAGTGCTTTATCACAATACAAAATTCACTTTTTTCCACTTTCTACGAAGTAACACACATCTGCTTATTTTAGACGCTCCCAACAATGTTGAAGAAGGTATTTAGTTTTACGAATTTTTAGCACCACGCTTTGGGAGCCAATTTGAAGAAGATGGTTTGTTACGTTATTTATTAGCACCATGCTTTGGGCGTCAATTTTAAGTAGGTTGTATTGAAGGAGTTGTATTATATTTCAACTGTTGGGAAACCGAACTTGAAATTCGTTGCAACCACACGTATAGTACCCACTTTCCGGTAGCCTGCGCCCCAAATGTACTTTCACGTGGCCTTTGCCCCAAGTTTTAAAAAAATATTCACTTTGTAATTTGACTGTTCCTTTAAATATTATATATTTGTTTTTGCCTCGGCTGCGTCAGTATTAATGTTAGAGACATGAATGTCGGCTTGCACAGATTATAATTTTACTTCTTTTATTAATGCTTGACACGATTTAAATAACACTTCACTGATATAGAGAGCTGCGAGATTCTTTTTATTAATTAATTACCCTTTTTAACACGTAAACTTATTTTTCGTATCACACGAATACATATTATATTTCTTGAGGACACTTTTTGCGTCTAGTTAGTAACACTGTCTGCAGGCAACTGACTTCTGAATTTGTAAATGTTTCTCCTTTTCAGTTTCTGATTGGCTAATCCTACTCCAATAGAATACCTGCATTTAACTAAAGCTTTTTCTGGTTGTTGATTGGCCATTTTATAAACTGTCACAAAAATTACATTATTGTTGCTCCAATAATGACTAGTAGCATTATTAAACATTCTTACTCATTATTACCTCAAGGTTATCTCATTGTTACCTCATTGTTAGCAACTTTTAACCTATTATTCTCACAGTTCCTACATTATTAAATTACGTAATGCATTCACATAACATTATTGAACATGTATACAATAATATACAATAATATAAACATTTACAATGACTGTAATATACACTTTTAAGATATTGTTACATACACACGTTGCTTTAAGGTGGGCTGTTATTGAATTTATATATTATATAATTTGACTGAAATCATTTAAGTGTTAAAAATACTGCCTCAATGTTCTAAGAAACAAATGACAACGAATTTCTGCGATTATGCCTAAAATAGATGTAAGACTTGGGTGCAAACAAGAAACCTGTGATTAGAACGCCATCTCTCGTCAAAGTCACGGGCTTATCAATCCGCCCTCGTAACAGTTACAAAAGCTACGGGGACGTACATAGCTATTAGTCACATAAAGATCCAATAGGAACGCGGAGAGAACCTAAATTCACTGTGTATACATAGTTTTGCTTTGATTTACTCGCTATCGCTACAACTCGTTAACTAAAAGAGTAGCACAGCACTGCTCCGCAAGACAGCTTGGCACTACCATTCTCTTATAGCATCTGTCGACAGAAATATCAGTTAGGGGCCTACGACATGTCATGAAAACATTTAGCATTGCGGCTAATTTCTTCTAATCTCACAGACTTCTCTTGTCTTAAAATCTACAACACTTGCAATCTAGCTATATTTGGACCTATTTCACACATAAGAGTATAGATAATAATTACGCAAAACGCGATATATGCATAAAGAAAATATCTTCATATACCGCTCTTCAATAATTTAACAAGTCATCCGTAATGAGTGGGTAAAATGTTAAAACTTAAACGTCACTGTTTTAGGTTTTAAGGCGCATACTAATCATTGTGAATAATTTATCTTGTGACCATAATCAGAGGCTATAATCCAGTCCGTTACAGAGAATAAATGCTTACACACACACACACACACACACACACACACACGCACGCACGCAATATTAGCAACTATTACTTCGGTAACATAACTACAAACTGGTTCGTTAATATTTAATCGTTAGGGATAGGGGTAGAAAAAGGAGAGGATTTCAGCACTGCGTCAAGTCTAGGACTATTGCGACTACAAAACCTCCTGGAGGCAAAAAATGAGTAGGGAGAGTACGAAGAATGGCCAGGTCAGTTAGTGGCAGCCACACCGCAGCAGGTCTTTAACGTTCTTGGATGGAAAGAATCGGGAAGAAAGCATGTCTACCACATACAGCACACCAATGTTCATCGCGGCTAACTCTTTATCGTGAAAGATTAATGGAAACTGAGCGAAAATGAGGGTAAAAAAAATTCATCGTAGCATATAGTCCATTCAAACATCGTCTGCGACTTACGGAAAACTAAGAAAAAATTCCTAGGTCGTGGTAGTCAGACCAATGGGAATTGAACCCGAGATGCAAACCCTTACGCTTGAGCTGCCACTCAGGGAAAACTTAATCGTTTAGCGCTACCACTGAGTTTCCTTCTCGGTAATATTTAATCGTTTAGCGTTACCATAGGAGACAACTCTCTCGGTAATATTTAATAGCTCAGCGCTGCCATCTGAGCCACCCCTCTCGGTAATATTTCATTGTTTAGCGCTGCCGTCTAAGCCAGCCCTTTTGATAATGCTTAATCCTTTATCGCTATTACCGAGTTATCCTCTCGGTAATATTTAATCACTTATTGCTACCGCCTGAGGCATTCCCCTAGGTGATATTTAATCGTTTAACACTACCGCCTGAGCTACCCATTTCGGTGCTATATAATCACTTATCGCTGTCGCCAGAGTCATTCCTCTCGGTCATATTTAATCGCTTATTCCTAACGCCTAAGTAATCCCTCTCGATGATTTTAATTGTTTAACTCCACATCTGAGTCATCCCTTTCAGTGATATTTAATTCTTCAGCACTAGCGCCTGAGCCATCCCTCTCAGGATTTTTAATCCTTTGGCCTTACCGCCTGAGCCATTCCTCTCAGTGATTTTAAACGTTTTACGTTACCGCCAGAGCCATACCTCTCAGTGATTTTAAACGTTTAATGTTACCGCCTGAGCCATACCTCTCAGTGATTTTAAACGTTTAATGTTACCGCCTTAGCCATACCTCTCAGTGATTTTAATCGTTTAACGTTACCACCTGAGCCATACCTCTCAGTGATTTTAAACGTTTAATATTACCACCTGAGCCATCCCTCTCAGTGATTTTAAACGTTTAACGTTACAGCCTGAGTCATTCCTCTCGGTGATTTTAATCGTTTAACGTTACCACCTGCGTTATCCCTCTCGGCGATTTTAATCGTTCAACAATACTGCCTGAGTCATCCCTCTCAGTGATATTTGATTGTTTAGCACTACCGCCTGAATCATCCCTCTCGGCGATACTTATTTGTTAGCACTACCGCCTGAATCACCGCTCTCGGTGATAGTTTATTGTTAGCACTATCGTCTGAGTCATCCCTCTCAGTGATATTTAATTGTTTAGCACTACCGCCTGAGTCATGCCTCTCAGTGATTTAAAAAGTTTAACATTACCACCTGAGTAATCCCTCTCAGTGATATTTAATTGTTAAGCACTACCACCTGAATTATCCCTCTCAGTGTGTTTAATTGTTTAGCACTATCGCCTGAGTCATCCCTCTCGGTGATATTTAATTGTTTAGCACTATCACCTGAGTCATCAATCTTAGTGATATTTAATTGTTTAGCACTATCGCCTGAGTCATCCATCTTAGTGATATTTAATTGTTTAGCACTATCACCTGAGTCATCCATCTTAGTGATATTTCATTGTTTACCACTATCACCTGAGTCATCCATCTTAGTGATATTTAATTGTTTAGCACTATCGCCTGAGTCATCCATCTTAGTGATATTTAATTGTTTAGCACTATCGCCTGAGTCATCCCTCTCAGTTATATTTAATTGTTTAGCACTATCGCCTGAGTCATCCCTCTCAGTTATATTTAATTGTTTAGCACTATCACCTGAGTCATCCATCTTAGTGATATTTCATTGTTTAGCACTATCACCTGAGTCATCCATCATAGTGATATTTAATTATTTAGCACTATCACCTGAGTCATCCATCTTAGTGATATTTAATTGTTTAGCACTATCGCCTGAGTCATCCATCTTAGTGATATTTAATTGTTTAGCACTATCACCTGAGTCATCCATCTTAGTGATATTTCATTGTTTAGCACTATCGCCTGAGTCATCCATCTTAGTGATATTTCATTGTTTAGCACTATCACCTGAGTCATCCATCTTAGTGATATTTCATTGTTTAGCACTATCGTCTGAGTCATCCATCTTAGTGATATTTAATTGTTTAGCACTATCACCTGAGTCATCAATCTTAGTGATATTTAATTGTTTAGCACTATCGCCTGAGTCATCCATCTTAGTGATATTTAATTGTTTAGCACTATCACCTGAGTCATCCATCTTAGTGATATTTCATTGTTTACCACTATCACCTGAGTCATCCATCTTAGTGATATTTAATTGTTTAGCACTATCGCCTGAGTCATCCATCTTAGTGATATTTAATTGTTTAGCACTATCGCCTGAGTCATCCCTCTCAGTTATATTTAATTGTTTAGCACTATCGCCTGAGTCATCCCTCTCAGTTATATTTAATTGTTTAGCACTATCACCTGAGTCATCCATCTTAGTGATATTTCATTGTTTAGCACTATCACCTGAGTCATCCATCTTAGTGATATTTAATTATTTAGCACTATCACCTGAGTCATCCATCTTAGTGATATTTAATTGTTTAGCACTATCGCCTGAGTCATCCATCTTAGTGATATTTAATTGTTTAGCACTATCGCCTGAGTCATCCCTCTCAGTTATATTTAATTGTTTAGCACTATCACCTGAGTCATCCATCTTAGTGATATTTCATTGTTTAGCACTATCGCCTGAGTCATCCATCTTAGTGATATTTAATTGTTTAGCACTATCGCCTGAGTCATCCATCTTAGTGATATTTCATTGTTTAGCACTATCACCTGAGTCATCCATCTTAGTGATATTTCATTGTTTAGCACTATCGCCTGAGTCATCCCTCTCAGTTATATTTAATTGTTTAGCAATATCGCCTGAGTTATCCCTCTCAGTTATATTTAATTGTTTAGCACTATTACCTGAGTCATCCCTCTCGGTGATATTTAATTGTTTAAGACTATCACCTGATCCATCCCTCTCGGTGATATTTAATTGTTTAGCACTATCGCCTGAGTCATCCCTCTCGGTGATATTTAATTGTTTAGCACTATCGTCTGAGTCATCCCTCTCGGTGATATTTAATTGTTTAGCACTATCGTCTGAGTCATCCCTCTCGGTGATATTTAATTGTTTAACACTATCACCTGAGTCATCTCTCTCGGTGATATATAATTGTTTAGCACTATCGCCTGAGTCATCCCTCTCGGTGATATTTAATTGTTTAACACTATCACCTGAGTCATCCCTCTCGGTGATATTTAATTGTTTAGCACTATCGTCTGAGTCATCCCTCTCAGTGATATTTAATTGTTTAGCACTACCGCCTCAGTCATTTCTCTCAGTGATATTTAATTGTTTAGCACTATCGTCTGAGTCATCTCTCTCAGTGATACTTAATTGTTTAGCATTATCGCCTAAGTCATCTCCCTCAGTGATATTTAATTGTTTCGCACTATCACCTGAGTCATCCCTCTCAGTTATATTAATTGTTTAGCACTATCACCTGAGTCATCCCTCTCGGTGATATTTAATTGTTTAGCGCTACCGCCTGAGTCATCCCTCTCAGTGATATTTAATTGTTTCGCACTATCACCTGAGTCATCCCTCTCAGTTATATTAATTGTTTAGCACTATCACCTGAGTCATCCCTCTCGGTGATATTTAATTGTTTAGCGCTACCGCCTGAGTCATCCCTCTCAGTGATATTTAATTGTTTATCACTACCGCCGGAGTCATCCCTCTCAGTGATATTTAATTGTTTAGCATTACCGCCAGAGTTATCCCTCTTAGTGATATTTAATTGTTTCGCACTTTCACCTGAGTCATCCCTCTCAGTTATATTTAATTGTTTAGCATTACCGCCAGAGTCATCCCTCTCAGTGATATTTAATTGTTTCGCACTATCACCTGAGTCATCCCTCTCAGTTATATTAATTGTTTAGCGCTACCGCCTGAGTCATCCCTCTCAGTGATATTTAATTGTTTATCACTACCGCCGGAGTCATCCCTCTCAGTGATATTTAATTGTTTAGCATTACCGCCAGAGTCATCCCTCTTAGTGATATTTAATTGTTTAGCGCTACCGCCGGAGTCATCCCTCTCAGTGATATTTAATTGTTTAGCGCTACCGCCGGAGTCATCCCTCTCAGTGATATTTAATTGTTTATCACTACCGCCGGAGTCATCCCTCTCAGTGATATTTAATTGTTTAGCACTACCGCCAGAGTCATTCCTCTCAGTGATATTTAATTGTTTAGCACTACCGCCAGAGTCATCCCTCTCAGTGATATTTAATTGTTTAGTGCTACCGCCTGAGTTATCGCTCTCAGTGATATTTAATTGTTTATCACTACCGCCAGAGTCATCCCTCTCAGTGATATTTAATTGTTTAGCGCTACCGCCTGAGTTATCGCTCTCAGTGATATTTAATTGTTTAGCACTACCGCCAGAGTCATCCCTCTCAGTGATATTTAATTGTTTAGCGCTACCGCCGGAGTCATCCCTCTCAGTGATATTTAATTGTTTATCACTACCGCCGGAGTCATCCCTCTCAGTGATATTTAATTGTTTATCACTACCGCCGGAGTCATCCCTCTCAGTGATATTTAATTGTTTAGCGCTACTGCCTGAACCATTGCTCTTGCTGATATTTAATCTTTAACGTTACCGCCTGAGCCATTTCTGTCGGTGACATTTAACCGTATAATGCAGTGCAACCTGTCGGAGTAATAATAGTTACAAAAAAAGAGAAGAAAACACACTGTTATTTTGCAGGCACCGTTATAATGCACAGTATGATGTAACTGGTGACTCTAATGCGTCAAATGTTGTTCAAGTTTCATAAACTAGAAAATGTATCTAATATTGAATTTACTAAAGATTGTTGAAGAACAATGGTAAATTATTTATAACAGAGTATCACATTTATCCACTAGGCCTTAAATATATTGTCCTTAAAAGTACAAGTCCTGAAAGCTATTGTGCATTTATGCATTATTATATGTATATTTCTAGCTGGCTGTAATGTAAATTTGGCACGATCGTACTTTCTCTTAGTTTTAAAGTTTACGGACACTCACACGGGATATGCATTGACAAGTTCTGTAGAAACTCTAAGTTTACCATGCTTTAATTTTTTATACTTTGACGGGTGTGTAAAAAAAACTTGTTGACTTATGCATGTGCGAATTTTCACCGCCTTCAAAGTTTGTAGTTGTTGTAGCTAGTTTGATTTAATGGTTTCAATTAAGTGTTAGCGTCCTAAACTCTAGTAACATTTTAGCGATAATAATAACTATGTAGCTCTGTTACAAGGAAGTATTTGTTAGTGGTGTTGTTTCAACCCTCATACGGTTTACTATGGTCTTCGGGGAAGCCTCGTTCCACCAGGCTGGATCTATTTATTAGCTGGAAGTGCTCTGAGGGTGATGTCCGTTCGCTCCGATGGTAGAATGATGATAATGGAACGAGAGGACCTACAGATTTTACTAAATCAGGGAATATTTCACCTGAGCTAGAGAGTAGTAGACTTGGATAGGGTGGACTTAAAATCGCCACCCAGAACCGGGAATCGAACCACGGATCTTCATCACAAGTGCTATTTTACGCCATAACTAACTGGATTACAGAGGCGAACATTGTACAAGGTTTTGGATGATGTTAAGGTAAAAGAGTGCTGTTTCAGATATACATCAATATGTTCGGCAATTTTTATCAGCATATGTTCTAGGAACATATTTTCTCTCCACATGAGCCATATTTTACGTATTCATTATCTATAATGCGAAATAATTCCATATCTAACCAGCCTTAATATGTGTATTCATTTTAGAGTTCATACCAGAATAATCGTTTGGATTGAAAGGAAAGCGGGAGATGTAATTCTAAACATTTAAGTTATGTGATGCAAGGCACCTAGTAGACATTAATGTTACCATTGGTAGAATTATAGTGCCAAGCTATCTTGGGGATGATATGTTCTTGGAGTTTAGTTTATTTATTTAGTTAGCCTCACGCTTGGGAAAACAATCTTGAAGTAGATATTGTCTTTACGTTGGATTTGTTTATTTATTTAGCTCCACATATGAAGCTGTTGTTTATTGTTTACGTAGGAGTTACTGTTGTTGGAGTTTGCACCACGCTTTGGGCGTTAATTTGAAGAAGATTGTTCGTTACGTAATATGCCGCTACGTATGAGAAGCCGATTTGAAGATGATGTATTTTTGTAGTTACGCTCCAAGTTTAAAAAAAAATTTAACTTTGTTATTAAACTGCTTCTATAGATAGTATTTATGTTTATGTTTGTCTCGCTGCGTCAGTATTACTTTAGAGACACGTTTCTCTTAATCAGGGCGTGGTGTGACAAGAATGTAGGCTTACACAGATTTTAAGTTTTAATTCACTTCTTTTTATTAACCTTGACACAAATTAAATAACACTACACTGATATAAAGAGCTGTTAGATTCTTTTACTTAATACTTGTACTTTGTTAACGCGTATAATTAATTTTCGTTTCACACGAATACGTAACATTTCTTTAGAGAACACATCTTCTATCCGATCACTTTTTTTTTTTTTTTTTTTTTATTTATGGACGCTCTTTAACTACTATGGTTCTTAGCGTCCCATTCTATATTGGGCGTGAAACACCTGTAATATCCGATCACTGCCAAGGTCTGCAGGCAACTGATCATATTTCAACCGTCCAAACCCGTAAACTTCTGTATTTCAAGTCTCTGATTGGCTAATCTTAGTCCAACGGAATACCCGCATTTTACTAAAGCTTTTTCTGGCTGTTGATTGGCTAATTTTAAACTGTCACAAAATTTACATTATCGTTGCTCTAATCATGACTAGTAGCATTTAAACTCTCAAACTCATTATTGCCTCAAGGTTACCTCATTGTTTGCAACTTCTCACAGTTCTTGCATTATTAAATTACGTAAGCATTCACAAAACATTATTGAACATGTTTACAATAATATAAGCATATGCAATGACTGTTACATACATTTTTATAAATTATTACATACATATTGCTTCAAGGCGGACTGTTATTGAATTTACATATTATATACTTTAATTGAAATTATTCAAGTGTTAAAAATACTGCCTCAGGGAGAATTGTGACACTGTGTTACACAGAACTTTCGTTTGCACGAGTGGCCATATTACGGAGAATTGCTTGTGCTGCACTGCAATGTTTCTATCCGGTTCTGTTGTCCTACAGTTTTCCTCCTCTCCGTTTGCTGGCTAATCAGTTGATGCGAGGTATGTGTCTGTATAGAGATTCATACGTTGTGAGAACACGTATTTCAGCTTTATAGTACGTTACTACTGCTATAATGTCAAAACGTTCATGTAATTTTACACAGAATATTCATGTACGATTCCAATGTAACAGCAAACTCTTAGAGAGAAGTAAGACATTGGTTTATGAAATATAGGTTACAATGTACAAGAAGTCGCTAACATGCAACTTTGACATTTTTCCATCATTATGGGATAAGCATTAGAAGGAAGGCAGCTATATTGTATGTGTTACGTTAACGCCCTGTTTTTATATTCGCGGTGTTCAAACTTTACACGCCGAACATCACTGATTGTAATATTAATTATATATTTATATATTAATTGCATTATTATTTATAGTCGATTAATTATTGTAATTATACGAGCATTTAATTATTGATTGTTATTAGGTTATTAGGCTTAGGTTATAATTAATTATTAGGTCCACTTTTGCAGTTAACTAGAAATGCGAATTATTTTTGAATTTTTTGGTGCAAACGTTGACTGTCTTTTAGGGGAGGAAGATTTGCGGAAAAGAAAACCAAGAAATTGTATTGTTTGGTTTAGGTAAGTACGCCGGAATCACATTAAAACATAACTGTAAGTTGTTCTTCATACTATTACAGTACAGTGATTTGCAACGATTAATAACATACGCATGTTATATGAATTAAGCCATAGCACAGTTAAGTGGTTAATTGAATCTTTAGGTGCATTCAGGTTATAGGTAATCAGTGATTATGAGGAGGCAGTTGATGGTCAAACCTTTCCATCGAAGGAAAGAATATTACAGAGCAATTTAATTATATGATGTGACTTATAATACTGGTAGATCAAATAGTTGTCTCATATCGTTGTCATTTCTTCATTATTCTCTGTTGTTCGTAGGCATTTTCCAATATTTAGATGCATCCTTGTGTAGTGTTAAGTGGGCGTAATTGTCTATGTTTTTCTGAGGTTCTGCAAAGAGTACAGAATCAAGACTTCGTCTAATTTTCATCTTATCATTTCTCTCAGTTGTCAAGGTCACTGTTTTGACCTGGTTCAACTTTCATTGGGACTTAACTTAGTTGACACTTATCATTTCACTAATGTGAACTAGTTGAATTTCCCCCGAAACTTCACTTCTTCCGGACAGTTCTCTTGCCGGGGAGTCGAACACAAGACTTCTACAAGCTCTCGCTTCGTACTACCACTCGCTGCACGTCAAAGTAATCCTCACCAACTCGTTCGGAGAACCGCGCTTGATGTGTCAGCAGAAACGCGCTCACCAACTCACTTACTCACTCACTGACCGACCCAACTGACTAACCTCCTCTCGCGAGAGCGCTCGCTTATATAGCCAGAATCTTCCACAGAACATTCTAGAACTTTCTGGACCCACATTCTTGAGGTGGGAGAAAGAAACTTCCAGAAGAGTTTGGTTATCTACCGATAATGCTTCTGGAGTTTACGTCCGGCGAGAGCGCGGATTATCTTTTGTTTATCTCCGACTTCCTGATAACCTTGGACCATAGTCGCTGCGTCACAATATGAAGACGTAACACCTATCAACAAACGTTTTAGACAACTGCTGTTTCAACGTTAATCAGGAATTGGAAAAATATTAGAAAAGTGACAAAATATTAGAAAATATTCACATGACCTGTATCCCCTCTTTTACAAACCATTCATACATAAGCTTATTCTTTTATCTTTACCTGAGATGAATATTTGTAGAAATGGTTTCATTACATATTTCGTTGTGCAAGAGGTTGAAGGCACAGGCAAATCTGTAAGAAGCGAATTGCTGTTATACTGGCTTGAAATTCCATACTCTTTCCGTGAGCAGGAGAAGTAAACAAATGAGGACTTTATTACTTCAAAAAAGTGTAAAGTATTTGAAAATTCAAACCAATAACAACGAATATCTCGGAAAAAATGCACAAACATTTTATTTGTCATACATAAGTATACAGAGAAATTAAAAAAGAAGAGTACTTTACAGAATATTTGCAGTTACAGATATTTTAAATATGTGGTATTTGAATAAAAATCATTAAGCCAGTTTTGAGAAAATAAAAAATAAGAAAATATTTTCCACATAAATGGTAGTTTAGGTTTGGAGGAGTTTCTTGAAAATCTTTGTGCCCAACTTTTCGTTTTTGAGTTCAGCTGTTGTTTAAAAAGAAAGACATACACACACGCACGCACATACACTATATGCATGATTTTTTGGATTTAGGGAGCTTGAAAATATGTTTTTCCTCTGAAATCTCGACATCAAATTTTTACATGGAATGCAATATTTCCTCTATCTAGGATAGGTGAATGCTAGAGAAAGTGAAAACAAACTTTTATATAAATTATGTGAAGAAATGTTATGAAAATAATGATAGGTACACAAGTCGCATTACTGCTGCACATACAGTTTCTGTTTTATGTCATATTTATTAAAGGTAAAGGGTAAAGGTGCAAGGGGCCCCCGGAACCGGGGCAGAGCACCGCAAGTAGGCCAATCCTTTTTGCTTCCAACGTGACTCCTGGGAGGGAGGGATGAAGGGAGAGACCCGAAGGGCGACCAGATCCGGATGCCGACGGATGAAAGTATGGATGGGCTTCCTAGCGTTTCCAGATTTAAAGATTCCGGTGCCACCCTATCCTACCCGCAAGCCACCAGATCCTCGGCAGTCCTCTATCGGGTGGAGAGAGAGCTGAGTAGTCTCCGCAGCGACACCAGGGAAGAAACCTCTACAGAGCGCAAGCTACCACCCAGCCGCAACCCGCCGAAACACGTCGTCTGGTCCTACAATTCTGAAACAGATGTTGAGGAAGATGGTTACAAAATGATGGGCAAGAAAGTCGTGGCAGAAGATAAACCACGGCCTACCGATCCGTGAAAACCACGAAAAACCCATGGGTCAAAGTTAGCGGTTCATACATCTTCTGCTCCAACTACCTCTAGTATTAAAGAACGTCCCTGTGGCATTCATTCCCTCCACTCCTGAAAATCCACCACCATCCCAGCGTGAACCCAACTACCCCATAAAATCCCATACCTATGGAAAAGAGGTCATTAAGGTCTAAACGGCCAATGTCAACCAGCACAACCGACATTGATTTTGACCCCTGGAAAGAAAGTCAAACTGCTATGTGCGAAGAAGAAAATAACTGATTCGGAAATTGTTCCCATACAAACAACACATCAGTCAAAAAGGTAAACACCTCTGAGGTTATTCCGGCTCCAACCGATTCGAGAAATAATCGAGTGAGACTCTCGCAGTTACACATAAGCTTCAATCAGCTCCAAAGTTTAATGGAAAACGCAGTAGTTGGTGTAACAAATGTAATCCCAATTGTTTAAGAGTACACCACAGATCTGGAAGTACTTTACGAAAGTTTTATGCAAATTTTGGTTTGGAATGACCCACAGGTTTTAATGAGAACGAGGGTTAAAATGAAATAATGTAGGAAAACACTCTAAGTGGCGGCTTTATAATTTAATTTCAATACAACACGAGTTCATTTATTTTCTTTACCGCTATCGCACCAGCTGCTAAATCGATAAGTTGCCTGTCATTCTTGCCCTACATACTCGACAACCCCGCGTGCTCGTGTTTTAGAAGCAGAAGTTTATGCTGTGGAGCGGCTTTTACTGACTTGCGGCACTTATGTAAATTCGACATTCAGGAGAAAATATCCAGAGAAACTTGAATACTCATATGTATGGGAACAGACCGAAGTAAAATGGAACAGCACCACCGCAGAAGGAAAATGAAAATAAAAGTTCACGGTGAAAGCGGACACAGCGTAAATGTTTAAACACATAAGGAAAATAATATATTGGTGGTTGATTCTACTGTATAAAGGGAGTTTCAATTTTGCTTCGCTAAGAAATGGCACAAAACTTGAGTATGCACTAATCACACTGGTTACAATTTTAAACTAAAATATATATTCTATTTTACTTTCTCTATCACTCCTATGTAGAAGGCAGACAGACGCATTTTTATTTATTTATGGACGCTCTTTAACTGCCCATTCTATACTGGCCGTGAAAGACCGGTAATTTTGCTCAGAGACCTCGTTATCAGGCTTGAGGTTCTTTTACGTGTCGTAAATGTACGACACGGGACAACCGGCTTTACTTCCCTTCTTAAGGAAGCCATGCAAAGGATTTTTACGCCCAAAAAAATCATCCATCGGGTTTGAGCCCACGACCTCGGGAACTAGAGGCTAGTATGGTATCCACTACACCACGGAGGACGATGGAGGCAGACGAAGTATTGCATTCCACCGAAAATATAACTCCACCTGAAAATTTGATACCGAGGTTTCACTGGAAATAAGCATTTTCAGATGAAACCAGGAGGTTATTTTTAGAAAAACCTTGTGTTGCATTCACATGACCTTCTCTATCCTCTATCGCTTATTAGAAGGTATCAAATTATTCTTACGGAGGTTTATTTTCTTATTTACTTCATTTTTATCAAGACAAACCTTTGCAGAGGTACTACATTACATATTTCGTTATAAACACAAAGGGAACAGATAGTCACATGTTAAGAACTGGCCTTAAAATTCCATACTCTTTCCATAACATCGCGAGAAACAGCTGAAATTCGACTGGACTTGAAAAGGGTGGCTAAATATTGAACAATTCAAAGCATCAATAAAGGATATCTTGGAAATGGCTGATGCCATAAAAAGCTATTTGAAGTAAATTGTGTGTTTTAAGCAGAGAAACATTTTTTGTGTAGTGCGTTTTCATCTGTCGTTTAACGTTTACCAGTTATACTGGGTGTTTCAGTGGGATGTCCCACCTTTTAATTAGTTATAACTCTGCGCCCTTACGTGACTTTTAAATTGTACGTACATTGCAATGGTGCACCAAGTCTGAAGTTTCGGTGGATGCCAGTAGATGGCAGATTGTTGTCAATTTCGATACATATCGATGTTCTCTGTTGTTGTCACATAACCTTTAACATGGAGCACACAATTCAACAGCGTGTATTTATTGTGAAGAATTATTGGCTCACCAATTCTGTTACCACCACACAAAGAGCTTACGGACGTGAGTAAGGTGTTCTTGTGGTCCTGACCAAAAGACAATTCTAAGTTTAGTAGAGAATGAATGGTTCATTAGTCAGTGAAAAATCTGATGTGTTACACTCACATTACTTTCTTTACTCCTGTACAAGATATTTTTACAAACGCCATTCTGCATATGCTTCATGTTAATCGAGATGTTAATCTGATTGCTAATTTTCTTGTAGATGCAAGGTGGAATTGTAGGCTTTAAGCGATAGTCAAATATTTTAAGAGCTGGTTGCTATGCGGAGTATTCCATCCTCTTTGCATTATCAGGACAAAAAAAAAAGATGAATAACGAATTCCCATTTGAGAAAAAATATAAGTATTGGAAAAATTAAGGGAATAACAAGCAATATTTCGGTAATGGTTCACTCAACAAAAACATGTATGACATAAATTGTGTATTTTAATGCGATCTACATTTTTTGTGTAGTAAAATTTTGTCTATCTCTTATGGTTTACCAGTTATGCTAAAACCGTTCACAGTGAAGAATACTTTTGGAGACATTACCAGAAAATTCAAGATATACGTTTTATTTGTCATGAAATTATCTTAAATATATGAGATTTTAAACAAAATCGTTAGAGCCATTTTTGAGAAAATTAAAACTTTCGAGAAATGTTCCATGTAAAGGGTAATCTGGAGTGGGGGGATTATTTTGTAAACCTTCGTGTCACATCTCTGGAAGATACTGAACCTAAATACCAAGTTTGGTGTTTATTCGACTGTTCGTTTCTGAGTTATGCTGTTCACAGACACACACACACACACACACACACGAAATGTTTCCAAATAGGCTTTTCCTGGATTCAGGGGTCTCAAAACATGTATTGCCGGTGAAATCTCGGTATCGAATTTTTGGATGGGATACAAAACTTCTCCTACTTACTATACGTAGTAGAGAAAGTAAAAAGGCATGCATCATCCGTAGTCACTAGTGCCACAGCGCTCTGGAGATGTTCGTGAACGATTGCTTCGCTGCCCACAAACGCCTTTACTGTTGCTTTACTTAAAGCCGTCTGTCACAAGAGACCGGCTACTCGGTAACGATGTGCCTAAGAGCAGCAAAGCATGGAAAACTCTGGTCATACAAAGTGACAGCAGTACATGAGCTGAAAGAACCTGACAAAATGAAGCGTGTGCGATATTGCAATTGGTTCCTCAACTTTGTGGAATGAAACCAAAACAATAAAACGACGTAGTTGACCGATGAAAGTTGGTTTCATCTCACAGGATACGTAAATTCTCAAAACACAAGGATATGGGCATCAGAAAATCGTCATGTGTACCGTGAGACATTACTCCATCCAGAAAAAGTTGGAGTGTGGTAAGCAATATCCAGTCAGAGGATCATTGGACCAATTTTCTTTGACGAAATTGTAAATACGGATGTGTATAAAGGCATTTTCACGGAATTCGTGGAGCAGCTAGACGACATCGAACTTGCTCAGGGATACTTTCAACAGGATGGCGCCAAATGCCACACCTCTAATGAATCCGTGCCACACATCAGCAGCTTATTCGAGAACCATGTTATCTCTAAACGTTTGTGGCTACCAATATCACCAAATTTGACGTCGTATTTTTCTTTTGTGGGGCCAGCTCAAGGAAAGAGTCTACAGAAACAGACCACGAACCATCCAGGATCTCCAGACAAACATGACAGCCGAAATACAGAATATCGACGTAGATATGCTCAGACGTATACCTGAAAACATGGTGAAATAAGCAAGAATGTGTCTCCAGGAGGAGGGGAGACACTTCCTGCACATCTTGTAACTGTTGTTATTTCTCCCAGAGATAACCTCTCGTTTGCACCTGGGTACGTTTATTTTGTGTTATTTAGTCAAAGACTAGCTCTAATTAAAAAGTGGATATCCCACTGAAACACTCTGTATAAGATTATACACAATTCCTTCAGAATCAAATGGACTTCACAGGCTAATTGAATATATACATTAGATTTATCATGTAAATAGTTTTAATATATGGTAGTTTAATCTAAATCTTAAGTCATTTTTTTCAGAAAATCAAGAATTTTGATTTTCTTGAATATCTTCTTGTTGTATTTTTGGAGGGTACTGAACTTAAATGCTTAAATACAGTTTGTTTTTGAGTTCTGCTGTTTACGGACACACATACGCTTACAAATCAACACACGGACATTTTTGTAAACATCTGATGCGATACATTCACATGATTTGTCTATATCGTTTATACAAACCAATCTTACAAAAACTAATTTTTATATTTACTTCTGTTTAATCCAAATAAGCTTTAGCAGAAATACCTAGATTATACATTTCGTTAAAGATACAAAGGGAACAGCGATAGTCAAATGTTTAAGAACTGCCGCTATTCGCTCGCCTTGAAATTCCATACTGTTTCAATGGAATCGCGAGAAACAACTGAATGTTGATAGGACTTGAAAAGAATGGCTCAGTATTGAAAAATTCGAAGTATTAATGACGGATATCTGGGAAATGGCTGATGCCACAAAAAAGTTATTTAAAATACATTGTGTATTTTAAAGATATCTACATTTCTTGTGTAATACGTTTTCGTCTATAGCTTAACGTTTACCAGTTATTCCTTCCGAAAGAAGAGGACTTCAAAGACTGTTCCCAGAAAATTCGTGAATACATGAGACGTATCTTATAAACACCAAAAAGTTTAGATTTCGATAATATTTTAATTAGAATTTATTTTCTTCTATTTGTTAGACTGTGATTTTCAACTACACTAGACATAATCTGAATACTTAAAGTAAATATTAGAAACATTATTATTCCTTTTTTTTTGTTTAATTTGATTTGATCCGAAATGTAAGGAGCAGAATAAAAATATATATTTTGTAGTTTGGGATAACACTCCGATTCTTTAAAAACAAGTCACTACTATTCTAACCATGGTGTAGCAAAGTTTTTAGATTAGCACAAGAGAAAATACAGAATAATTACTTGGAATGAAGTGCTCAAAACGTCGAAAAAATTAAAAAAAAGTAACATTTTTAGAAATTTTTAATGCCTATTTTGAATTAGTCCTGTAGTTTAAGTAAAACTAAATTTTTTTCTGTAGTATGATTTCGTCTGTATCTTAGAGAAAATTCAGTGAGAATGAGAACTTCACGAGCTATTTGCGGAAAATTCAAGGTATACAGTTTTATTTGTCGAGCTAATATCTCGAACGTATATTTTAAATGAACAACTTGCATTTCTTAAAATGTTCACATTGCATCCTTATACCTCAAAATGCGCATATCAGGTGGAACCTCGATGTCGACTTTTGGATCAAATGCAACCACCACCACCACCACCACCACCACCACCACCACCACCACCACCACCACCACCACCACCACCACCACCACCACCACCACCACCACCACCACCACCACCACCACCACCACCACCACGACCACGACCACGACCACGACCACGACCACGACCACGACCACGACCACGACCACGACCACGACCACGACCACGACCACGACCACGACCACGACCACGACCACGACCACGACCACGACCACGACCACGACCACGACCACGACCACGACCACGACCACGACCACGACCACGACCACGACCACGACCACGACCACGACCACGACCACGACCACGACCACGACCACGACCACGACCACGACCACGACCACGACCACGACCACGACCACGACCACGACCACGTCCACGTCCACGTCCACGTCCACGTCCACGTCCACGTCCACGTCCACGTCCACGACCACGACCACGACCACGACCACGACCACGACTTCAGTTACCTACCGGGACGTCACTTAGTTCACACTGTCTCCTCACTAACGAGAAACAATTCAATTCCTCCTGTCACTTCACTTAGTTTTCCTATCACTTCAATTTCTTCGTGACGTACGAGGGGCACTATTTATTTTGAGCCTAATAATTAAAACAGTAATTTCTGATTGAAAACTGCTTTATTGTTTTTAAAAAATATTCTCCTTTATAATCAATACACTTTTGCATCCGTTTGAACCATTTGTCAAAGAATTTATTCCAGTTTTCTTGAGACACCTCCAAAACATGGTTTTTGAAGGCATCAACGGCTGCTTCTGCCAACGAAAATCGTTGTCCACGCAATTTTTTCTTGATGTTCGGGAACAAAAAGAAGTCGTTGGGTGCCAAATCAGGACTCTATGGCGGATGACCCATCAATTCGATTTTTTGAGCCTTCAAATACTCTGTTAGACGAGATGTGTGTACGCAAGCATTGTCTTGATGAAGAACGATCCTACGGCTCTTGTTGGTTTTCCTTACTTCACCGAAGACTTCCGGCAAACAAATGCTTGTGTACCATTCGGCATTGACCGTTTTACGTTCCTTTAAAGGCACAGTTGCCACATGGCCAGTTTTGCTGGAAAAGCAGGCGACCATTTGCTTCGAAGTACTTCGAGTGCGAACAACTTTTGTTGGATTTGCTTCATCTTGAAACACCCTACAGTCGACTGCTATTTACGTTCCGGCTCATACGCATAGATCCATGATTCGTCACCTGTTAAAATCTTATATACGCCTTTTGAGGCACCGCCATTGTATTTCTTGAGCATTTTTGTAGACCAATCGACACGAGCATCTTTTTGAGATTGCGTCAAATTATGTCGGATCCAACGAGAGCAAACCTTTTTCACGGCTAAATAATAATGCAATATTTTATATATGCTGATGGAACTAATGCCTAGGGTTGCTTCAATCTCACAATATGTTGTATGACGATATTTCATTATTAGTTTTTGCACATCATCAATGTTTTCTGGCACAACACCTGATTTTGGACGACCTTCACGAACTTCACCATTGAGCGAACGGCGGCCACGATTAAATTCGTTATACCAGCGTTTCACAGTGGCAAAGGATGGATCTTCGTCGCCAAATGTGGAAGTTAGTTGATCGATGCGCTCTTGTCTTTATAATCCACGTCGAAAATCGTAATAAATCATGCACGAACATTTTCACGAGTTAATTCCATGTTTTTGTTGACACACAATTTTCAAGTTAGTGTAAACAAAACAAATGACGCTCTATTGACAAAATGTTTGAAGTATACTATGGCCAAAAATGTCAAAACTCCCATTGTAAACGTCAGATTGCAACTACAACATTCAGGATTGCCAGGCTCAAAATATAAATAGTGCCCCTCGTAGCGGCGTAACGAAATGCGCACGACGTAGCCTCTTCTTCCCACAGTTCAATCGCTGGCGAGTCGAACCCAAGACTTCTCCAATACCTCGCGGAAATAGCACTCACTGTACATTACAGCAGTTCGTCACAAGTTCGCTCGAGAACCGCACTTTTCCTCGTGCCGGCAACGCACGCACTCGCTCACCAACTGACTGACCGTCTCAGTTTGCGAGTGTGCTCGTTTATAAGGTCGTTAGAAATTTCCACACAGTTTCAGAACCTTCGGGCGGCGAAACATCCAGAAGATTCTAGTTATCTGACGATAGCATTTCCGGTGTTTAGCTGGATGAGCGCACTGCTTATCTCTGTTTATCTCCGATTAGGCGGCGCCGACCTCCCGATAACCTTAGGCCATAACCTCTGCGTCAGAGTATAAAGAATGTTTAGTTATCTGATCTTAATTTCACCGATGCTTAGTCAGAAATAATTGTTTTGCTGGTGACACGGTTTGCCTAAATTTTCGTTAGAATAATAATTTAAAATATTTCGGGTAGTGGTGACGTCGTTAACTCTCTTTTTCCAACGTGTATTTTCACATTTAGTTAAATTATCACTTAATATTTTACCAAATGTTGTATAGGGTTATTCTAAATTAGTTACCTGGTAATAAAACTAAATTATACATAGTTATCTTACATAGTTTATTTCTATTTTCATTACATACATTGACATTAACATTAAGTTTTATTTGTAATGTTTACAAATCTTCAATGTGACTCCCTTTTGTCACTCGGCAGATATCCCACCTGTACGACAGTTCATCCCAGATACGCGTGATCATGTCCGCATCTAAACGAGATACCGCTACGTTAATTCGTTGACGAAGCTCAGCGAGATTGGTCGGCAGTGGAGGGTTGTACACGTTAACTTTAATGTAACCCCACAGACTAAAATCCAGCGGTGTTAAATCGGGAGATCGTGTAGGCCAAGCTATGTTCCCGCCACGTCCAATCCAAGCGGGAGTGGTGTAGGATAGGTAGGTAGTGACCTCATGGTGGTAATGAGAAGGTGGTCCATCTTGTTGAAAAATGAAATTATCTCTATCTTCTTGCAGCTGTGGCATCAGGTAATTTTCTAACATATCTAGATATGTGTTGCCAGTCACAGTCTTCTCATAAAAAAAGAATGGTCCATACACTTTCACAGAGCTTAGCGCACAAAACACATTCTGTTTTGGTGAGTCACATGTATGTTTCAGGCATTCCGTCGGTTTCTGTGTACCCCACATTGTGGCGATTAACTGTACCACTAAGGTGAAAAGTTGCCTCGTCACTGAACACAATCTTATTAAGAAAACTATCGTCTTCTTCCATCCTGTTCAGCATGTCCGCAAAGAACTCATAACATTTAAGCTTGTCATTAGCACTCATTGCCTGAACCAGTTGCAACTTGTACCTCTTACACTGCAGTCGTCGTAAAATTCTCCATACCGTAGGTTGTGGAATGGTCAGCTCCAAACTTGCTCTAGTTTTAGGCTTCTTTGGACTTCGTGCATAAGTTTTTCTCACGGCTTCCACAACGTGGCCTGCTACAGGAGGGCGTCCCTGTCCTTTCTCCCTATGTCCCACACAACCTGTTTCTACGAATCGATCATACTGTGTTTTGATAGTTTTCACCTGCGGGGGAGTTTTTGATACTTTGTACGAAAACGTTTTTGTGTGGTAATTTGCGATTTAGTTTCATGGAACCACAGACAACATTGCGCGCGCTCCGCACCACTGTAAGACTTCATGGCGACTGCTTACTAGGCTCCAGGTGTTGCGAGTGCTTCACATTTTCCCCGCCAGACGAGCGAGCGAGTGCATGTAGCGAAGTCTGCTGACCATGTTTAAACCTTGGTGATATGACATAAGGTTTGGTGAACATCGCAATTAATTTCCGTCAAAAGTTTCGAAATAATTCATTCATACTTTCAGGTAACTAATTTAGATTAACCTTGTATTTTTACCAAAATCCCCTTGCATTGTAATAACAATGGCGATATTAACTTTTATATATTTATACAATTTTAACGCCCACAGTTATTATTATTATTATTATTATTATTATTTATAGCTCCATTAATTCTGTTGTTATTGGGTAAATGAACTAAGAAATAACCTTGAGAATAACGGCGTGGGAGATGTCTGGAGGAAAAGAGATGCAAATCACAAAGGTTTTTGGAAGAGTATTAGAAGAAGATTTGAGGACATCGAGATACAACAATTATTTAGTCAGATAACTGAGAAGAGATCTTTGATTTTTTATGTCAATATAAAAATACTGGAAAAGAAAAATATATTGACAAAACAAATAAAGAAGAAAGAGGAGGTATAGCATGGTTAAGGGCAGGAACATGGAGGCTAAAAGGGAAGGGAAAGGAAAGGGCTATGCACAAGGTGAATGTCCATTATGCGGAGGAAGGCAAGATATACAACATATTATACTTGAATGTAAAGAAACAGAGATTTAGAGAAAAGGAAGTTTATGGTATGGAATGAATAGGAATAAAGACATACATACAATTCTAGATAAAAACTGAAAAAAATATGGGTAAATACTTAACGAAAGTAAAAAATAAATGGATATGGACCGTTAAAAGAGGAAAAATAATGTAAATAAAAATAAATATAAGAACTACTAAATGTATCAACATGTAACTGTAATTCACAATGACTGCTCATCTTAGTGGCCAGGGCCAAATAGAGAAGGCAGTCTAAATATGTAATAACTTAGTGCTCAAATAAATTATTATTATTATTATTATTATTATTATTATTATTATTATTATTATTATTATTATTTAGAAGAATTGTTGACATTGTCTGGTATGTGTGATCCTTTGTAAACTTCAGCTCTTAAATGATAGTAAATTAAATTGAGTTGTACGTATTTATGGACGCTACTTAACTGCTGTGGCCCTTAGCGTCCCATTCTATATTGGGCGTGAAAGACTGGTAATTTTGCTCAGAGGCCTCTTTATCAGGATTGAGGTTCTTTTACGTGCCGTAAGTCTACAACACGGGACCACCGGCTTTACTTTCCCTCCGAAGGAAGCCATGCTAAGGATGTTTACGCCCGAAAACATCCATCGCCATCCGCCGGGCTTGAACCCGCGACCTCGGGGACTAGAAGCCAGCATGGTAACTATACACCAGGAATTGTACTGAATTGAAATATAAGCAATTATCTTTCATGCTATTGTATTCATATGCTTTAAAAGGATTTAAACAATGGCTAATTACAAATCACAACGTATAATAAAGATAAATACTGCTGGTCTTGAATCAAGTTAAGAAACTTCCTTTGAATATTTATATGAAATATTAATAATCTCTTAGCTTCCTTCTTAAATGTGTACCATATTATAAAGAGAGAAAATTTGCGAGCGGGTATGTATCTGCATCATCAGTTAACTTAACTTGTTGATAAAAGACCTTAAGAGTTTTCGTTTTTGTCAGTCCACTCAAGGCCATTTTTCGCCGCTTTGCAACCGTCCCCCCACTCCATTCAGTTTCATTCTTGGAGTAACAGTAGTATTGTTTTGGCAGTATTGTACCGTGTTCCTCTCACCAGAATGTGTCTATAAGGAATGTGCTGACATCAACAATTCTAGCGCTATCTGAGAAAGAATACGCCTTTACCTTCAACACATCAACAAGACTTACGGCCTCTTAGAAAACATACGGTCTTCTGCTGGTAATGCTGAATGACCAGTTGTTTTTGTTTGACAACGTTTGACTTTAACAACGTTAGCGACTGTTTCTCGGGGTTGAGTGTGTAGAGTTCTTCTTTTCTTACTGGGCATTGTAAATAACTTACTAAACCACTGGAAAGACTTACACACTGCTCCAAGTGAAACATGTTGCGTGATGTTTTTAATGTAGATAGTAGATATATTTATGACATCATCGTGAGCCGCTGCGTGGTTTTATCCCCCTCACTCCTCCGCACAGCAGAAGACCCGCAAACGTTTTCTCATCAGAGACCTACAGTAAAGCCTCAGAGCTTTGAGGAAGGGACGGATTGGAGGGGAAACTGTTGGACACAAATATATACAGCGGGAGTGGGGATTACCATGCATGACCAAGACTGGAGTGGCCAGAATGAAACCACTATAGTTTCGTAGTTGCCTTTCTACAAATCTGCCTAATTTGTTTGCCAGATGGTCTTAGTGGCGTAATGGCCCTCCTTTCCTATACTACGATACGGGTGACCAAACCCGTTAATACACTGGCTTATGGACACTTAAAAACCATCGGTCTGGCCCGGGTTTGTATCCGACCTTGGGATCAGAAATTTCCAAGTTTCGTGGTGTATAGCGGTGGCGCACAGATGGCGAGGGTGTTTTCTCGAAGGAAAGAGAAAACCAGAGCTGCTGCTGTGGACACCAGAGGATGCTTGGTCGAGTGCGATGGGTCTTCGAGCTTGGACCTGTTAGGGGCTTCTGCACGTTTCTGTGGACTCCTGTGGTTCTTTCATTTCACCTCTCTTCCTCTTGGAGGTTGTAGCCACAATAGATCTCTTGTAGGTGGCAGCGCGCGGAGTGTTCCACTTTGTTGTGTAACCTATCAACATAAAGGGAATAGCGTGAAAGAATGGTCCGAGAAGGTCGTGTGGGTGTACGGTAATAGTGATAAAGTCGGGCCCGTGCGCTTACCCGTCATTCTCCTCGCACGAACGGGAAGAGTGCCCCCACTACTCTTAACCACGTGATAGCCCCCACCATAATGATCACGTGATTACCTTTTCCCCTAATTTAGTTCTCCACCTCTGCGTTTGAAAACTTTAGCGCGAATGCCTCATTCTGCTAGCACATTTAGACCTGTTCGTTCGGCATGAATCTTTTCGAAGTTACAAGTCAATTTGCTACCATAGAAGGTGCAGTGGCATTTCTTTGGCCAGAGATCCGCCGCGATGCACTATAGTTGGCTGCGGCAGAGAAATGACGGAGGTTCGACGTGCGGATGCCCAGGATGGATTGGTGTGGCGGTGTCCCAGCCACAAAGGGCACAAGAAGTCAATTCGAAGTGGGTCTTTTTTAGACCACCAAAACATCAATCTCAACATATTCTGCCTTTTGATGTACTGCTGGGCCTACTCCATTCCAGTTGGAGTTGCAGAGGAGTGGGCCAAAGTATCGAACAGAACAGCGATTCAGTATTATCAGTATTTCTTTTGCGTGCAAACTATTCCTTCTTTGCCCCAATTCTTTGAAATAAAATAAATTAGATTTCTTTTGCGTGCAAACTATTCCTTCTTTGCCCCAATTCTTTGAAATAAAATAAATTAGATTTCTTTTGCGTGCAAACTATTCCTTCTTTGCCCCAATTCTTTGAAATAAAATAAATTGCATGTCATTCACGTGGATATGGCAGGCAAGCACAGGGTCCCGACAATTTCACGTATCAGTGCGTGGTGCTCCTACACACCGATATGCCTAAAGATTATAACTGAACTGCAATTGGCTAATAAAACGCGCCAACATTAGCGTCTATTTTTATATCCAATGAAAATTATGAATACGTTTCCAATAATGATAAACAGCTCACCCCCTCGCTGCATTATTGCACGCTATTATTGTCAGTTTCAGTAAGGCAGTATAAGGCAGTGGTGGGGGAACCATGTTGCGTGTATAAGGCAGTGGTGGGGGAACCATGTTGCGTGTATAAGGCAGTGGTGGGGGAACCATGTTGCGTGGAGGGGAAGGTGGAATTTGGTGGATATGGAAGGTAAGCGCAGGGACCCGACTTTATCACGTATGCCGGGTGTACTACATCAGATGTGCTTTCAGAATCCCTATACCTTTTTCGCCGCTTGCTCTGCCATATTCTTTTGAAATTCGCAAACACCACGTACACTGTTTTATCTCTCTCAAGTTAACCTATGATGATTGCGATCTCTTGTGCCATTATCCTTCCTGAAATCGAACCATTCTTTTCACTTAACGTTATATATGTTACTGTCCTTCACATAAGAAAACTATACCTGAATGAGTCTGTATGGGAATAGTTCCTTTTGTACTTTCAGTGACTCTGTAACAGTAAAAAGAAGTGAAACTTCTCCTAGCCTGGCCAGCCATTGTACCTTTAAATCGGGGTTATCTTTTTATTTGAACCTCTGAGAAACTCTGTTCTTCTTTCTGCTGTTGTTTTTGTAACAGTAAAAGGAAATTTGTTAGTTTCCGAAGTATTTCGGAAGGTTATGTTAAAAGTTCGTGGATAAGAAGTGCATTTAAGAATATACTAGAAAATAACAAACTTTGTATAAACAAGGAGAGCGAAAATAAGAAATCTACAAAGCATACAAAAGACTTTAATGCCTCCCCAAATTTTTGCTTTCTCTATCACGTATCTAGATGACAGAGAAGACATTGCATCCGAATATTCGATGTCGATATTTCACCGATATGTTTTGAGATCCCTTGAATAAAACAACTTTTTTTTTCTTTGAAAAAAGGTCCTTGTGTGTGTTTGTGAACAGCGTAACTCAAAGCAAAACTTTACCATTTTGGTTCGGTATCTTTCAAAGATGCACCCCGAAGATTTTCAATAAAATCCCCCAGTCCAAAACTGAACTTTACACGTAACATTTTTCGAAATTTTTGATTTTCCGAAAAATACCTTCTAACGATTTTGAGCAAGATTACACATATAGATGGTGTCTCATAAGTAATTCCTGTTTTTAAGCAAAACTTATTTGGGACGTTTTCTGATAAGAAATTAAACTACTCTTCAAAGTAGAGACATCAGATTCTATGGTCTTTAGCCATCTTTCAGCGAGATTTATTATCCAGAGACGGTACCAGTCTCTGGTTTTTGATGCAAAGAATTCGGTTAGACACATTTCCTTAGCTTCAATGTGTTCTAAATTTCTTCCACGCAAGAAATGGGCCGTGGATCGAAACCGAAGGCACAAGATCAGGGTTGTATGCTGGGTGTGGTAGCAGTTCGACTCCTTCCAATTCCTGAATTTTTGTCATGCTTGTTAGTGCAGTATGGGTGTTGCATTGTCCTGCTGCAAGAGAACTCTATTTCGGTTAACTAATCCTGGTTATCTCCGTCTCAATTTGATGAACTCGTTCCAGTTGTTGAAAATAAAGATCCACATTGAACGCACCACGTTTAGAACAAACATGCAATGGTATTTATGGTTTGTTTACGTAATATGTTTTTACGTAAATTATTAGAACTTGAAGATCTTATATTGTGCTGCTTTTGTTTTGTTTGGTTACATAATTTTAACTGCCCCACGTATGGGAGCCAATTTGCGATGGTAAATTTATAATGTTATTTGTGTATGTGTTTACTCAACATGGTGAAGCCATCTTGTGACGTGATTCATTTGTTAGGTTTGTTAGCTCCATCTGGTGTTAGCAATTTGCGGCAGTATTAGTTTTTGTTTAAAAGAATGCTACTGTTATTTTATTTAATTTTGGTTCTCTGTCCTCCGGCTAGCTATTATCCTTTGGTCGAGCACTTCTCTTTATACAGGTTGTGTAAACGGAAAGGAATCTTTTATCCAAAGATAACACTGATGAAGAAATTTGTTTTACACTTTTATTGTCGAACACGTTAACTATCACATTTACACATTGATCTTAACACTCGCCAAACTGAAACTGTTATAATAACTTCATTACTGATCACTCTTAATTCGCGTACTTCAACTTTTTGTATAATTAACTTTACAACACTTTAGATTTTTCATAATTCTGCTACGCGTAACTTGTGAATCGATAGCGGACGTGTAATATTTCTGCTAGACTGAAGGCGACGTGTATCATACAAATATTTTCGACGAACTGACGGAATGCGACGTGTAGTGTACAAAGAATTTTGATGAACTGACGGGGTCTTTACCTCTAACCTACCTTTTATACTCCTTCACCCAGATATGCCTAAAGATTATAACTGAGCTGCAATTGGCTACTAAAACGCGCCAACATTACGTAACTTCCTCGTTTCCAATAATGATAAACAGCTCACCCCCTCGCTGCATTATTGCACGCTATTATTGACAGTTTCAGTAAGGCCGTATAAACTTACTTCCCAACAATAATTACAATCAACAAACATCTCAAATCAATGTCACATAATAATGCATATTCATACTATAATCACTCTTTACATTTAAATAATTTATGATACAAATTACTGCATCAAACACCAGTGAATCACTCCTTCATAATTCCACCAGACGCACAACATTACTTTACGGCCGAACTCATTTTTTAACGATGACTTTGGCAGGTTGATAGGGACTGAGCTACTGTTTCGAGGCGTCAGGGTTGCGGTAATAGACCCATTTTTCATCACATGTGACAATTCTCCTGATAAATACATCATCCGTGGGACAACCGACAAGCTGATGACAGATATCCACTCTACATTGAGCTTGTTGAGGTGTGAATTCATGACGTACAGATATACAGCTTCTGTTTATTTTCCAAGTTCCTTAATCTGGCGAGGTATGGTAACTTTTGATGGACCAAGTTCCTCTGAACAATCCACGAGTACTTTTTGCGTATTTTCTTCCAAAATTCTGCGTGTATTAATATTCCATAAGCTAGGTCTTCCAGAACGTGGTGAATCTTTTGTGTTTCTTCTGTGTTGAAACGTTGGAACCATCGTGCCACACGCTCACTAACGACAGCTTCTCCTTTCACTTCAATATTTTTCGAGCCGCGTTAGCTGCTTTATAATCTTGTTTCCTGCAGTGCTTTAGAAGGACTCTAATCTCAAACTTTGTGACTTCCATTTTGTGATTGTGTATTAAGAACTGATGGCCAACGCATTCTCGCAATATACGCAATACTAGACATGGCATCCTTATTAGTGCCTCAGTTTTTACAGTTTCACAAATATATTTCTCTGCCAGTTTAAATCATATGTTGGTAATATTTTCAGATTTTACACCAAATAGTTTCTTCACTTGTAGCAGTGTGCTACCGAAGACCGGGATGCTGGCTCGAAGTTCGCTGCCTCTCATCTTCTTACTGTTGTTGCCCGGCTTGTGATAAGACGATGTCGCGGTAATCTGTTCGTGTTATCTTTTTTACTTGGCACCTGTTATTCTTTTACTATTTTGAATTTTGGGTTCTTTGTCCTCCGGCTAGCTATTATTACTCAGTCGAGCAAATATCTCTGAGCAGGGCGTGTAAACGGAAAGGAGTTGTTACTAAAAGATAACACTGATAAAAGAATTTATTTTCACACTTTTATTGCCGTCACACTTAATAGTTCACATCTTTAATCTTTATACACGCCTGCCTGAAACTGTTATATTTCCGAATGTAATTACTGTCGTAATAGTTGCCGCGTACTTCACATTTTATAACTAACTTTACGACGCGAGAATTCTTCCAAACTGTATAATGTTCACCTCACCAGAGATTCCTCAAGATTGCGTGACGTGTACTTCACCAGAGATTCCTCAAGATTGCGTGACATGTACTTCACGAGAGATTTCTTAGAACTGCGCGACGTGTAATTCGCGAATGACTTTTCAAGACTGCGTGACGTGTACCTCGCGAAAGATTTCTTAGAACTGCCTGATGTGTACCTCGCGAATGATTCCTTAGACCTGCATGATGTGTACCTCTCGAATGATTCTGTAGAACTGCGCGAAACATGCTTATGGCTCGAGAATACATACTCCTTCTCCCCGAAATGCCTAAACATTAAAATAAAACTGCTACTGGTTACTAAATCGCTCCAAAATTAGCGTCTGTTTTGTCAGCAAATCATAATTACTAACACATATGCTCTAGGGAAGATATTCCCTTCATTTCTAAAGAAAGGCACGCTACCCTGGCGTCATTTGTTTGTCTCTTCTTAGTGATAAACAACTCACCCCATCGATTCATTGTTACCCATTCCTATTGTCAGTTTCAGTGAGGCCGTGTAAACTTATTTCCTAACAATGCTTATGGCTAACAAACATCTAAAATCATTGTCATACAATAATGTTAATTCACACTACAATCACTCTGGCATTCACAATATTGTGATATAAAATACTGCCTTAACGTGAAGTGGACCTCCTGAAAATCGGAGTTGAAGGAAGGTTTCTCGGAATAGTCCACCTTTTATAGTCTGTGACAGACGTATTATATTACAGCTGTAATATATCACATATTTTTCCTTTGCCGTGTATGTTTGGCGTCTTATAAAAATAAGATCATTTCTGTATCTTTCTCTGACAAAACTTGATTCTTTGGGAATTCAGAGTTATCTCTGTCTTTTTCTAACATTATCTATCTCACTCGTTCCAGACACTTTTCTCCTCAGCCCGGTGCTCTTCGATCACTTATTTAGCCTACTCCCTGTGGTGGGCTTTTCCAATGTGTGGTCTGGTTGCTAATTAAATTTATCTGTTAGCCACTCCCTGTACCTACACATTTTAGGCTTTACAACATCCAGTTCTGTGTGCATGCATAACATTCTTATGTTATATTATTTACTTTACTTACGTACCTATGTACTATTCCTATTGTTTTCTCTTTAAGTAGTATCTTTTATTCTATTGTTATTTCATATTTGATAAGTTTCTTCCCACATTTAATCTTGTTTACTCTAACACCTTACATTTATATAATTTCTTTATATTTAAAGTAAGGTATAGTCCGATCGCAAGAAATGTGCCGATGCCTCTGGTTTCCTATAGTGTTTTTGTTTATTTAATGTTGGCAGAATCCCCTTATCAGTTATGTTCCACACCTACCCGGATGTGCTAATCTCGTATTGGTTTGAACAAAGAAGCGGCGAAAGCGGTGAGAAATGGAAGCATTTTACCTGAGTGGCTGCAAGGTACTGGCCTGACACTCGCCAAATCTGTCCGTATTATTGGTTTGATGTCAAAAGTCTGGCGCTCAAACCCTAAGCAATGAACAGTGGTCGATTTGTGGCTCAGGAGCAAACAAAGCCCAGGAGAGGGGGTAAGACAAATATTATGTGATTTTTACTTTCTCTACTACGTATAGTAAGTAGGGGAAGTATTGTATTCCACTCAAAAATTCGATACAGAGATTTCACCAGAAATACATGTTTTGAGATTCCCTGAATCCCAAAAAAGCATTTTTGGAAACATGTTCATGTGTGTGTCTGTGTGTGTCTGTGAACAGCATAACTCAGAAACGAACAGTCGGATAAACACCAAACTTGGTATTTAGGTTCAGTATCTTCCAAGGATGCGACACGAAGGTTTTCAAGAAAATCGACCCACCCCAGATTACCCTTTACATGGAAGATTTTTCGAAAATTTTAATTTTCTCAAAAATGGCTCTAACGATTTTGATTAAAATATCATATGTTTAAGATATTTTCATGACAAATAAAATGTATATCTTGAATTTTTTGGGAATGTCTCCAAAAGTATTCTTCATTGTGAACGACTTTTGCATAACTGGTAAACCATAAGAGATAGGCAAAAGTTTACTGAACAAAAATTTAGATCGCGTTAAAATACACAATTTATATCATATACATTTTTTGTTGTTGAGTGAACCATTTTCGAGATATTGCTTGTTATGCCCTTAAATTTTTCAATACTTTTCTCAAATGGGAATTCGTTATTCATTTTTTTAATCTTGTATATGCAAAGAGTATTAATCTGTGGCAAAGAGAATGGTGCTGCACCTAGCAACCAGCTATTAAGAGATATGTATGTGCTTAAAGGCTACTGTATTTCTATATTTCCCTTGTAAATATATATTCCCCTTACATCTACAAGAAAATTAGCAATAAGATAGACTCTGCAAATGTTTATCTCGATTAACATGAAGTAGATGGAGAATAAGCGTTTGTAAAAATAGTTTGTACAAAAGTAGAGAAAGTCATGTGAGTGTAGCACATCAGATTTTTTTATATTGTAGAGCTTTGCGGCAGTCACCTCCTCCTGTCCGTTGCTTGCGGCTTACCTTGCTGCATCCTCCATGTTGGCTCCAGATGTTCGCAGTGTGCTGGTTCTCTGCATTTTTATCCTCGGCTAGCTGCAGTAATTTTCTTTAAACTATGTGGGAGCATGGACTTATCCTTGGTAAAGGAAGCGTAGATCTCGGGTGGTGGTAAAAGGAGCAATAGACGTGCTTTGGTTACGAAAAGATGACACTGCCGTTTCTTTTTATTTAGCTAGTCCACGTAGTACACAACACTGATATTGCCGCCGTTAAAACACTGTCCACCGCTGTTGAAACACGGCGCGGATAGGACGCGAAGTTTAAATATGCTCCTTATCTCTTTACGAGTAGCGATTCTGATGTGTGTTTCGAAAACTGTCCTAATTCCCTTTTGGTGGATATCTCTCAAACATCCTGCAGCATCTCTCCCTGCCCACAAATGACAAATTGCCTCGAATTTGTTCCTAGCAGATCCATTTATAGTCGCAGGCTTCTGGGGCTGCTTCCTTTCCTATTGGTCCATTTTTAGCGCCACTCGACGCGTCTCACTATTTCGTATAAACTTACAGGGATCTCATTGGTCCAAGTTTAACATAAATCGCGGCTTTTCCTAAATTTACCGTTAAACTAGCTGTCTCTCTCACTTGGTCACGGCGAATTATCGAATAAAGGAACAAAGACTCTACACCCTCGCTGTATGAACAATGCCCCTGCGAGCAGAGATACATCGTAAAACTACATTTTCTGTCTTCGAAGATACTATTCCTGTAGCTAAAACATTTCGTCGTGGACAGTATTTTACATAGCGCTTAAATTATTTACCTTAAACAATTCATAAATCCTCTAATATTAGTAACCTAAATACATACATACATACATACATACATACATACATACATACATACATACATACATACATACATACATACATACATACATACATACATACATACATACATACATACATACATACATACATACACACATACATACATATCGTTAAATCACCCTTCTTAAACTATACAAGCAGTAAAAAGAAAAAGATATGTACATAGCATGAATTAACATCAATAAAAATTAATTAATCAAATTATCTATAATTACATTTCTCGGGCTCGGCCTAGGCCTAGAGTTGCCGTTTCAGCTTACAAGCCATAAGATAAGTCATATAAAACTTTAACTTAAAATTAAGTGCATGCAAATCATAAAGTCACACTTCAGTTACAAGTAATTGAGTTAAGTGGTTGGATGAAATTGGGTTGTAAACAATGTCCTCTTTATTATATGCCATTTGAAAGGAACGAAGGATATGGGCAACAAACAGAAAATTAGTGCCCTTGGTGAACAAGGTTATAGCGCAGCGCAGTTTTACATCTTTACACATTAAATTTATTCCTTACAGTTCAGTTTTGCATACATAATCTAAGATGCACTATCTAAATTTTCAAGCATGCATTTTATGATCGTTTGATTCATTGGCTCAAAAAATTAATTTACACTGAAAAACAAGGCATATTTTAACACAAACAGCTTCATAAAAACAAAAATGCATGTCTGTACGATAACTTCAATTTAATAAAATCGTTACATTTATTTTCACTTACTAAAGTACTAGAAAACGCCACTGTCCTACTTCTCTAACAAATCTGAATTTGCAAGGTATTTTTCGGTAATTAAAAATGTTTCATTGTGTTATATGACAAACATTTTGAACTAGACGCTCGAGGTTTCGCACAGAAATTTATTTGTCTTATTTTTCAATCCACTACATTTTAATCCACATAAACCTTTGTAGAAATAGCTATGTTGTATATTTCGTTACAGATACAAAGGGATAGTCAAATGTTTTAGAACTGGACGGTATGTACTAACCTTAAATTTCTATGACATTTCGAGAAACCATTGAAAATCGACAGGACTAGAAATGAATAAGTATTGAACAACGCAAACCATTAATAATGCATATCTCAGAATTGGCTTATGCCACAAAAACGTTATTTGAAATAAACTGTGTGTTTTAAAGAGACCAATTTTTTATGCAGTACGTTTTTGTCTATCGCTTAACGTTTACTAGTTATGCAAGAATGTATAAATTTTTTCCCGAATAAAAAGGACTTACAAGTGTTACAGAAAATTCAAGTTATACATTTTATTTGTCATGTAAATATCTTTAATATAAAGTATTTTAATCATAGAGCGATTCTTTCAGAAAAAAAAAGATTCGAAAATCTGTACCATGTAAAGGGTATTTGGAAAGGGGGAATTTCTTGAAGAACCTCGTGTAGCATTTTTGGAAGATACTGAACTTAATGCCAAGTTTGTTGTCTATCTGACATTTCGTTTTTGAATTAAACTGTTCACAGACACAGATACTCACACGGACCTTCTTTCTAAAAATGCTTAAATGTTTTTACTTTCTCTACTACGTATAGTAAGTAGAGGAAGTATTGTATTCCACCTACAAATTCGATACAGAGATTTCACCGGAAATATATGTTTTGAGATCCCCTTCCAAAAAACAGTTTTGGAAACATGTCCGTGTGTCTGTGTCTGTGAACAGTATAACTCAGAAAGGAACAGTCGGATAAACACCAAATTTGGTATTTAGGTTCAGTATCTTCCAGAGATGCAACACGAAGGTTTTCAAGAAAATCCCCCCATCCCAGTTTACCCTTTACTTAGAACATTTTTCGAAAATTTTAGTTTTCTCAAAAATGGCTCTAACGATTTTTATTAAAATATCATATGTTTAAGATATTTTCATGACAAATAAAATGTATATCTTGAAGTTTATGGGGATGTCTCCAAAAGTATTCTTCATTGTGAACGACTTTTGCAAACTGGTAAACCATAAGAGATAGACAAAATTTTACTACACAAAAAATGTAGATCGCGTTAAAATGTTGAGTGAACCATTTTCGAGATATTGTTTGTTATTCCCTTAAATTTTTCAATACTTATTTTCTCAAATGGGAATTCTTTATTCATTTTTTGTCTTGGATATACAAAGAGTATTAATCTGTGGCAAAGAGAATGGTACTGCACATAGCAACCAGCTATTAAGAGTAATGTCTATGCTTAAAGGCTACTGTATTTCTATATTGCCCTTGTAAATATATATTCCCCTTATATCTACACGAAAATTAACAATAAGATAGAGTCTGCAAATGTTTATCTCGATTAACATGAAGTAGATGGAGAATAAGCGTTTGTAAAAATAGTTTGTACATGAGTAGGGAAAGTCATGTGAGTGTAACACATCAGATTTTTTTGTGGATTCAGGGATCCTCAAAAATTATTTCCGGTGAAATTTCGGTATCGAATTTATCTATTATGTATGTGGTAGAGAAAGGAAAATGTTTGAAAATTCAGTCCCAGTGTTCCTTAAGTCCGGCTACTAATGAAATTCACAGCATATGAACGTTTCGTCCTTACACGCAAAGTACCTTTGGGCGAGATGAAATCGTAACCAGTATCTTAATAATCCATCCCCTTCAACTTCGTAGACCACTCGAAGCTATTAACTGCTTACCGCCATACTTCCGATACTGCATACAGAGCTAACTTTCAAGTTTGAAGATAACCAACTTTGTAACTATGGGCATTGTAGTGCTGATCAAGGGGAATGCAAATGCTCTCTTCGTAATGTGATTATAAATAATTCACTGTGCAGTAAGGTATAGTATGTTCCCATCAATGAGAGATTGGAAAATTGTCAGTGGCCTTTATTCTCACGGACCAGTTACAAAACGGCCTTTTGGAGCAGTATACATACGAGTGCTTTCACAAAAACTCCTTTTTGAAACCAAATTTTCTGATTCCTTTTACATTCTATCTCGTAAGTATTAGATTCCACACAAAAATTCGATTTCTCTGAAAATACATGTTTTAAGGATCCTTAATTAAAAAAAAAGCATTTTAGAAAAGTTCCATGTCTGTGAACATCATAACTCAAAATCGAAAGGTAGGAGAAACACCATACTTGGTATTTAAGTTTAGTATCTTACAAACACGAAGATTTTCAAGAAAATCTCCAACTATCAACTACCCCTTTACATGCAACATCTTTCGAAATTTTTTATTTTCCCAAAAATGTCTAACTATTTTATTAAAATACCATATTTTAAAGATATTCTTTTTTTAGTTATATCAATTTTATGTTAATGTTATTAACCACATTAAACATTATGGAGTTAGTGATGTATAATGGTCTCAAACAAGTGGCATTTAGAGGTTAAAGCATATAAAGTTTGCTTACGACCCCTAATTTAGCACCATATAGAGCAATAAAATGTGCATACATTGGAAATCGGTTACCTACTCACTGAAGAATTAATACATCTATAATATCCAGTAAGCAATGGTATTTGTTACACCTCTAGCTCACGTCATTAATAGTAAATTTAACATGATGGAGGACAATTTTGCAAAGCATGATTTGGAAGAGAAGGAAAATGCAAATGTATTTCCCATTTCAGGGTTTTGTTTTCTTTTTTACACTTTTTGAAGATTGAACACTTATTTTTATGTGGATAAAAACGTTCAAATATTGATGGCACAACTTTTTAAAAATATTTACATCTCAAATAAAACATATATGTGGAATATATCCCTTTAAAATACACAATTTATTTCCTTTAACCTTTTTTGTGACATAAGCCATTTCCGAGGAATCCTTATTAATGCTTCGAATTGTTCAATACACTGTCGCTCTTTAAAGTCCTGTCAACATTCACTTGTTTCTCGCGATTGCATGGAAACTGTATGAAACTTTAAGGCCAGCATATAGTGTATAGTTCTTAAACATTTTACTATGCTGTTCTCTTTGTATCTATGACGAAGCGTGTGATCTAGCTATTTCTGCAAAAGTTTATCTCTAGTTAAATGAAGTAGATAGACAGATACATTTTAAGACTAATTTGTTTACCTACTAATAAACTATAGAGGGAAGAGAAAGTCATGTGAATGTAACACATCAGATTTTTGTGAATCGTTACCATTAGATAGGACAAATTGTGCGAGTGGAATCCTTAAATAAAGTTCATGAATTTAATGGTAATTTATGCAACAAGTGGGTAATGTTGATTATAGCGGGAATGAATGTTCATGAAAGCCGTATTAGGATTAGCTATCCATAAGTTGGATACAACATTTTATGCAATCCTAGCATTATAGTTTTTAGAAGTAAATCATGAAATAAATAGCCATTCATAGTGACATAAGTGAGGGAGTTTTTTAAAAGTTTCCATAAATGAGACGTTAGCTTCTCTTCCAGCATTTAATTTGTATTTACCTGGCGTGTTGAACCGATGAGCAATGCATTCCACTCCTGGGTGAGAAGTGAGCAGGTGTTATGGAGCGTGAAGTCACCTATTACTTGCACCCATGTTAAGTAATTATAAATTCGGACCTGAAATATTCTGATTTAATAATTTAGGTTTTTGTATATTCGTTGCTTAGAAAAAGGGATATTCCAAAGTGGTTCTTCTCTCTAATATCGATATTAGGTCATTGCTATAGCTAATACATTGTTATTACCTTATTGTTGGTACACGTGTCTTAACGAGTTAATTGTGCATGATGTTGAATACTCTAACAACCTGGTTATGCACTAAGATTATATATATATATATATATATATATATATATATATATATATATATATATATATATATATATGTTGTATATTTAAAATACGCAAATATTTAAAAATAAGTCAACTTTAAGCATACATTAGCTGAAGCAAAATTATTTATTTAACTTAATTTTTACCTTCTCTACTACGTATAGTAAGTAGGGGAAGTATTGTATTCCACCCAAAAATTAGATACCGAGATTTCACCGGAAATACATGTTTTGAGACCCCCTGAATCCAAAAAAAGCATTTTTGGAAACATGTCCCCGTGTGTGTGTGTGTGTGTGTGTGTGTGTGTGAGAACAGCATAACTCAGAAACGAACAGTAGGATAGACACCAAACTTGGTATTTAGGTTTGGTATCTTCCAGAGATGCGACAAGAGATGTGACACAAAGGTTTTCAAGCAAATCCCCCACCCCAGATTACCTTTACATGGAACATTCGAAAATTTTAATTTTCTCAAAAATGGCTCTAACGATTTTGATTAAAGTACCATATGTTTAAGATATTTTCATGACAAATGAAATGTATATCTTGAATTTTCTGGGAATGTCTCCAAAACTATTCTTCATTGTGAACGACTTTTGCATAACTGGTAAACCATAAGAAATAGAAGAAATTTTACTACACAGAAAATGTAGATCGCTTTAAAATACACAATTTATTTCACATACATTTTTTTGTTGAGTGAACCATTTTCGAGATATTGCTTGTTATTCCCTTAATTTTTTCAATACTTATTTTCTCAAATGGGAATTAGTTATTCATTTTTTTGCCTTGGATATACAAAGAGTATTAATCTGCGGCAAAGACAATGGTGCTGCACCTAGCAACCAGCTATTAAGAGTTATGTCTATGCTTAAAGTCTACTGTATTTCCATATTGCCCTTGCAAATACAAAGCAAGGGGAACATAGTATGCCTTAAGCGATAGTCAAATATTTTTAGAACTGGTCGCTATGTGTAAAATGTAATTCTGTTTGCATGTCAAAAGATCGTTTCTGCAAATGTTTATCTCGATTAATATGAAATAGATGGAGAATAAGAGTTTGTAATAATAGTTTGTACAAGAGTAGAGAAAATCATGTGAGTGTAACACATCAGATTTTTCTAGTGGCTACACTTATTTTAAAAATGAATTTGAAAATAAATAATAAAAGATTATTGCAATTACCTCCAGATTACTAATTTTAATTTAAGTGTTAGTCATTTTGCTTCAACACCTCTTTAAGTAATGCTCTTTAAATTACGCATTTTTTTGTTCATAAGTTCATAATTGTGTTTACAACGCACTGTTCATAGCTGTCACTTTGGAACTGCCCTGTTCCATGTATTGGAACCTATTTTTAATTTCTCTACTACATATACTAAGCAGGGGAAGTATTGCATTCAATCAAAAAATTCGATACTGAGATTTCACTGGAAATACATGTTTTGAGGCCCCATGAATACAAAAAAATCACAAAAAGTTCCGTGTGTATGTCTGTGTGCCTGTGAACAGCATAACTCGAAACCAAAAAGCCGGATAAATACCAAACTTGGTATGTTGGTTCAGTATATTTTAACGATACGACACTAAGATTTTCAAGAAAATCCCCCACCCCAGACTACCCTTCACATGGAACATTTTCCCAAAAAATTTATTTTCTCAAAAATGCCTCTAACGATTTTATTAAAATACGTGTTTAATATATTTGCATGATAAATAAAATCTATATCTTGAATTTTCTGGGAATGTCCCCTAAAGCCCTCTTCTTTCTGGATTGCTTTTGCATAACTGGTAAACCATAAGATGTACCGAAACTTGATTAGGAACAAATGTAGAGCTCGTTAAAACACACAATTTGTCATACATTTTTTGTATAGTGAACCATTTCCGAGTTATTCCTGGTTACTTGTTTGAATTTTCCAATACTTATACTTTTTCTCAGATGGGAATTCGTTAATGTTTTGTTTTTCTCTATGTTCTGGACATGCAAAGAGAATGGAATGCCCCACATAGCAACAAGCTCTTAAAATATTTGACTATCGCTTAAAGCCTATCATATTCCCCTTGCACCTACAAGAAAATTATCAATAAGCTTCTGCAAATGTTTATCTCAACTTGAAGCAGATGAGAATAAGGGTGTGTAGCAATAGTTTGAACAAGAGTAGAGAAAGTAATGTGAGTGCAACCCATCAGATTTTTAAATATCTTTTATCTCTCTTAACGTTTTCCTTCCCCTGAGATACCCTCTATTCTGTTCTTGTTGAGGTGTGCCATGGATTTTACTCATGAGTAGGCGCGTCTACTTCCAACTTCTGCCTTGGTGAATTTGCCAGGAACAATGTTCTTTCTCCTGAGAAGTTCCATTTGAAGTCGCCACACTTGCAATACAGAACAGCATCCGTATCACCCAGCTTCAATATTGTCGTAACCTCTTATATTTTCACATATCACGGGGGGTAGAGCATGGTACCGGAGTTTAAATCATATCAAGCTAACACGAAGTCCGAAGAGGCGAGCTCAACAAAGTTCCTAAAAACCTGAAAACTACTAAAATATTCCTAAATCATTATGGGGAAGGAGGGACGGAACAATCTACATCAAATAACTACATGACAGAAATTTGGATGGACAGAATATATTATGAATTAAAACTGATACATTTTACCTTCTGCTTGACGGAGCGTCTACTCCTAAGAGGTCTACACTGCTCGCTGGTTGAGAGAGAGAGAGAGAGTGAGAGAGTGAGTGAGCGTGCTAAACGCTTACGCAAGATACAACCGGTTTACCTCCACTCCCATTACATCATTACCGGTCTGTATTGGCAACTTAATACATAGCCTTACACTGTTACCAACCACAAATATTACAATATTACCAACCTCACATGCCACATTATAGTGAGCCCAATATGGTCTCTTTTCTTCGTCGCTTCCTTATCAGTTATCACTATACTGAATTAACCCATATAGAGCACATTTGGGTCTCCAAGCCCCTCTCATTAACAGGTTTTGCAGCCTGAAGAGCTTGCATTGGTATCTCTGGCTTATGCTTGTAGGTGTGAGATTCAGTGTTCGCTATCGCCCGTTGACAGGACCACCAACTTTCCTTATCTAATGGGCACCTGTGTTGTGCTGGCCTGTTTTTACTGGCTGTCAAATGGTAAAATGTAGCCCATATGGCGTTTGACATTTCATTAATGCTATTATTGTTAGAATGCAGAGCAATATTTTAACGCTGCGGTTATGGTCCAAGGTTATAGGAAGGTCGGCGTTGGGCAGTCGAAGATACACAAGGATAAGTAGCGCTCGCCAGCGTAAATACCGGAAGCGTTATCGCTAGATAACCAAAATCTTTGCTTTTTCTCCTTATTGAATGTTCGAGAACCCTGTGGACATTTCCATTTGGTGTTCTCGCGAATTAAGCTGTCAGTCAGTCAGTCAGTCAGTCAGTCAGTCAGTCAGCCAGCCAGCCAGCCAGTCAGTGAGCGAGCGAACGATTTGGCAGGTGACGTTCGACGAGGGGTGCCGTTCTCCGAGCGAGTTTATGGCGACTGTGTGCCACTAAGCGGGAGCTACTGCGGAGTGAAAGATTATGGATTCTAAAGTCTCCGTGAAAGTTGAACTAGAATAAAACAGTGATAGTGAAAACTAGTGAAGTTGCAAAACTGGACAAAGTCACAGTATCAAATGATCAATCAACATTTGTCTATCTCTTTTCACACAATTTATTTGGCTGGACAAATTCATAGAGTGATATATCTAAACATATATACTTATATTTACTCAGGCGTCTGAAATGTATGCTACCTTAAAGTTATCTTAGAAGTGTGTATTTTGTCGTTTTCCAGAGTGTAATAAAATTACTATGACATTCATAGCTAGGGAAATTGTAGTAATATCAAAGAAAATTTTAATTGTTCGAAAAAGCTATGCTTATTCCATCTGGCTCGTCAAAGAATGCTCATTATAGACCAGTATTCATAAAGGAAGGTAAATGTTTAGTTGTTTATCGGTTTATATTTAGTTGCTTAATGCAAATTAAGACCAACTTAAAACAGTTACCTTACTAGAGCCAGTATACCTAATTATTAAACCCATATAATTTTCAATTAGTATTCAACAAATAAGGCATACTTCATAAGAAATGGTTCAATGTACTTATCATCGACATGTTTAATAAATTGCCTAAAAAGGCCCACTATGTTAGCTTAGTAGGGCTTTCAGCTATTGTACGCACTTTATATTTAACAACCCTTAATATAATATAACAGATTATTTGACTAATCCTTATATATTTTAATTTGAACCTTGCTTGCATTTTGATGTCTATGTCATTGTGCCGTTTTTATTTTAACTACTGCCTGTTATACCTGTATATGATGTGACGTAACGATGGCGACAACCCCATCAGCGCCTTCACCAGACGTCAAGTAAGGGATGGGGACATCGAGAGGGTTGTAGGTTGCGGTACCCGGAAGGATGATGAAAGGATAACACTATCAGACATGTAATTCTGTTCTCAAGATTAACTTTAATCTTTCTAATAAACTACATTTCATGAGGGAGAGAGACAGCTTGTGGGTTTACCTGGTAGACCAAAGAAGTCCGGTGTTCCATCTTCGTCGATGCCGAGGGCCTCGTCGATGTTGAAAGTTAGTATAAAATACGTCTAAGAAATTGACCAGCGATCTTGCTAGGCAAGTCATAGGCTGAGAGACAGCCATAAAAAGTTCTGAGTTTAAATCTCGACAGAATCCTGACTAGTGCCTAGCTGGTAACTGACGTAAGCGTATGTCAGCAGAAATTACATAACTCGCCCACATGTCGCAAATGAGGTGATCTTTACCCTGAAACTCGTGCCACTAAATCCCTGCTTACATCAGCATCCGGTATGCTGAAGAAATTTAAAACCAAAATTCCAGGATTTACTTACACAAAGTTTGTCCTGAATAACTCGAACTTAATAAAATAATACTTATTACATTCTTTAAAATAAAAGTATAAGCGTCACATATTTGGTAAAATAAATAAATTGAATACAATTCAAACCTTTTTGATATTGTCCAAAACATTAATTTTCCTCGTGGATTTGATTTCAAAATTCCTTATAACCAGGCATAGGGATTCTAGTTGGCTTCTAGTTTTTTGCGTATAAATAATTATCAATATAAAGAATGTAAATAACACCCACCAAGGATTACTGACGGGCAGATAAACGCGGTATGACGAGTGCTGTCTGCAAACGCCAACAGACTGTACGAGAAATGGGGGTGGTTTGTAATCTTTGACGTCACTGCGTGAAGTCCAGTAACAATTAACTTAATTTCCTTTCGTACTGGATTAATACTTAGAAACCCCTATGCTCGCATAACTTTTAAAGCCCAAAGCTACATAAAAATCAACATAATGCAACCCTCGTCTTTCGCTGGAACGATCAACCACCTCTCTTTGTTTATAAGAACATGCCCGCATGTCCATATAAATCCACTTTTTGAGCACAAGTAACCCTCGTAGGCATAAAAAAAAACATTTTTTAAAACTAGAAACACAGAGCTTTGTTGTGGAGCTAAAATGAAGAAAATTGTATAAATATGTATACAAAATGTACAAACATTTTTCTTGATGTGTCTCATTCACGTAACTTTCTCTACGCTCTATCGTTTATTAGCGAGTATAAAAATTATTCTTACGAAAATGTATTCTTTTACCTTTTCATTTTAATCCAGATTAACCTTTACAGAAATAGCTACATTACACATTTCCTTAGGATACAAAGGGGGCAGTCATAGTCACATGTTTAAGAACTGTGTAACTGATTTAGTTTAAAAAAAGATCATGTTGATATAATGATTAATTTATTCTTAAAAGGTGTTGTGGACACCACTCATCTATAATTTGATGTGTCCCAATGTTTTATTTAGTGTTTTTGAAAGTTTCTATACGCTGTCCTTAAAATGCCATACTGTTTCCATGTAATCGCGGGAAACAACTGAATGTTGATAGGACTTTAAGAGAATGGCGAAGTAATGAACAATTCCAACCATTAAAAACGGATATCTCAGAAATAGCTTATGCCACTAAAAATTATTCGAAATGAATTGTGTGTTTTAAAGAGTTCTACACTTTTTACTGCGTTTTCGTCTAGCGATTAACGTTTATCAGTTATACAGGATGATATAAAATTCCTTCCGAATAAAGAGTACTTCACAGGCTATTTCCAGAAAATCCAAAATATACGTTTTATTTGTCATGTAAATATCTTTAATATGTGATATCTTAAAATGTTAGAGCCGCTTTTTAGAAAATAATAAAAAAAATTGAAAAATCTTCCATGTAAAAGGTAGTTTAGATTTTCTTGAAAATCTTCGTGTCGTATCTTTGGAAGATACTGAACCTAAATACCACGTTTGGTATTTCTGGAGTTTTCTTTTTTGAGATGGGGTATTTAGACACAAACACGCGTTTGCTAAAAGTGTTTTTTTTATTCAGGGTGCCTCAAAATATGTGTTTCCGGTGAAATCTCAATATAAAATTTTTGGATGGAATGCAATACCTTCTGTTCCTACGAGGTACGTGATATAGAAAATAAAGAAGAAGAAAATGAAATACAGATATACCAAAATTAAATTCTTAAGAGAGGTTAACAAGTGCTCTATACTTGATCACATAGAAATGAAGATATACGTCAAAAATTAAACACTTTTAATATTAATGAAGAATTGAGAAATTATAAGTGAAAATGGAAAGAGCATCTACAAGGAATGGACAACTCATTATTAACAAAACAGATGATATGTAGGCCAATAGGAAGGAGATCCGTAGATCCGTGAGAAAACCCAGGAGGAGATGGTTGGGACATCTTTGAGGAAGGAACAAGGCCTATGCCTCGGAGTGTAGAAGAAGGATCTTATTAAAACATATAGAGCAGTGTTAAGTTAATTATTATATAGGTTCCCAATCCCAATCTGCCCTTTCAGTGGAATATTTTTCATTACTTTTGATTTTCTGAAAAAAGGCTATAAAGTATTTTGATTAAAATAACACATATTTAACAAATTTGCGTAAGTAACAAAATGTACGTCTTGATTTTTCTTTTCATATCCAGTGAAGTCCTCTTCGTTCAGATTCAGTTTTACATAATTTTATACAATTAAATTAAGATACAGATAATTTATATATTCCCTCTTCGGTTTATATTACTGCATGCGATAAATGCTCTATTGGGACGGAAAGTTCTACGTTATATTCATCTATGAAAAGGTTAAAATAAATTTATATTTGTAGGTTTTTCGTAGCGTTTTAAAAATAATTTTATTAGCTGATTATACAATGTAAATTTGCAGGTACATTTGCAGGTAAACCATAAGAAATAGGAAAAAAAAGGGCTAATATATGTACGATAGGATAGGATTAACTACGAGAGCACTCGATACCGATCCAAAGTGGATATTGTACCTACGCTTCACGTGGGGGCGTCCCCGGCAGGATGAGGTGAGAGCAGACACCGCGCGGCCGGAACCAGGAGCGACGGCACAGTAATGATAGGATCTCTTAAGTTTCCAGATAGTCACACCTCGGCAGACGGACAGGCAGACCGGGAACCCCACTCCACACAAACGGGATGAATTGTCCTTCAAGGTTTTTCGGATACCCGGCAGCCAGTCGAAAGTCGAGGTGCGGAGGGATCATAAAGAGCATCCATTTTTCCTGTCGCGCTGCACTGAAAGACACTTCCGACCCTGAAAGAGACCAACGGGATGAAAGATGAATGAAATGATAAATGGAATGAAATGGAGGGACAGGAAACTTGGGGGATGAAAGGAACCACTCCAGCATTCGCCTGACGACTCGGGAAACTCCCGAAAAAAACCCATGGGTCAGAGTGGGTGGTCACTGGGAATTTAACTCGGGACCTCTCGAATGTGGGCCATAGAGTTGCCATCTTAGTCATCCCGCTCGTTGTATGCATGATGAGTAAAACTCGTTATAAAAGTTAGGGGGAGAGAATAATACTGTCCTCGGTACATTTAAGTATATATTCGTTAAGATGAAGGTACAAGAGTAGGACCAAAAATGGAATTTGGCTTTTCATCCGAGACCGCAAATTTAATTTTAAAACCTGCGTCGCAATGCACTAAAATTAAACTCCAAAAAAGGATGTTGTTTACACCTTTCAGGCTTCATTGTAAAATAATTTTGATACTATTGCATATACATAATTGCGTGAAACTTCCAGGGCATTTTAAACACATACTAATGAATAATAATGTAACAATGAGCAAACCAGTTGCTCTTAAACATACTGTATTGTCACTCAGGTGCTCAGCGTAGCACAAACGTTACACTTGAGAACCTTTGACACACACTTAGAACAGAACACAGCTGATCCGACGAATCGAATTACAGTTGAATAGCTGAGTCATAACTAACAAATGAACTGCACTCGGTAGCTGTCCAAACTCTTCGACTTCTTGGATGCACTTAACTTCTTCACTAACTCAGCTCAACTAACTGACTCAGCAGAGCAGCTACTTATACAGGCCCGCACACAAAGTGGAAGTTTCTAGAAGCGGAACCTACTCGAAATGGCCCGAAAGAATCCTCTGCAGCGGCGAAGCAGTACATAACTGGCTATTGTTCCGCACGTCTGTTCTTCTGGAGGGGACCGGCCATTAACCTAACCGCGGCCGAGTAGACGAGCAAGGAGGCGCTAGCAATACTGGTACGTCGGTAACTTCGCGCGCGCGGTCACAATAATAATAATAATAATAATAATAATAATAATAATAATATGTAATTCATATTCGTATAATTTTACTATATCTTATTTTTAAAAGTACGTGTAGATTTATTTTATAAGCTGAACTGTAAAGACTATTCTTTTGGTTTTAGTAATTTAGAATACAATGATTTCAAATACTTTCTAGCAAAGTGAGTGTAAGCTTCTATTTAAGCCTAAAATCAATTATTCATGGCAAAAAGATACCGAAGTTACTTCAATTTGTATCTGAACCTACATTTATTATTTTCTTAATGTGGGTAAATAACCACATACTAAAACAGATTTGTGTGCTATTTAAATATGGGTGTTGAATAATATCTTCTTAAAACTTGACCAAATGGATGTAGTGCAAGTGCCGTTACAAACAAATCATAGTAGGGTAGTTTTAAATTAAATTTGCTAAGGACCCTATCAGAATATTCATTATATACATCAGGGTGTAGGGCAAATATGAAGGTAATGATGTCCGCTTTGTAGAAAAGAGCTCTTAATGATGCCGCCAGGGAAAAGAAGGAAATTATGATCAGTTAAACTCTTGGTATTCATTTTTTTACGCTGCTCTCAATTTACTTAATGGAACTGCATGAGGCATTACAACCGCCCCTCTCCCACTTTATGAGCAGAACTTTTTAAGCGCCTTTGTTCGGAAATAACTGTTAAAGGCTTGTAAAATATTGTTTGCGGTTGTCTGCTATAAGCGCAGTAAAGCGGTTGGACGCACAAAGCTGCAGTCATATTCTTTATTGCACAAATGTCTTCTTAATGTTCATAATTGAGGGAGAAGGAATAATTATGTTAAGTGCCACTACTGGATGGAAGGGGTATGCAAGTAAGTCATCCTTTAAATCAAAGAGGTATCTCAATTTCTGAGAACCACACTACCTTAGCCAGCTAACCTTGCAATCCCAAGAAAATCCCAGTTAGAAACGAGTGTGAGAGACGCAAACAAATAAAGAACAAAGCTGCCTGAATGTTTGGAGAGATTACGAGAAATTACGTTCTTTAATCTACCAGCCTTTATCAAGGTCAGAGGATATTCTTGAAGTGAAAGATATTATGTATTCATTTATTTATGAAATAAAATTTCTACAGTATTTTCTCTACAAATGCCATACCCCTTAGCTAACTGAGCTATGATATCTACATTGTACAAGTTTAAATGGGAATGAATGGCTATATATATATATATATATATAGTGAATTTTAAGTTCTGATGCCGAAAATACTAGCCAAACTCTGAATTATTCCGCTCCTTACCTGAAGCCAGCGACCTTCTCATGGTACAAGCTTTGGCAAGTTATTAGCTAAACACTCGCGGGAGGACTATTTTTCTTGCGCTAGGCGGAGTTACGTGGTATTACGTCAGCTAATGTACACGCATAAAACTTATGAACGGCAACGCCATGAATACATACATCATGTTGCAAGGGTTACACACAATTCTATCCCAGATTTTTTACCTCTGTTGTTCCCTCGTCAGATTTGTGTGTGCTTTTACGTCATCGCTTTGGCGCGATGAGTGGACGGCCCTCCGGGGGAACAAGTTGCGGGAGTTTAAACCTCTTCCGCTAGTCTGGGGTACCTCTTCTCGTTCGTGTCGTCGGGAAGAGGTACTTTTAGCTCGTTTACGAATCGGACATTGCCTTTTTGGGCATAGATATCTGCTCAGTGGTGACCCCGCACCACTCTGTGAGTAGTGTGATGTGCCCTTAACGGTGCGTCACATTTTAGCAGAGTATCAAGTTTTAGCTCCGTTGCGCGTTCGTGTTTGTCTGCCTGTTGGCCTAGCCAACGTTTTGGCAGACGACGCGCGTGCTGTAGAATATCTTTTACGTTTTATCAGTGACATTGGTTTTAGCCGACGCATTTGATGCGCTGATTGTCTTTTAGATTTGTGATTTTATATTGTCTTTTTATATTGTCCTCTACTCCCCGGTGGATATATGACGCTCATATCCCTCGCATTCTACAGTTCTTGACACGTTGTTTTACCCTTTTATTGACCATGATTTTAGTGTGATAGTTCTTAGAATTTCGTCTGTTGTTTTTTTTAGTGTTTTCGACCAAGCGGGTTTGTGTGTTGGTTTTTAGTTTTTGGCTTTTAAATTTTATATTTTATATATTGTACGGGTGCTTACAACCTTAGCTGTTGAGCGCCCTTAAAACCCATTTTATCATCATCATCATCATCATCACACAATTCTATGCCTGCCAGAAAGACGGCCTTAATTGCGTAGTTTTCTTCCTCCATAATCTGAGTAGTGGCTTTGTGTCATGTAGTTTTTACTATTGATTTAATCGAATGGTGGATCTCTGTGGTCACGGGAATAGGCACAGTTGATGGCCCATTTTCCTAGAACTCACTAGTGCTTTTTCTTCTGTAAGGTTTTCACCATTTATCCACCACTAGGTTCAACGCCGTCCTTATCGCTTCTCTCTGTGTTTTGAAACAAATCCCAAGAAACAAACGTGAACAGTGAGCGATGTTATATTTGGCATGAAACGGAGGGCGTCAAATATAACCTGAGTTAATGAATTCGACTCTGATTCGTGTAGGAAATTATTGCGTGGCCCAGTGTATTATGATTAGAGATTTGATCCTATAGAGGGAGAGGTGGGTAGGAAATGGGTTATCTGCAGCTCTTAGATGAACAACAGTCACTTTATTTATGTCAAACGTTTCTTCTGAAGTATACATGGTAAGCAAATCAAATTACCAACAAGAGAATATTATTTCCATTTTAATAATTACTTTGATCCATAAGCATGTAGATAACGGATAATAATAATAGTAATAATAATAGCCATTACTTATACTTATTTCATAATGATTAGGCCATCTGACCCGTTCAATTTCAAGAAGTTATAACTGGTCATGTCGGCAGGACAAGGATATTCCTAAATCTTCTTGACTGAGTTATTAATCTTCTTATTTACTGCATAATGGCAATGGGGCCCCAGTAGTCAAAACGTCGTAACAAAAGGGCTATTATCATCAGACTTAACATTATTCTCATTATTATTAACTTAACGGTACTCAACTACCTAGGCCCGTCTTTTGGGATGATGCAAAGAGATTTGTTAATAAGTTCTAGAATTATCTATGCAAGAGTCTGTATAAAATTCTATATACCGGGGTGAGGCCAAAAGGTTTTGCAGCTAAAATATTAAATTTAGATACCCCAGCATAAACATTGGGAGACGTAGCTTAGCGGCAACGAGAGGACCAGCAACCTTAACATTACATTTCAGAGCAGGCGTGGGATAATTATAACAAAATACACATAATTTCACATTTAACACATTACCTGTCATTTATTAAATATTCACCCTACATCATCCACAAAAGATTAAAGGAAAGACATTGGAGGTAGATGTTACACACACACGAACTACCACTCTTACATACTAGACCCCAAACGCGATGCGACTCACGCTCTCCATACATCACGCAAAAGAATCATGCTTACTACCCCCACTCCCCACCGCTAGTAGGCTCACCGGCTAGACAGTGGCAAGTTGCCACGCCAAACGAACTTCAAAAACCCCTGTCAAAAGAATTATTATCCCCAACAATGTCGTTACCGAAGCAATATTGTGTCTGGCGTGACAATGACACACATACACGCTACAATATTTATGTATATCGCTATATATACAGGGTGGACCATTTAAGTTGAGACTGCGCAATATCTCCAAAAATAAGCGATGTAGAAAGAAATGTCTTTTATAAAATTTGCTTGATATTATGGGGCAAAGTAAATGCCATTATTCGTGTTTTGTTTGAAGGACGTTATGCTGGTTATTTTAGGGTCAATTTAAATTGAATCTAAAATGACACTCACAACGCCCTCCAAACAAAACACGACTAATGACATTTACTTTCCCCATAATATCAAGCAACTTTTGTTCAACATTTCTTTTTACAACGCTTCTACAGTCTCAACTTAAATGGTCTAGTTTGTATATAGATGTATAAATGTATATCTCACAACGAGATATACATTTTTTAATCATTTAGTATGTTTTAAGAGTTATATTTACAACATGCGTTCAAAATGAACAGCTCTTTTTACGCTATTCCCACACACTTCAAGCAAGATATACTAGTTGGCCCCGATGCGAGAGCGTTCGGTGAGAAGAGGAACTAAACAGCTACGGAACAAGTGGGCGGGCATCGGAAGGACAGTTAGGTAAAGAAAACATTCACAGTTCCGAGTTGCACTTACTAGCAAGGCTAATACCTGCAAATCTTTTCTTGTGCAACTATACATTCTCCTATTGCCTTGCCACCTCTCTTCACTCTTGATGACGTTAAGCATTGTCAACAAAAACAGTGGTGCCCTCTTCCAAGCGTGTTTATATCGTGGTAGACTAGTACATTTTATTTATAATGAAGCTGTCTTAAACATGTGGTATTTTAATCAAAACCATTAGAGCCGTTGTTGAGAAAATAAAAAATAACGAATATATTTCCATGTAAATGGTAGTTAGGGTGGGGGATTTTCTTGAAAATCTTCGTGGCCCATCTTTGGAAGATGCGGAACTTACACACGAAGTTTGATATTTAGTCGACTTTTCGTTTTTGAGACAGGTTTTTAATTACTTTTTTTTAGATTCAGGTAGCCACAAAACGTGTATTTCCGATGAAATCCCGTTACCAAATTTTAGGTTTGTTACAATATTTCCTCTCCTTACTATAGTAAGTAGTATGAGAAAGTAAAAATGTAGTTTAATTTCAGTATCTTTCAAGGTGACAAGACAAAAATGTTCATAAAATTCCACCCCATTGCAAGCAAACCTTTGCTCAAAAATGTGGGTAATTTCTTTATTCGTTTCCCTAAAACGACTCCAGTGATTATAATTTTAATTTAATGCTTCATATACTTCATTTCCAATGAATTCTACATAACTGGGGACAAAAGCTGATTACAGAAAAATTGTAGATATTTTTATTTTCTCTACACATATTATATTCCACCCAAAAACTTGATAGAAATACATCTTTGAGCCCCACTGAATAAAAAACAAATTATAAAAATGTCCATATGTGTTTCTATGAACAACACAACTAAAAACCGAAAAGTCAGATAATTACCAAACTTGATATTTAGCTTTAATATCTTTCAAAGATGCGACACGAAAATCTTCAAGAAAACTCCCTACCCCAAACTACCCTATACATGGAGAAGTTATATTAAAGATATTTACATGACAAATAAGACGTAGGTATATCTGGAAATAAGCTTTGAAGTCCTCTTCATTCAGAAGGCATTTTGATAACCTTGTATAACTGATAAACGTTAAGCGATAGACAAAAACGTACTGCACAAAAAATGTAGATATCTTTAAAATACGTAATTTATTTCAATGAACCTTCTTGTGGCATAAGCCATTTCCGAATATCCAGTACTAATTGGATAAAATTGAATTGACTACGGGGGAGACTCGGCACTGATCCAGAGTGGATATTGTACCTACGCCCCACCAGAAGGCGTGTCCGTGATATAAGATGAGAAGAGACACCGGATGGCCGGAGCCAGGAGCGACGGCACAGCAATGACAGGGTTCTTGTTTCCAGATAGACACACCCCTGCAGACAGACAGGCAGACCGGGGACCCCATCCCACACAGAAGGAGTTCAATGTCCTTCAAGAGGGTTCGGATACCCCGGCAGCTAGCCAAAGGACCAAGAGAGTCACAAAGAGCATTCTTTTCTCCTGCCACGAAACACCATCGCCGACATTTCCGACCCCAAAAGAGACCAACGGGATGATAGATGAATGAAATGAAGAAAGGAATGAAATTGAGAGACAAAAATTCGGGGGTTGAAAGAAACCACTACAGCATTCGCCTAACGACGCAGGAAAACCCCCGAGAAAACCTATGGGTCTGAGTGGCGGTCGCCGGGGATCGATTCCGGGACTTCCCGAATGCTGGCCACAGACGTAAACGCCTGAGCTATCCCGCTTGTTTCCGTTACTATATTGTGTTCACTCTTAGGTTGATCCGCGGTAAAACAAACCCACGTGGCCGGTGCACCGTGGTACAACAGTAGTCCCTTGCTAACAATCTCTCTTGTTTATTAGTGGGTACACAAATTATTCTTAGTCAAGTTTATTTTTCTATCTACTACATAGCTACATTACGCATTTCGTTATAGGTACAAAGGGAACAGCGATAGTCAAATGTTTAAAACCTGAGACCTATGCTGACCTTAAAATTCCATAAGAGAATAACCAAGAAATGAACAAATCCAAGCTTTAATAACAGATATCTCATTTATGCCACAAAAAACGTATATTAAATAAATTGTGTGTTTTAAAGAGATCTGCATTTTTTGTGTAGTACGTTTTCGTCTATCGTTTAACATTTACAGTTATACAAGATTACACACAATTCTCTCCAAATGAAGAGGAATTCGTAGGCTATTCCCAGAAAATTCAGGAAAATCATTTTATTTGTATTGTGAGTATCTTTAATATATGGTATTTTAATCAAAATCGTTAGAGCCATATTAAAACATGAATTTCGAAAACGTTCCGTATAAAGGGTAGTTTGGGGTGGGGGAATTTTGTAGAAAACCTTGTGTCACATCTTTGGAAGATATTGAACCTAAGTACCAATTATGGTATTTTTCCGACTTTTCGTTTTTGAGTTATGGTGTTCACAGCTCCGAACGCATGCGCGCGCGCACACACACACACACACACACACACACACTCACGGACCCTTTTGTAAGGGTGCTTAAAACATATATTTCAGGTAATATCTCGGTATCGAATTTTTGGGTGGAATACAATACTTCCCCTACTTCCTGTACGTAGTAGAGAAAGTAAACAAATCTGCTTAAAACATCTCTATCGTAATTCTTGCCCTGACGTTTTGACATTTACGATATTTTACGATATCACATGACTAACAGAAAAAGTATTGTTTGAACTTGATATATATGTCGTCGACTGGGAATTTGTTACAGGTACAACGTTCCCATTTCCTAACACAGTTTGCAAACAACAATTTCCAATATCAAACTGATGCAGCACCGAAACGACAATATAAATAAATAAAATACGCTTATAAGAATAAATGTTCTGTTTGGATAGGCTGCTGTTTATTTGCGTGTATCGCTACTTCTTTTTCATTTCACTTCGTCTATAAGCTGCAAAAAAGGTTTTTTATGTTTAATGCACTTTTAAAATAACGAAAATATCACCATAGTAAACTATCCCTTAACTGAACATTTCTGTACCGCATATTAAGGGATGTTAAGTATGTATTTTGGCATGAGAGATGGTCCAGTCGGTGGCGTCTTTTATCCTCATTCAGAAAGAAGTGGGTTGAAATCCTGTGTACTGTCCAGTTTGACTAGGTTGTCTGAAGTTTCCCCTAATCGCTAATTATATATCGGATAGTTGAATACCACTAGACAAGGTTCCATTCACAGAAGCAAATGATTAGACATGGGACGATACCACTATTTCTCGGTACGATCTGATTTTTTAACACTGTTACTCGATGCTTGATACTCGATATCAGTTTATAAAAACTATAAAGGCGATAGCTTGTTCCCTGTATAATATTCTCATTAGTATTTTTTCGGTGTATAAACACATGGGACCAATTTTGTATTGTATGCTAATTTTAATTCCGAAATTATTACTGTTTAACATGCTCCAAATTCTAGTAGTTATTACTTTCTCTACTATGTATAGTAAGTAGGGGAAGTATTGTATTCCACCCAAAACTTCGATACCGAGATTTCACCGGAAATACATGTTTTGAGACCCCCTGAAACAAAAAAAAGCATTTTTGGAAACATGTCCGTGTGTGTCTGTGTATCTGTGAACAGCATAACTCCAAAACGAACTGTTGGGTAAACATCAAACTTGGTATTTAGGTTCAGTATCTTCCAGAGATGCGACACGAAGGTTTTCAAGAAAATCCCCCTACCCCAGATTATCCTTTACATTTTCTCAAAACTGGCTCTCACGATTTTGATTAAAATATCATATGTTTAAGACATTTTTATGACAAATGAAATGTATATCTCGAATTTTCTGGGAATGTCTCGAAAAGTATTCTTTATTGTGAACGACTTTGGCATAATTGGTAAACCATTAGAGGTAGGCAAAATTTTACTGCACAAAAAATGTAGATCGCGTTAAAATACACAATTTATGTCATATACATTTTTTTTTTGAGTGAACCATTTTCGAGATATTGCTTGTTATTCCATTAAGTTTTCCAATACTTATACTTTTTCTCAAATTTGTTATTCATTTTTTTTATCCTGGTAATGCAAAGAAAATGGAATACTCCACATAACAACCAGCTCTTAAAATATTTGACTATGGCTTAATGCCTACCAATTCCCGCTGCATCTACAAGAGAATTAGCAATAAGATTAACATCTCGATTAACTTGAAGCATATGGAGAATAAGCGTTTGTAAAAATAGTTTGTACAAGAGTAGAGAAAGTCATGTGAGTGTAACACAGGTTTTTTTTTATCTTGAGAATGCTTTAGGTTATATTTCCCCTATTATGTCAAGATTAATAATTAATAATAATAAATAATAATCATTTCTTTACTTCCCTTTTTATGTAATTATATTTGTGTTGAAAACTTTCTTTAAAAGAATTTTCTACCCATATTACGGAAATTAGACGTACGGTATACCTATAGGCTACGCTCGTGACCCGAGTTTGACCTGCGTAAATCTAAACTATCGCATTATCTCGCTCTGATTTGTTCTTTTGGGTGGATTTACAGATGCTGGTCACCGGAATAGGTAAATGTAATGACTGAGAATGAGTCACCAAGCCAGACTATTGCAGAAACGTGATTCAGCTTCATTCATAACTCAGTGACGCTACATGTTACATGAATACCTCTGCTCCTTTCCCCATTGTTTTGCATTCCTTCATTTACACACAAGTCTATGGAATGTTGCATTGATTTACACACAGGAAACGCAGTCAAGGTCTATCAAGAACTATAGTCCGGCAACACTTTGGGGACACGTGCGAGACAATAACATGAAGTCACGACTCTTTCATTCCTTATCTAGTATAAATTTAAACGCAATAACTGTCAATAATACATTTGGAAGTATCGAAGACTTATCTCGAAGTGTTAGACATGCTTCGATACTTTCGAGTATCGACGGTATCGAGGTCCCATCCCTAATAACAATGCTGACCACGCAACTTAGTTCATCTATCAACAAGTTTTCCAACCATATGGTAACGGAAGACCACAAAACTAAGGCCCTCTGTTCGGCATCACCTAATTACATCACATTTGGGAGCAGCAAAAATAGAAACGAGGATATTTAAGTACGTACTGATGTATCTCCGACCTCTCCCAGCCTCGCCCTTCTACATCCTTTCAAAATGTATATCTCGTTTATGTCAAATAAAATTTGTGGCGTTAACCATTTCCGAGATATTCTTGTTTTTAATTTGAATTTTAAATACTTACACTCTTTTTAAGAGGTAAGTCTCTACTCGTTTTTTTCTCGTGGTAATGTAAGGAATTTTATAGCCATCACATATGGATTCGTTTTTTTAAGAATATCTGAATATATCTGTGTTCTTGTTTTACCTGCAACAAAATGTTTACATGTGTAATAGAGTTTATCTCAATTAACAAGAAGTAGATAGAAGAATAAGCTTTTGTGAGGATATTTTGTGAAAGAGTGAGTAGAGAAGGTCATCTGAATACCTTTACGTATGGTAAACGATGCACTACATTCCCTTGAAAAATTTGAAATGATACCTTGTTTTCGCCGACTTGGTTTCAACAGTTTTTATCTTCCCTTCTCGTTGGACGCTAAACGTTTTGGAGGAATTCATATAGTCAGAAACAATAAGAAAAGGCTTCGAGACGACTCTAAGAACGTCGGAAAGAACTCTGCGGTTCTTAAAGTACGATAAGTAACCAAATTCGGGAGTCGAAGGACTTGGGCAGGTTTTTAGATTACTCGAAGTCTACTATTTAGATTTAAAGTTTTAGAAGTGAATCCGAATGTAGGAGGGACATCCAGAAGGCAAAGTACGATTTGGCGTAATTAAATAATAACGAAAGATATAAATATAAAACTTTATTTACAAAGATACAGTACCTTACTCTATTTCTCAATGTAATCGCCATTGCTGTCAAGGCATTTATTGTAACGTGGTACCAGTTTCAATGCCGATGTTATACTCTTCTACCGCCAAAGACTGTCACTGCCTCTTTCAGGTCTTCATCGGCTGGAAACTGTTTTCCACCCTAAAACTTCTTAAGTTTCGGAAACAAGTGAATATCTTGAATTCTTTCATCAACATTTGCTTTCAACTCATCCGTAATAAGTGATGGCCCCCCACACCGGTCTTCGTCGTGCACACTGGTTCTTCCTTGGTTAAACATCATGCACTATTTCCTATAGTGTCGTGAGAAAGGTCAAAAGACGACTATGCGATATAAACAGGCAGAAAATAGAATCTGAATGTAGACAAAGATCAACATTGGAGCTACAAAATGAAATAAAAACTAGATGGGGTAAGGAAACATATATTTTGGAATTAGGTATAAAACAGAGGACTGGAATAGCATGGCTTAGGTTGGGAGGGTGGAAAGCTCGCAAGATTGTTGATGACGATGGCAGGAGGATTTGCCCATTATGCGGGGAACAAGAAGACTGGACGCATATTTTGGCAGCATGCATGCAGAAGGAGAGTATTAGGAAAAAACTATTACCGGAAGTATTTTTGGCTTCCAACAGACGGAGGACAGCATGCTGGGACATGATTCTAAACAGCCAAAACTGGCCAAGCTTGGGCACATACTTAATGGAAGTACGTGTACTAAGAGATAAGGTGTTTATGTAATCTTTCTTTAAACATATGCGGTGCTTGAGTACTTGTGCGCGACTGTGTGTGTGTGTATGTGTGTGTGTTTGAGGTGTGATTCAGAGTGTTTTTTCAATTTTATATGTATGTATATAGTGCGGTAATTATAAAAAAAAATAATGGTTTTCTGGTTGATACTGCAAGTCACGTATACAGACCAGGTATTTTTCTAGAGAGCATGTACGGTCTTATGACCCATGTGACTGTGTTATGCAATTAATGTAATACTAAATACTTAATAAATACCACCACCACCACTACCACTATTTCCTCATTGATGACCAGCCATTGCAGTGTCACCATACACTTGCATTATTTGCCAATAAATTTCTTTTGGCTGAACATTTTGTGCATTCAACCTCACAGCAACGAAACACGACTAACACTGAGGTGGAGTAAGGAGCTAACTAACGTACATACAATTGTGGTGATGGGAGACCGGCACGAGAGTGATTTGCAATTGTTTTTTACTTTCTGGATATCCCTCGTATTTCGCTGTGCGAATTCCGGAAAAAATATGTTGTCTTATATTCACATAGCTTTATCTACACACTATTCTACAAACTCTCTTACAAAAGATTTTTCTTCTAATTCATATTGTGACTTTGTCCAGTTTTTTTCAACTGTCACTTTTCTTAGTTCTCACTGTCACTGTTCTCAGTTCTTAGTTTGTTCAACTTCACTGAGAGTTCATCTTCATACTATCGCTTCACTAAGGTGAACTAGTTCAATTTCACTAATGTCACTTCACTTCCTTCGTGACGAAACCTCTTCACGCTGGATGGTTCACTTCCTTTGGGAGTCCAACACAAAACCTCACAACCCATCGCTCCGCCGTAGCACTCGCTGCACGTCACATCAGACGTCACCAACTCGCTCGCAAAATTGCTCTTGCTGTCGCACGGGAAAATCACTACCAACACGCTCGCTCACTAACTGACCGACACAACTCGCACCGATTCGACTGCTGCGCGAGCGCTCGCTGATACAATCAATGGAATTTTCCACAAGATTCTCGAACGTTCTAGAGCTATTTCGACTCACTTTCTGGAGAAGGGGAGGGGAGAAATACCTTCCAGAAAGTTCTAGTTATCTCCCGATAGCGCCCTATGTTTACACTGCTAGCGGCAGTTATCTTGTTTACTCGGATCGCTCGGTGCCATCCTCCAGATAATCTTGGGTCATAACCGCTTTAAAAGCTGTCTTTGAAAATCTTCTCTGCATGACCGCAAGAAAGAACTGAGTTGACTACTTAGAACTTCAAAAACTTAAAGTATTAAAAAGTTTATACCAATTATCTAGAAAATATTTCTTGCAATAACATTTATTTAATATACATTTTGTGTTTAAACAAGATCTACATTTTTTGTAGTAAGCCTTTCTTCATCTCTTATGGGTTACCTATAACACAAAATTGCTCAAGTCGTTCAGAATGAAGAGGACTTAACAGGAATAAATGCAGATTCTGTTGTGATGCAAATACCTTAAACAGGTGCTATTGTAAAAACATTTTATAGCCATTTTTGGGGACATAAACAATAGCAAAACGTTTTCCATACATAAAGAAAATTTCGTGTGAGATGTTTTCTTGAATATCTTCGTGTTGCAGCATGGACGATGCTGAAGTTGAATACCAATTTTGGTATTCATCCGACATTTATTTTTTGTTATACTTTTTACAAATAGACAAGCATACACACACGCTGCGCACCTTTTTTACAACTGCGGATTTTCGATTCACGGGATCTCACAACATGTATTTCTGATATAGAACTTTTGGTTGGAATACAATACTTTCTCTATTACTATAGAGAAGTAGTAGAGAAGTAAGATTAGTTCTCCCTTTCTGTGTCTCTCTGGCTGTCTCTCTCTCTCTCTCTCGCTCGTGACATATTTTCCAGCAGGGGTAAAAGAGCAAAATTGGATAGAAAATAATTAATTCGATTTTCCGCTATGCATACAGGGATATCTCATTAAGGTCCGAACCTTAATAAAAACATCCACTTCCGTGTTCATTTCCGTAAAAATCGGATTTGAAGAAGTGTTCTAAAGTCACAAGGGAATATATTTTATTTATTTCTATTTTTTATCCAGAATATTTATTAAAGCACAGTAATATCTATACCGATACAATGGCCGAGATGGTTAAGTCACGGACTCATGAATGGGAGGTCCGCTCTGACTAAGGTTTTACTTTCCAGGGTTTCTTCAGTCCAGATAACTGGCAGATGCCGGGGAAGTACCTAAACTTAGGTCTGCAGCGTTTTCTTCCAATTGTTTTACAATTTATAGTTAAATATATATATATATATATATATATATATATATCATTGATGTCCACTGATTACGGTGGCGTATATAGCAATAGTATAACAACTTAGTAAAATCCCTTGGTCTACGGACTGCGCGAGTATTTAGGAGGAATAAATCGCCCCACTCTACTTGTCTTTTGTCTGTAGTTAGCGAGTTATCCAATGAGGTGTCTTAAAGAATACGTGGGCTGATACGCGGGAAGCAAGTGCCACGTCACTGTTGTGAACATAGAAATTTTATAGTGTAGAAAAATTTAATAGGATCTTGTTCACATCGTGATAACTCAAAAACTAAAATCCTTATTCGAGTTCTGTGAGAGGTGTATTAAAAAGCAGAGTTTCAAGGTGGTGATGTGTGATTGGTCTCTCTATAAAAAATTAAAGCCGTTAGTTTTCTTTGTAAAACTTCAAATGAAATAATTTGTATTATGAAAATGAATCAGCAAGGAACCTTTTTCCTTGAAGAGGGAAATAGGGCGTGGAGATATGAAATACCCTAAAAAGTGTGGATTAACTTTTGAAAGATATCCCATGATAATATCGCATGTATGTGAAATGCTATCGCTAGTTATATGCAAACATTTGTTTTCACACCCGCTGCACCTTGCTCTTTGCGTGGCATGTCACAGCAATCTAAAAAAACAGCATTTTTATTGCAATGCTCTTGACTCTTTAGCCCTGCCTCTACAATTGGATAGTTGCAACAATGGTGTGATAAACGACTTTCTGAGAATAAAATAAAATAAAACAAAACACCGGCTAAAGGAAATTATGGTGTGTGGTGCTTAAGTAGCGACTCAGAGGTAGATTAGAAGAGGTAGGCCCACCCAACGCAATTAGAGAGAGGGAATAAATGGCCAGGTGAGTTACCACTCCCAAGGGGTTTTTCTAAGTTGCTGAACTATAGAAGATCACTTTAGTTTAGTTTATTGTGCACATTCCCGCTACAATGTACAATATTCTGCTACGTTTATACATAATGCTCCTACTTTAATATGTACATGCCTGATACCTTCCTTTGTATTGCAGAGCCAGTATGATTCCCTGGCCTTCAACATTTACTTCCCTTTGTTGAAACCTTAGTATATTTAATTTTATCTCCCAGATTTTCTCTCACCATTTTTTTTAAATCTTCACATTCAGTTAGACTTTTCTCGTCATCACAAAATTCACACATACCTTTATCATTACCTCTTAAGCCATTTAAGAATCGTTCCCGTTGTCATCCAAACTAACCCTTCCTTTTATTTTTTATTACACTGCTTTATATACCTTTCTCTAAACCCATTCCCTTTTTATTTTCCTGTACCATTACAGAGATATTTTTGTTTTATATACTTCACAATATCTGCTTCCTTTCGAAATCCTCTACTCTTTCTCTCACTTGTTTTAAAAAATTTGGACTGTTCCTTTCCACTTGTAACCATAAATCTTTCATTCCTATTTCTTCCAGCGGTTTTTCAACAGAACGGAAATAAAACACTATAAAACAAATTTGATGTGACACATTCGCATTAATTTCACACCATGTCGTTTGTTATAATATAGCTTCTACAGACTATACTTATTATTTACTTTATATTAATTCAGATAACCTTTGCATAAATAATTTCATTACCACTTCGTTATAGGTACAAGGGGGATATAGGAAACCAAATAGATAATCTGATGTTTAAAAGAGAATCGCTTACTATATGATGGTCTTTAAATTTCACACCCTTTTCTGACATCTGAATAGTGACAGAACTTTAAAAATATGACTTAAGTATTGAAAAATTCAAACCAATAATACGGATGATTCGGAAATAACAATGCCACAAAACGAAATAAATTGAGCTTTAAAGAGATTTACATCTTTTGTGTAGTAAGTTATTGTTTGTCATGGTTTACAAGTACAAAATTATACAAAATTATACAAAATTCCTTCCGAATGAAGGAATTAACAGACTATTACCAGAAAATTGAAGAGGTACATATATCCTGTCATGTAAACGTTTAAAATCAAAATCATTAGAGCCATGTTTGAGGAAATAAAAAATATCGAACGTTTTCTATGTAAAGGCTAGCTTGGAGTGAAGTGAAGTTCATGAAAACCTTCTGTGACATCTTTGGAAGATGCTGAATTGCAATAGAAAGTTTGGTATTTATCCGACTGTTTTTTTGTGTGATGCTGTCCAGAGGTGCACACAGAGACAACTAGGTGGAAATTTTATTAAAAATGATTCCTTTATTGATGAAGTTCGATATATCTCGATATTGAGGTTTTGGAGGGCATGCAAAACTTCCTCTACCAACTAGGTACGTGGCAGAGAAAGTAAAAGCAAACGTCTATATCCGTTAAAACTGGAGTTTGGAACATTACTTATTTCAACGTATTGACTGTTTTCTTTTAGAACTAAGACTATATTATAGGAATGTAAGTTTGGTCCATGTCCGTTTGCCCCCTCTTCACCCTAAACGAGCGTTGTCACATACAGCCTACCAAACGTACGTTAATTAGGTGTACACAAGCGTCTATTGTCTGCGGGTTGCAGCATTAAATGCCACAGGGGCATGTGCTTTGATTGCACACCTTAAGCCTGGGGAACCGACTGTGCATATGGCTTCGATGCAGGTTATGTCATCAACGCATGAAATAATCATTTCTTGTATGTCAGTGCGGTGCCGACAGCACGTGCTGACTCAGAGCAACTGTGTAATCTAAGGATATGTTTAATAGCAATTTGTGATATATGGGATTAAAAATCTGATGTGTTGGACTCGCATGACTTTCTCTACTCTTGTACAAACTATTTTTATAAACGCTTATTCTCCATCTGCTTCAGATTAATCGAGATAAACATTTGCAGACTATCTTATTGCTAATTTTCTTGTAGATGCAAGGAGAATATGGTAGGCTTTAAGCGATAGTCAAATCCTTTAAGAGCTGGTTGCTATGTGAAGCATTCCATTGTCTTTGGATGTCCAGAACACAAAAAAAGAACAAAAAAAAAACAAGCAAACGAATTCCCATTTGAGGAAAAGTATAAGTATTAGAAAATTCAAACAAATAACAAGGAATATTTTGGAAATGGTTCACACGACCAAAAATGCACGTGACATAACGAGATGAAGAGGACTTTTGGGAACAATCCCATAAAATTCAAGATGTACATTTCATTTATCATGAAAATATCTTAAACATATGATGGTTTAATCAAAATCGTTAGAGGCATTCTTGAGAAAATCAAAATTTTCGAAAAATGTTCCACGTGAAGGGTAGTCTGGGTGGGAGAATATTCTTGAAAATCTTCGTGTCGCATTCTTGAAAGATAGTAAATTCAAGTACCAAGTTTGGTATCTATCTGACTTTTCGTTTTTGATTTATGCTGTTGACAGACAGGCACACAGGTTTCCAAAAATGTTTTACTTGGATTCAGGCACCTCAAAACACGTATTTCCGGTATCGAGTTTTTGGATGGAATGCAATTATTGTCCCTACTTAACATACGTAGTAGAGAAAGCAAAATCTGATGTGATTCATTCACATGACTTTCTCTACCCTATATCGTTTATTAGTTGGTACAAAAACTAGTTTTACTAAAACTTATTTTTATATCTAATTCATTTTGATCCAAATAAGCTTTTGTGAAATAATTGCATTACACATTTCGTTATAGATACAAAGGAAACAGCGATAGTCAAATGTTTAAGAACTGGACGCTGTATGCTGGTTTTAAAATTACAAACTGTTTCAATGGAATCGCGAGAAGTAACTGACAGGACTATAAAGAATATATTGAGCAATTCGAATCATTAATAACGGATACCTCGCAAATGGCTGGTGCCACAAAAATTGTTTGAAATGAATATTTGTTTTAAAGAGATCTATATTTCTTGTGTATTACGTTTTCGTCTGTAGCTTAACATTTACAGGTTATACAAGATTATACAAAAATTCCTGCCGAATGAAGTGGACTTTGAAGGCTATTCTCAGAAAATTGAAGATAAACATTTTATTTGCCATGTAAATATCTTTAATATATGGCATCTTAACCAAAATTCTAGGAGGCATTTTTTAAAAAATAAAAAAATTTCGAAAATAAAACACTCCATGTAAAGGGTAGTTTGGGATAGGCTAATTTTCTTGAAAATCTTTTTGTCGCATTTCTGGAATATGCTGAACTTAATTACTAAGTTTGGTGTTGATCTATCGTTTCGTTTTTGAGTTATGCTGTTCAGTCACACACGCAGACAGTCGCACACACGGACATTTTTCTAAAAATGCTCCTTTTTGTGTTCAGGGGGCCTCAGAACATGTATTTTCGGTACAATATAGGTGTCGAAATTTTGGGTAAAATTCACCACTTTCTCTGCCCACCAGTTATGTGGTAGAGAAAGTAAAAAAATATGTTAACATTGAAAGTCCAAGGTATGTCGAGTTTGATGATTTTCACAAACTTTTTAATATACGATGGCTGATCAATAAAGACTGAGACTAATTTTTTTCACAGATATTTTTACTCCATTTCAATGTTGACATGGTCTTTTTCAAAGTAGTCCTCTCCTACTTGAATGCACTTTTTATAGCGTCTCTGCCAGTCCTCGAACACATGGTACAGGCCATTCTTTGTCAGGTCTTTGAGAATCGCCTCACTTTTCTTCAGCACTGCTTCAGTGCTCTCAAATCGAATGCTCCGGCCTTTGCCTTTAGTGATGGGAATAAAAAGAAATCATAGGGGACAAGATTGGGGCTATAAGGCAGATGCGGCACACAGGTAATGTTGAATTTAGCCAAAAATTCCTGGACTTGATTTGCAACGTGAGGCCGCACGTTGTTGTGATAAGTTCTGGATGTTTCCTTGCAATGTGCTTCCTCGGTGTAACCAATACTGACGTGTAGTACGCTGCTGTAACAGTGGTGTGCGTGGGAACAATAATCACAGCAGCTGTGTTGATGTTGACTTCAGTCACAGCAGAAGCCGAAGCACCAGGCCCAACTTGCTTAGCACAGAGGACTCGCTCTACTTTGAAGTCTTTGAACCACCTAAACACTGTTGCACGAGGTAGTGCATTTTCACCGTATGCTTGCTTCAGCTTTTCCAAAGTTTCAGAGGCTGTATGATTTAAACGAAAACAAAATTTTATTGCTCCTCTTGTGTCACCTTCATTTTGTGGTATGCGAAATTCAACTAGGGTCAACAATATACAGCATTACTACCAACCTACCAATACGAGAGTGCTGCCGCCTATGGACATTATACATGAAACCCCGCTCTTTTCAAATATTCATGGTAGAGACAGGAAACTCTCAAGAAAGCTACAGGAAAAAATCTGATGTGTTACACTCACATGACTTTCTCTACTGTTTTACAAACTATTTTTACAAACGCTTATTCTCCATCTACTTCATGTTAATCGAGATAAACATTTGCAGACTGTATCTTATTGCTAATTTTCTTGTAGATGTAAGGGGAAAATATATTTAGAAGGGCAATATTGAAAAACAGTAGCCTTTAAGCACATACATATCTCTTAATAGCTGGTTGATAGGTGCAGCACCATTCCTTTTGCCACAGATTATAACTCTTTGCATATCCAAGACAAAAAAATCTGATGTGTTACACTCACATGACTTTCTCTACTCTTGTACAAACTATTTTTACAAACGCTTATTCTCCATATGCTTCATGTTAATCGAGATAAACATTTGCAGAGTCTATCTTATTGCTAATTTTCTTGTAGATGTAAGGAGAATATATATTTACAAGGGCAATATAGAAAAACAGTAGCCTTTAAGCACATACATCTCTCTTAATAACTGGTTGCTAGGTGCAGCACCGTTCCGTCTCCCACAGATTAATACTCTTTGCATATCAAAGCCAAAAAAATGAATAACGAATTCCCATTTGAGAAAATAAGTATTGAAAAATTTAAGGGAATAACAAGTAATATCTCGAAAATGGTTCACTGAACAAAAAAAATGTATATGACATAAATTGTGTACTTTAACGCGATCTACATTTTTTGTGTAGTAAAATTTTGTCTATATCTTATAGTTTACCAGTTAAGCAAAAGTCATTCACAATGAAGAATACTTTTGGAGACCTTCCCAGAAAATTCGAGATATACAATTCATTTGCCATAAAAATGTCTTAAACTTATGGAATATTATTCAAAATCGTTAGATCCATTTTGATAAAATTAAAATTTTTGAAAAATTTTCCATGTAAAGGGAACCTGGGGTGGGGGATTTTCTTGAAAACCTTCGTGTTGCATCTCTGGAAGACACTGAACCTAAATACCAAGTTTGGCGTTTATTCGACTGTTCGTTTCTTGAGTTATGCTGTTCACAAACACACACACGCACACAGACACACACACGGACATGTTTCCAAAAATGCTTTATATGCATTCAGTGCACCTCCAAACATATATTTGCTGTGAAATCCCGGTATCGAATTTTTGGGTGGAATACAATACTTCCCTTACTTACTATACGTAGTAGAGAAAGTAAAACATCCGATGTATTACACTGACATGATTTTCTCTACTCTTGTACAAACTATTTTTACAAACGCTTATTCCCCATCTGCTTTATGTTAATCCAGATAAACATTTGCAGAGGCTATCTTATTGCTAATTTTCTTGTAAATGCAAGGGGAATATGGTAGGCTTTAAGCGACAGTCAAATCTTTTAAGAACTGGTTGCTATGTGGAACATTTCATTCTCTTTGCATGTCCAGGACATTAAAAAAAAGGAATAACGAATTCCTGTTTGATAAAAGTGTAAATATTGGGAAATTCAAACAAACAACAAGAAATATCTCGGAAATGGTCCACTCGACAAAAAAATGTATATGACATAAATTGTGTACTTACACACGATCCACATTCTTTGTGCAGTAATATGTTGTCTCTAATGGTTTACCAGTTAGGCAAAGTCATTCAGAATGAAGAGGGCTTTTGGGGACATTCCAATAAAATTGAAGACATACATTTCATTTGCCATGAAAATATCTTAAACATATGATACATTAATCAAAATCAAAATTTTCAAAAAATGTTTCATGTAAAGGGTAGTCCGGTGAGCGCGTTTTCTTTAAAATATTCGTGTCGCATCTTTGAAAGATACTGAACCTAAATATTTTGGTATTTATCCGGCTTCTCGTTTTTGAGTTATGCTGTTCAAAGATAGACACACACGGGTTTTTTTTTCTAAGAATGCTTTATTTAGAGTCAGGGCACCTCAAAACATGTGTTTATGGTGAAATCTTGTTATTGAATTTTTGGATGGAATGTCATATTCCCCCTGCAGAGAGGGTAATAATTATGAAATTTAAATATTTATTTACGTAACTATATACGGAAGTGAGGTTTTTCAGGACGAGTAAGATGTTTATGGCCGAAGGGAGTCCTGAATAAAACAGTATCCTGCACTTATATATAATATTTTGTTTCATACTATGTCGAAATACTTTATGTATTCGTTAAATACTGTAATGCATATTATGTTGGGCATGGACTAAGTCATATGTTTCATATGCACATTACGGGGCCAAGAGTTATAACTAAGGGGCGGATCAGAGTGACCATCTTTATGAGGTTGATTTACCTCGTAATGTAGTCTGTTTATGTTGTAGAGAGGGCGAGTCCACATGCAAATAACGGGCCTGTGTCTGCAGTGCTCATATAGGTTGTTGCATCAGAAGAACATGCGGAGATTGTCGAAGGTCTCTCATTTAAACAAAGGCTATATCGCGAGAAAGCCCTTACGACATCGCTAAAGGTAATAAGTGCATACGAATAATACACTTATTTCACTATCTAAAATATTTCTTACACTTTTTGTGAAGCGAAGCATCATGTCTACTACGATATAATTCTTTACCCACCGTCTGTACCCAGGGGACACGTTCTAATATATATTTCTCTCTGCATCAGTAATTTGAAATCACGGACCATCCGCCTAATCGGATCTCTAATCCGCCCTCTAGTTATAGCTATTGTTGGAAAACGGAAAATAACGGAAGGGAAAAATTAAATTTGACGTACCGGTTTGGAGATGGCAAAATATGAAATTCCAGACGGTATGAAACAACTTTTATTAACATTATACGTATTCTGGATATTCATCGTTTTACCTCCGCTACCATATAAAAGTATTAGGCACAGGTGTATTGTTTCCACCAAACAATTCGATATCGAGAAATAGACTTAGAAGTCCACTGAACACCCCAAAAATGTGCATGTGTGTTTGTGAGAGAGAGAGGTAGGGAGAGAATGATTAATTCAAAAGCGGAAAGCCGAATAATTATATTAAATAATTCAGTAAAGCATCGTTTAAGGTTTAAGGCGAAGGGTTTTCGCTTTTCCCTCCATTCCAAGTCATCTGTCATACATAAAACATTTACTCAATTTTTTATCTTTGCAAAACAGCTTTAACAATTTTTATAAAAATATTCTATGTTTGAGATTTTGGTGGGCAAATAAAGAACATATCTTGAATTTTGTTAACGAATAATCTGTGAAACTCATTTGTTTCCTAGCGAATTTTATATAATTGGAAAACAGGTACTTACTGCAGGAAAAATGCATAAATCTTAAAATTTACAATTCATATATGTGGCATTAACAATTTCTGTTGCTACGTTCTTTAAGTACTCATTTTTATAATTATGGTGATAATAATGTATGCTTAAGTCAACAATATATCGCTTATTGTAACAACCCTTCATGGGATTCGATCCACAACCGGGAAGTTGTATAATATTTTATATAGTGGCGTTATTGGAATACACTGGCAACGAGGACACCACGTTGCTGAAGTTACACTTCGGAGGATATTGTTGTTTAGGTAAATCTCTCAATCATGTCGCTGGCATACTTCAGCGAATACACCTCACGTTTACGTTATAATTGGGTCTCGAATCCCGGCCTAAAGGGATTGTTTACTAAATGAATCAAGTCATGCTGAGTGTGCTTGCGGGTAAGTCCTTGTGATGTGTATCTAAACTCCTGCACCTTGGACCATTAAAGGCCACCAAAAAACCAACTCGCTTAATTAAATGGCATAGCTAACAGTATTTTTAATAGAACCTGCGGCAGTCACCTCCTCCGTCCGTTGCTGTAGGCTTACCTTGATGCATCTCCCATGTTAATTCCAGAAGTTCGCAGTGTGCTGGTTCTCTGCAATTTTATCCTCGGCTAGCTGCAATAAGTTTCTTTAAACTATATGGGAGCATGGACTTATCCTCGGTAAAGGAAGCGTAGATCTCGGGTGGTGATATAGGAAGACATAGACGTGTTTTGGTTATGAAAAGATGACACTGCCGTTTCTTTTTTTATTTAACTAACACACGTAGTATACAACACTGGTATTGTCGCCGTAAAATACTGTCCACCGCTGTTAAAATGCGGCGCGGATATGACACGAAGTATAAATATGCTTATTATCTCTTTACGAGTAGCGATCTTAGGTGTGTTTCTAAAACTGTCTTTATTCTCTTTTTGGCGCGATATCTCACACATCCTGCAGCATCTCTCCCTGACCACACATACCAAACTGCCAAACTGAAATGCTAAACTGCCCTGACAAACTGACATGACAAACTGTCCCGAATTTGCTCCAAACAGATCCATTTATAGTCGCAGGCTTCTGAGGCTTCTTCCTTTCCTATTGGTCCATTTTAGCGCCACTCGACGCGTCTAACTATTTCGTATGAACTTTCAGGGATCTCATTGGTCCAAATTTAATATAAATCGCGGCTTTTCCTAAGTTTACCGTTAAGCTATCTGTCTCTCTCACTTGGTCACGGCGAATTATCAAATAAAGGGATAAAGGCGCTACACCCTCGCTGTAGGTATAATGGCCCTGCGACCAAAGAGACGTCATAAAACTAGATTTTCTGCCTTCGAAAGCACTATTCCTGTAGCTAAAACATTTCGTCGTGAACAGTATTTTAACACAGCGCTTAAATTATTTACATTAAACCATTTATAACTCTTCTAATATTAGTAACCTAGATACATACATAACGTTAAATCACCCTTCTTAAACTATACAAGCAGTATAAGAAAAAGATATGTACATAGTATGATTTAACATCAATAAAAATTAATTAATAAATTATCTATAATTACAGTTCTCGGGCTCGGCCTAGAGTTGCCATTTCAAACCTGGTGTAGCAGTTATTTGACACTACCAGCTTCCTAATGACACCGCTCAACACCGGTACCACCACCCCTTATTGTTAGCAATCCCCGGGGTTTTCCACCTCTAGGTTCGCTACTTTATAATGTAATGCTATAAAATATTAGAAACAATCGCGAAAAATAAACAAAATTACATTTTGAACGGTTTTCGGTCATATTTATCTATTTGTCACTCTCTCACTCAGAATTCTGACCTTTTCAAAGTGCTTCTATATCTCTTCTTTTGGATGGTAATTGTAAGCAACTTTCAGTAATCTATTACTCAGAATTGTTTTATAACATTAATGCAACCTTCCTCCCTTTATTTTTAAAGCATGTCTAGTTATTCCAGACACGTATTGAAATCGACAAAATTTCTGCTAAATCTGTCCATCATCCTTTAAAGATAAATCATATGAACGATAAATAAAAGCTACATACTTATTCTGTAAGCTGATTGGCAGTTAGTAATCTTAGATTTTACATATATTTCCCCTTTCCATGGTATTGCCTTAACTTTCCATAGAGGTTTTCAGATTGTAGCTTATAAATGCATTATTTAATTCGTATACAATTCCTTGAAGGCTTTTTGTTTTATAGTGTGTTATAAATTGATCGTTGGCGGAGAACTTGTCTTAATGTTGTCACATGCTGAGGTGATGGCAAAAAGGTTTCCAGTAAGATATTAAATTTTAATCACCCCAACATGCATATGGGGAAACGTAACACAGACACTGTGAGAAGACCAGAGCCTTTATCCTCACATTTCGATGCAAACGTGGGGTTTTGTAAGAAATTACACAAATTTCACATCATTCCCTTTACCTGTGGTTTATTAATAAAGTAATTTGTGGCCCTGCATTACATACATAAGGGAATAAAGGATTGAGGGAGGATGCCTCACACATACAAACTATACCTTACACACCACTTTTCAAACTGACGCTCGCATCCAAAGAAAGTAACGCTAATATATATATCCCCCTCTCCAACTCTGGCTAGACTCGCCGGCCAGAGGTGGAGAGTGTCTTGCCAGACGGAAATTCAAACACAAGCCGAAAGAAATATTAAATTACCCCAACAATGCTGTCGCCAATGCGACGTAATAATGTGTCTGGCATGACAATACCTACTAATACGCCACAATATAAACGCTTTTATTTAATTTAATTCTGATTTATGACATATGATTATTGCCCACGATATTCAAATGATTAACAAATGCAATATTTACAGGCTCACTAAAACCCCCACAACTGTAATAAAACATAAAGCAGAACGTATCGTATTAAATCAAAGAGATACCTACAGCTTTTAACTAACACCATGTATAAATACTGCGTTAAGTTTCATAAATGCTTCTAAAATCTACATAGTCTTATGATTAGTTTACATTTACTATAATTTTGGTAACTGCACCTAAGTGTACTTCGGTCAGGTTATTTTGGAACAAGATCTACCTGCCTCTCTGTCCAAAGTAAGGAGAACCAGAATTCCATTAGATGGAAATATTAAAAGGTAAACCTATTAACGAATTATTAAAATCTTTAATTCAACCATGGATTATTTTGTAAGGAGATATTTATTAATTTATTTGTCGTAAAAGTTCTTTATAAAGTCTGGAATCCTAGTTGGAGAGCACAATCGCTCTGATGGAGCTCTTACACATATACGTACTACCGGATTTCTCTTAAACGATGTCATTGGCAGTCCGCCGCTCCCACGGCACTGCTATATGAATCCGTTCGTGCAGAAGCTGTGGACCGGACCGACGTTTATCGCCTAACGCTAACGATGAGAAACAATATGATCTATGACGCCCCTCTGCGTCTCTACAAACCTGGCAACTGTTGAAAGCATTACTGAACACTCGATCGAACCTAAATATTGGAAAACGCACGCCGGAAACTGTGCTCCAATTCATCGAATTTATGGGGTTTTGTTGCACAAACTTTGTTTAAACATTTCACACAGGAAAGTAATTACATTGCTTTAGGTCTGGAGAGTGATTGGCCAGTCAATTATTACATCAACATGTTGTAATGCGAGGTGGATGTTTTCTTGGACTTCTTTCCACGGCACTCGTCAACTTTTTTTCTCGGTTAGAACTGTCGGTTATCTGCGTTTCTATTTTGACACGGAGTTAACCTGTTTAAATTTTTCGAACAACGTATGCATTGTGGGTTTGTAGGAACGATGGCACCAGAGAATTTCTGTATACATATACAGGATGTTTCAGAATCATCCAATTAACTTTAAGGGACTATAGAGGGGTGTTGGGGGGGACAATTGGGGATAAGAACACTTATGGTCTCAGAGCGCATGATTTTATGCAAAAAGTCAAAATAAATTTGAGCCAGTAGGCCACTGATACTACCCCAATAGTATATGCAAGCATTTGCTACACTGCCAAGAAATGTATAGAAGCGACAGGAACAAACCAACGCGACATACCTGGACAAATCGCATTTTTTACGGTTTATAGGGTACTTCATGACATCACTTTATTTGGTGGTGGTGTCACCTGGTAGGTGCTATCACGCCTTGTGCTGTGTATCGCACCAATAAGCATACTTGTGCTAGTTCTATCAGTTCATTGGCAAATTACGAATAGATATAGGCGAGTAATGATACTGGTTTTGTCGATCTTTCGCGACGTTAAATGTGGCTATACAGCAAATGTCTGTTTGGAAATGCTCTTGAATATGAGTCAGTTCTCGAGATGTTAGCATTTTACTCCTCAAACATCAGTTATAGCATCTCATATAAATTAGCGTTTAGTAGCTGTTTACATACTCTTAAACAGACAAGTTATAGCCCGCATCCTCCAACGCACTAAGGGTGAAAGAGACGCCAGCGATGTCTTAAGTCACGCCCTATTAACGTCCTTACTGGTGATCAGAAATCGGATATAGATGACTTCTTGTGGGATGTGTATCCTCGTATGTGTGGCTCAGTGGTGAAGTAGAGAGTTCTCAAGCCAATGACACCAGATTCCTAGGGCAAGCCCTGACGAATGTTTCTTTCTCTCTCTCTTTTTACTTTCTCTACCACGTATAGTAAGTAGGGGAAGTATTGCATTCCATCCAAAAATTCGATATCGAGATATCACCGGAAATACACGTTTTGAAGCTCCCTGAATAAAAAAAAGCATTTTTAGAAAAAGATCCGTTTGTGTGTCTGTGAACAGCATAACTCAAAACGAAAGTCGGATAAATATAAAATTTGATATTTAGGTTCAGTATCTTTCAAAGATGCGACACGAAGATTTTCAAGAAAATCCCCCACCCCAGACTACACTTTACATGGAAGATTTTTCGAAAATTTTGATTTTCTCAAAAATGGCTCTAACGATATTGATTAAAGTATCATATGTTTAAGCTATTTTTATGACAAATGAAATGTGTATCTTGAATTCTGTGGGAATGTTCCCAAAAATCCTGTTCATTCTGAATGAATTTCCCATAACTGGTAAACCGTAAGAGATAGACAAAATTGTACTATACAAAGAATGGAGATCTCGTTGAAACACACAATTTTTTTGTCGAGTGAACATTTCCGAGATATTCCTTGTTTCCAAAACTTATTCTTTTGCTCAAATGGGAATTCCTTATTCGTTTTGTTATGTTCTGGACATGCAAAGAGAATGGAATGCTCCACAAAGCAACCAGCTCTTAAAAGATTTGACTATCGCTAAAGTCTACCATATTCCCCTTGCACCTACACGAAAATTAGCAATAAGATAGTCTCTGCAAATGTTCTATCTCGATTAAGATGAAGTCGATGAAGAAAGATCGTTTGTAAAAATAGTTTATATAAGAGTAGAGAAAGATGTGGGTGCAACACACAAGATTTTTTATTTTATTCTTGTTCTTCAAATTGTTGATTGTGAAGGATATGGAATACTACTCTGTTCTCCATTTGTTAAATGTAATCAAAAATGAATTTTGAGCAGGAATGTACAACATAAGACACTGTAATGTTCTAAACATACACATGTTATGTAATCAGAATCCTTTATGGAAGTGACTTTAAAAATGGCATTAACATAACCTGAGACAAATATACTATTGTGCTTGGAACTGAAAGAATGCGCTGTTTGCTCTGGAAAAGAAGTAACTATTCTGCAAAGCAAATCACAGTCACATTCCAGCTTGAGCTTTATTTATTGACTTTCAGGAACCGTATAAAAGATATACGAAACAGGTGAGAATGAGCATTCGCATTTGTCAAATCCAATTTTCTGTAATATTTTCCTTTTGGGAAGCGCCAGTGAATTAGGGCACTCCTATGCATTTACAGAAAGTCAAATAGACACCACTGAATGCACTTAGTACGGTTAGCTCACTCGGTAACGTTACAGACTATAATGAAATAGTGCTGTGTTCGATTCCCTCTGTAAAATAACTTATGTTTTTCTTGTTGTGTTTAAGACAAGGGGTACATGTATACGCGAATAGCAATGGTAATTTTAATTTCAGAGTAATGCAGAGTGCAAAGGGGTTTAGCTTTAGTGTAATAAAGTCCTCTCTACACATGGTTTTGTAATTCATTGATTAAAACTATTGCTCAGGAATATGTGCATTATTCTTGCACATTCTTTTATGATTGCTGGCGCCTAGTTACATGTGAGGCATGACTACCAAATTATTTTGTGTGTTTCCTCCAGCCTATTCTGAAATTAAAAGCTACACTTCTTTCTTCATTCATTATCTCTAATATTTCGACATCGTTTTCGTAAGTTTATACTATACCTGTATTAAACCACCGCCATGTTATTGCTGTTGTTTAATTCAGAAACGAAATGTCAGATAGACAACAAACTTGGTATTAAGTTCAATATCTTCCAAAAATGTGACACGAGGTTTTTCAAGAAATTCCCCCTTTCCAACTACCCCTTACATGGTACAGTTTTCGAATCTTTTATTTTCTGTAAAAATCCCTCTATGTTTAAAATACCTTATATTATGGTCATCGCAGCCTTCGGATCCCCAAGCGGCGACCTTTGTGCAGTAGCCAAACACTTGTTCCCTACCCTCCCTAACCGCAAGCACCATAAAATCTTAACAACGCTTTGCTTTGGTGGAGCTGGAGAAAGGACCACGTGTTGTGTTTAAGGGATGGGAAGACCCTACTAATCGTTTACTGATGGGTTTATGGTCAGGCTTCAAAGCTTTCCGTTCGCTTTGAAGCCGGTTGGGGAAAGGATGCCCGCGACTAGTTTATAGATATTTTCATGACAAATAAAATGTATATCTTGAAGTTTCTTGGAACAGCTTGTGAAGTCCTCTTTATTCGGAAAGAAATTTATACATTATTGCATAACTAGTAAACGTTAAGCGATAGACGAAAACGTACTGCACAAAAAAGTGTGGTCACTTTGAAACACACAGTTTATTCCAAATAACTTTTTTATAGCATAAGCCATTTCTGAGGCATGTATTATTACTGGTTTGTGTTGTTCAATACCTATTCACTTCAAGTCCTGTCGATTTTCAATTGTTTCTCGCAATGTCATAGAAATTTAAAGTTAGCATATACCGTCCAGTTCTAAAACATTTGACTATCGCCGTTCCCTTTTGTATCTATAATGTAATATACAACGTAGCTATGTGGATTAAAATGTAGTGGGTAGAAAAATAAGAAAAATAAATTTCTGTGCGAAACCTCGAGCGTCTAGTTCAAAACCTTTCTCATATAACACAATTAAATATCTTTAATTACCGAAAAATACCTTGCAAATTCAGATTTGTTATAGAAGTATGACAGTGACATTTTCTAATACTTCAGTAGTGAAAATAAATGTAACGATTTTATTAAATTGAAGTTATCGTACAGACATGCATTTTTGTTTTTATGAAGTTGTTTTTGTTAAAATATGCCTTGTTTTTAAGTGTAAATTAATTTTTGTGCGCCAATGAATCAAACAATCATAAAATGCATGCTTGAAACTTTAGATAGTACATCTTATGTATGCAAGTTTGCACACATATCAGAGCAAAAGTGAACTGTAAGGAATAAATTTAATATGTAAAGTTGTAAAACTGCGCTGCGCTATAAACTTGTTCACCAAGGGCACTAATTTTCTGTTTGTTGCCCATGTCCTTCGTTCCTTTCAAATGGTATACAATAAAGAGTACATTATTTACAACCCAATTTCATCCAACCACTTAACTTAATTACTTGTAACTGAAGTATGCCCTTATGATTTACATGCACTTAATTTTAAGTTAAAGCTTTATATGACCTATCTTATGGCTTGTTAGCTCTACAATATAAAAAAAACACATTTGTCTTACCCCCTCCCCTCGAATTCCTTCGCTCCTGAGCCACAAATCGACCACTGTTCATTGCTTAGGGTTTAAGCGCCAGACTTTTGACATCAAACCAATAATACGGACAGATTTGATGAGTGTCAGGACAGAACCTTGCAGCCACTCAGGTAAAATGCTTCCGTTTCTCACCGCTTTCACCGCTTCTTTGTTCAAACCAATACGAGATTAGCACATCCGGGTAGGTGTGGAATATAACTGATAAGGGGATTCTGCCAACATTAAATAAACAAAAACACTATAGGAAACCAGAGGCATCGGCACATTTCTTGCGATCGGACTGTACCTCACTTTAAATATAAAGAAATTATATAAATGAAAAGTGTTAGAGCAAATAAGATTAAATGTGGGAAGAAACTTATCAAATATGAAATAACAATATAATAAATGAGACCACTTAATGAGAAAAAAATAGGAACAGTATATAAATAAGGTAAATAATATAACATAAGAATGTTATGCATGCACGCAGTCCTGGATGTTGTAAAGCCTAAAATATGTACAGGGTGTGGTTAACAGAGAAACTTAATTAGCAACCAGACCACACATTGGAAAAACCCACCACAGAGAGTAGGCTAAATAAGTGATCGAAGAGCACCGGGCTGAGGAGAAAAGTGTCTGGAGCGAGTGAGATAGATAATGTTAGAAAAAGACAGATAACTCTGAATTCCCAAAGAATCAAATTTTGCCAGAAAAAGATACAGGAATGATCTTATTTTCATAAGACGCCAAACACACACGCCAACGGAAAAATATGTGATATATTATACAGCTTTAATATAATACGTCTGTCGCAGACTATAAAGGTGGACGATTCCGAGAAACACTCCTTCAACTCTGATTTTCAAGAGGTCCACTTCACGTCTTATCACAACCCGGGCAACAACAGCAAGAAGAAGAGAGGCAGCGAACTCCGAGCCAGCATCCCGGTCTTCAGTAGCACACTACTACAAGCGAAGAAACTATTTTGGTGTAAAATCGGAAAATATTACCAACATATGATTTAAACTGACAGAGAAATATATTTGTGAAACTGTAAAAACTGAGGCACTAGTGAGGATGCCTTGCCTAGTATTTTGTATATTGCTAGAATGCGTTGTTCGTAAGTTGTTAAAACACAATCACAAAATAGAAGTTACAAAGTTTGAGATTAGAGTCCTTCTAAAGCATTACAGGAAACAAGATTATAAAGCAGCTACCGCGGCTCGAAAAATATTGAAGTCGAAGGAGAAGGTGTCGTTAGTGAGCGTGTGGCACGATGGTTTCTACGTTTCAACACAGGAGAAGAAACACTAAAGGTTTACCACGTTCTGGAAGAACTAGATTATGGAATATTGAGAATACACGCAGACTTTTGGAAGAAAATATGCAAAAAGTACTCGTGGATTGACAGAAAAACCTTGGTCCATCAAAAGATACCATACCTCGCCAGATTAAGAAACATGGAAAATAAACAGAAGTTGTATATCTGTACTTCATGAATTCACACCTCAACAGACTGAATGTAGAGTGGATATCTGTCATCTGCTTGTCGGATGTCCCACGGATGTTATTCATTTTGAGAAAATAAAAAAATAGCGAAATGTTTCCTCATAAAGGATAGTTTGGGGTTCGGAATTTTCTTAAAAATGTTCGTGTCACACTTGATGAGATGCTGAATTTACATACTAAGATAGATATTTAACTTTGTTTTTGAGTTGTGGTTTACACACACTACACACACGCGCACGCGCGCGCGCGGACGTTTTTCTAATTATTTTCAGGGAGTCTCAGGATATGGATTTCCGAATAAATTTTGGTATCGAATTTTTGGGTGGAATGTAACATGGAATGCGTTACCTCTTTTACTTAGCATTAGTAAGTAGTTAGGACAAGTAAAACAATTATGATATGATACATTCACATGACTTTCTCTATCCTCTTAACTCAAATGTTTGCGTACTGGACGCTATACGCTGGCCTTAAAATTCCGTATTGTTTCCATGCAATCGTGAGAAACAACTGAATGTTGAAAGGATTTTTAAGAGAATGACCAAAAGAAGACCAGTTCGAAACGGTTCATGCCATAAAAGTAACTTATATTAAGTAAATTGTGCGTTTTAAAGAGATTTACATTTTTTATTTGGTACGTTTTCATCTATCGCTTGTCGTATCCCAGTTAACCAAAGATTATACAAAATTCCTTACGAATGAAGAGGACTTCCTAGGCTATTCTCAGAAAATTCAAGATATATACTTTATTTATCATGTAAATCTTTTTCATATATGGCATATTAATCAAAATCGTTACAGCCATGTTTTATAAAATCAAAATTTTCGCAAAATGTTCCTTGTAAAGGGTAATTGGGGTGAGGGAGTTTTCTTGAAAGTCTACGTGTCGCATTCTTGGATGATATTAAACTCAAATACGAAGTTTAGTTTATTCGTCTTTTCGTTTTTAAGTTATGCTGTTCACACACAGACCTTTTTCTAAAAAATCTTTTTTATTTTCTCTACTACGTATAGTAAGTAGGGGAAGTATTGTACTCCACCCAAAAATTCGATACCGAGATTTCACCGGAAATACATGTTTTGAGACCCCCTGAATCCAAAAGAAGCATTTTTGGAAACATGTCCGTTTGTGTGTCTGTGTGTCTGTCTGTGAACAGCATAACACAGAAACGAACAGTCGGATAAACACCAAACTTGGTATTTAGGTTCAGTATCTTCCAGAGATGTGACACGAAGGCTTTTAAGAAAATACTCCCACCCCAGATTACCCTTTACATGGAACATTTTTCGAAAATTTTAATTTTCTCAAAAATGGCTCTAACCATTTTGATTAAAATATCATATGTTTAAGATATTTTCATGACAAAATGTATATCTTGAATTTTCTGGGAATGTCTCCAAAAGTATTCTTCGTTGTGAACGACTTTGCATAACTGGTAAACCATAAGAGATAGACAAAATTTTACTACACAAAAAATGTAGAGCTTGTTAAAATACACAATTTATATCATATACATTTTTTTTGTTGAGTTAACTATTTTCGAGATATTGCTTGTTATTCCCTTAAATTTTTCAATACTTATTTTCTCAAATGGGAATTTTTTATTCATTTTTTTGTCTTGGATATGCAAAGAGTATTAATCTGTGGCAAAGGGAATGGTGCTGCACCTAGCAACCAGCTATTAAGAGAGATATGTGCTTAAAGGCTGCTGTATTTCTATATTGCCCTTGTAAATGTATATTACCCTTACATCTACAAGAAAATTAGCAGTAAGATAGAGTCTGCAAATGTTTATCTCGATTAACATGAAGTAGATGTTGCATAAGCGTTTGTAAAAATAGATTTACAAGAGTAGAGAAAGTCATGTGAGTGTAACAGATCAGATTTTTTTGTCTTGGATATGCAAAGAGTATTAATCTGTAGGAAAGGGAATGGTGCTGCACCTAGCAACCAGCTATTAAGAGATATGTATGTGCTTAAAGGCTACTGTATTTCCAAATTGCCCTTGTAAATATATATTCCCCGTACATCTACAAAAAAGTTAGCAATAAAGTCATGTGAGTGTAGCACATCAGATTTTTTGGACTCAGGTGGTCTCAAAACATATTTTTCCTGTGAAATATCGGTATCAAATTGTTGGATGGAATGCAATAATTCCCCTACTTACTACACATAGTAGAGAAGATAAAATTTTTCTTTAGTTTTAGCGAGGAAGTTTTTATATGCTTTAGCCATACTATTGTACATATTTCACTGATTGTGTTAGGGTGGATTTTAGTACCTGTTGTCAGCAAATTCTCCAAGTTTTACATAAATATACTGAAGAAAATTGAATAAACCGCAAATGTATCAAGGCAAGCAATGACAAAAGTTAAATATTTTGATTTTATCCAGCTGTCATTGTCACTTCACTAATGTGATTCAGTTCAGTTTACACTGCCACTTCAATAACATGACCTAGTTCAATTTTCACTATCACTTCACTTTTCCTCGCGAAGTAGCGACACCATAAAACACGCGTGAAGCAAAGTAGTTTTCTTCCGCTTTACTCGCTAGGACGTCGATCACTAGACTCTGTAATCTCTCAAAGTAGCGCATTCACTGTAAATAATAACCTCACTCGCAGAACGCACTGCATTACCAGCATTTTATGTCGCATCAGAAATTCACTTGCTAACTCATTACGAAGTCACTCGCAAGCATGCTCCCTCATATATAGCCCTGGAGTTTTCGAGAGATTTCTAGAATTTTCGCGGGAGCCGATGAAAGAAGCTTGAAAACAATAATTTTATCTCTCGACATAACTCCTGTTGTTTATGCTGGGTGAGAGCGCTACTCCGTCTACTTATCTCTTCAACCGTCCAGTCAGTCGAATGGTTACTGCCTTCTATTTGATAAACTAAGGCCCATAGGTGCGTCAATATATTAAGAAATTATTTCTCATCAACCTTAAGTTATAAAATAAAGACTCTTTACTTATTTTGACCTGCAGGGTTTACATGCAAAGGCCAAAAAGGTTTAAAGGTATATAAATGCTCATTTATGCCTTTTTGAACATGCATTATTTTTCCTATCCTTTATATTCTCCTTCAACAGCGAATATCTTGAGTGCATTAATATTAAATACATGGATACGTCTCCAACCTGAGTGGATAATGAAGATGGGATGCATATTTTGATAACCAAGCGAGATGGCTCCGAGGTAACGTGTGAGGCTCGCATTCGATAGGTTCTGAGTTCGATTCTCTTTGGGTCGGCTTGGGTTTTCTCGCGGTTTTTCCTTGATAGTAGACGAATTTTGAGATAGAGAATTTTCCGGTAACCCATTTTCTGTTATTTCATTTCTTTATGTTTCAAAATCGAAGGAACAGTCGAGTGAACGATGGTCGAGGCGCGTGGTGGTGGAGTTTGCTTACACGAACTGTCTACCCGGTGTGTGAGGGACACCTAGTGAGACCTCTCCGTGGGGGAGAGAAAGGCTTATGCAGGAGGTTTTCCAGCGTTAGACGTCAGGGGCCCCGCCTGTGTCCGTTGGCTGCCGCCCCGGATCTGGTCGCATTCTGTGTCCTTCGCTTCACCCCTTTCTCCCGGAGGTCTCCGAAGCACAAAACGCCTTCATGCGCTCATAAATACTGGAATCTACCTTCACTTCCTGAAGGTCATAACCGTATTTTGTTTAATTTCTTTGGAGTGCTAAGATGAAATGGAAATGTCAGTGGATAATAATTGTAGAATTTGTTTATTTAAATTACTTATAGCAATATCAAAATGACTGCGGTAAATTATTTTTTATCATAATTGTCTTGAACAGGTGGTCAGGGCCAAATCCCATACGCTATATCAATATGCAGTATGCTTAACACTGTAATAAAAACAATTCCGATAATTACATTCATATGATCTTCTCTTCCCTCTACCGTTTATTAGTATAAAAATATTCCTAGGAAAGCTTATTTTTCTATCTACTTCATCTTAATTCAGACAAACCTCACATTTCATTGTAGATACAAAGGGAATAGCGATAGTCAAATGCTTTAGAACTAGACCTATATGCTGACCTTAAAATTCTATATTCTTTCCATAAAATCCTGAAAAAATAGCTGAAAATTGAAAGGACTTGAAAAGAATGACAGGCTTTTAACAATTCGAACCATTAATATGGGATATCTCGGAAATGGCTAATGCCACAAAAAGGTTATTTGAAATAAATTATGTGTTTTTAGGGAGATCTACTCGCTTTTTGTGTAGTACGTTTTCGTCTATCACTTAACATTTACCAGTCATACAAGATTATATAAAATTCCTTCAGAATGAAGAGAACGTCACAGGCTATTGCCAGAAAATTCAAGCTACATATTTTATTTATCATGTGATTTTTAATATTCGGTATTTTAATTAAAATCGTTAGAGCTATTATGAGAAAATCAAATATTTGAAAAATGTTCCATTTAAAGGGTAGTTTGGAGTGGAGGAATTTTTCTTGAAATTTTTCGCGTCGCATCTTTGTAAGATATTGAACTTAAATACAAAGTTTGGTATTTATCCAACTTTTCGTTTTTGAGTTATGCTATTCACGGACACATACATAAACACGGGTATTTTCTAAAAATAATTTTGTTGGATTCAGGGGCCTCAAAACATGTATTTCCGATAAAGTCTCGACAGAATGTTTGGGTGCAGTACAATACTTTCCTTACTTACTGCACGTAGTAGAGAAAGCAATATAAAAAAGATGAATTAATAACGTTGTGTTAAATACTCAATTAAGCTTCGAAAAACCTAGATAATTGCACAGGTAGGTACCAAAAATTTGTAAGTATACACTAAACATGTTTTATGTCTTCTTGCGGTAATAGTAAAGGCTCAGAGTGAAAACGGTGTGTTAAATAAGCAATGGTGCATTTAAATGTTGAGTTAATTTAGATAAACGACTCCAAATTATCTGTTAGATCTAGTGCAAATGTACAATTATCTGCGACTACCGTGTACGAGAAAATGGTTTCGTAACATTCAATGTTTGTAGTTGAATAAATAAACTTTATGTTTGGCTACAAAAGAAGAAATATCGACAATCACTGCATTCGTTCAGTACGCATCAAGTTTGCTACGCATGAGATAAATCCTTTTGGAGCCCTAAATGGCGTTACGCTCTAGTGGTGGTTATTGGAGTTTCTGCCGTCGTGGCTTGTTACGTCATTCACGTCAATCAACACTGTGCACATTTGCAGGTGTCTTCATCTGTATGATGGTTCGACTGCACACATTGTCCGCATGGAATATCACAGAAACCGCCACATCTGTCATAGGGCCGCATAAGAGAATTGCATACGGGTATCTTCATTCATAGTGGCTCACTGAATTATGAACGTTGTCTAGGGGGATTGTAGAGCTCGTTAAACCGTGCTTATCTTGAATAACGCGACCGGGGCTATCGGATCTGACTCCTAGCGGGAATCGGGTTGAATGACCTGGCTCTGCGGTACACTAGCTCAAGCGTCTGTTTTGTGTAATGTTGTTTGACTTGTGTATAGTGAGAATAACATTATGTGAGTTATGCTACAGTATGTGCGTATCGGTTAAGTTTTATTTGAACGGAGTCACGTGTTGGCAGTCAGCTTTATACAGGGTGTTTCAGAATTCGAGCCATTAACCTTAAGAGCTTATAGAGGGATGTTGGAGAACAATTGGAGATAGGATACGTATGGTCCCATAGTGCATGATTTTGTGCAATAACTAAAATAAATTTGAGCCAGTATATCACTGATACCCTTCAATGGTATATGCGAGCATTTGCTGCACTGCCATTTGTCATATTTGTCATTTTATTTGTCATATAAATATCTTTAATATATGATTTTTGTCCAAATTGTTAGAGCCATTTTTGAGAAAAATGAAAACTTCGAAAAATGTACCAAGTAAAGGGTACTTGGAGTGGGCGATTTTCTTGAAAATATTCATGCATCTTTGGAAGGTACTGAACCTAAATATCAAGTTTGGGATTTATTCGACTTTTCGTTTTTAAGTTATGCTGTTCAGTCTCTCTCTCACACACACACACACACACACACACACACACACACACACACACACACGGATTACATGTAATTATTAGAACTCCATTTTAATTAGAGACTTATCTCATCACACCCCACCCCATCACACCCCACCCCACCCCATCACACCCCACCCCACCCCACCCCACCCCACCCCAACCCACCACACCACACCACACCAACACCAACACCACCACACCACACAATTAAACTTTCTGAAAAAAATAAAATGAAATTATATTTAGTATTTATATTAATCTACAAGTACAATATTATATTAATAATATAAAAATAATTAATAAAATAAATTATAAAATTTATGTCGAATTAGACACAAATACGGACCTTTTTCTAAAAATTCTTTTTTGTTAATTCAGGGGGCCTCAAAACATATTTCCGGTGAAATCTCGGAATCGAATTCTTGGGTGGATGCAATATATACTCTGTATACTATGTACATGGTAGAGAAATTAAAAAGCACACACCTGAGCTTTTTTTATCGAAAAATTCTCTGTTTATTCAGGGAGCCTTAGAATACGCATTTCTGTTAAAATATTTATATCGTATTTTTGGTGGACTGCAATGTTTCCTGTAGTTACGATAGGTAGGTGGGAAAGTAAAAATTATTTGTTTATTAGCGATGGGCGATGAAGACATTTGAACAATTATTCTTTACTTATTTTAACTGCAGAGTAACCTATGGTTCTCGAAAATATATACCAATTTCACTACCTTAAGGGGTGCAACTTCCCTTAAAGGTTTAAATAATATTAGCAGTGCGTTTTGGACTATTAAATGATCGTTTTTTTGTTTCTAAAGAACTTATGCAAAGAATACTTATGCATAAAAATTAATGCGGGTTTTCAAAGAGTTGAATGGCGCATCAGCGCCTTTATGCTGCTCTACAACTAAATGTGGACGGTTAAAGCATTTTTGGCAAATACTTGCCATGATTAAAAACACTGGAAGTTAAAATTTTCGCTTTAATAAAAAAATCATTGGAACCAACCAGTTTTTCCTGGAAATATACATAATAATTTGGTAATTAAGGATTTAAATATTGGATTTTGTATTTGTACAACCTATTGTTCGTCAGCTTGCTGTGTAAAGAGAGAAGCAAGCCTGCCCGTAGGCACATGACCTTTCTATAATCTTTTTATTCAGAGGGTTTTCAGAGTATTGTTTCCGGTGAACTGTCGATATCGAATTTGCCATACTTCCTTTCTCTATTTGACGGTAGAAGAGAAAACCTATACAGGATTAAAAAAGCACAATGCATTAGAGGTAGTCTGTGCAGCAAAATGCATTGTTTGGTCCCTTGTGGGAAATCAGGGTATGACAAAGCTTTGGTTATCCTGTAGGGCGAGCTTTCCACACTCTTTCGAGAAACTTGCGTCAATCCAACGAGAACATTCATTGCAACGGTGTTCGAATAAGACCTCCAACTTAATTACAGAGCGTACATCGGCAATGCAGAGCTTAGCAAACAGTTTGTCCATAGATTCGTGTGATTATGCTCTCTGATGTCACAGAAGACTCGTATACCATATCTTGAAGTAGTAGATATCCAATGCAAAATATTGGAAAGGTGTAACATCTGGTAATCATAATGACATGAAACAGCCCTACCTGCCGTTTCAGTACATTCATTTAGCTATGTGGTAGAATGTCAGGCATTTATTCCTGCTATAAACAAGGAATGACCAAAATATTACATTTTTAACTATATTGGACACAGAAATTGGTAGTATTCAGTAACGGTGACAACGCAGTGTCTATACTGAGAAAGTTTTGTTGCTGCTACGTATGGAAAGTCAGTTTGAAGATGATGTTTTATATTTCAACTGCTGGGGAGCCGATCTTGTTGTAGTTGCAACCGCCCGTATAGTAAACAGTTTCCGGTAGCCTTCGCCCCAAATGTACTTTCAGGTGGCCTTTATCCCAAGTTTAAATAAAATATTAGCTTTGTAATTTGACTGTTTCTTTACTTATTAAATATTTATGATTGCCTCGGCTGCGTCAGTATTATTGTTAGAGACACGTTTCTCTCAGCAAGGTTGTGATGCGACAAGAATGTAGGCTTACAAAGATTATAACTTTACTTCACTTCTTTTATTAATACTTGATGGAATTAAAATAACACTTCACTGATATTGAGAGCTGTGAGATTCTTTAATTAATTACTTGCACTTTTTAACACGTAAAACTATTTTCGTCTCACACGAATACGTATTAAATTTCTTGAGGACGTGTCTCGCGTCTGGTTAAGAACACTGTTTGCGGGCAACTGAATTGATTTCAACCGCCTAAACTTGTAAATTTCTGTATTTCAAGTCTCTGATTGGCTAATCCTACTCCAATAGAATACCTTCATTTAACTAAAGCTTTTTCTGATTGTTGATTGGCTATTTTTAAATTGTCTCAAAATTTACATTATTGTTGCTCCAATAATAACTAGTAGCATTTAAACTTTTAAATTCATTATTGCCTCAAGGTTACCTCATTGTTAGCAACTTTTAACTCATTATTCTAACAGCTCCTACATTATTAAATTACGTAATACATTCACATAACATTATTGAACATGGATACAATAATATAAGCATATGCAATGACTGTTACATACATTTTACAAATTATTACATACACATATTACTTGTTGTTGAATTTACATATTATATAATAAGACTGAAATTATTAAGTGTTAAAAATACTGCCTCAATACACACTCCACATGCGTAGTTCTACAAAGAATATGTGATGTGTCAGTTAAATAAGCTTCACTCATAATTCAGTTAACGCCGCAGGACCTCTTTTACCTTCCTTCAATGTTTTGAATGATTTAGTTTAGGAATAAGAGCCATTGGAATGTTGCATTGACTCGCCTGCATGATTTACAATCAAGCGCAGTGTGAATGCAGCTGCGCTCATAGATAGTATTGCTCGGCAGTATTGTTAAGTGGTAGAAAAGAAGAGAGGGGCAGTTGACCATAGCCTATTACATTAAATAAGCACATATTTATGAAATGATACAAGTTTATGTTACTGTCATTTATGCACATAAAGTAGTTATCACAAGTAAATGCTATATTTGCGATCACATAACCAGCATAAGGAACAAAACATAATACGTTTGTGTACTATGAGGCCTTTTTCTTATGTCTTACTTTTTATTGACATAAGAAGCCGTTCGTGGTGCGATATTTTTGAAGCTGTACCCTTTGCTGCAAATTTTGATACTGCTATCTCGGAGTTGCATCAATACAGATAACCTTGAATGTTACCTGCTTTATTGTTGAGTTCTACGATGTGATCTCTTAGCTCGTTCTGCGTTGTCTAATCTGCCAGCTGCTTCGGTGGTATAGCTATGAGAACTTAGGGTATGCGTGAGAGTAATGTTAAAGGATAACATTAATTTAGTTAGCTGATAAATGTTAATGTTGACTAAAATATTCTGTTTGAAGGAAGCCGTCGAGTGTTGAATTAAAGATTAAATTATTTATACAATAACTGTACGAAGCTTCAGTTGCCGTAAGTTGCAGAAATTTTATTCCGAAAGATCCCTCGCAATAGCCGCTGAATCTTTCTAACTCAAGTGCATCACCGAGCGCTGCGCAACTTAAAAATGAAACCAAATACCACACAAGTTCCTACTCACGCGGTCCAATCTTAAAACTTTACGTATGCGTATTTGATACTGTTGCTATGCCTGTATGCTATTCCCTTTCTAATTTACAAAATTCCTGTCTATTTGACTTTGCAAACGTATTGAACTCTCCCTCAACTGCGTTCTACGAACTTTTACCCTAATGCATTCACTACTCGGCTGTTAGTAATGACTTTGCTTAACATGACTCGTTAATGACGTTTTTCTTCCTACAAATCTTTCAGCTCGTAAGCTTATTACATTATAGATTGATTTAATATACAGAAATTATGTATTGCAATTATTTATCTTATCTTACTATTACTTAGTGTTTAATTATTTATATCTTGCTGTCAATAATTACGGTATCACATACCAGAAAAAACAACTTTATGCGTCTTGTTAAGACAACACCACAGGACGTATGCTGCAGAGAGATAAAGATAGTTACGAACGAGAAGGAGAGTGAGACGAATGTCATGAATAATGTTTTGCCATTTTCAATGAATGCTGTTCATAGAATAAAGGTTGATATCGATACACTTTTCAACCTGTATATCAAAATTCTGGCTACAGACGCGTTTAAATTGGGGTAGTACGATTAGCTGACAGATTGTTTTGGCCCAAAATGTTATTTGGAATTGTTTTCTAGTATTAAAATCTACACGGCTAGCCGAGATCGGTTTAGAACCACGGACTCGTGAAGGGAGGTCTGTGGTTTAAGTATCCCCAGCACCGTCCTCCCTGATTAGCTTTTTTGATAGGTTTTCCTCAGGCCTAATTTCTGCACATACAGGGAGGTACCCTAAATTTAGTCCTGGAAGGTTTCCTTCCCAAATTGCCTTTCCTAGTTATTATTTCATTTCAGTGTCATTGTACATCGCCTGTGGTACCATATGTAGTAAGAACGGGAGTTACACTACACTAGTGTTAAAGTTTGGAGTGAGCAGCTTTGTGTTCGGCACGTTTAGCACTCACCAGACTGCTAGTTTTTATGCCTCTGCATTTTCGTGAGCCTTGCTATTCCTATGTTATAGTTGGCGCAAAACTTCTGGAATCGTGACCCCGATTGCCACCCCAGCTGCCGAGCCTAGGAATGGTTTATGTTTAGCGTAATCAACGAAAGCGATATAATACCTTTGCTTGCTCAGAATGCGCAACACTTACAGTCTGCATAGAAAGTGTCCGCATCTGGTTGTAATTACAAAGAGAGCAGTACCTAAATAGTGCTTATTTTATATTTGTTATATTTATAACCACGACTCCTACGTTTTCAAAGTTAAGTGGTAACTTTATATAGTCAAAGCAGGGAAATAATTTCAAATGTCCTCGACTTCATGAAGCATGAAGCAGAGATGAAGGAAGAAGATATATTTCACCCGAATTCCACAAAAGCCTTAGGAGAGTGAAAGAAAGAGTAGCCAAAGCAACTGGTGTTTCACCGAGTTCCGTTTACAGAGTTCTCAAAGATAAGAAAAAACATATGGATGAAAGAGTATCATTTGACACACCTAGGAAGAAACGTAAGGTCCCTAAACTTGTTACAGAAATAGACGATTTCGACATACTCGTCATTCAGCGCACGATTCACAATTTCTATATGGAAGAAAAAACTGTGCCAACAATAAGCAGATTGCTCATCAAGCTGCAAGCCAGTATAAATTTTCAAGGTGGTACCACAAATCTCAGAAAAAATTATAAAGATTTAGGGTTTAAGTGGAAGACAATCAAATAGAAGAGTTCCAATAGAAAAGCACGACATACGATCTCAACTGGAAGAGTAAACTTACTCAGAGGTACAAATTCGAGGGTGGAACTACAGTGTATGAAGATGAGTCATGCCATACTCAGCAGTCATACAACAATTAAAAGTTGGAGTGACAATAGCGAATTAAGTTTGCAGGCACCTGTTGCCAAAGGGCAAATATTTATATATCGTTCATACTGTTGGAAAGATCGGCTTCGTTCCAAATGCCCTTCTTTTACAAGTCGCAACACAAAACAGGAGATTTTCATGAAGAAATGAATACAGAAAATTACATGAAGTGAATCAACACATGTTGATACCTAATATGCCTGCTGGGTCCGTTCTGCTTGTCGACAATCCTTCTTACCATTAACACTCACATTTACAAACCACCTACCTACCAGATAATTGACAGGCTTTTATATTAAGCGCTTTTTACAACGGTGGATTTAAATATACTGTATATAACTATAAGTTTATCAGTGCAGTGCAGTGTATAACCGGTGCGCGGATATTTGACAATGACTGTCCCACGCACTCCTGCAGCATGCAGCCGACCGGCCACTTCCTGATCTGGTAAGTAACTCGCTTCATAGCTGTCATTAAGATTTTCACATGTCTAGAACTGTTGCGCCAATTATATCTCCACACGCCAAGCACATGGCTGATTGCTCAAACTTTAAAAATCGAAAACGGGCACACTTTGCGCCGTGGAAGAGGAAAGGGGAAAATAAAACAGATAGGAAAAAGAAAGATACGGAGTGTCAGAGAATGATGAGGGGAGGAGAGAGAGAGAGAGAGAGAGAGAGAGAGAGAGAGTGTGTGTGTGTGTGTGTACACCTGAACTGTTGTTACGTTGTTTATAGATATCAGTTGATAAAGGGGTTCCCATATGAGCCAAAACAGCAGCAGATGCGAAATGGAGCGATGGAGGAATATCCAGCTAAATTTTTTTTAGCACAACCATTAGAAGGCTTACAATTCCTGTATTTTTCTCACTAGAGGACAAATAATGGGGAGACTGCCCCAGGGTTAAAACGCCGCCTCTCGGGGCCAACTGCTCCATCATCTTCTAATTTTGCCTACCAGCCTTGCATCGATTCGTAGACTCACTTCGTCGCATACACGCACAAGATTGTTTGCTCGGCGTCTTGTATAGAAGTTGCAGCGAGAAAATATCCCAACTTCTCAGTGTGCTGTTTTCAGCGGTAGCAAGCTCAAATTGGATAACGTGTTTGTGTAAGTAACAAGGAAAACCCTTAAAGAAACTCTGCCGAAATTTAAGAGGCTGGGTCTTCTGCAACACACTTTTTGAGCAAACATATACTAAGTGACTAGGAAAAGGCAAGAAAGGATAAATATTAATTGTATAAACAACACCTTCGCCTTTGTGGCAGTATTTTATATCACAACAATGTAAATGCCAGAGTGATTGTAGTGTAAATAAGCATTATTGTATGGCAATGATTTGAGATTTTTGTTAATTATAAGCGTTGTTAGGAAATAAGTTTACACGGCCTCAATGAAACTAACTGACAATAAGAGCGGGCAACAATATAGCGAGGGCGTGAGTTGTTTATTAATTAGAAGAGGCAAGCAAATGACGTCAGAGTAGCGCGCGTTTCTGTAGAAATGGAGGGAATATCTTCCCTAGAGCATATGTGTTCGTAATTTTGATTGGATATAAAAGTAGACGCTCATGTTGGCGCGTTTTATTAACCAATAGTAGCTCGATTATAATATTTAGGCATATCGGGTGAGGGAGTGTAAATTCCGTGCCAGAGACGGGTAATGCGCAGTTTGACAGAATAATTCACAAGGCAAACGTCGCTCAGTTCATCAGAATCATTCACGCGTTAAACGTCGCGCAGTTCTACAAAATCTCTCGCGTCGTAAAGTTAGTTAAAAGATGTGAAATACGCGAATAAATAATGTGCGGCAAATAAGTGATTATAGTTACATTCTAAAATATAACGGTTTCAGTCGGGCGTGTATCAAGAATAATTATGTGAAATGAATAAAGTGTGACGGCAATAAAAGTGTAAAAACAAATTCTTTTATCAGTGTTATCTTTCAGTAAAAACTCCTTTCCGTTTACACACCCTGTTTAAGAGATATGCTCGACTGAGAAATAATAGCTAGCCGAAGGACAAAGAACTCAAAATTAAAAATTGTAAAACAATAACAGGCGCTCAGCAAAAGATAACACGAAGTTACCGCGACAAATTGGCTCCCAAACGTGGGGCAGATAAACATGAAGCATTTTCCAACTACAAAAAATATTCTACTTCACCTTAACTATAATTAAAATATTACAGATGAATTTGCTTCTTCTTTTCGTCTGATACATTGATTTATTTTTAGACTTCTTTTAAAAGCTTTGTTATTTCTTACACATTTTTACTTTCTCTGTCACGTACAGGATTATTCAAAAAAATTGAACAGAACATAAATATTTGTTTCTAATGAACGACAATAGATGGCGACGCATGCGATACATCACTGAATAGAGGAAAACTCAACATTTTATTTTGTGTGTTCAAAATGAGCAGCATTTGTTATGCGAGGACGACCAGTTTCCGTTTGCATACGCAACCATCTTCTACGAATTTATTTTATCAATTGTGAATTTTTTATGACGAGGTTGCTCTTTGTTGAACTTGCAACAATGGATTCACTCTTTGCATACTGCAGTACAAAAAACCGCTTTTCCTGTGGCGTTGCCATTTTCTCGTAAACAAAACCATCGCCGCTGTAGGCACTGAATGGAATTGATAGGTGGGGCTTAAAACTTTGAACTTTACTTGATTCAATGATTGTCGTATGTGTTGTTATCTATTGTCGTTCATTAAAAATGAATATTTAAAATCTGTTCCTTCTCTTTGAATAACCCTGTATGTAGTAGGTAGAGAAGGTATTGCATTCCATCAAAAAGTTTGATGCCGAGATTTCAACGGAAATTTTGAGGCCCCCTGAATCCAATTAAAGGATGTTTAGAAAATGTTCGCGAGTGTGACTGTGAAGAGCATAACTCAAAAACTAAATTTCAGATAAGAACGAAACTTTGTATATAGATTTAGCAGTTTCCAAAGATAGACGTGCAGATTTTCAAGAAAATCCTCCACCCCAAACTACCCTATACGTGGAACATTTTTCTAAATTTGTTATTTTCTAAAAAATGGCTGTAACGATTTTGATTAAGATACCATATATTAAAAATATTTACATGGCAAACACAATGTATATCTTGAATTTGAGGAATAGCCTATGAAATCCTCTTTATTCGGAGGGAAGTATGTGTAATCTTGCATAACTGTAAACGTTAAGGAATAGTCGAAAACATGCTGCACAAAAATGTAGATCTCTTTAAAATATTTATTTCAAATAAGTTTTTTGTGGCATGAACCATTTCTGAGATATATGTTACTAATGGTTCGAAATGTTCATTACGTGGTCATTCTTTTATTAAGTCCTTTTAACATTTAGTTGTTTCTGTGATTGCATAGAAACGGTATGGAACTTTTAGGGTAGAATATAATTTCCAGTTCTTAAACATTTGACTATCGCTGTTGTCTTTGTATCTATAACGAAATGTGTAATGTGGTTAGTTCTGCAAAAATTTATCTGGATTAAAATATAGTAGAAGGAAAAATAAACTTTAGTAATAATAATTTCTGTACCCACTAATGAAGACAGAGGGGTAGGTAAAGTCATGTGAATGTATCTTATCAAATTTTTTCGTGTTGTAGTAAGGACAAATGCTTGTAACGGCTTATTATCATCATCCTACCTAAATCTTTATTTGCATCCGTTAATACTCAAACAATTCTTCAGGTGGCTTTGTGTTTAACCCTTTTAAAAAGATATTTATATCTTTATAACCGAGCGGGATGGCTCAGGCGGTTACGTTTGTAGCCCACATTTAGGAGGTCGTGGGTTCGATTCTCGTGGCCGACCTTCCTGACCCATGGGTTTTTTCGGTGGTTTTCCCGGGCCACCTGTCGAATGCTGGGAAGGATTCTCAACTCTCTTGTCCCTCCATTTCATCTCCATTCTCATTTCACTTTCATCTTTCATCCGTTGACCTCTTTCGGTGCAGTGTGGCAGGGGAAAAGAAAGTTCTTTGTGATTCTCTCCATCCCTCGGCTTTCGGCTGGCTGCCGAGGACATCCGAACCCCTTTGAGGGTCGTTGGACCCCTTCTGTGCGGGGTGGGGTCCCCGGTCTCCCCCGGCCGGGGTGTCTCTATCTGCTATTCCGGCGCCGTCACTACTGGCTCCGGCTGCCCGCTGTCTCCTCTCGTCTCATCCTTCCTTCCGGGGACGCCTCCATCAGATTTTTTTAACGTTATTTCTCTTGTTTCCAACACTCATTCTGAACGTAATCTCTCTTAGTTTTAGGAACCAATATAATATTATTGAACTTTTACAAATTCTAGCGTTGTCTGAAAAATAATACATGCCACATGTATTAAAGGTGGTTTTATTTTGCTCGTAGGATTACGAAACTTTACCTACGGCCTTCGTTTTGTAAACATTCCTACTCGCAAAATAAAACCCCACTTTTACCCCTTGTATCATATTCTACTATTTGTGTTTTTCAAGTGCTTTGTACCTGCTTTTGAATGATTAGAAGACAAAAATACAGAGTGGAATTTCAAAGTCGTCACACAGCGATCCATTTATTAAGTATTTTACTATTGCTTAAGGCTCCTATATCTACCTTGTACATCCAAACAAAACGCAAAGTAAGCATATTTTTTTGTAAGGATTTATCTCGAGTAATAAGGAGAAGAATAAGCTTTTATACGAATGGTTTGTAGGAGAGCGATTAGAGTAATTTACATAAAATTTTTAAGGTGGTACTGTCCATTCGTTTTGATACCTCATCCATCTAATGAGCAACTAAGTAGATATAGTTACAATTAACATAAGATATTCAAACCCAAAAAGTAGCAGGTAATGTAGCGTGTAAAACTGACCTTATTACATTCCTTCCAATATGTGCTTAATGGAATATTACAAACCGAAATGTATAATGACACTTTTTTCTTTCATCAGCCGTTTTCGAAAAAATAGTTTTTTTCTAAATTAGATTTTTAATTTAACGAGAATATATGCAGATAATAGTTTCTTACTTGTAAGATGAGTAGGGTAACATGTTGCTGACATTGTTTTAGCAGTAACTATGTGATATCACACAGGGTTTTTAACTGTATACTCTGAACACATTTTTGCAGCCGTACTGTGGCGTAGAACTCGGCAGCTTTGTAGACAGTTGGGTTAGGTTACGCAATCTTATCCGGCTTCCGGATGTAAACAAAAATAGCTCACCTCACTCTTCTCCTTTATCTGATGGGTGACTAGCGGCTTAGTTTTCCACACGTCCCTTAATCCAAACAAATACAACGAATGATGTATTTTTGGCGAAGTAACAAGTACAATTGGCCTACACTAGAACAGTTTAAAATGGAACGAAGGCCTTCAACATACAGTAAGGGCTGACGTTGTAGTTATTTTGTACTTACATGTCTGAAATATAGTTTGGTTGATTACATTACAGCTGTATCAATTGAAAACGGCATTTAAGTTTAATGTTGAACAAGCTGATAAAAATATCAATATATTGTGGGTTTAGCTTAAAAAACTACGTCACTGGAATATTCAGATGGAGGTAGTAGCAGACAAAATACGTTGTGTTTGTTTACACTCATGAGACACACACCACTGTGAAAGCGAAAGTGAAATCTGTTTACGAGTTGTCCTCTTAACTGGTTTTAAAAGTGAAAGTGACCCCCGCAACCACTTGTCAGCAAAGCCTGCAACATTGCCAGCATGTCTGTTTAATGTTCTTGAAAACTTAAAATCTCGATTCTGATATAAACCACTTAAAATTCTTGCATCGCAATATCCGCTATTGTGTTCGACCTTTACTGTAAATGTATCTGTTATTTAGAATGAAGTAAAACGGTCATAATTTGGATTTTAAATGTTGGTTTCCTCCATCGCTTTACTCTTACCGTTTAATATACTTCAATATTTAAAAAGAAATACACGTTTACGAGACTCTTTACTCGAAAGTTAGAGAAGATACTTGCAGCAGAGACATCCAACGTCAGTAAAGATGTGGCATTGAGAAATGAACTTTCAGGGACCCAGGTGCCTCTCGGACGGCGATAGCAGTATTTTGTTTATCAATAGTTCTTAACTTGAGGCTTCACATAAACTGTTTCACCTGATCCCAAGATGATGATGCTGTTGTAGTGGAGTCCCGCGAAGCAGTCGTTTTCCTTGATGCGTGAGTGTTGTCCATCTACCACGGTAAAACATATCTTAGTGTCTACAAACATAGTTGTAGGATGCTAAGCAGAACACATTTTTCCAAAGTAGTAGTAGTAGTAGTGGTATTTATTAAGTATTACATTAATTGCATAACACGGTCACATGGGTCGTAAGACCGTACATGCTCTCTAGAAAAATACCTGGACTGTATACGTGACTTACACTATCGACCAGAAAACAACTATTTTTTATAATCACCACACTATATATACATATAAAATTGAAAAAAAACCACTGTGAATCACACACTCAAACACACACACACACACACACACACACACACACACACAGAGTCGCGCACAAGTACCTACTCAAGCACCACGTATATTTAAAGAACACGTACATAAACACCTTATCTCTTAGTGCACGTACTTCCATTAAGTATGTGCCCAAGCGTGGCCAGTTTTGGCTGTTTAGAATCAAGTCCCAGCATGCTGTCCTCCGTCTGTTGGAAGCAAAAAATACTTCCGGTAATAGTTTTTTCCTAATACCCTCTGTCTGCACGCATGCATAACACGGTCACATGGGTCGTAAGACCGTACATGCTCTCTAGAAAAATACCTGGACTGTATACGTGACTTACACTATCGACCAGAAAACAACTATTTTTTATAATCACCACACTATATATACATATAAAATTGAAAAAAAACCACTGTGAATCACACACTCAAACACACACACACACACACACACACACACACACACACACACACACACACACACACACACAGAGTCGCGCACAAGTACCTACTCAAGCACCACGTATATTTAAAGAACACGTACATAAACACCTTATCTCTTAGTGCACGTACTTCCATTAAGTATGTGCCCAAGCGTGGCCAGTTTTGGCTGTTTAGAATCAAGTCCCAGCATGCTGTCCTCCGTCTGTTGGAAGCAAAAAATACTTCCGGTAATAGTTTTTTCCTAATACCCTCTGTCTGCACGCATGCTGCCAAAATATGCGTCCAGTCTTCTTGTTCCCCGCATAATGGGCAAGTCCTCCTGCCATCATCATCATCATCATCATCATCATCATCATCATCATCATCATCATCATCATCATCATCATCATCATCATCAATATACATGCCACCCTCCCAACCTAAGCCATTCTATTCCATTCCTCTGTTTTATACGCAATTCCTAAATATATGTTTCCTTACCCCACCTAGATTTTATTTCATTTTGTAGCTCCAATGTTGCTCTTTGCCTACATTCAGATTATATTTTCTGCCTGTTTATATCGTGTAGTCGTCTTTTGACATTTTTACGGCACTGTGTGTATTTTCATTACACCTTTGCCAGATATCATTTAAGCCAATTTTTGATAATTCGCGTGTCTGAACACAGTGACCGTCAACATAATTGAAGAGTAAGGTTTATATGTGTTGCTAATGCTAAGCCTAATGATAAGCGTCAAGTTTTACCTATTACTTTAGGTTTTTCTTTTTACTTTCTCTTTTGCTTGCCTAAATAAGCAGAAGTATTGCATTCCATCAAACATTCGGTATCGGGATGTTACAGAATATTTCTATATGATTTAAGGCCCCTAAATCCAGAAAAGGTTATTTTTAGAAAAAAACATCTGTGTGTATATATGTATGTCTGTAAACAGCACACATAACTCAAAAACGAAAAGTCGGATAAATACCAAAGTTAATATTTAGGTCCAGTATCTTTCAAAGATGCGACACAAATATTTTCAAGAAAATCACCCTGCCCCAGACTACCCTTTAGTTGGAAACTTTTTCAAAAATTTTGATTTTCCCAAAAATGGCTCGAACGATTTTGATTAAAATGTCATGTATTTAAGATATTTTCATGGCAAATAAAATGTGTATCTTGAATTTTCTGAGAATGTCCACAAAAGCCCTCTTCAGTCTTAATGGCTTTTGCATAACTGGTAAACCGTAAGACAGAGAAAATTTGTCCACACAAAAATATAGAGATCTCGTTAAAACACACATTATGTCGCATACATTTCTTTTGTCGAGTCAAACATTTCCGAAATACTCCTGGTTGTTTGATTGAGTTTTCTAATATTTATACTTTTTCTTAAATGGAAATTCGTTATACGTTTTTTTATGTCCTGGACATACAAAGAGAATGGAATACTCCACATTGCAGCCAGCTCTTAAAAGATTTGACTATCACTTAAAGCCTACCATATTCCCCTTGCACCTACAAGAAAATTAGCAATAAGGTAGTTTCTGCAAATGTTTATCTCGATTAACATAAAGTATATGGAGAATAAGCGTTTGTAAAAATATTTGAACAAGAGTAGAGAAAGTCATGTTAGTGGAACACATTAGATTTTTTTATCAGTAGTTCTTAACTTTGAGGCTTCACATAAAGACTTTCACCTAGTCCCAAGGTGGTGGTGTGAAGTCCCGCGAAGCAGCCCTTTTTCCTTGATGCCTGAGTGATGTCCAATTACTACGCTAACAGATTTCTCGGTATATGCAAAAATAGATGAAGTTTGCTAAGCAGAAGACATTTTTCCAAAAATGTGACTGAATATACTGACCATCAACATAATTGGAGAGTAAGGGTTGAATGTGTTGGTAATATTAAACCTAGTGATAAGAGTCAAGTTTTATCTTGAGGCAGTATTTTATATCACAACACTGTGAATGCCAGAGTGATTGTAATGTAAACTAGCATTATTGTATGGCAATGATTTTAGATGTTTGTTAGCCATAGGCATTGTTAGGAAATAAGTTTACACGGCCTCACTGAAACTGACAATAGGAGTGGGTAACAATGAAGCGAGGGGCGAGTTGTTTATCACTAAGAAGAGACAAACAAATGACGTCAGGGTAGCGTGCCTTTCTTTAGAAATGGAGGGAATATTTTCCCTAGAGCATATGTGTTAGTAATTATGATTGGCTGACAAAACAGACGCTTATGTTGGCGCGATTTAGTAACCAATAGCAGCTCTATTATAATGTTTAGGCATTTCGGGGAGAAGGAGTATAAATTCTCGAGCCATAAGCATGTTTCACGCAGTTCTAAGGAATCATTCGCGAGATACACATCACGCACTTCTAAGAAATCTCTCACGAAGTGCACATCACGCAGTTCTAAAGAATCATTCACGAGGTACACGTCATACAGTTTGGAAGAATCTCTCGCGTCGTAAAGTTAGTTACAAAATGTGAAGTACGCGGCAACTAATACGACAGTAATTACATTCGGAAATATAACAGTTTCTGTCAGGCGTATATCAAGATTAAAGATATGAAATTAATTAAGTGTGACGTCAATAAAAGTGCAAAAACAAATTCTGTTATCAGTGTTATCTTTTAGTAAGAACTCCTTTCCGTTTACTCGCCCTGCTCAGAGGATATTTGCTCGACTGAGTAATAATAGCTAGCCGGAGGACAAAGAACCCAAATCTTAAAATAATAAAACAATAACAGGCGCCCAGCAAGTAAGATAACACGAGAGATTACTGCGACAATCTATTACTTCAGGTTTTTCTTTTTAATTTCTCTTCGGCTTATCTTTAAGTAAGTAGAAGTGTTGCATTCCATAAAAAAATTCGGTATCAAGATTTCACAGATTATATATGTTTTGAGGTTCGCTGAATCAAAACAACTTATTTTAGAAAAACGTTCGTGTGTGTCTGTGTGAACAATATTTAAGTTTAGTATCTTCCAAGGATGTAACACCAAGATTTTCCTATACATGGAACATTTTTAGAAAATTTAGTTTTTCTAAAAAATACCTAACGATTTTGATTAAAATTCAACATATTAAAGATGTTTACCTGACAAATAAAACGTGTATCTTGCAATTTGAATTCCTCTTCATTCGGAAGGAAGTTTGTACAATCTTGTATAACTGGTAAACGTTAAACGATAGATGAAAACGTACTACAAACAAAATGTAGATCTCTTTAAAACACACAATTTATTTCAAGTAAGTTTTTTGTGGCATAAACCATTACTGAGATATTGTTTATTAATGGTTAAAATGGTTTATTACTTGGTAATTCTCTTAAAAGTTCCGTTAACATGCAGTTGTTTGTAGCGATTGCATGGAAAGAGTGTGAAATTTTAAGGCCACCATATAGCGTCCAGTTCTTAGACATTTGACTATCGCTGTTCTCTTTTTATCTATAAGGAAATTTGCACTATAGCTAGTTCTGCAAAAGTTTATCTCGATTAAAATGTAGTAGAAAAATAAGCTTTAGTATGAATAATTTGTATACCTACTAATAAACGATAGAGTCTAGAGAAACTCTTGTGAATGTATGACATAAGCTTTTTAGAAAAAAACGTCAGTGTGTGTCTGTCTGTAAATTGCGTATCTCGAAAACGAAAAGACGGTTAAGCACCAAACTGGTATATAAGTTCAGCATCTTCCAAGGATACGAAACAGAGGTCCTTCCCTCGCCCAAACATCCTTTACATGGAAAAAGTTGATTATTTTTTATTTTTGGAAAAATGTTCCAACGGAATGCCTTAGGACTAGGACTTATTACCTCAACCTATGAAGATCTTTTGTGCCTAGGCCCCTAATGGGGCGTCTCCGGGAGGGAGGTGTGAGGTGAAAAGAGACAGGTTGACCGGAACAGGAGCACAACATGCAGGCTTGCAAATCCCACTGGGATCCCGGGATTCGGCGACCGCCCCATTCCGGATACGAAGTGTTACATAGAGCATCCTTTTCCCTGCCATGCAACGCGGAGACTTCCGCCGACTCATTCAACCCTGAAACAGACCAAGCAGATGAAAGACGAAGCGAAATAAGGATGGAGGAACAGGAAATTCGGGGTAATGAACCTTACCAGCATTAACTTATTGACCCGAGGAAACCCCCGAAAAATCCCATGGGTCAGGAAAATAAGCCGCAGTAATCGAACAGAGGCCCTGCCGAAAGTGGCCCACAGACGTTGCCGCCCCTGAGCCATCCCACTCGGTACTATAATGCCACTATAAGATATTTATATGACAAATAAAATGTATATATTATATTTTCCACAAATAGCCTGCAAACCGTAAGAGATAGACCGATAGAGATAGATCGATAGAGAAAGGCTACACAAAAAATATAAAGGGTCTTTCAACTAGAGTGCCCTATCTTTAACATGTGATAGCTGCCGTTGTTAATGAGTTACAGCAGTCATTTTTTTCCTGTGGTTACAGTTGTTATTAACAAATAGCCATAGAACGTTACAGCATTCAGCAACGCGTAGAAATTGTGAAAATTTATTATCAAAGTGGATCATCTGTTCTCCAAACCTTCCGTGTATTGCGTGAAGTTTACGGTGTGCATAATCGTCCCCGCGAGAGAGCGATTCGGCGTTTGATCGATAAATTTTAAAGAAGTGGTTCTGTCAGCGATCAAAGAACGCCTGTACGTAATCGGCGTAAGCGCTTCAGCGAAAACATAGGCGCCGTTCGTGAGAGTGTACGCGAGAACGGAAACAAATCAATTGCTCGTCGAGCGCAAGAATTGGGGCTTTCGCCGACCACAACTTGGCGAATTCTGCATCGGGACTTAACGTTTCACGCTTACAAATGCTGTTAACTCTAGAACTAAAGCGCAACGACCATAGGTTGTGCCGTGAATTCGCTGAATGGGCTATGGAGCAATTGGAAGCTGACCCGGAGTTTTGTCGAAAAATCATCTTTAGCGACGAAGCCCACTTTTGGATGGATTGTTGTGTTAACAAACGAAATTGCCGCTATTGGAGCAATAAAAATCCAATGCAGATTCAAGAACAACCACTTCATCCCCAAAAGGTTACTGTGTGGTGTTGATTTTGGTATGGTGTAATCATTGGTCCATATTTTTTCCAAGATGAAGATGGAGAAGCTCTATGGAGAAAGACACCGGGCTCTTATAAGGGACTATTTTTGGCCTCAATTGGATGGTATGGATCTCAGAAACATCTGGTTCCAGCAAGATGGTGCCTAATGTTATACTGCTCTCGAAACAATCTATCTTTTGAAGGAGAAGTTCAGAGGTTCATTTCCTGTGGTGGTGATGTTAACTGGCCGCCGAGGTCATGTGATTTAACGCCGTTGGATTCCTTCTTGCGGGGTTATGTTAAATCTCGAGTTTATGTCAACAAGCTACAAACAGTAAATGATCGTATGAACAACATCACGCGTGTTATTCGGGAAGTTGGACCTAATTTACATTCTTCTGTCATTGAAAATGGGGTCAACCGTATACGCGCAACCCAACGAAATCCGGCGGTCCCATAACTGATGTTCTCTTCCACACGTAATGACATTAATTATGTTCCAAAATAAAAAATAAATAAACCTCTATCATTTACAGAACGTGTTTTATTTAAGTTCAAAGATAGGACACTATTGTTGAAAGACCCTATATATCATTAACGTACACATTTATGTGAAATAGGTGTTATTTGGCTTCAACCATTTCCTGGACATTCTTGTTATTGGTTTGAATTTTCAAGTACTTATACTATGTTTACATGGTAAATTTGTTTTACTTCCTTGGTCACTCATAAAGCATGGGATTCAAAAGTCCTAACATAGCACTTCGCTTTTTAAAAAACTGAGTATGATTTTAGCCTACTGTATCCTTAGACCTACAACGAAATAATTGTGTGTACTGTGTGATCATGCTGGTAAGTTACAATGTGAAAGTAATTTCCCAGACAGGCCACAAAGGAACGGCCAACAAAGTCAACTTACTATCAAGTAACGGTCTCCATTTAACCATTTTAACCATCTATATATTTTGCAAAAATAACAAATACAATAATTTGCAGAGCAGCTACAAAGAGCAGTTGAAACATTAGAGGTTGTCATTGGGGAAATTAGAGTGGTCAATAAATTTAACTACTCGTATTTGTAATCAATCATAGAAGCGGATGTAACTAGTAAATTAAAAATATAAAAAAGAACAAGTGAAGGAAGAAAAACAATTGGAATGTTGGTCAGTTTTATGGAGCAGAAACATTTTAAATAAAACTAAACATCGCATTTATAATTCCATAGTACAATGTGTATTACTCTATGGGCCAGAAAAGTAGACAATGCATAGGCAACAAGAAAGAAAATTATTAACAATAGAGACGGCGGAAGGCTTCTCGAATCTCAAGAAGGGATAAAATTAGAAGTACAAAAATTCGGAAAATAATGGATGTAAAGAAAAGAATACATTGGAAACAATAGAAAACAGAAGATAAGCACGGTTCGCCCCATGTGTTTTCAATGGGAAATGATAGGATAGAATGGAAAATTGAAGGAAAGAGAGAGTGGGAAAGACCAAGAGAATAATAGATGGATGAATAGAAAGCAATATGGGGTCTAGAGGATTAATAGATGAAGGTGCAGAGGGACTTATGGAGGAATAAAATAATGAATGGATTGTAGGAAAACTACCTTCTGGTAGATAATTCTGAAATTAAAAGAAATATGATTTTTGCACTCACATGAGCTTCTCTACTATTTTTATAAACGCTTATTCTTCCATCTACTTCATGTTAATTGAGATAAACGTTTGCAGAAACTTACTGATAATTTTCTTGTAGGTGCAAGGGGAATATATAGGCTTTTGCTACGTGTAGCATTCTATTCTTTTTGCATGTCCAGGACATTAAAAAAAAAGAATAATATCTTGCATTTGAAAACAATCTGATGTGTTACACTCACATGACTTTCTCTACTCTTGTACAAACTATTGTTACAATCTCTTATTCTCCATATATTTCATATTAATCTAGATAAACATTTGCAGAAACGATCTTTTGACATGCAAAGAGAATTACATTTTACACATAGCGACCAGTTCTAAAAACACTTGACTATCGCTTAATGCGTACTATGTTCCCCTTGTTTTGTATTTGCAAGGGCAATATAGAAATACAGTAGCCTTTAAGCATAGACATGTCTCTTAATAGCTGGTTGCTAGGTGCAGCACCATTCTCTTTACCACAGATTAATACTCTTTGCATATCCAAGACAAAAAAATGAATAACGAATTCCCATTTGAGAAAATACGTATTGAAAAATTTAAGGGAATAACAAGCAATATCTCGAAAATGGTTCACTCAATAAAAAAAATATATATGACATAAATTGTGTATTTTAACGCGATCTACATTTTTTGTGTAGTAATATTTTGTCTTTCTCTTATGGTTTACCAGTTATGTAAACGTCGTTCACAATGAAGAATACTTTTGAAGACATTCCCAGAAAATTCAAGATATACATTTTATTTGTCATGAAAATATCTTAAACATATGATATTTTATTCAAAATCGTTAGCCATTTATGGGAAAATTAAAATTTTCGAAAAATGTTCCTTATAAAGGGTAATCTGGGGTGGGGGATTTTCTTGAAAACCTTCGTGTCGCATCTCTGGAAGATACTTAACCTAAATACCAAGTTTGGTGTTTATCCGACTGTTCGTTTCTGAGTTATGCTGTTCACAGACACACACACGGACATGTTCCCAAAAATGTTTTTTTTGGATTCAGGGGTCTCAAAAGATGTATTTCCGGTGAAATCTCGGTATCGAATTTTTGGGTGGAATGCAATACTTCCCCTACTTATTATACGTAGTAGAGAAAGTAAAAATATAAACACTGGGAAATTCAAACAAATAACGAAGAATATCTCGGAAATGGTTCATTCGACAACAAAAGTGTATATGACATACACTGTGTGTTTTAACGAGATCTACATTTTTGTATTATAACACTTTGCCTATCTCTTACGGTTTACTAGTTATGCAAAAGACGTGCAGAATGAAAAGAACTTCTGAGGAAATTCCCAGAAAATGCAAGATATACATTTCATTTGTCTTAAAAGTATCTTAAACATAGTATTTTAATCAAAATGGTTACAGCCATTTTTGAGAAAATCGAAATTTTCGAAAAATGTTTCATATAAGGGGTATTTTGGGTTGGAGAAATTTTTTTGAGATTCTTCGTGTCGTATCTTTGGAAAGCACTGAACTGAAATGCTAAGTTTGGTGTTTGACTTTTCCTTTGGAGTTATGCGGTTCACAGACACACATACACGGACCTTTTTCGAAAAATGCTTTTTTTTTATTCAGGGGGTCTCAAAACGTATATTTCCGGTAAAATCTCGGTATAGAATTTTTGGGTGGAATGCAATACCATCTCTACCTACTATGTACGTGGTAGAGAAAGTAAAAATTACAATGTTCGCTTTGTGACTGTTGTACCTGCACTTTATAAACCAAAAGTGTATTAGGGTAAGCTGGTAGAAACAGCATTTACCTACCTAGAAATATCTGTCCCCTGTATACTATCACACGAGAGATACACTCAGAACTTCAATCACTTAACAGCTGCTACGAGACCATGTATCAGAATTCACAAAAAATACATTAAAATCCCATAACGTTACCTAGAAATTGATTTAGCAAGAATTAAATTAGCATGAATCAGAATAGACAGGGACACATTAGAAGCTCTAGAACATTCCTTTTAAAATCTGCTACCAAAAAACAATAAGAAATCTAGTTCTCCGTTTGTGTTTTGTGTTCCACAGGAACAGAGATTTAAAATAGTTTACAGAGGCGAACACCGAAAACTGAAATAATCAAGAGTGCACTTATTTGAGCTAGAAACCGCTATATAATACAAAGAGCTTGCCAACTTACCTTGCAGACGCACACACAGGTGAAGAGCTGGAGAGAACAAGTCACATTGCGAGGCAGCTATACGTACTTGGTCCGCTCTTTTTTTTTATTTTTTTGGGTAGTGGATGGGTGTAGGAAAGAATTTATGGAGAGGAGGTAGATAGGAGAACTCAGGAAAGGTGTTGGGGTTCCGCTGAGCACCCCCGTTAGTAAGCGGAAGGTAACGGCCAGCTTATGAAACGCTGGTAGAGGACGTGGAAATGTCCGGGAAACAGCCACGACCGTGCCAGGGCCCTAACTGTCGGGATTGGGTAAGGAAATTTATTTGTCTTTATTGCATTGAACTTGGGTATTGTAGAGCGCCCCTCGTGAGGTGCACTGAGTTTGGATGATGGTGGCTGAGCCTTGTATTCGGAAAGAGGACAGCGTGTTCAATTGACATCAAGTAGGTGGACAGTTGTTCCTGCCCACTCTTCAGGCCAGTGAGGACAGAAGTCCACTCGGCCATCGTACTGTGCATAATCTTCACTGTGTCGGCTAGTCCTGAGGCACTCTGTAGGAGCTGGCGGTACTGGTGTAGGTGGCAGACTGGCGATGACATTTCCCAGGTCACTGATTGAGGAGCTGGTGGTGAATGTGTGGACTGTGGATGAGAAGGCGGCGGTGATGGCGTGTAGATCTTGTAGTCCAGATTCGATGGCGGCTAGTCGGCGTAGTTGATGTTCGGTGTTGGCAGAGTTTGTGGCGGTGTGGTTGTGCAGATCTTGTAGTCCAGATTCGATGGCGGCTAGTCGGCGAAGATGATGTTCAGAGTTGACGGAGTTGACGGCAGTGATGGTGTGCAGATCTTGTAGTCCAGATTCGATGGCGGCTTGTTGGCGGAGATGATGTTCAGAGTTGACGGCGGCGGTGAGTGATGTGATGAGTTTTTCCTGTTGTGAGATGCGGGATCCAATGTTGAGGACCTCCGTCTAAGAAATCTCCAAGTCTCTACTGGTCAGCTCACTTTTGTATTATTCCGCGCAACACGTTCATCAATATGAGATAACTGTTCAGTTTCAGTAAACTGATTGATTTCTATTTCCAAATAACAGTGAAAATGTAGCATGTTATAACGAAATCATTAAACGTATCCTTTGCACATTTTAAAAGTAATATAATGAAAAGATTAGATCTATTTCCTACTTTTCGTCTGAGTGTTGCTAACAGGGGCCAATGAGAGCAATCACTGCTGCCACGTGCTTAGGGCTGCCTTTTCGCCTTTGTGTACTTCAAGTGTGTTTATTATTTTGGGAAGAGTATAAAATCACTATACCGAATCCGCTCTAAGAAACACACTTTTGTATTACTCCGCGCAACGCGTGCACGTCTTATTCTATCGCTATGCGATAAGTACTCGGTTTCAATGAACTGATTGGTTTTTATTTCCAATAACAGTGAAAATGTAGGGCATTGTAATGAAAATAAAGCACCCATTAGCGAATTCTAAAAGTAATAACATAAAGACATATTGAGATCTATTTTCTACTCTTAAACTGTGTGTTACGGTCAGAGGCCAATGAAAGCATTCACTGCGGTTTGGGGCTCCCTTTCACCTTTGTTTACCTCAAGTGTGTTTCTTATTTCGGGGAGAGTATAGCTAATCTCATTACGTGACAGAGACGCCACGTACCAAAGCCAACAAAAGAAAACCAGGCAGCGCTCGATCCGCCCAATGCCTTCACCTGACATTAGTGCGAAACACAAATGACAGAAAAGTTGGTGCATGTGTAAATGTGTAACAAAGGTTTATCTTCATTAATAAGAATTAGATAGAAAAGTAAGCTTTTGTAAAAATAGTTCGTAGATAGATAGAGCAGAAGGTTATGTGAATGTAGTACATCAGAATTGTTTCACTCTACCTTATGCTAATCGGGATAAAAGTTTGTAGAAATAAATTCATTGCACATTTGTCTGTATGTAGGTAAAGGAGGGTTAGAGAGAGCTCAAGCGATAGTCAAATCTTTAAAAAATGGGTTCCTATATGCTGGCTTTTAAATCCGTCTCGTGGCTAATCACCAGAAACTTAAAAAGTGCAACAGTATAACAAAGAAATAAAGCATATGTAGGAAATAGTTAATAATGTAAAAGTTATTTGACGAAAAATGCGTATTTTAACGAGATCTATACAATATTAATTTGAAATGAAGAGTAGTTAATTTGTTTGGTAAATAACATAATGTGAATGGAAATATTTCTAATGTTTAGAATTATCTTACATTTAATTGTGTTAATAATACATTTCTTTTAGTTTTATTGAATTTTTTACAATTATTTATAACTAAGGAATAAAATATGTATCATACTACCTTTTCTAATAATGTTATAGTGTTTCCTATATCAGGAATTTAACTTATGTAAACCTTGACATGTGAACTATTTCCTATTGAACATTTCAGTATTGTTTTCGAAAGGAAAACAGTTTCGTCTCCAAGCTTAGACTGAAGTTTTAATATGCGAATGTTATATCTCAAATTCGTGGAAAATTACAGTTAAACCTGTAAACTATAATAAAACAAATGCGTCCTGTGATAGTGGAGTAGTCTAAGCTACATTTTGGAACAAATTGTTGGAAAATTAGGAATTAGGAGTTAAACCTACCCATTGCCTTATAATATTGCTCTATGTGTCATAAGTATGTGTAAATATTTCGTTGCTCTTTAAGCTTCGGTGCAGTCAGTTAACGATTTTTTGAAAAACAAATTATTAATTGTATAAGTGCATTTAACATTTCACTCGCAACCAATTTATATAGAACTGTTACCGGCGGTAGCGAGGCTGGAGACAGCTGTTTGCAGTTACAACCAATCTGAGGGTTGCGTAAACAAAAGTTCGATAGTAAATTAAAGTGGACGTTTGCATCCGTTGTTTAACTTCCGGCGTTATAATAAAAATACAGGGGACTCAAACAGGCGAAGAGTTGTTCCGGTAATCACCTTCTCGAATAAAAATTTGCTATTTGGTAGTTTATTTTCTTATCTTCTCAAAACATTGGAGAAAACAGAAAAATGAAGGTAAGTGCCAAAACCAAATATTTGTAATCGAACGAGATGGCTACGGAAATAGCTTTGCGGGCTCTGTGAATTCCTACAAATTTCTTTTTTGTTAGTTCCATTTATATCCCGCCTTTAACTACATTGGTATTATCGGCAGCCTTTCCTTTGGAAATTATTGCCTATTGGCAATGGTAACTCGTATTCTCTTGTCATTGAATTTCTTGCACTTTTTGGCTTTTTATCACTAGATCGCACATACATTCACACTCTCATTGATACTTCCAAATGTGGGGATGATAGGGAATAATCTTGGCTAGGGAAAAATTTTCACCCCAGCGGGGAATCGAACCCAGGACCCCTCGCACAGCAGGCAGGTGCTCTACCAACCTGTTACGGAGCCAGTCCCTACATACTTGTTTGTAGGAATAGCGTGACTTTGTCCAGTTTCTCAAGTCACTTCTCTCAGTTTTCACTGTCAACGTTCTAAGTTCTTATCTAATTCAACTTCATTGGAAGTTCACTTCATTCACACTACTACTTGACTAAGGTAAAGTAGTTAAATTCTCCGTCCCTTCTCTTCCTTGTGACCAAGCGTCTTCACGCCGGGCGGTTACTCCACTTGGGAGTCGAACACAGGTCCTCCACAACCCGTCGCTCCATAGTAGCACTCGCTGCACATCACAACGGTCGTCACTAATTCGCTAGGAGAATCGCTCTTGCTGTCGCACCAGAGATGTGGTCGTTAACTTCCTCGCCCACTGACTCGCTCAACTCTGAACGCTCTCGCGAGAGCGCTCGCTTATATAGTCAGTAAAATCTTTCTGAAAGGTTCTTGAACGTTCTAGAAGTATTTAGACACAATTTATTGAGGAAGAGGGTGGAAGAAGCAGCTTCCAAAAGCTCTAGTTCTCCGCCAATAGCGCAATCGATGTTTACGCTGCCGAGCGCCGGTTCTGTTATTTACTCCGACCGCCCGGCACCGGCCTTCGATAATCTTGGGCCATAGCCGCTGCGTCACAATATCAATATATGAAATCCTACAAAGACATGATTTTCCTTCTCGCCTAGCACAGAATTAGAACTGAGCAACCTTAATACAGGCTCGTTGAAGTTAAAAACATTATTTGTCTGTTGTTTAAAATTGTAACATTGTCTAACAGCTAGGCATTAAGTCCTTAGTCAAAACTTGTTTAAAATAAACATGTAAACGTTTTAATATTTTATTTCTGTAGACACTTCCTTAACGTAATCAAATACCTTGTGAGAAAGCACTTTCTTCGCTTGAATATGCATAAAAATATAAACACAGAATTCATCCAAGTTTTTATTCTGAGGCTTGACAGACATCAACTCATACTTCCTTGGCGATGGAGATGTACACGGGGCGGTTGACTATTGACTGTGATCAACAGGTGGAGGGGTTTTAGTAACTAAACAGAACAATCTGTTGTACGAAGTATAACTGATGTCAGGACACACTGCTCCCCAACGCAGCAGACGTTTCTTGCGCCTGTTCCATGTATTCGATGCATGTGTAGACCAGTGGAGAACTGTGGCTATATGTCTAAGGTAAACAATATTTCATACATAATCACAATAAGCATCGTTTGCAGCGGAATTTGATGAAACACTTCAGCCAAATGGTAAAACCATCCAATGTAACATTAGAGCTGAAAGGACGTTGGAAATATCATGTTTAACAACCTGTAATTCAATGAGTCACAAGGAATATGTGACGTTATTGGAAAGGAAGAATGGAAGGTGAACTTTCAACCTCCTCGGCTCCAAACTATGGATCAGAATTTTCGAGCGTCTGTGTGACGCTAATAAGAGCGGATGTTGCTTTAAAAAAATTACGGCTTTCGTTGTAAAAGAAAAGACAATATAACTCAGATTTGTGTATATTAATGCCTTGATTAAATCACGAGGTAACTTTATTGCACGTTATCAGTACCTCAACATACATTGCTTGTTTTATTCTATACTTCTTAATTCTCGTTTACCTGCTATCGAAGTAGGGTGTACTGCCTTCAAACTGTACATCATATTTGTTTATAGAAAACACTGCAAGGTCACATGCGCTTCCACCTTCTCTCCCCACCAACACTGGTGAGTTCCTAACTTGATGGTTTACTTACTAAAACCCCACTGTCTGGTGATCACTGTGTAGCGACTTTAACCTGTAAGCAGTTTGGTAAGAATGAAATAGGAAAGTACTTGGCGCACTTGTTTGAATTGCCATTTCTTGATGAAGACGTTATTGAGAACTGTAACTTGGCACATCTATTTTTTTAATATAGAGTCAACTTAAAAATTCAAATCCACAGCCGGGATTTGAACACGGTTGCTCTAACCATTGAGCTACTGTGACAACATGCCGGTGGGGCATTGAATTCCCCAATTGACCCAGATATACCTACTAAGGCATCTCCCTCGAGATGACAAACTTAGCGGCGACCTGCTTATTGGAAGTACTTCAGTTCTGGGTACATAGATTATTAAGGGTTTTAATTATTTGTTGTTATTGTATAAATTAATTATACTTTTAATAGACCTTAGCCTGGTCTAGGCAAGTTTTTAATATAAGCAGCTACTGTGAGTTTTTCAGTTAACTCTATATTAAAAACTTGCCTAGACCAGGTCTATTAAAAGTATAATTAAATTATGCAATAACAAATAATTAAAACCCTTAATAATCTATGTACCCAGCACTGAAGTACTTGCAATAAGCAGGTCGCCGCTAAGTTTGTCATCTCGAGGGAGATGCCTTAGTAGGTATGTCTGGGAAACAACTTGAGTCAATTGGGGAATTCAATGCCCCACCGGCATGTTGCCACAGTAGCTCAATGGTTGGAGCAACTGCACGGAGAGCGGGAGAACCGTGTTCAAATCCTGGCTGTGGCGTTGAATTTTTCTGTATTAAAACCTTGCCTAGACCAGGTTAAGGTCTATTAAAAGTATAATTAATTTATACAATAACAACAAATAATTGACATATTTATTTTAAACGTTTTGACCAAGCCTTAATGCCCAGTTGCTTGATAAAGTTATAATTTTAAACGAAGATAACACTTTTAACCACTCCTCCGTGGTGTGGGGTACCATGCTGAGACCCATGGTCGCGGGTTCAAACCCAGTGGAGGGCGATACATTTTATCGGGGTAAAAACCCTTAGCATGGGTTTCTTCGGAAGGGAAGTAAAGCTAGTGATCCCGTGTCGTAGATTTATGGCACATAAAAGAACCTCAAGCCTGTTAAGGGGAAAGGTAGCCTGGACACATGGAAATTACACTTTAAGTGTGTTAAATTACCACTGCTCTTAAAGTTCTCAATGGTTTTTCCTGAAATTTTTATGAATTATTCTATAAATCAGGGCAATTATTTCAGATGGTTGTTTGCATTGATAGCTTATGTAGTTGAGTCCGTAAAAAGTTTTTCATTCAGCAGAAAACTAATAAAATTTACTCTTAAAACAGAAGAATTCGTGTACCTTTTTCTCTGATACTACTTGCAATACAGAATCACACTTTTGCATGCTTGTTCTTAGTATAATCAGCTATCTTCTGAACCTCAATTATTCAGTTATGTATATCAGTTCAATAGAAATTGAAAATAAAGTTAATTGCAAAGTAAAAATGTGGAAAATTTGCAATGTTTTTGCTTTATTAATATCACTAATATACATTACAAAATTATGAGTGTGGTTCAAAACGTTTAGCCATATGTTGTATACATGTACTGAAAATTTCAGCTCTCTACGTGTCATACTTTCTGAGAAAAAGGTACATAAGTATCCAAAAATGTTCTTTTGAGAAAACTGAATTTAAAGTTTGAACGTTAAAATTCTCACACACTTCAGTACATTCCAGGGTTAGAATCATCTGCACCTTCATTCCTGATTACTGCAGTTTTTTTGATTGCCTTTTCTTGGTCCTAGAATCTTTTGTTAATTACTGAACTGCTCGCTGGGCATGATATAATTGTTCATTGTTGAAAGATACAAAAATATTCTAAAAAGGGACGTTGCATCACAGCTTTAAAGGAATGCATACTAGCATTTAAATGGTATTTAAATGTTTATAAACCTCTTAACCCCCAAAAATAATATATTTTCTGAAACTGGAACTAATAGATTTTTTATTGGTGCCTAAACAAAAAATGTGATTTTTGACTATTTAAGTGTACCTTTCCCCTTAAAAGAGGTTTCTGAACACAATTTCCGGTCTTGCACGCCCAATATAGATTGGGACGCTAAGAACCACAGAAATTAAAGAGCGTGCATAAATAAAAGCTCAATTAATTTTTGTATCAAGGTTGCTCAGAATGCTTTACCAATGTACAAAGTTGCAGGAACTAACACATCCCATTTCTCTGATATTATAGAAATTCACATACTTCCAAATCTTAGATATCTACCTACTATGCTTTTGTTGGAATTCACAACGACCCAGCGTTTAAGATCTCAGGTATAGATCGCGTGTATATGGTTACGAGACCTGCTTCTCCCACAGATAAATTACGCGAGGTAAATTATAGACTGAATGTTTCACTACACTTTGGAGCAGTAAAAGTGGTTCATATAGGAACGAGAGTATTTAAGTTCGTGCTGAAATCTGCAGCTCTGCCATCTCTAAACATAATCTTTCTACATTCCCACTTGCATAGTTCAAGTCCCTTGAGCGACAAGTTGTTTACGTCATTCCAAAGACAGTTACACTGGGCTGTCTATTTCTTGCTAATTTAGTATATTTTGTTAAATTTATTTTTGATTGACCAACATTAATTGTTATTCATGCCAGTAATAATTTGTATTACGTAACTTATAATTTGTGGTATTGCCGAGGTTGGCCAGTGTCTCCTATAACGTAAACTAGCTGTGAAAATATAATATACAGATTAGATGTACCTACATAATTTGGAATACAGTGTAACACATATACAAATATATTATAATACAAGAATTATTGTTCACAAATGAAAAGAAATACATCTGAACATAAATAATAACTATGTAAAAGTATAGTAATAAGGACTAGGTTATGTATAACTAGTTTCTTCTAAATCTTTGAGTAGATCAGGTGGTAACTTTCTTTTAAGTCTGGATCTGTGATGACTTCTGATACCAATTATAAATGTGTGAGCTCCAGGAACGTTAAATGATCTACAGGGTGTTCTAAGGTATTCCTGTAGAGGGATAAACCAAGACCGTTAGCGTTCCAATTCACAATTGTGAGCAGATGAACAGAAGTACAATTATGCACTGCCATTCTGGGTAGATAAAGAAAGTAGGGCGATAAGAAATTGGATTGTTGGTAAACGCGATTACATAAATGCTATAATATGGGGAACAAACTGAACTAAGAGCTTGGTGAGAATTAAATTAGCTGAGCAATTAGCTACTGTATGTTGTGGTGGATTGAGATTCCGTTGTTTTGTTCCTGGAATTGGAAACTTGGAGAATGCTGATGGAGCGGGGGAAATACAGCAAGACCAGGAGGAGAAGTAGAAGTAGGAGTGGGATTTGCAATACTTTGTTGAATTCTTTGGGAAGAGATGTATACTGATTAAAACTCTTTTGCTTAATGTTTAGATAGTAAGGACTGCGTCTATATTTTGCAGAATGCTCCTGGTTGCAGCAGACAAACTTTGGAGGGTTCGGAGAATTGATGGACCTCGAGGCACCTTACTCGGTATCAACTGGCAATAATTCTTAGTATGCCCGAAGTTTTGGCAGCGAGTACACTACGGAATATCTCTAAATTTTCTTCGTAGTTCTACTTTGGCAGCGCTGTAAAGTAGATGGGTGAGCTTAAGGATGACTTTCCCTGATTGCAGTTGGTGGGTTCCACCTCACACCAAGGAATGTTTTTTTTTTTTTTGTTCTTTCCATGGAGACGTGTTACTTGGTACACCGGGTAATTTAATGCCTGTAGTTCATCAAGGATTTCTTTGTCAGTCAAAGATTGAGGAATGTTTCGAATGATTACCGAAAGCCTTTTATCTCCAAGATCCTTGTACGTATAGTATTCCTGATTCAGGGATCGAAATATGATGTAAGAGCTCGAAAGTCGTCAGGTGCAGTAGAATAAACTTTTATTATTGAGCCTCGTGGTTGAGTATTAAATTCAGACTTAACTTTGCTGCGAATACTTTGTATTAACAACTAGTAATTTCAGATGTTGCGAAGGCAGATTGGAGGTTTTTTTTTCTGAACCTCCTCCGAACAGTTATCAGAATTATTCACATTATCAGATAAAGTCTGGAAGTTATTCTGGCAAGGAATTGTAGAAATATATGCGCTCGATATGTTAGCACATGCATTGTTGTACTGATTATTGACAGAAATATGGCCAAATGCGTTATTTAAACATTGCTGGAACCTGAATTTTTATTTCCTTGAGATAACAGAATTTAGAAAATTGCGCGATGAGCTGCAATGTTTGTTTGATCGCTCGACGCTTTGGGAGCCTTCGTTTGTTTAACCATCTTGTTACTAGGGTCGAGAAAACATTCATTGCTAAAATGGCTTCACTACTCTATTTCATATTTTGTGAATCATTACTAGGGCCCGGATTTTAATGAACTAAAAAGCAGTGAAATGTGCAAGCATTTTAGATCTAAAACTTATGCAAATATGATCTTAAAAGATAAAATATGACTTTTTATAAGTTTATTTTAAAACATTCTTGCTATTTTTTATATAGGTACCATATAATATAAAATTCACTTCACAGCAAATTTTCAGTATAGTAATTACTTTTTGCAGTGTTTGAAACTAGCTAGTACTTATTACTTTCTCTACTATGTATAGTAAGTAGGGGAAGTATTGTATTCCACCCAAAAATTCGATACCGAGATTTCACCGGAAATACATGTTTTGAGACAACCTGAATCCAAAAAATCTGATCTGTTTCACTCACATGACTTTCTCTACTCTTGTACAAATTATTTTTACAAACACTTATTCCCCATATGCTTCATGTTAATCGAGATGTTAATCTTATTGCTAATTTTCTTGTAGATGCAAGGGGAATTGTTAGGTTTTACGCAATAGTCAAATATTTAAGAGCTGATTGGTATGTGAGTATTCCATTCCCTTTGCATTACCAGGACAAAAAAAATGAATAAGGAATTTGAGAAAAAATATAAGTACTGGAGAATTTAAGGGAATAACAAGCAATATCTCGAAAATGGTTCACTCCAAAAAAAATATATATATATGACATAAATTGTGTATTTTAACGCGATCTACATTTTTTTGTCTATCTCTTCTGGTTTACCAGTTATGCAAAGGTCGTTCACAATGAGGAATACTTTTGCAGCCATTCCCAGAGAATTCGAGATGTACATTTGATTTGTCATGAAAATATCTTAAACATATGATATTTTAATCAAAATCGTTAGAGCCATTTTCGAGAAAATAAAAATTTCCAAAAATGTTCCATGTAAAGGGTAATCTGGGGTGGGGGGATTTTCTTGAAACCTTCGTGTCGTATCTCTGGAAGATACTGAACCTAAATACCAAGTTTGGTGTTTATCCGACTGCTCGTTTCTGAGTTATGCTGTTCACAGACACACATACACGTTTCCAAAAATGTTTTTTTTTAATTCAGGGGGTCTCAAAACATATATTTTCGGTAAAATCTCGGTATCGAATTTTAGAGTGGAACACAATACTTCCCCTACTTACTATACGTAGTAGAGAAAGTAAAAGTATAGGAAGTATATATAAAATGCCGAGATATAAAGGAAACATCAGTTTTGTTTAAGAACATGAGCATTCTTGAGAAACAAATATTTCCATTCGCTATGTACATTATCTCACGTCTTAAATTCTGATTTGTTTCTACTGGATTCGCAGTTTTTGATCACTGGAGTAGGTAAATTAATGACGGAGATTCAGTAGCCAACCTGGCTGTTGCAGAAACATGATTTAGTGCATCAGATAAATCAGCTTAATTCGCAACTCAACGCTGCATGTTACCATGAGTTACTTCTTCCCCATTGTTTTGCATGTTTTTATTTTAGACTCGAGGGTCTATGGAATGTTGCGTTCATTCACCCACAGGAAACGCAGTCAAGACCTATCAAGAACTATAGTTCAGCAACTCTTTTGGAACACGTGCGAGGCAATAACGTTAAGTCTCAACCCCTTTCATTACGTATTTAGCATAAAGTTAAACGCAAAAACTTGCAATAATGCAAAGCCTAAAAATTTAAAAGTATCGAAAAGGTATCGAAGGTTTATCTCAAAGTTGTAAGACATACTTCGAATCCCACCAAGTATCGAGAGTACCGAGTTTCCATTCCTAATTAAAATAAAAGCCATCTATACAGGGGGGGGGGCAAAAGTAGATGCAATCGAACCCGAATGCGAGCCTGACACCGCGGAGCCATCTCGCTCGGCTACTACAGTAGGTAGGTACATTCACATGACTTTCTCTACCCTCTATCATTTATTACTGGGTATACAAATAGTTCTTACTAAGATCATTTTTCTATCTACTAAGCTTTAATGCAAGTAAATCTTTGCAGAAGTAGCTACATTACACATGTCGTTATAGATTCAAAGAGAAAAGCGACAGTCAAATGTTTAAGAAGTGAATGCTATAAGCTGGCGTTAAAATTCCATACTGTTTCTATGACATTGCGGGAAACAGCTGAATGTTGAAAGGACTTTTAAGAATGACCAAGAAATGAACAATTGTAACCATTGATAACGGATATCTCAGAAATGGATTATGCCACAAAAAACTTATATTAAATAAATTGTGTGTTTTAAAGAGATCTACATTTTTTGTGCAGTACGTTTTCGCCTATCGCCCAACGTTTACCAGTTATATAGGGTTATACAAAATTCTTTCCGAATGAAGAGGACTTGAAAGGTTATTCCCAGAAAACTCAAGATGTGAATTTAGTTTGTCATGTAAATATTTTCCATATATAGTATTTTAATCAAAATCCTGGAAGCCGTTTTTTGGAAAATCAAAGTATTCTAAAAATATCCCATGTAAAGGGTAGTTAGGTGGGGATTTTCTTGAAAATATTCGTATCGCGTTTTGGAAGATACTGAATTAGGAGGAAAATATGAGGCGGTATTTTTAACACTTAAATGATTTCAGTCTAATTATATAATATATAAATTCAATAACAGCCCACCTTAAAGCAATATGTGTATGTAACAAGCTATAAAATGTGTATATTACAGTCACTGTATATGTTTATATTATGTACATGTTCAATAATGTTATGTGAGTATATTACGTAATTTAATAATGTAGGAGCTGTTAGAATAATAAATTAAAAGTTGCTAACAATGAGGAACCTTGAGGCAATAATGAGTAAGAATGTTTAATAATGCTTGCGACGGTATTACTTATAATGCTTGTGTATTTGTGTTTACTCCACGTGGTGAAGCCATTTTGTGACGTGATTCTTTGTTAGGTTTGTTAGCTCCATCTGGTGTTAGCAATTTGCGGCAGTATTAGTGTTTGTTTTAAAGAATGCTACTGTTATTTTATTTAATTTTGGTTCACTGTCCTCCGGCTAGCTATTATCCTTTTGGGTCGAGCACTTCTCTTTATACAGGTTGAGTAAACGGAAAGGATTCATTTATCCAAAGATAACACTGATGAAAGAATTTGTTTTACACTTTTTATTGTCGAACACATTCACTATCACATTTACACTTGGATCTTGACACTCGCCAAACTGAAACTGTTATAATAACTTCTTTACTGATCATTCTTAATTCGCGTACTTCAACCTTTTGTATAATTAACTTTACAATACTTTAGATTTTTCATAACTCTGCTACGCGTAACCTGCGAATCGATAGCCGACGTGTACTGTACAAATATTTCTGCTGGACTGAAGGCGACGTGTAACGTACAAATGTTTTCGACGAGCTGACGTGAAGACGACGTGTAGTGTACAAAGATTTTTGATGAACTGACGGGGTCTACCTCTAATCTAGCCCTTTTTATACTCCTACACCCCGATATGCCTAAAGATTATAACTGAGCTGCTATTGGCTAATAAAACGCGCCAACATTAGCGTCTATTTTTATATCCAATGAAAATTATAAATACATATGCTCTATGGAAAATGTTCCAGCAAATTCTAAAGAAAAACGCGCCAATATTACGTAACTTCCTCGTCTCTAATAATGATAAACAGCTCACCCCCTCGCTGCATTATTGCACGCTATTATTGTCAGTTTCAGTAAGGCAGTATAAACTTACTTCTCAACAATAATTACAATCAACAAACATCTTAAATCAATGTCACACAAAAATGCATATTCATATTATAATCATTCTTTACATTTAAATAATTTGTGATACAAATTACTGCATCATGCTACTGGTTATTATTGGAATAATAATAATAATAATAATAATAATAATAATAATAATAATATAATAATAATAATAATAATGTAAATTTTGAGACAGTTTATAAAAAAGCCAATCAACAACCAGAAAAAAGCTTAAGTTAAATAAAAGTATTCTATTGGATTAGGAATAGCTAATCAGAGACTTGAAATACAGAAATTTACAAAAGTGGCGGTAGAAATCAAGTCAGTTGTTTGTAGACAGCACTCATAACTCGACGCGTTGATTGTAGACAGTGTTCTTAAGAGAAATTTTGTGTGAGACAAAAATAGTTTGTGTTAAAAAGTGCAAGTAATTAATAAAAAATATCTAACAGCTCTCTTTCTCTATATCAGTGAAGTGTTATTTAATCGTGTCAAACATAAAAGGAGTGAAGTAAAATTATAATCTGTATAAGCCTACATTTTTCAGTCGCACCACAACCCTGCAAGGAAATCCATGTCTCTAACAATAATACTGACGCAGCCGAGGCAAACATAAATATATAATATTCAAAGAAACAGTTAAACTACAAAGTTAATATTTTTAAACATTTTTGGGGGGCAAAGGCTACCGGAAAGCGGGTACTATACGTGCGGTTGCAATGAACTTAAAGTTCGGAGCCCAACAGCTGAAATATAATACAACTCCATCAATACAACCTACTTGAAATTGGCGCCTAAACGTGGGGCAGATAACGAAACAAAATAACAACTTCAAATACCAGGTTTGGTACTTACGCGACTTCCCGCTTTTGAGTTATGCTGTTCACAGGCAGATACACGCACGGACATGTTTCCAAAAATACTTCATTTGGACAGGGGCCTCCAAACACGTATTTCCAGTGAAATCTCGGTATCGAACTTTTGGGTGGAATGCAACACACTACTACGTATGTGGTAGGAAAGTTAAAAAAAAAAAAATTCCGATGACTTTCTCTACTCTTGTACAAACTATTTTTACAATCGCTTATTCTCCATCTACCTACTTCATGTTAATCGAGATAAACATTTGCAGACTCTATCTTATTGCTAATTTTCTTGTAGGTGTAAGGGGAATATATATTTACAAGGACAATATAGAAATACAGTAGTCTTTAAGCACATACATATCTCTTAATAGCTGGTTGCTAGGTGCAGCACCATAGAGAAAGTCAAGTGAGTGTAACACATCAGACTTTGTTTTACTTTCTCTACAACGTATAGTAAGTAGGGGAAGTATTGTATTCCACCCAAAAATTCGATACCGAGATTTCACCGGAAATATATGTTTTGAGACCTCCTGAATCCAAAAAAAGCATTTTTGGAAACATGTCCGTGTGTGTGTCTGTGTGTGTGTCTGTGTGTGTGTGTGTCTGTGTGTCTGTGAACAGCATAACTCAAAAACGAACAGTCGGATAAACACCAAACTTGGTATTTAGGTTCAGTATCTTCCAGAGATGCGACACGAAGGTTTTCAAGAAAATCCCCCCACCCCAGACTACCCTTTACATGGAAGATTTTTCGAAAATTTTAATTTTCTCAAAAATGGCTCTAACGATTTTGATGAAAATATCATATGTTTAAGATAATGTCATGAGAAATGAAATGTATATCTCAAATTTTCTGGGAATGTCTCCAAAAGTATTCTTCATTGTGAACGACTTTTGCATAACTGGTAAACCATAAGAGATAGACAAAATTTTACTACACAAGAAATGTAGATCGCGTTAAAATACACAACTTATGTCATATACATTTCTTTTGTTGAGTGAACCGTTTTCGAGATATTACTTGTTATGTCCTTAAATTTTACAATACTTATACTTTTTCTCACATTCGTTATTCATTTTTTTTATGTCCTGGACATGCAAAGAGAATGGAATGCGCCACATAGCAACCAGCGTTAAAATATTTGACTATCGCTTAAAAGCTACCATATTCCCCTTGCATCTACAAGAAAATTACCAATAAGATTGACATCTCGATATCTCGATTAACATGAACCATATGGAGAATAAGCGTTTGTAAAATTAGATTGTACAAGAGTAGAGAAAGTCATGTGAGTGTAACACATCAGATTTTTTTTTTAAATGTCTTCATGTGTCTGAAAAAACACGAAGTGCAGTGAAAACAGTAACATCTATCCAAACAATAAAACCATTCCTTTACTATTGAACACCGCTTGTTTAAAGCATTCCAAATAAGTTAACACGTCCTAACAATCTTCAATTTCTACAGAGTTGTATTGGATCACAAGGTGCATTTACAGGTTTTCATTTTCAAGATCTGTGGTTGTCGCTTAGGATAGTACCTGTAAAAGCTCCTCTCTACATCACAGGAGTGTATTTGAAGGCGGCGAGGTCACCAGACCAGCCTTGGTTCATTGTCTTCAAATGTAGTGGCATTCCCAGAAAGACTGTCACTAATTTTGCACATTGTAGAATATCCAGGATTCCCCTGGAAAACACTTTGCAATTTGTGTCCGGCAACAATGTCTTAGTTACGGACAGTAATTATTGTGTTTATTTATGATAATATCACTTGAACATTGTCATGTGAGCAACATTTTCATGTTTTTATTCCTGTGTCAGACGACAAAAATATGCATTTTTGGCAAAAATTGGCCAAAATATGAGGTATTAAAAAAGGAGTAAATATGATTTTTTATGCACTATACATTTTTCTACATTACCTGGATTCATGGATAAATTGTTGTAAAATTCACCCTAAGGTTCAGAAAAAAAATATGACTTGTCATTAAAATCATTGCTTAGAGAAAATTGAACGGATGACTCAAGAATACCAAGTTTCCTGTCTTTGTGGTGTAATGGTAGCGTGTCTGCTTCATATTCAATCGGTCCCCAGTTCGAATCTCGGTTAGGGTGGAGACAAGGTTTTTTTCTTGAGTTTCTCCTTATTCCTGGGAAGACGAATTTCGGGTAGCTTTAAGCTTTATGGACCCCGGGCTCATTTGAGCATCATTTAACACATTTCATTCGATATGTCCTACAAGGTTAAAGGACGTTAAACATAAAAGAAAAAAAAGAATACCAAGAAATATATTAGACTACAAGCCAAAACGGAAAAGAAAAGTTGAACGTTGAAGCGAGATTAAGATATTAATGAGGCTTCAAGGTGACGTGCGCCATTTGAAGTGGAATTAACAAGCCACGCCAAGGAATGACACTTGCGAAGTTAATTGTGCTTGGATGTAATTATTGAGCTGTGTCATACTCGTAGTCTTGAGAGAAAATAAGTCCAATTATTTACAACTTCAATGTTTTATTTAACGTTTAATGACAGAATTAATGTATTTGATCATGTAGCTTTTTTGTGGTTTACACCACGTCGTATTTATTTGCACCAACATTTCGACCAATTGCAACGATCGGTATATCACCAATTCTTAGACGAGTAATTTTACCTTGATCTCTTCTTTCTAATGAGAGTGTCGTATAGTTGGATTCTGCTATGGTAGTATGACGCTGACTATGAAGGTTATCGGTCCACTTATTGATACATTATTCTTTTATTCTGTTGTTAATGATTGGAATAAGATCTCGATGATGCACTGGAATTTAGCTAGTGTTAGTTCCACATGTAGTAATTTTCTTGGCTTGTCGGAATTATTTTATTGTTTATTCAAAAAATAATTATGGGAATGCAAGGGAATCTCGTGTGTAAAATCGGGTTTCTCTGTACTCCAATATCTGTTATTTTGCAAGGAAACATAGCCATACAAATGGAACCATGCTTCCTCAGAGATGACAATTAAGTGTGGGTTCAATTATTCTTTTAATTTCGTAAAATCCAATTACAGAGACTTATCAAAGTAAGGTATATGCAACAAACCCCCATACACTGTAAGAACTAAAAGAAAACACCAGGCGAGAAATTCTCTCAACTTCGGATATTGAACTCTCGATGTAAATGAAGCTTTCCTAAGATGCCAGAAATGTGTGGATAGAGAGGAGGAACATTTCAACATCTCTTGTGATAAGGTATGTGCTTATTATCATTGTAATTTTAACAACAAGAACGTGAGCCGGTTACGGGGATATTGCATCTGTTTCGGAGGGAGTTCTAGCTGCGGCGGCAATTAATTATTGTAATTGTTTTCCCAGATCGCAATAGGTTTTTTCCTTCTTCGGTAAGGTCCACATTTATCTAACCAACACTAGTTTCCACCCACCCTTATCGTTTCTCTCTACCACTTGCTTGAAGCAAACCCAAGAAAGAAACATGAACAATGAGGGATGTTTACCTGGTGTGAAACAACAATCTTAATGAATTCTACTCTAATTCGTGTAAACAAGTTGAGATGGCTACCCCAATGCAACATGATTAGCGGCTGGATCTTGTACGGTGTACAACTGCCAACAGTATTACGATGAATAAGCAAGTGTTGCCATTATAAGAAACACGGTGTAACAATTTTGTGGCACACCAAGCTCTTGAACTAGAACAACGCCAACTTTATGAGCAGTTCTACTGCAGCTTTGAGCGTTGTTGCCAATTGCTTCCCCTCCATTTCTTCTTTAGCCCATTAATTTTGTGATTTACTCCATCCTGTAGCAACTACGATACATTGGCTGGGGTCGTAAACCATGCTTCCTTGTATTCTTTTATCTTTTTAAATCTTACCATCAGAAAATAATGATTTACGACGGTTGTCCCAGAAGTACCCGACTTAACAAAGAAAACACAAAACTTTTGGGAAAGAACAACTTTATTTCTCTATATAGTCTCCTTTCAGCTCGTTACACTTTCCCCAGCGATGTTCAATACCTTCGTTGCTCTGTTTATAGTGAGAACCGTCGAGTTCTGCAAAATAGCCATCAACTGCAAACTTCACCTCCTCATTGTTGGCAAATCTTTTACCACTAAGCCATTTCTTCAACTTTGGAAACAGAAAATAATCAGAGGGGGCTAAGTCTGGTGAATATGGTGAATGAGGAAGCGATTCGAATTTTAACTCATTGATTTTGGCCATGGCGATAATGGATGTGTGAACTGGTGCATTGTCTTGATGAAACAGAACCTTCGTTATCGCTAAATGCGGCCGTTTTTGCTTGAGTTCATCATTCAAACTCTGCAATAAGTTTCCATAATACTCACCATTGATTGCTTTTCCTTTCTGAAGATAATCAATGAAAATTATCCCACGCACATCCCCCAAAAAAAACTGACGCCATGACCTTGCCTGCGGATGGAAATGCCTGTGCCTTCTTTGGAGCCGATTCTTTTCTTTCAAACACTGTTTTGATTGCTCCTTCGTCTCAGGTGTGAAGTGATGTACCCATGTTTCATCCATGGTTATGAATCGACACCAAAACTCGGCTTTATTGCAGTGAAACATCGCCAAACACTCGACTAAAACATCCTCACGACACTCATTTTGTTTCATTGTGAGCAAACGCGGCATTCATCTTGCGCACAGCTTTCTCATGTCTAAACTTTCAGTCAGTATGCGATGTACAGCACTTTTTGAAATGCCTACTATGCCTGCTAGCTCACGCACATTCAGTCGACGGTCATCCAATACCATTTTGTGGATTTTCTTCACAATTTCTGGAGTGATCACCTCATTTGGTCAACCACTGCTCGTACGGCCTGGCTTAAACTCTGCTACCCACTGTTTTACTATTGTAAACGAAGGAACAGACTCCCCCAGAGTAGAATCTTGCTCAGCTTTAATATTAGTTGGACTAAGACCTTTCAAATGAAAGTATTGAATCACAAAACGATGGCCCATCGTTTATCCATGTTTACAAATTCGCTTAGAGAGTTCACCATTAATGGCTGCCAAACAATTACTAAACAACGTAGTATCGTCAAACTTCAAACTTAAGCTTTATAAGGGTGGTACTTTCTACCATAGTAATTTGTTTGAAACTACAACGGCTATATATACGTCAGGTCTGTTACTTCTGAGACTGCCCTCGTATCTTAGTTCCCTTATTTTCCAACGTTAAGGAAGATTGAAAGTTTCTCCTCTGAAAATTGGCTGCGCACCAGCTTCAAAGACAGTATTTTCTTAGCCTGGAAGATTGAATGGTAATGAAAATATAATCGCGGAGGAAAAGCGTGAGGACAATAATAAAGTGCTTATAACAATATCTATCAGCGAGATGGCTCCGGCTCTATGGCTCGCATTGGAGAGGTGAGAGGTCGAAGCCCAGCTAATTCAACTGGGTTTTACTTTATCTACTACGTATAGTATGTAGGAGTGGTATTGTATTCCACCCAAAAATTCAATATCGAGATTTCATCGGGAAAAGGTACCTGTTGTGTCTGTGAACAGCATAACTCGAAAATGAAAAGTCCGATCAACACTAAACCTTGTATTTGAGTTGCGTACCTTCCAATGATGGGAGACGAAGATTTTCAAGAAAATTATCCCACCACAGACTACCCTGTACATGAAAGATTTTTCAAACATTTTTATTTTCTAAAAAAAGGCTCTGACGATATTAATTAAAATATCATATATTAAAGATGTTTACATGACAAGAAAAATGTATATTTTGAATTTTCTGGGAATAGCCTATGAAGTCCAGTTCATTTGGAAAACATTTTGTATAACTGGTAAACATTAAGCGACAGACGAAAGCGTGCTGTACAAAAAAATTTTGATTTCTTTAAAACACACAATTTATTTCAAATAGCTTTTTTGTGGTGTAAGTCCTTTCTGAGATATCTCTTATTAATGGTTTGAACTGTTTATTACTTGGCCATTGTCTTAGTCTTGTCAAAATTTAATTGTTTCGGCGATTGAACGGAAACAGTATGGAATTTTTAAGGTCAGCATATAGCGTTCAGTTCTTAAACATTTGACTATCGCTATTCTCTTTGTATCTATAACGAAATGTGTAATGTAGCTATTTCTGCAAAGGTTTATTTGGATTAAAATGTAGTAGATAGAAAAATAAGCTTGAGTAAGAATAATTTGTTTACCCACTAATAAACAATAGAGGGTAGATAATCATGTGAATTTAACATATCAAAGTTTTTGGTCATGCTGTTCCTCATTTCTAAGATAAGTACTGAATTGGATATTCAAAATCGTAACACAAAGCTTTACATACAGAACAAAGGAAATACAAACATAAATATAAATGGTGCAAGAAGGCGACTACGCAACTAAAATAATCTGTCACCAGGCTACGTAGGGAGCTAGTACAGGAAGTTGACTACGCAAATAGGACCACCTCTCTAGATCTAACCTCTGTACGCTCAAAGAACAGCTAGCAGTTCCACGATCACAAGAGTGCACATTCCGCCAAAATTCAATAATAGAAAGGATACAGGAAGGCGACCGCAACTAAGGCATACACCTACTCGGTTGAACCAATAAACCTGCAGTAACCGTCGCGATATGACCAAGAGCGACGTTAAACAATAGAAAGTAATAAAACAAGAACATGCGTTTTAGAGATTTTTAACGTTAAACCGACGAGATCCCAGAAATATCTGGTAGTTATGCTGCCACCAATGGATTTCATAAGTTGATTGTATTGTTTATTGATATTCCAAGATAACATTGTAGGTTTGTAAGGTTTTTATATCTTTATTTTTAGGTTTAGTTAACGACGCTACTATGCAGTCACCGTAAGAAGGCTATCATACATATTGTCACCGGCATAGACTAATTTAACAGATTCACTAGACTTACATATTTAAGACCATGGCAAACAGGGGGACGTAGCATTAGTAAGTATTCAAAACTAAGGATCACAACTTATAGGTGGCCCGGGATAATTATTGAAGAAGTTACATTAAGTTTTACACAGTGCTATTTGGATAACAAAAGAGATTACATACCTTAAATTAACATATTCAGCAGTTTACAACAGGATCCATCAAGCTCCATGCTCGCAGATGAGCAGATGATAGCATTTACACTGAGCTCTTAACACAGTTCATTCACACGCTAAGAGGACGAATCATACCATCCCACTTCTCTTAACAATACTCATCCCCACGCTTACTTCTTGTCAGCGCGTCACCAAAGCTATTTGTACATTTTGGAATTTCCTGGAAAAATTCAAAGCCAAAAGGAAAGATCCAAAGTTGAGTAGACCGTTCCGGTCCAGCACTACCAACCCATTCCGGGTGGGTCGACCCAAGTCAGGCTTACCAAACTAAATCTCCATATGCTCGCAACTATATTGATGTTTCTCAGTTCGTGTGATTGGCTAGGTGCTCGTAATACTTTGCTGAATACCAAAGGCTTGCCTTTCTACTTATTCATGCCTGCCAACTGCACATTTATTTGAAGTATTATGTGCCGTGTAGTTCAGGCCAATGTGTAGGGAAGAAATAACCAATTAACACGAAGTTATGTACGAATTTTTACATCTAGTTGCGGCCCTTACGGTGACCGGAGTATAGTAATTGTCAAAGTTGTGTGGATGATAGAAACTTTCCCCGTACTTTTCTTATACGAGCATGTATGTCAGTAAATATGCTGTTATAAGACTGCCAGAGTTAGGAAGGATTATAATTTTTATGTACAAAGCCTAGCAAACAACCCTACACAGGGTACTTCACACAAAATTAAGGGTCAGCAAGGATCTTCATTCCCCAGACTTTCATTCCCGCAATTTGACAATTCTGCTATCAATTCTTCAACAGTTAATAGCTTACTGACTAGTTAACATCCTATTATGAACGATGACAGTTCGTAGTATGAAGAAATACAGTACGGATCATTTCAAACCTACCGGTTTTTCAGCGGGCAGAACGACACGCGTTTTCTGGGGGAGAAATGGCCGCTCCCGCTCGGAAAGAAAATCGACTACCATGCACTCCGTACAAAATGGTCACTACCTCTGAGTTTCATTCCTTCTTGTTTTTTTCGATTGTGGGACTCGTCATTCAAGGATCCCTACCCACTAAAACCCTCCACCGGAGTAGGAAGGAAAAGGTTTGCTATGGTACTGCCTTAGGCACCCGCGCAGTTCATGGTGTAGGTAGACGGGTTGTAGTGCAACAGATAGTAGCTGAAGGAAAGCTGTCCGGGCTGCAAGCTTGACTAAGGCACAGCTTACAACGTTGGGTTAATGGTGAAGAGTAGGATGAGATAGGAAGAATTACATTCACTTAAATTTGTTGGTGGCATTGAGATGATTGAGTTATTGGCGATTTTGGGGCTCTCAAGTGGAAGGAATTTATTGGTTTCTGGTGTGGTATAGCTCTGCGTATCTAACTTGGAGTTGTGGTGTTGAACAGATTGTGGCCATGTGTTACTTCATGAAGGTGTGTCTGTAGTCAATTAGTGAAGGCATACAGCCAGTTGACAGTTGTACCTTTGGAATTCTGTCCTATTTCCCGATGGTGAGATCCTCCTGGTCTTCTTCTGCTGCTTGCTCACTGATGAGTATCTGCATTTTGGTGAAGCTTGGGGGCTGTGGCGAGCTTCTGCTGTGGAGCACTGTTTTACTCTAACTTGCTGGAGTAAACCTCAGCGCCTCGAGGAATTGGTTAAGTCAGGAGACGGCTAATAAGACGGCGTCTGAGCCGGTCTGTAGTTACTCGATCATGTTGTCCAGCATCGCTAGGGCAAGGGCTCTGGGGGCTAAAGTTGAGTAGCTCCAAGAAGATTTGAACTTGCAACCTTAGGAACAGTAAGGTAACTCTACTACGCAACTAAGAGTGCTGCTAACTCTCGTGTTGAAAACATACGAATTGCAGTAAATCGCTTACAGCGTAGTGGTACAGTATTGAACAGCGAATAATGTGACCCTTATTTGTAGCGGATTTAAAAAGGAAAGTATGAAATAATTCACACACTCTTCAAGAACTTCAGAATGAAATTAGACGAGTGCTCAGGAAGATTACAGATAGAGAGTTGTAGGTGTTTCAGAATATTTTTAGACCGTTGTGATCTTTGCATCTAGAAAGAGGGACATCATTTTCAACATATGCTTTGGTAAAAGGTAAGATGAAGGTAAGGTTTTGTTACTACGTGCTTATTGGTACATTATTTGAATGGGACGGTAGGCGTAATCTCTGATATTCACCACACATGAATTTTCGTATCGTGTGAGAAAACGCTCGCATTTCCCCAGTACGATCCGCTAGAAAGCCAGCAGGTTTGAAATGGTCCGCACTGTATAATATTAAACCAACCACGGTGACCTCGAGCGCTTGCGTTACATGACATTATCCTTGTCTACTATAATTGCGACAAAATTAAACTTCTATTAGGATTCTGTTATTCTATGTAGTATTCATATTGGTTCGGTGCTTGTATTCGTGCCGTCCTACATTGTGAAGCCTTCGTTTTTCGTTGTTCAATTGTCTTTCCTCAGTTTGGAGTTTCTGTTACTGAGAACAGGAGCTTTTATGTTGTTAACAGATCGTTTTGGCCATTATTAAGGCTAATCAGTATGGAGTGTCAGGTTGAGGAAAATGAACACTTTCAATACATTTTACTCTTCGAGTTTAATCCAAGATGTAGTAATGCAGAAGCCACGAGAACAATTTGTGGTGTGTAAGGGAGGGAAGCACTTGCAAAGAGGACGGCACGGAAATCTTTTTCTCGTTTCCGAGAAGGAAATTTCGACTTGTGTGATGAACCATGTTCTGGAAGACTTTCTCTTTATGGTGAAAACCGCTTAAATCAGTGGTTCCCCATAATCCTCACCAAATAACGTGGGAATTGAAAGAAATTATGGAATGCAATCACACAATCATTGTTCATCATTTGCATGTTTACTTTCTCTACTACGTATATTAAGTAGGGGAAGTATTGTATTCCACCCAAAAATTTGATACCGAGATTACACCGGAAATGCATATTTTGAGATCCCGTGAATCCAGAAAAAGCATTTTTGGAAACCTGTCCGTGTGTGTGTGTCTGTGAACAGCATAACTCAGAAACGGACAGTCGGATAAACACCAAACTTGGTATTTAGGTTCAGTATCTTCCAGAGATGCGACATGAAGATTTTCAAGAAAATCCCCCACCCCAGACTACCCTTTACATGGAACATTTTTCGAAAATTTTAATTTTCTCAAAAATGGCTCTAACGATTTTGATTAAAATATCAATGTTTATGATATTTTCATGACAAATGAAATTTATATCTCGAATTTTCTGGGAATGTCTCCAAAAGTATTCTTTATTGTGAACGACTTTTGCATAACTGGTAAACCATAAGAGATAGACAAAATTTTACTACATACAAATGTAGATCGCATTAAAATACACAATTTATGTTATATACAATTTTTTTTGTTGAGTGAACCATTTTCGAGATATTGATTGTTATTTCCTTAAATTTTCCAATATTTACACATTTTTTCAAATTCGTTATTAATTATTTTGTCGTGGTAATGCAAAGAGAATGGAATGCTCCACATAGCAACCAGCTCTTAAAATATTTGACTATCGCTTAAAGCCTACCAATTCCCCTTGCATCTACAAGAAAATTAGCAATAAGATTAACATCTTAATATCTCGATTAACATGAAGCACATGGAAATAAGCGTTTGTAAAAATAGTTTGTACTAGAGTAGAGAAAGTCATGTGAGTGTAACACATAAGATTTTTTTGGGTAAGGTGCAAAAATTGGGTACATAGGAGCCATATGCGTTAAGCGACACCAACAAAAATCAGCGAATAACCATATGTTTGTCTTTGCTGGCCCATTACCGTTTGGCTTGTCGGAGGCACAAACCATTCCTTGAGAAAACTGTTACAGGCAACGAGAAATGGTGCCTGTGCATGGACTTAAAGAAGAGGAAAGAATGGCTCAGCTCATCGAAAAAAAGCATCATCCTTGCGAAGGATGATTGCACACTTTAAAAGATCATGGCATTCTTCATCATGAATTGCTACCAAATAATAAATATATAAATCAAACAATGGCTGATCCTGTGTATAGATATAGAGATAGACAGATATTTATTTTTATCTTGTATAGCTTAAGATAAGTCATAAAATTACAACTCAAAATTAAGTGTATGCAAATCATAAGGGCACATTTTAATTAAAATTCTCTTACGATTACTTTTAAAATACTTTTTAAAATGGTTTAAAATTATGTCTTATACGAGTATCATTCGTGTGAAAATGAAAACTTCTAAGAAAGTAATCTCTGTTAATAAATGTCAACTACATTAATTTAAAAACATACAATCCATAAATAAACAATATATTAAAAATAATAAAATATTCCTTACAGCATTATCTGCTATAAGTATTCGTAATGCATCTAATTATGTTTTTGGGTAATAAATACCTCTTGAATCATGGATTCTGACTTCCAAAAACAAACAGCATATACCTACGAGATTCAACCTGTGCAAAATAAAACAATTGTACGCTGTCTTAAAACCCGTAATTTGTAACAACAAAATTTAGCTTTTTAATTAATTCAACACAGCGAGGTAGCCAAAATAGTTGTTTATCAAACATAATTTCAAATAATTTAGTATACTGAACAGCTATGACAACTCGCTTATATTTTATTGTAATTGAAAATAAAACTACTGGTAAAACAAAACACCTGCACACCAGCAGTGTAAAAACAGCACGAGTTTATGCACCGAAGTTAATTAATTTTAGCTATATACCCTTATGATCGCTGCGATTCTGTTATAATAATCCTGCATTAAATAATAGTATTGCATACAGAAAATATAATTTTTATGTTCAATGTGAATAGTGATTGTTAATGGGGTAGCCCTATATTGAGTGACATTTTGCTATAGGGTAATTTTGAAATAAACTTCTAACTCCGCTTCTTTTTTTCAGGTGAGTAAACAGTGGAATTAAGAATTTATTCGTAAGTAAAGGCCTTTTATTAGTTACTAAAATCGAATATATATGTAAAACTGCTTTAAAAATTAATGTGTTACAACCACATGATCTTCTGTCACCTATTCTGATTTAATTTCATAGCTACCCCATACATTATTAAAAAACAAAAGGTTCGTTTTTCGTGTGCTTCCTCTTAATCGCGATAAAGACTTTCTAGACACGATTTCAATATATATTTTGGAGTAGATACACAAGAGATACTGGAGGATAGAATGACAGTTAAATATTTGAAACACAAGTCACTATATTATCCTTTTTGTTGCATACGCAGTGTTTCCTTTTTAACATTTTTGAGAATTTAAACAATCAGATAGAAATATCTAACAGCGTAAATGACTAAAGCTACAAACTTTGACGCAAACAACAGATATTTAGTTCTACATATTTCTGTAGCAAGTTTTTGTTTGTGTATTACAGCTTTCCTAGTTATACAGGTTAGCCATTTAAGTTGAGACTACACAATATCTCCAAAGCTAAGCGTTGTAGAAAGAAATGTCTTGACTAAACGTTGCTTGATATTATGGGGGGAAGAAAATGCCATAAGTCGTATTTTGTTTGGAGGACGTTATGATAATCATTTTAGGGTCAATTTAACTTTTTAACATGAGAAGCTACATTTTGTATATTGTTTTCTCATTAGAAAATGGTTTATAAAGACTTGTTTATTTTGTGATGAGGAATAAGGAAGCAAAATAAAAAAAAATGTTGGTTCGCAATTACGAAGCGTAAGTTGACCTTTAAATGACCATCCATAGATGGTCCAACCATTCATTGTGCTCTTCGTACACAGCCATTCAAAATTTTCTTTGTAATTTACGTTGGTGTAAGAACAACTGCAAAGTGCTTTATACAAATGTTTAGATTATCATGAGGCGTGAGAAAACAACATAAAAACAACATAAAAAAGATAGGTTTTCATTTAAAAAAATTAAATTGACGCTAAAATAACCATCACAACGTCTTCCAAACAAAACACGAGTAATAACATTTACTTTCTCTCATAATATCGAGCAACTTTTATTAAAGACGTTTCTTTCTATAACGCTTAGTTTTGGAGATACCTCTCTGCCACCGTCCCTTTGTTTTCACATGCTGTTGAGTGATACAGTGCGTGCTGCATATTTGGTGACTCGCGGAAGGAAGCCGTTTTCGCCAACCTTGTTGTACAGTCTCGACTTAGTACCAAATTCATGCATCTTACTTAACGTCATGTTGTGTGAGGGTGTGTGTGAGTGAGTGTGTGTGTATGAACTTCTTTATCTGTTTAACCTCCTCTTATGTAGGACTTACACCCCCCAGGACTTACAGGCGGGTGCCTGGGGTTAGAGGCCCGTCGAGGAGCAGACACTCATGGATCAGACAGAATATCCAGGATGGACGATCAGCCCGATGCCTGGTATGGGAGGAAGGAAGTAGATGAAACAAAATAATGGCGATATGGATGAAAGGAAAGGTGATGCTGGAGCAGTTGGTGGAATGAAAGGCGGGGGAAACCGGAGAACCCGAAGAAAACCCGTCCAGAAGCCGCTTTGACCACCATAAATCCCACGTGCGGGTCCCTGGGATTGAACCCGAGCCACCTCCGTGAGAGGCCAGCGGTCTAACCACTCGGCCACGGCGCCGCCAACACCATACTTCAAAAACTAAAAGTTGAATAAATACAAAACATCATATTTAAGTTCAGAACCTTCCAAGATGTAATACAAAAATTTAATGAAAATAACCCCACATCAAATATGGTTACATGAGAAAAGCTGATATTTTTAATTTTCTTAAAAATGGCTATAACGGCTTTGGTTAATATTAAGTGTGTTGGAAAATTTTACATGACTAATAAAATGTGTAACTTCAATCTTCTGCAATAGCTTTTAACGTCCTCTTCAGTCGGAATAAATTTTGCATGCTTTTGTTTAACAGGTAAACAATAGGAGGAAACCAAAATGTAAAGCACAGAATATTGTATATGTCTTTAAAGTTCACGATTTATGTCAAATAATTTCGTTTGTGGCAACAGCTATTTAAAAATATTGGTTATTATTGGTTTGAATCTTCCAATACTTTGTAGTTCTTTGAAGTGCTGTCATCACTATTCAGTTGTTTCTTGCAGCGAGGTCATGAAAGGATTACTTACAAAGCCACGGTGTAGCGACCCCATCTTACACCTACAACATAACGTGTAATGAAGCTCTCTCTGCAAACCTTTATATCGATTAACAGGAAGTAAACGGAAAAAAAATCTGTTACACTCACATGACCTTCTCTACTTTTTTACAAACTAGTTTTACAAACGCTTATTCTCCATATGCTTCATGTTAATCGAGATATCGAGATGTTAATCTTATTGCTAATTTTCTTGTAGATGCAAGGGTAATATGGTAGGCTTTAAGCGATAGCCAAATATTTTAAGAGCTGGTAGCTATGTGGCGCATTCCATTCTCTTTGTATGTCCAGAACATAAAAAAATGAATAACGAATTCCCATTTGAGAAAAAGTATTGGAAAATTTAAGGGAATAACAAGCAATATCTCGAAAATGGTACACTCAACAAAAAATGTATGACATAAATTGTGTATTTTAACGCGATCTACATTTTTTGTGTAGTAAAATTTTGTGTATCTCTTATGCTTTACCGGTTATGCAAACATCGTTCACAATGAAGAATACTTTTGGAGACATTCCCAGAAAATTCGAGATATACATTTCATTTGTCATAAAAATATCTGAAACATATGATATTTTAATCAAAATCGTTAGAGCCATTTTGGGAAAATTAAAATTTTCGAAAAATGTTCATGTAAAAGGTAATCTGGGGTGTGGGAATTTTCTTGAAAACCTTCATGTCGCATCTCTGGAAGATACCGAACTTAATACCAAGTTTGGTGTTTATCCGACTGTTCGTTTCTGTGTTATGCTGTTCACAGACACACACACGGACATGTTTCCAAAAATGCTTTTTTTGGATTGAGGGGGTCTCAAAACATATATTTCCGGTGAAATCTCTGGAATACAATAATCCCCCTACTTACAATACGTAGTAGAGAAAGTAATAAGCTTTTCCGAGAATAGTTTATAGAAGCTATATATAAATAAACGACAGTGGGTAGAGAATGGCATAAAAATATAACCCATCATATTTTTTTTTACAAACTGCAGACCAGGAATCTATATTCACATGCAAAGGGCTTCGTCAATAAACGATCCATAAAGAGGTGGGAGCTTTATCTTCCTACAGCAGCTCTAGCCGGGCTTATTGATTGAACCGAGACCCCAGATACGAGAATTAATATACTACTGTATGGAAAACCTGCGTGAAATAAACCATAATGAAGGTTGCCGTACAAAATTGAGTTGCACAACAGAATTAAAACTTTTTCTTTCCATATCAAAGTTGCTTAAGGATGGCCACTTTGAACATCAAAGATAAAGGTAGCTTTTAATACAAATTTGATGTCATCATATTATAGTTGTTTGCAATTAATTATAATGCCGGCGAAGCGGAATTAATTGTTTTCTCCCGTGGGGGTTGAAAATAGAGGAGTTGTCGCAACAGCGTATCACGATAACATTTTGAAACCTCCAATGTCACTCTCATTACTTTCATTACGTTCCTTTTGTGTTTTTAGAGACACATTCTGTAATAAATTCTTAAATCTACACAAATACAGAATGGGACGGGTATAGATGTTGCGGCAGTAGCACCTCTATCCGAAGTTGTTCTGGTTCGTGATGCCCGTAGCTCGTGACTTACCTTTCTGCAGCCTCCGCGTAGACTCCGGATATTCGACGTGGGCTGATTCTCTGCATTTCTATCCTCGGATAGCTGAAGTAATTACTGAAATATGTAAGAGCATGGGCTTTTCCTTGGTAAAGGAAACGTAGATCTTGGGTGTGGTAAAGGAGAAATAGACGTGCTTTAGTTACAAAAAGACGACACCACTGTTTTCTTTATTTCGTTACTTCTGGTAGTCCACAGCACTGAGATTGACGCCGTTAAAACACTGTCCACTGCTGTTGAAACACGACGCTGATATGATGCGAAGTTTATATACTTAACAAATCTCTTTACTTGTAGCGATTCTTATGTGTGTAGCGAAACATATCTTAATTCACTAACTTTTGGCGCGACATCTCTTAAGTATCCGGCAGCATCCTTCTCTCCCTGTAGTTTCGAAGTAACTCCTCGATCTTGGTCTTAACAGATCTATTTATAGTCGCGGGCTTCTTGGGCTACTTAATTTCCTATTGGTGCAGTTTTAACGCCACTCAACGCGTCTCACTATTTCATATCGATTTACTGGGATCTCATTGGTCCTATTCCACCCCCTCTTGCTCAGTTGTAACATGAAATCGCGACTTTTCCTAATTTTACCGTTAAGTTTGTTGTCTCAATCACTCCGGTCACGGCGAATTACCGTACAAAAGGACAAAGGCTCTACGCCCTCGCAGTACGAACAATAATTTTGCTACCAGAGAGACATCGTAAAACTCACTTGTTGTCTTCGGAGACACTTTTCCTGCAGCTAAGTTATCTCGTCGTGGACAGTATTTTAACATAGTGCTTAAATTATTTACATTAAACAATTTGTTACTCCTCTTATATTAGTAACCTAAATACAAACATATCATTAAATCACCCTTCTTAAACTACACAGGCAGTAAAAAGAAAAATAGTTGTACATAGCATAATTTAATTTCACTAAAAAGTAATTACTCAAATTATTAATAATTACATGGCTCGGGCTCGGCATAGAGTTGCCGTTTCAATGCCCATCTTTAACCACTAATAGTGGCGCTAAGAAGAATAAAAAATAACCTTTAGTCAATCTCCAAACTTTTGTCTTTTGACTTTCAATGCAATAACCGATAATACTGTGGGCTATACGCACTGTGTAGTACACTCCATACCCCATTTCAGAGAGACAGGGTTATTAAGGAAGTAAATGTAGTCTTTTCCCCCACACTGCAGTACCGCTCAGCGACTCGCACGCCGGCCGCCTCGGTTCGGTCTATCACCGAAATACAATCCACGTAACTACTTCACATTCTCATAGTCACAATTACAATATCCACATAAGAGATTTTGGAAAATTTGTCCTCTTCTATTCTCATATTTCTGCTATCTTTTCAGGGAATTTACATTCACACTCAAGAGTTCAATATCCGAAAATGACGTTTCTTTTAGTTCTTCCAATGTATAGGTGTTTGTGGTATACGCTTTTCTTTTTAAGTTGTCCCATAGATACAAATCGCAAACCGTTAAATTAGGTGATCGCGAGGGCGATAATGCTCTACTGAATATCCTATCTTCAAAAAATTCATGAATTAAGTTCAACGACTCATCATCGGTATGCGTGGTAGCAGAGTCTTGTTGGAAAAAACCAGCCTGTAATTCAACATCGGTTAGCTGTTTAAATGGTTTGACTATGGCCTTCCTGTATCTCCCCTTAATGGGGGGGTTCGACCCCTTCAGCCGCCATAGTGCGAGCGCTGCGGACCCTGAGCACTCGTGGTACTTCTGACGTTACTAGAAGTACGCTAGGTCAAACGTCTGAGCCCTATACATAAGCGTTTCGTTTGGATTGGGTTGGACTCGGAGGGGCAGTGGTTCCCTATACCCATGGGAGATTGGGCACGTCTGGGCGATTTTCTGGGGTTAAGAGACGCCTCAGGGTCCTCCAGGGCCGCCCTGGATAGCCGGTAGACAGTCTGCTAGGTGGCTGTCGGCCCCACCGAGGTCTCGGTAGTCTTCTCCTTTTTGGAGTCGACGCGCGTAAGTGGCGTATCCACTTCCGCCCTGTGATGAGAGGGGCGACCCACAAGAAAAGCTCTCGGGGGAGGAAGTGTCACTCAGATGACGCCCTCCTCCCAGGGCCACTGGGGGCTGAATCCCCTTGCGTCTCTTTCCTGTATCTCTCTGCATTTATTGTATGTTCAAAAATATGGCTGGTATTATTCTGTATGCATTTAAGGCACGCCAATTTTCACTTCATACAAGGCAATCTCGTGTGTAAAATCTAGTTTCTCTATACTCCAATATCTACTCTATAATTCGCAAAATCCATTTACGGAAATTTACCCGACTTCGATGATCACATGAAAAATAAGTTATATGCAACAAGCCCACACACACTGGAAGAACCAAAAGAAAACACTAGTCAATAAATTCAATCATTTTAGGATATTGAACACACGAGTGTTAATGAAGATTTTCTGAGAAGATGCCGGAATTATGTGGATATAGGAGGACAATATTTCTAACATCTCTTCGACAACATATAGCTTTTGGCGTTTTAATTGTAATTGTGAGAATGTGAGGTGATTGTGGGTCATTTTTATCGCTTTTTTGGGAGTCATAGCTGCGGCAGCCGGCGCTCGAGCAGTCATGCGGTGGCCACAGTGTGAAGGAAAAGCACTGCAACTTCACTATGGGGCAAAAACTGACAGGATGTCAGCCGTCTCTCGGTCGGAGAGCAGGAAGTTTAGTGTGCAAAAGTGCGCAATGTTATTACTATTTGTTATTAAGAAATATTTTCCAGCAAAGCATCATAATATAATGCAAAAGTAAATGCTCAGGCTTGTTTAAAAGTTTACACAATAAAGAAAACAAAAACCAAACGCAAAATAAAGGCCCTTTTCGCCATTATATTGCACTAATTTTAATAGCTAATGTCTTAAAGATTCGGAAGTAAGGCAACCATGCTTTAAGACAAAAGATATGTTCAAATTTAGTATCAATAAACGTTGACATATTTTTACTTTCTCTACTACGTATAGTACGTACGGGAAGTATTGTATTCCACCTAAAAATTCGATACCGAGATTTCACCGGAAATATATGTTTTGAGACCCCCTGAATCCAAAAAAAAGCATTTTTGGAAACATGTCCTTGTGTGTGTCTGTGTGTGTGTGTGTGTGCGTGCGTGTGTGTGAGTCTGTGAACGGCATAACTCAGAAACGAACAGTCGGATAAACACCAAACTTGGTATTTGGGTTCAGTATCTTCCAGAGATGCGACATGAAGGTTTTCAAGAAAATCCCCCCACCCCAGATTACCCTTTACATAGAGTATTTTTCGAAAATTTTAGTTTTCTCAAAAATGGCTTTAACGATTTTGATTAAAATATCATATGTTTAAGATATTTTCATGACAAATGAAATGTATATCTCGAATTTTCTGGGAATGTCTCCAAAAGTATTCTTCATTGTGAACGGCTTTTACATAACTGGTAAATCATAAGGGATAGAAAAATTTTATTACACAAAAATGTAGATCGCTTTAAAATACACAACTTATGTCATATACATTTTTTTTGTTGAGTGAACCATTTTCGAGATAGTTTGTTATTCCCTTAAATTTTCCAATACTTATACTTTTTCTCAAATTGGAATTCGTTATTCATTTATTTTGTCCTGGTAATGCAAAGTGAATGGAATACTCCACATAGCAACCAGCTCTTAAAATGTTTGACTATCGCTTAAAGCCCACCAATTCCCCTTGCATCTACAAGAAAATTAGCAATAAGATTAACATCTCGATATCTCGATTAACGTGAAGCATATGGAGAATAAGCGTTTGTAAAAATAGTTTGTACAAGAGTAGAGAAAGTTATGTGAGTGTAACACATCATAGTTTTAATAGTAATTCTTGAAAGTGGTCTTGTATTTATGTGCAATACAACAGTTCAGTTTCGGTCACTTTACTATTGTGACTTAGTTCAGTCTTCACTAACACTTCACATTTGTTTTGCGTATAGCAGTCGAATGGATCATACGCAAAGCAGATTTTTCTTCCTCTTGTTTCATTCACTGGGGTATTGAACACTGGACTTCGCTAATCGCACGTCGAGCACCATTCACTGTACGTCACAACTCTGAGAACATCATTTTATATCGCACCGACAACTGGAACTGGAACGAAACTAACTGTACTCACTGACTGACTGTCTTGTGAGTAGGCTCGCCTATATACCACTGAAGATGAGGTCCAGAATGTTCAAATCCGGCGGAGGGCGATGGATTTTTTTCGGGCGTAAAAATTCTTAGCATGGCTTCCTTCGGAAGGGAAGCATATCCGACTCCGACTGGCTGCTGGCAGGCTAAGTTTTAGCCCGAGTGAATTTTTGCTCTGTGCCCACCCTCATCAGGGTTTAACCACCGGGCGATCATTTTCAGTAGAAAATTGATGGTTAAGGATGACGGTTTAGTTTCAGGTAGTAATGAAAGAAAGGAGGAGAGATGTAGCTCCTCGAGCTGCCTGTTAGGATGCAGCGGCCCTTCTGCACCCTGGTGTGTGTGTTTATCACTTTCTTTGGTTGGGATTGAATTTTGAGACCAATCATCTCTTGGGTAGGATTACTATGGAGTTCAGCTTTAGCTGCTGTTGGTGTAACTCCTTGGTTATCTGGTGTTCCCGCATGCCATGCGGGGAACCCGATGGCGCCGTAGAGGCGATTTCTAGGGTTGTAATCCCCAAGTGATCTGACCAGGATACTCTGATGGTTTGGTAAACTGGCGTAACATTTAGTAGCCCGGCGCCTAATTTCATCTTCCACATATGGAAGAGATGAGGCTTCGTGTAGTAGTCTCACGGGGAAGACGCGGCCGACAGAATAGATGGACCGGAGTCCCCTATTCTGCGCCCGTTGTAGCCATAGAAGCCAGCTGTCTGGCCATGCTCCAGACCTCGCGGGTGTACAGCATGAGGGGGGTGGTTACGTGGTTACGTTATCCTAGTGGCCCCTTACGGTGCCGTGCCAATGCGGTACCTCCATTGGGTTTATTTAGGCTTCTCTAACCTTTCTGACAAAATGACCATTTCTTGCAGATTTACGGCACATAAAAGAACTTCATGTCCGATAGAGGTCTCTGAGCAAACTTTCCAGTTTTTCACGCCCAATATAGAATGCAAGGCTAAGAACAATGTTAGTTAAAGAGCGTCCATAAATAAAACTCAATTTAATTTTCAAGAATGTTCGTGGTAGGCGGGGTAAGAGTGTCCAGAACTATCTGATCGCATCTCAAAGGCATTACCGGCACTCACGTCGAGTAGAATGCCCGCCTCTCTCTTCCTTCGACCATCGATGGCGGGCACTGAAGGGCATGTTGCCACCCGCGGCTGAGCGGAGCTGGATCCGTCAGAGTATTCCCATCTGCCCACGTAGACCATTGGACAGTTTCTGGGTCCTGATGCAGTAGGCGTTAAAAACTATTGTTCTTAATTTAAAATCCATATTATTGGAATATTGCACACGTTAGAAATGTTGAGGTTATTATTGAATCGTAAAAATATTCATTAAGAAAGATACATCTCTTTTATTCGTTTTCAGATTTTAATCTCAGCTGCAGAAATAACTTTTCAGCCTTGAGGTTACCTTGGCGCTGCATGCAGTTCTCTTGCGATATAAAGAAGCTATTTCTTGTGGACGTGTTGAACACGGCCCGGAGACTTTCTGCTAGAAAATTTAACTTCATAAACTCTAGCTGCATTTCCAGCTCTTCTGCATAAGTTAATGTAATTTCTAAGCATTATCGATTTGCCAAAGGTTTTATAGCTGACTTTTATTCTCGCCACATTCTTTCAGTTTTGCCTCGGTGCATTGGACTACTTCTTATCTATCACAGATTCAATAGTAACTTCACTGGCGAATTTCGCAAAATCTGTTGGTTTTACAAAATATAAAGAAATAAATAGACAGGTAATTGGTTGAGCATCTTTGACACCATAGCCTTTAAGAGGAGAATAAATTGCAAAGGTTGCAAAAAATGACATTTTTACGAGACGCATTTTTAACACTTAAATGATTTCAGTCGAATAATATATACATGTATATATAAATTCAATAACAGCCCGCCTTAAAGCAATATGTGTATTTAACAATATATAAAAAGTGTATATTACAGTCATTGTATGTTTATATTATCGTATCCATGTGTTATAATGTTATGTGAATGTATTACGTAATTTAATAATGTAGGAGCTGTGAGAATAATAGGTTAAAAGTTGCTAACAATGAGGTAACAATGAGGTAACCATGAGGCAATAATGGTTAGGAATGTTTAATAATGCTACTAGTCTTTCTTGGAGTAACAAAAATGTAAATTTTGAGACAGTTTAGAAAATAGCCAATCAACAACCAGAAAAAAGCTTAAGTTAAATAAAAGTATTCTATTGGAGTAGGATTAGCCATTTAGAAACTAAAGTATAGCAAAATTTACAAATCTAGAAGTCAGTTGCCTGAAGACAGTGTTTGTAACCTGATGCGAGATGCGTCCTCGAGAAATTTAATACGTTTTGCGGCGATCACCTCCTCATCCGTGCTGTTAGGCTTACCTTGATGCTTCTCCCGTTGGTTCCAGAAGTTCTCAGTGTGTTGGTTCTCTTCAATTTATCCTCGGCTAGCTGCAGTAATTTTTCTTAAACTATATGGGAGCATGGACTTATCCTCGGTAAAGGAAAACGTAGATCTCGGGTGGTGATATAGGAAGACATAGACTTGCTTTGTTTATGAAAAGATGACACTGCCGTTTCTTTTTATTTAATTAACACTCGTAGTATACAAAACTGGTATTGCCGCTGTAAAATACTGTCCACCGCTGTTAAACTATGGCGCGGATATGACACAAAGTTTAAATATTCTTATTGTCGCTTTAAGAGTAGCAGATCTTAGGTGTGTTGCTAGAACTATCTTGATTCCCTGTTTTGGCGCGATATCTCACACATCCTGCAGCATCTCTCCCTGACCACACATGACATAAACTGTCCCGAATTTTCCCCAAACAGATCCATTTATAGTCTCAGGCTTCTGAGGCTGCTTCCTTTCCTATTGGTCCATTTTTAGCGCGACTCGACGCGTCTAACTATTTCGAATAAACTTTCAGGGATCTCATTGGTCCAAGTTTAATATAAATCGCGGCTTTTCCTACATTTACCGTTAGGTTGTCTGTCTCACTCACTTGGTCACGGTGAATTATCAAATAATGGGACAAAGGCTCTACACCCTCGCTGTAGGAATAATGGCACGGCGACCGAAGAGAGGTAATAAAACTAGGTTTTCTGCCTTCGAAAGCTCTATTCCTGTAGCTAAAACATTCCATCGTGGACAGTATTTTATCATAGCGCTTAAATTATTTACATTAAACCATTTATAACTCTACTAATATTAGTAACCTAGATAGATACATAACGTTAAATCACCCTTCTTAAAATATACAAGCAGTATGAGAAAAAGATATTTACATAGTACGATTTAACATCAATAAAAGTTAATTAATAAATTATCTGTAATTACAGTTCTTGGGCTCGGCCTAGAGTTGCCGTTTCAAATTGCCCTGTTCTGGAAAAGAATAAATTTTTCAGCACTTGATACAATTTTCTTTTCCAGAATAATTCCTCTGATTATGGCCTTTGTTGGTTTGTTTTGTTGACAGAGACCCTTCGCTATACCTGTTCCTTCACAAGGGTTCTGACAAACCGGTGGTGTTTACATTTGGGTCATTCACTCTACACTTTGTTATGGTTGACCCCCTCTCACCATTTAAAAACAGGTTTTCTGAGAGGCATTCTTATGCACAATGCACTTCGCGCACACGAATAACTTGTAACGCAAACAAATACGCTAATACCCCAATTAAGTTTCAAAAATTAAATCTATTTACATACATATTGGTACATAATTATTATGCATTTATTTATTTCTTTACATCCTTATTTATCGGGTGTATTACCTTTACTATTTGTTCATAGGGTTGCTACCTCATTTCGAGTAAAACTAATCTGACTATTTTCATTACATTCTTCACCCTTCTCATTCTCTAAACATTTGTACGGTTTGAGCAACTGTTTATGGTATCTCCCTACGATCTTGGAATTCTTTATTTCTTGTAACTCAAATGTATCCGAGCCAAAAATGTTAATCACCCGGTATGGACCTTTAAATAAATTTTCCATTCTATGATATCTTTTTTTTTATAATTAGTAAAACTAATTTATAGGTTTAAAGAAAACTGTCAGCATATTGCTAGCATACCAACCAATTAATAATTTACAAATATTGCTAAATATAAAAAAAATAATAAATATTCTGACAATAAAAGCTGTTTCAACCTTAAGACAAACTTATTCAAGCAGGAAGAAACTGAAACATATTAATGTCAAAGGTGTTTCTTGTTCTTCTTCACTATCACTAATGAGCATTTAATACTCAAGTCTCTTTAGTAATGCAAAAAAAAAAATGTTCTGCACAACTGCTTAAGATAATTCATTAATTCACATGTGAAAGCTCTCCTTTCCAGGCACTGTAGAGTCAGGATCAATGATATTATGTCTTTCTTTTTTTTTTTTAATTTGAATGCTGGATTTGTATATTTTTTTTTATACCAATACTAATTCTACTAGTTCGATCAACCATTTCTTTCGCTTCCTTGTTTTAAATTCCTGTTTTCTTTTCTGCGCCCTCTTTGACATTCTTTCAAAAGTTTTCTTTAACGTCTCTTCTCCCGTTAGTGTTTTCGGATCTTTAGTTTCTAGTATCTGTAGTAATTTCCCTTCAAGTGTTTCTCTTAACTTCCCCTTCATCAGCTCAACTAATTTCCCCTCTACATTCTTATCTTGTTCACTTAAGTTTCTTTCTAAGTCCTTATTCTGCTTACTTAATTTCCCTTCGAAATCCTTTTTCTGTTCACTCAGTTTTCTTTCTAAGTCTTTACTCTGCTTATTTACGATTCTTTCTAAGTCCTTACTCTGCTCATTTGATTTCCCTTCTAGATTCTTATCTTGTTCCCTTACGATTCTTTCTAAGTCTTTACTCTGCTCATTTACGATTCTTTCTAAGTCTTTATTCTGCTTATTTGATTTCCCTTCTAAATTCTTATCTTGTTCCCTTACGATACTTTCTAAGTCTTTACTCTGCTCATTTACGATTCTTTCTAAGTCTTTATTCTGCTTATTTGATTTCCCTTCTAAATTCTTATCTTGTTCCCTTACGATTCTTTCTAAGTCTTTACTCTGCTCATTTAATTCTCCTTCTAAATTCTTATCTTGTTCACCTACGATTCTTTCTAAGTCTTTACTCTGCTTACTTACGATTCTTTCTAAGTCTTTACTCTGCTTACTTACGATTCTTTCTAAGTCCTCATTATGCTCATTTGATTCCCCTTCTAAATTCTTATCTTGTTCACTTACGACTCTTTCTAAGTCCTTACTCTGCTTACTTACGATTCTTTCTACGTCCATATTATGCTCATTTGATTCCCCTTCTAAATTCTTATTTTGTTCACTTAAGTCCTTCCTCTGCTCATCTACTATGCTCTCTAACTTTTTATATTGTTCACTCAACTGTTGAATCAATATTAGCAGCTGGTTTTGACCTGCGTCAATGACCTGCTTAATCGGTGATTGCCTTTCCAGCCTAACTTCTACCTCTGCTGCACCCATATTTTCCCCATCTGGTGTTATGCTGACAATAGCCTCCCCATTCGGTTCTTTCAAATCTTCCCTTGACCTACTCATGGTTCCGTTAGCAAGTTCTACCTCCCTAGTAATGACTTTACCCCCTCTCAACATGTGTTCACAAAACTGAGTCACTACTCTGCATGCCTTTTTGTTTGTTTTTGAATAAATGTTCTAACCTGTATATTTTCAATGTTAACTGATGCGTTCCGGGTTCGAATCCTGGTGAAGTTCTAGAAGCGATGTTCTCAGCTGTTTTGTTGTCCCACGTAGGTAGACTAGAAGTTCGCGTTGTAAGTTTGTTCTGCTGTGCCCCTTTCCTCTGAAGATTCTTCGTCTATTCGTTGTTTTCTAGTCCTCCGTTTATGTTGGTCTTCCCTTCGAGCTCCACGTTATGGCGCCAGTTTGCGGCGATCACCTCCTCATCCGTGCTGTTAGGCTTACCTTGATGCTTCTCCCGTTGGTTCCAGAAGTTCTCAGTGTGTTGGTTCTCTACAATTTATCCTCGGCTAGCTGCAGTAATTTTTCTTAAACTATATGGGAGCATGGACTTATCCTCGGTAAAGGAAAACGTAGATCTCGGGTGGTGATATAGGAAGACATAGACTTGCTTTGTTTATGAAAAGATGACACTGCCGTTTCTTTTTATTTAATTAACACTCGTAGTATACAAAACCGGTATTGCCGCTGTAAAATACTGTCCACCGCTGTTAAACTATGGCGCGGATATGACACAAAGTTTAAATATTCTTATTGTCGCTTTAAGAGTAGCAGATCTTAGGTGTGTTGCTAGAACTATCTTGATTCCCTGTTTTGGCGCGATATCTCACACATCCTGCAGCATCTCTCCCTGACCACACATGACATAAACTGTCCCGAATTTTCCCCAAACAGATCCATTTATAGTCTCAGGCTTCTGAGGCTGCTTCCTTTCCTATTGGTCCATTTTTAGCGCGACTCGACGCGTCTAACTATTTCGAATAAACTTTCAGGGATCTCATTGGTCCAAGTTTAATATAAATCGCGGCTTTTCCTACATTTACCGTTAGGTTGTCTGTCTCACTCACTTGGTCACGGCGAATTATCAAATAATGGGACAAAGGCTCTACACCCTCGCTGTAGGAATAATGGCACGGCGACCGAAGAGAGGTAATAAAACTAGGTTTTCTGTTTTCGAAAGCACTATTCCTGTAGCTAAAACATTCCATCGTGGACAGTATTTTAACATAGCGCTTAAATTATTTACATTAAACCATTTATAACTCTACTAATATTAGTGACCTAGATAGATACATAACGTTAAATCACCCTTCTTAAAATATACAAGCAGTATGAGAAAAAGATATTTACATAGTACGATTTAACATCAATAAAAGTTAATTAATAAATTATCTGTAATTACAGTTCTTGGGCTCGGCCTAGAGTTGCCGTTTCAGTTTTCGTGTGAGAAGAGAAATAAGTTTAGTGTTAAAAAGCGTAATTAATTAATAAAAAGAATCTCACAGCTCTCTATATCAGTGAAGTGTTATTTTAATCGTATCAAGTATTAATAAAAGGAGTGAAGCAAAATTATAATCTGTGTAAGCCTACATTCTTTGGTCACATCACAACCCTGCTAAGAGAAACGTCTCTCTAACAATAATACTGACGCAGCCGAGGCAAAAACATATATATATATATATTATATTTAAAGAAACAGTTAAATTATAAAGTTAATATTTTTTTAAACTTGGGGCAAAGGCCACCTGAAAGTACATTTGGGGCGAAGGCTATCGGAAACTGTTTAATATACGTGCGGTTGCAACTACTACAAGTTCGGCTCCCCAACAGTTGAAGTGTAATACAGCTCCTTCTAAAATACTCCTTTTTCAAATTGACGCCCAAAGCGTGGTGCTAATAAATAACTTAACAAACCATCTTCTTCAAATTGCCATCCATACGTGGAGCTTCTAAAATACTCCTTTTTCAAAATAAAACAGAACATTATTTTCCAAATACTATATTATCATTCATTACCTTACACTAGTTCTCCACATAGTCACCGCCGTTATTCAGGAACTTGTAACGGGAAACCAGTTTTTGTATGCCTTCGTCAAAGAATGATGCCGGCTGTGATGAAAGCCAAGTCTGCCCTTCTTGTTTCACAACATCATTGTCGCTGAAATGTTTCCCACCAAGGACTTTCTTTAGATGAAGAAACATTAAAGCCGCTTGGTGCCAAATCTGGACCGTAGAGGGGTAGTCGAATTGTCCCAACCAAATGATATCAGATCTTGAGCTTATGTGGCTGCATGTCTAACTCACCTCCTCACTATTTCATCACAATTGGTGATGAATGTTTGCTGGAGGAGGATTTCTCACATTCAAAAAAGTATCAGTGATCTGACTTCACAGCCGGGGAGTCGTTTGAATGTTTTGAGCATTTGAAACGCTTTAACAACAGGACAACACAAAGTGACGATCGCTCACATTTGCGTCTGGCTTCCTAATGAACGGAGGAAGTGATCGCGCATGCTCAGATTTGCAATTGCAGCGCTGCAGTGGCAAAATATTAAAACGTTACTTTAAAAACACGCTTCCTAATTTTTTGTGTAGTGTTACAAACTGAAATTTACTGTTTAATTATCATTATAGGAAAATAGTTTATTTTATATATATCTTTAAAAATAGTAGTGCATCTGTCATTTTGTAAAATGAATTCTGCATCACCTCGCAAAAAAATAATAACTCCTAAACTCTTTGGAATGAGAGGTAAAGTTTAGGCTTCATTTTAAGAAAAGCTATGTTCTACAAATTGGTACCACTGCTAAATATGGCAGTTATAATCAAGCAATGTGATTTTTTCTTTGTAAATATATGCGAGACGTTTTAAAAACATTTTACTTTGAACAACGTTTTCTCTGAATGCCATTTTCTGACATATATGACCCGTTTTTTACTTTCTCTACTACGTATAGTAAGTAGGGGAAGTGTTGTATTCCACCCAAAAATTCGATACCGAGATTTCACCGGAAATACATGTTTTGAGATCCCCCTGAATCCAAAAAAGCATTTTTGGAAACATGTCCGTGTGTGTGTCTGTCACTCTGTGTGTCAGTGTGTCTGTCTGTGAACAACTTAACTCAGAAACGAACAGTCGGATAAACACCAAACTTAGTATTTAGGTTCAGTATCTTCCAAGGATGCGACACGAAGGTTTTCAAGAAAATCCCCCCACCCCAAATTACCCTTTACATGGAAGATTGTTCGAAAATTTTGATTTTCTCAAAAACGGCTCTAACGATTTTTATTAAAATATCATATGTTTAAGATACTTTTATGACAAATAAAGTGTATATCTTGAATTTTCTGAGAATGTCTCCAAAAGTATTCTTCATTGTGAACGACTTTTGCATAACTGGTAAACCATAAGAGAATTTTACTACACAAAAAATGTAGATCGCATTAAAATACACAATTTATGTCATACATTTTTTTGTTGAGTGAACCATTTTCGAGATATTGCTTGTTATTCCCTTAAATTTTTCAATATTTATTTTCTCAAATGGGAATTCGTTATTCATTTTTTGTCTTGGATATGGAAAGAGTATTAATCTGTGGCAAAGGGAATGGTGCTGCACCTAGCAACCAGCTATTAAGAGGTATTTATGTGCTTAAAGGCTACTGTATTTCTATATTGCCCTTGTAAATATATATTCCGCTTACATCTACAAGAAAATTAGCAATAAGACAGAGTCTGCAAATATTTATCTCGATTAAGATGAAGTAAATGGAGAATAAGCGTTTGTAAAAATAGTTTCTACAAGAGTAGAGAAAGTCATGTGAGTGTAACACATCAGATTTTTCAGTAACTATTGATGATAGGTAAATGAAACTTTAATATGATAAACAATACCTCAGTAGTGTTATTTATCCAATGTAGTGTTAATGAGTTGCTTGACTATGCAAAAAATTTCGAAAAATGTTCCTTGTCACGGGTAGCTTGAGGTGCGGTGATTTTGTTGAAAATCTTCGTGTCGCATCTTTGGAAGGTACTGAACTAAGTGCTAAATTTGGTATTTATTCGTCTTTCCGTTTTTTTTGGTATGCGGACCTATCACCGGCGACCGGCCACTCTGGACTATGGTTTTTTCGTGGTTTCCTCAGATCGACAGTCGATTGCTGGGGCGGTTCAGCTTCTACTACGATTCTGCTTTCTCTCACTTCCTGTACCCATTATCTTCCTTCTCATCTGTTTTACGGTTGTAGGACCAGGCGATGGTGTTCGGCGGGTGGCGGTTGGGCGGTGACTTATAATCTATAAAAATTTCTTTCCCAACGTCGCTGCGATACCGCTCAGTTAGGTCTCTCCTCAGCGTTGGGCTCTTCTCCGATGACCCTGGAGGTTGGTGGCTTGTGGGCAGGGATCGGATGCGTTTTATCCGGAAATGTTAGGGACCCCATTCCACGCTTGCGCCCGTCGGCATTCGGATCTGGTCGCCCGCCCTTAGTCTCTCCCCTCATCCCTCCCTCCCAGGAGTCATGTTAGAACTACAATGACCGACTGGCCTACGTGCGGTGCTCTACACACACGCATATCATTTTCTAAAAATACTTTTTTTTTCGTTCAGGGGGCCTCAAAACATTTATTTCCGGTGTAATCTTAGTGTCGAATTTTTGAGGGGAATGCTACACCTCTGCGTACTAAGTACGTAGTAGAGAAATTAAAAATTAAAATTAAAATTGTTACCCTGAAGAAAGAACACGAAATGAGAGGAAGTCATGGACAGGAAAATTCATGCGAACACTACGTAAAACTCCAAAACTAGGGTAGACAATCCAACGGGGATCGAAGTTGGCAGCTCCTACATGCAAGCCTAAGTCAATACTGCTTGAGCTATCCTGTTCGGTTGCCATCAAAATAATATTTAAAGCCAAGCCAGGAACGGAACCATCATCAAGGGAATTAAGCGTGTGTAATTAAAGTAATTCGATACTTCAGAAAGTTCGCTAAACAGAACTAATTTGAAACAATTAACCGGCTTCAGCTGAGTTGTGGCAGAAAATATTTGATACCAATTATTACAGTGTTATTATTTTATTTAGGAGCACTATTTTTCTGAGAAGGTGTTTAACTGTAAGCTAAAGGTTTTCAAAAGAACCAGCAGAACAATGCAACAAGACTACCCAGTCATAATTATCAGAAGCCCATACATTATTACTTACAGGAACACATTTTAGCCAATAATTCTTTATCAGGTGGTATGAGGCCACCTAATTGTTACACCTAAACGCAACAGTCGTTCCTGTATGTGGTATCTTTTGTCTAGTAAGATCGTATAGTGACATTTTGTATAGGATGTAGACACAACTCCCACTGCAGCCAACTAGATCTATTGTGACTACACCCCCGGGAGGCGGGGTATGAAGTAAAAGGAGCCGCAAGAGGTCGCAGGTATGCAGGCAAACAGGATCCCAGAGATGCATAGAAGACCCTATCATTTCCAGCATGAAACACCCGCTCTCGCCAGTGGACGCGGAGTCCTGCGAGAGCGCGCCGAAGCGACCCTTACAGGCAGGCCTATGCGCCCAGTCGTTGGCGGGGAAAATGCTTCAAAAGCGCAGCAGCCATGCCATCTGGTCACTACTAAACGCACTATAGAACCCGGAGACACTGTTTGAAACATGAAAGGGAGAAAGATGAAATGACAGGTGGTATGTTTTTATACTTTTAAGATTTAATCTTAAATCATACCGATTATACAGTAATAGAACAACCTAAATTCTTTAGCTAGAACGACAAAGTAGGCACTTTATAAATAGACGGGAGGGTAATACCACCTAAAGTACAAATGCTTTCAAAAAAAAACTAACAGAGGTCCGACCAAGTGTCTGACACAGGGCAGAACAAAGTAAGCCAAAGTTATTTGAACACTTAATTAAAAATAATAAAAACAAATAACAGCAAAAGTAAGTACTTCAGATATCATAAAGGCATCTCTTGGGTGCCTATATAATTTAACATTTTAAATTATGCCGGTATATGATTACAAAAAATAAAAAAAACAGAAAGGATTGATAAAATATTAAAACATGAATGAGCTCACCCTAGACTATCATGTATGCCTATATATATATATATATATATATTTTTTTTAATGCCTTTTAAAATTCTACTAAAACTACAATATTTACAACTACTCTTTCTTAAACCAGAAACCAAAATTAACTGCAGCAATCCAATAACAGTTAAAAAAATAAAAAAAGACTAACAACTGAACACAAAATTATAAAATAATAAACAATTTAATAAATAATTATCCCATATAATAAATACAAAATTTAACGAAACTATGTGTATTAAAACAAAATAACCACACCGTTGCAATAATATTGGTAGCTGTACAATTTCTCTATCCTTTTTAAAGTGAGCTCAAAAGAACTAAATCATACTTTATATATATGATATATAATTCACTATGTCTCACAGTAATACTATACCGGGCAAAAGCCAAAGTAAAACCACAACCAAAAGGATATTAACCTTTCACTTCCTCTCAATAATAATATATTAACATAATTAAAAGAAGACATAAAAGAACAAAGTACCTAATATTCATGAATAATGCCACAATAAAAACCTTGCCCCAACTGACTATCCATAAACTTCAAATGGGGAGACGCTTATATTATCCAACTCCAAGAAATAATTACACGTTTTAATACGAATAAAATACCTTATATCAAGTTTGACTTAAATAAAACGAAATAAATTTCCCTAAAAATATATACTCATGATTACCTATAGTCAATCAGCTTGCCCACATACAACACGTTACTTGGGCCACCATAAATTCAGTCAGAAAATCAATTACCAACGATACACCCTTTTAAGAAAACGAAAGCTTTATGCAAATATATCTGTAAACGACATAAAGCAAAAATGACCAAATAGAGGGCTTTTCATATCAAAATGGCAAATGTAACGCAAAAACTGAATTATCTTAAAATAATATCCTTTTTAAGTTGTAGTTCTACCCAAGCTGTACAACAATTATGTATGTGAAATTATCCACTAAGTGATAAACCCTGCATAATTTTACAAATATATGGTATTTAAAAAAAGCATTTGTTAACGTAAACCACATATACGATATTTTAACACAGTAGCAGGGAAATTAACATAGGAAAAAAAGTAAAATAGGGCAGCCCAATTTTGTTTCCTGTGGTTACACAAAATAATTAAAGCACCAAAGTCTCTCCTGTATACGCCACAAAGACAAGATCAAGCGATCAGAATACGTCCAGTTTAATGCCAGAAATTAAATCATAAAAAGCCGAAAGGTCGGAGATCTTACCTTACTGATGATCATTCTAGGTACCCCCAAGCCACAACTGACTTCCGTCACCAGAGAATTTTTTAACCAGCTCAGTAGAGCAAACGCGATAGCCGCGTCGCCACACCAGAAACTAAGAACTAACACGACTGGACATATTCACGTACGGCAGAGCCAAAGAACAGGTAAGACCGATAACCACACCGCCACGCCAGAAACTCAAGAACCAAGACGACTGGAAACGTTCATGTACGAGGGGGTTAAAGAAGAAAAAGAGACTTTGGTGCGATACATAAAGTGACAGTTAAGTGCACGGCACACAGGAAATGAGGGAAAGGATAAATCGTGGCAGAATACACCACCCCAGCATTCGCTTAGGCGACCAAAGAAAAATGACGAAAAAAACCCTGGTCAGAGTAAGCGGCCACCGGGAATCGAAGTAGGGACTTCCCGAATGCGGACCGCAGACATTACCGCCTGAGCCATCCCGTATGTAACAAACCAGAATACCAGTTGCGGCTAAACACACTTTGTCACTTAGGTGCTCAGGATAACACAAACTTAACATTTTAGAGACTTTTGCCAGACATTCAGAACTCATCCGTTGAATAGAGTCACAACTGAACTACTTCACATTAGCTGGACCACAACTGTCAACTGACCTGTACTCACCACTGTCACTTAACTGTCCAAACTCTTCGACTTTTGACTGCATTTAACTTCGTAACTAGTTGAACTCTACTCCGGACAAGAGCAGCCCCTTACATAAACCTTGCATACGAAGCGGAATTTCTAGAAAGAGAGGCTACTAGAACGTGCTGAATGGAATGTTCTGGAACAGGTAAGCGGCACTAGCTATTGTTTCGAGTGGCGCTTACCGGCGGCCCGTAGGTAGCCTTGCGGTCACAATATCCATCTGATCTTTCCCTTGCAAATGTAGGGCGAAATTTAGCTTTATTTTGAGTTGTAAGCGGATTTTTTTTATATTTAGTTGTTGCAAAACTTTCTTTTCTGTGCAATACTAATGGCGATACCTGCAAGTTGTCATTCTTTTAGAGTGTATATATGTAAGCTCTGATGCAATACATTCACATGACTTTTCTACCCCCTTAGCAGTTATTCTATGTCTCTTCGGCAAATTTATTTTTATATCTACTTTATGCATATTGAGATAAAATTTTGTACAGAAGGCTGAAAGAAGTGAAATCCTTAAAAAAAAAGCGGGCGGCTATATGCCATTCTCCTAACATGACATTACGAGAAACAAAAGAATGATGCAGTATTGCAAAAGTTAAACTAAAAGTAACTAGTACCTCGGAAGTGGTTAATGCCACAAAACTGGATTTAACATAATTTGAGTGTTTTAACACATCTAGATTTTTTCGCATAATAACTGATGATCCATTTATAATGGTTTATTCACAGAACATTCAATATACACATTTTATAGGTCATGAAAATATCATAAATGTAAGGCATTTCATCAAAATCATGCCATGTAAATCAAAACTCTGTTTGGAATAGGGGAGAATCCTTAAAAATATTCGTGTTGCTCTGTTGGAAGTTGTTGGACTTCGAAAACTGACTTACTGTTTTAAGGTTCAGAGACCCCAAAACATCTGATGTATGGTTTTGAAATGGAATGTATTACTTCCTCTTCCTAACAAATGTAAGTGGTAACAAAGGTAAAGATAATCAAGATTAAATCCTGTTACCGAGCAAGATGGCTCTGCGGTAACCTGTGAGGCTCACATTCGAAAGGTCCCGGGTTCAATTCCTATCGTCCGTCCACTCTTACCTTGGGTTTTTCGTCGTTTTCCCTATTCGGTAAGCGAATGCTGGGATGGTTTCCTACCTACCACGATTTCCTTTCCATGATTTCCATTTCATTCCGTTTCCTTCTCATCTTTCAGGTGTGCTTCGTGGTGTATGGCGGTGCCAGACAGGCTTCGTGAATGCTTGTTCTAAGGAAAGAGTACTCCCCGTGGAAACTAGGGGGCTGTTTGGTCGATAGGTCGTTCATCGCTCTCCCTTGACAGCTTCAGCAGTGGGACGGTCCTCGGATCTGAAACTGTTAATTACTTCTGTGCGTCTTTTGTCCTGTCTGCCTGCGGTCTGTAGCCTCCGTGGTTCCCTTACTTCATACCTCTTCCCTACTGCTTACCTGTAATAGGATGTACGATGTAATTATCGAAAAGGGACACCTCGCCACTGTGACCAACTAGATCTATTATGGCTACATCCCCCAGGAGGCAAGGATGAAGTGAAGGAGCCGCAGGGAGTCGCAGTTCCGCAGACACATGGAAATACTTCCATGGATGTCCCTATCACTTCTATGCTCTCGCCAGTAGGCGCGAAAGGGCGACGAAGCGACCCTAGCAGGCAGGCAAGCTTGTCGTTGGCGGGGAGAAATCTTTCCAAAGCGCAGAGACCATGCCATCTGTCTATAACCAGTACGGAATATGAATATTATGAAGCTCCATTTACTATTGCAGATTCAGTTTTTGGATCAACTTTTTTGTGGCAACTGGATTCCATGGACTTCATGTAATTATTGGAACTACATACCTAATTAGATGTTTATTTCGAATAACTAATAAACGTTTCACGTCTAACCCGGAGTCACCGCCTGAAACTGAGTAAGATAAAATGAACAGGAAATGAGGGAAAGGAAAATCGTGGTAGAATACACCGCTCCAGCATTCGGCGACAGGGGAATACCACAAAAACCCACGATCACAGTGGGCGGTCACCGAGAATCGAACCCGTGACCTCAGACGTTGCCGTCTGAGCCATCCCGCTCTGTTTACCTGTAATAAGTAGAAGTCTTGTATTCTATCAAAAAATTCGATACCGAGATTTCTCCAGGAGTACACGTTTTGAGGTCCACTCATTGCAAAAAACAGGATTTTAGATAAAGGTCTGTGTATGTATGTATGTATGTATGTATGTATGTATGTATGTATGTATGTATGTATGTATGTATGTATGTATACAGCTGTGTGTCTGTGAACGCATAACTCAAAAACGAAGTCATTAAATACTCGACTTGGTATTTAGGTTAAGCGTTCTCCAAGAATGCGACACGAAAATTTTCAAGAAAATCCCCCCACCCTAAATTTCTTTCTCCATGATCAAATTATCGTTAGTTCTCATTTTCTCAAAAATGTCTGTAAAGATTTTGATAAAAATGCCATATATTTAAAATATTTAAATGAAAAATAAAATATCTGTATATATTGAATTTTTTGGGAAGGATTGTGAAGTTCTCTTCATTCTCATAATGTCTGTATAATCTGTAAATTTGTCAAATAAGCTTTCTTGTGGCGAGATATCATTTGTTAATGGTTTGTATTTTCAAATACTTACATTTTTTTCAAGTCATAAGTCGTTGTTTGTTTTTTTCTCATGGTTATGCAAATAAATAGCCGCTATTTGAAATGTTGACTATAGGTTTAGCCTACACCTGCTACGAAATGTGTAAATGTGTAACGAAAGTTTATCTAAATTAACAAGTAGTATCTAGAAGAAGCTTTTGTAAGCATTGTATTGAGGACCAGTTATAGAAATTCACATTAGATGTTTATTTCATGTGTTCCCAAACGGATCACACCATATATCTTCTTTCTGCAACATGGTCTTAAACCATCAGCAGTTCATAAATTACAGCAAAAGGCCAGCAATTGCAGAACAATATTTGAATGATCCTAAGAGAAAAGTGAAGAAAATAGTTTCTTTAAGTTGTTTGCACCACGTATGGACGTCAATATGAAGTTGTTATTTTATTAGCCCCACGTATGGAAAAGCAGATTGAGAAATGTGTATTATTGTATTGAAGTTATATCGTATTTCAACTGTTGGGGAGCCGAACTTGTAGTAGTTACAACAGTATGTATAGTAAACAGTTTCCGGTAGCCTTCGCCCCAAATGTATTTTTAGGTGGCCTTTGCCCCAAGTTTAAAAAATATTAACTTTGTAATTAAACTGTTTCTTTAAGTATTAAATAATTATGTTTGCCTCGGCTGCGTCAGTATTATTGTTAGAGACACGTTTCTCTTGGCAGGGTTTTGGTACGACTAAGAATGTAGGCTTACACAGATTTTAAGTTTTAATTCACTCCTTTTTATTAATCCTTGACACAAATTAAATAGCACTTCACTGATATCGAGAGCTGTGAGATTCTTTTATTTAATACTTGCACTTTTTTAACAAGTATACTATTTTCGTCTCACACGAATACGTAATTAATTTCTTGAGGACACATCTCGCGTCTGGTTATGAGCACTGGTTGTTGACAAGTGAATTGATTTCAACCGTCTAAACTTGTAAATTTCTGTATTTCAAGTCTCTGATTGGCTATTTTTACTCCAATAGAATACCTGCATTTAACTAAAGCTTTATCTGGTTGTTGATTGGCTATTTTATAAACTGTCACTAAAATTACATTAATGCTTCCAAGAATCACAAATAACATTTAACCTCTCAAACTCATTATTGCCTCAAGATTACCTCAGTGTTACGTCATTGTTAGCAACGTTTAACTTATTATCCTCACAGCTCTTACATTATTAAATTACGTAATATATTCACATAACATTATTACACATGGATACAATAATATAAACACATGCAGTGACTGTTACATGCATTTTATAAATTATTACATACGCATATTGCTTCAAGGCGGGCTGTTATTGAATTTACATATTATATAATTTGACTGAAAATCATTTAAGTGTTAAAATACTGCCTCAAATGCTAAGGCTGGCAAGGTATCAGCGTCTGCCATAAAGTGCAGACACGACATGGGTTGGATTCGACAAGATCGTTGTTACGCTCCAAAGCACAATATTTATTTAACCCTGTTGTATATTGCACTTGATAGCTATAAACGCTGATCTCAGCATCCAAAACCATTACCTGATGTAAACAACCGTCTGCTTTTATTTTGTGAATCATTGGCTGCAAAGGCATAATAAAGAGTTGGCAGTTTTATAGCCAGAGACGGAGAACGTTTTTCTACTAGTTTGGATGGTTAATGCCATGTTTATTGTTTTTGTTTGCGTAGTGTGTCATCAGTTGTTTTCCTTCACACATCCACAAGGAAAACTTGTCTCAATTCGCAGCTTTCAAAAGCAGAATGTATTATTTAGTTAATGTAATACATCTGTAAATATTCTGATACACCGACTATGACCCATGATTATCGGGGGTCGGCGCCGAGTGGTCGGAGTAAACAAAGTAAGTGCCGCTGCCAGCGTACACATGGGCGAGCTATCGGTAGATAACGAGAACCTTCTGGAAACTTCCTCTTCCCCCCTCTTCCAGAAAGTATGCAGAAATATTTCTGAAAGTTTGAGAACCTTGTGGTGATTATATAAGCGAACGTTCTCGCGGGAGTGTATCACCAAAATTCACCTATCTGGGCCAGGGGATAGAGTGGGGAACATCCATCCGTTACTTAGGCGTGAACACGTGCGGGAACAATGAAGACCGAGGGGGCAGTAAAAGTCTTATACCCGGTTCTAGCTTCCACCATGTCTGTCCATCTAAAGCTAGGCCTTTATAAAGCTCTTATACTACTTCTGATGCCCAATGCCTGCGGGATGTGGGGTATGACAGTAGACTCCTGGCTTCTCTGGTTACAGCGGATACGGACAGGGACTTAGGTCCATCTATTTGGTCTGCAGTCGTTTTACAGTGAGGCTACTGCACGAAACCTCGTCCCTTCTATACGTGGAGGAAGTGATTAGTCGCTGGGCTCAAAATTTATATGCCAGATTAACCTACCATGAGAACGCCCTTACCAACTGGTCGTCGCTACAGACATTACCGGGTTCCCTACATGGCTGGTAGGAACCCCCGGTAACGAAGGCCTTAAACCAGCCAACGGCAATACGATGACAGTAAGTACTCTCCCTCCCCATGGGAGTGGTCATTCAGAATACAAAACATTTAATCCATTTTGAGAAGATGTTTTTCTTATTTAGATTATTACCACTTTCATATTACAGCTTTCTGAAATATATTTGTCTTCTCTTTTATAAGCTTTAGAAGCACTAAAATACTGGAAATATATATTTATCTGTTTTTATAGTATAACAAGTGGAGCAAAAGTACAATTACTTTGGCTGTGTCTGAACCTGTGACCAGGGCAGGAAGAGCCGTCAGCATTATTGGAACTCTTCCATGTATGTCAGGTCAACATTTTCGGCTACGTATATGCAGAAGCAGAACCTCAGGAATGTGAAGATTGCAATACTTAGCTAGTGAAAAGTATTTCAGTTCAAAATAGAGAAAAATAATCTGATGTGATTTATTCACATGACTTCCTCCACCCTCTATGGTCTATTAGTGGGAAAAACTATTCTTATTAAAGTTTATTGTTTTATATACTGCATTTTTAATCCAAATAAACTTTTGTAGAAGTAGCTGCATTACACATTTCGTTATAGATACAAAGAGAATAGCGATAGTCAAATGTTTAAGAACTGGACGCTATATTCTGACCTTAACTGAATGTTGACCGGAGTTCAAGAGAATGGCCAATTGCTGAACAATTCGAACCCTTTAACAATGGATATCTCAAAAATGGCCTATGCCACAGAAGGTTATTGGAAATAAATTGTGTGTTTTAAGGAGATCCACATTTTTCTTCTGTAGTACGCTTTCGTCTATCTTTTAACGTTCATAGTTATACAAGATTCCTTCCAAATGAAGAGGACTTCACTGGCTATTCCCAGAAAATTCAAGTTATACATTTTATTTGTCATGCAAATGTATTTCATATATGGTATTTTAATCAAAGAGTATAAAAAATTGTAGAGCCATTTTTAAGAAAATAAAAATTTCGAAAAATGTTCCATGGAAAAGGTAGTTTGGGTAAGGGGGATTTTCTTGAAAACCTTCCTGTTGCGTTGTTGAAAAGTGCTGAATCTAAATTCCAAGTTTGGTACTTATTCGACTTTAAGTTTTTGAGTTATGATTTTTCACACACATAAACACGCACACACACAAGGACAGTTTTCTAAAAACGCTTTGTTTTATTCAATGGGCCTTAAAATATATATTTCCGGTGAAATCTCGATATCGAATTTTTGGGTGGAATACAATACTTTCTCTACCTACTAGGTACGTGGAAGAGAGAGTAAGAATACACAGATGTGAAGCTTGCTATAAGAACTTTAAAGAGCCTTCATACTTGAACAAGCATATTTTCAGTCACGAAAATAATGGACCACACAGTGCGGCATGTGGAAGAGAGTTTTAAGCACTCAGCATGTATAAAACGACATACTTTAACTATGAAATTATTGACCATATAAATGTGAAATTTACAATTAGAGCTTTAAGCGCTAAACACATTTGCAGCAGCATATAATAACTCATAGATAAACCTTTTAAATGTAATATTTGTGAGAAGTTTCAAACAGATTAAATGTAGGCCAAGAGAAGACTCATATTGTGGTATTCAAAAAGGGAGGAATATTAAGTAAATACGAAATGAAAGGGAGAAAGCAAAGACTATAGGGTAATACGAGACTATATTTATTTAGGAGTAGATGGAGGAGGTAAATGGGAGAAACAAAATAATTTTGCACTGCCTAAAGGTAAAGGGGCTACGTCAGCAATTAGTAGATGCATGTGTAGAGCACCTGGCAATAATATTAAATGGATGGAGAATATACGTTTACAGTTTGGTGGTAGAGGCAAAATGATGTACGGTATTGAAAGATGGGGATTAGATGGAGGATGGGAAAGTATAGATGAGGTGTATAGGCTGCTTTATAGAGATATGCTAGGGCTACCAAAAGGAGTTGCAAGACAGGTAGCTTAGAAATGGGTAGGATGGCAAGCAAGGGAGGGATAATGGAAAGAGCATTTAAATATTGGTTTAGGACATGGGTGGCAAAAACGACTTCCTTCCGCGAGTCACCAAATATGCAACACGCACTGCATCACTCAGCAGAATATGAAAACAAAGGGAAGGTTGCAGATAGGGAACGGCGCCTGCGAGTCAAAATGACTCACGAGTCACGTTTTCGCCACCTATGGTTTATGATCCTAAATTCGGATAAAGGAAATACGTTAAGACAAATTTAGGGAATAACGGATGGATAAATAGTGTGAGGTACAATTTGGATAGCAACGGGTTAGGAGAGATATGAAGTAGAGAAAATAATGCGAATAATTTTTGGAAAGTGGTAAGAAAGAGATTAGATGATATAGAAATACAAAACATATTTAACATGATAGCCGAAAAGAGATCCTTAGTTTTCTATATACCAATAAAGAACACATGAGGAAGAGAAAGATATGTAGATAATGCAAATAAGGACGAGCAAGAAAGCATTGCATGGGACAGGAGTATGGAGGCTAAGAGGAAAGGTATGCCTCAAAATCAATGTCCCATATGTGGTGGAAATGAAGCTGTCGAACATATAATATTTAAGTGCAAGAGTACAGAAATTTGGAGAAAGGAGTGTATTAAAAAGAAATGGTTTAAGGTAGATAGAAATACTGCTATAATTGAAATGATTCAAAAATATAGCAAGAGTATAGGGCAATACTTGAGTAAAGTTAAAAACAAATGGATTTGGTCAGTGAAGAAATGAGCAAATATGGTTAAATAGAATTAAGGATTTGGGAAGTAAGGTAAGTAGATAAAAGGAAGTATTGTAATATAGATATGACTGATAAAGTGCCAGGACTGTATGCTGGTCATATTACTTGTATGTTACTTGTACATGGATTAGTACAATAAAGATTATTATTACGAAAATACATCTATTGATATATACTAATGAAAAGCCAGTATGAAAGTTGTGGTGAGAGAACAAGTAAGTGTGATATTTGTGAGAAATGAGTCAAATATTTGTCCGCTCTGAAAGCCATCTTTTGACTCACATCAACAGAAACTCAAACAAGTATGGTAATTATTAGAAAAGCTTTAAGTGTTTGTTTACTCTGAAAAGGCACCCGTTTATAAATAATGACAAGAGGTCATAGAAGTAACATACATTAAAAAGGAGGAGGTATATCGGTGTAAATGCAGAGAAGTAGACTTGCCTGTACCATTTTCTTATGCACTCCCAGCACGATTTTGTCTTTTTGAATCTTTAATGAATGAGTTTTATGAATATTTTGCGCGATAAAACGGCTGATGTGATATACTGGAATGGCTTACAGCTGACAGGTCAATTTCTCAATATTTGCACTGGAACGAAGCGAATATATGTGCATTCATAATTAATCGATTTTCATTCCTATGGAGATGCGTTTGCAAATAGGGATATCGTGTGCAGAAATATACAAATGAAATGTAATACCCTTAGTATTAACATGGGACGTCCGAGGAAAAAAAAGTATGTTTGATGTGTGTAAAATCTCTTCGACGTAACTGGTAGTAAGCATTTAAAATTCTAAAATGTGGGGAAGGAAATCAAGCTTGAAACTACATTATTCCTATCCATAAGCTTTTAAGAGCTGCTGTAACTCTTAAGAGAGTTGGAATTGTATCGCTTTGCTGCTTTTATAATGCATATTAGTATCATATTACTCTTACTCTTTCGTCTTTGGAAAACAAGATGTTGCTAACAGGAGTGAAACGAAGGACATGGAGCGACTAGATACGAGGCGGCAGTCTTGGACGCAGGAGAGACCCCTATACAGATACGAAGGCGATTCAGAAAGTCTTTGCCTCTGGTTTTTTAGCCAAATTAGGACTGAAAATATGAAGTTAACATATCCATTCCCAGTGGTGGACCTTTCTGGAGCCGGCCTGTCCTTATCTGCCGGTAGCTCCGCGGCACGGCGCTGCTGTCGATGCTGAAGACGACGGTGGTGTTTCACATGTCCACGGCGTACGAGCAACAAGTGTGATTCGTTTTCTTTGGAGCAAGGGACAAACGCCCATCGAGATCCACAGGGAAATACAACCCCCATATGGAGAAAACTATCTCGCTTTGAGAAGTGTGAGGTGGTGGTGTTGTGAGTTCGCAAAAGACCGCGAAGTCTTGACTGACAAGCGTCTGGGGAGGCCGCGTTAGTCGCTGACTGACATTTCCACGTGGATGCAATGGCGAAAGCGGATCGGCGTGTGCACCTCAAGGACATTTCCCAGGAGCTTGTCACTTCCTATGGGAGTGTTTACAGCATCGTTCACGGGTGCTTAGGGTACCGCAAGATTTCATGTCGGTGGGTGCCTAAGCAGTTGGATGGCATGATGAAAGGCAAACTGACTGTTTCACTGAATCATCTGCAACGGTACGCTGAGGTGCATTTCACCACGGAAACAAAGCTGCAGAACATGGTGTGGAAACATCCGGGTTCGCCTGTGACAAAAAATTCTGTTCAGTGACATCTGTTGGGAAAGTGATGTTAACGGCCCTTCTGGGTTCGCCATGGTCCGCTCCTGTTGAAGTTCATGCCGACTGTTATTGTTCCACAGTGTCACGTCTGCGGGCTGCCATCACCGAACGCGCCGAGGGATACTTGATGTGGACAACGTGATTCTCCTCCACGACAATGCGAGGCCATATGTGGCTTCAGGACCGCTGACAAGTTCCTGGCATTTCGCTGGGATCATCTGGATCACGTAACACATAGTCCAGATTTCGCCCCTAGTGATTTCTATGTTTTCGGGCTACTGAAGAAGTTCCTGGCAGAACAACAATTCACACACAACGATGGAGCCAAGAAAGCGGACGGTGATTCCACAATCAACCGGACGACTTCTACTACAGATGCATTTCAAATTTAGTGCTGCGATGATTCAAATGTGTGAATTGGTGTGGGGAATGTGGAAAAATGTGTAAGGCACATAGAATAGCACAGTCGAGTGAAAAAAAGTGCCGATGCTTAACGTTTCCTTTAGAGTTTTCCATTCTTGAATTTTGGAAGAATCTCATCATTTGTATTCCACGCCTGCCTAGACGCGCTATCCTCTAATTGGTTTTAGCTGAAATATGATAAGCTAGCATTACCCTATGAATAAAGCTCAGGCCAAACTGAGCGATGAAGGGGTGGAGAATCAATATATGTCACCTGAATGATTGAAAGAATATGCCTTCCAAAGACTGTCTATACCAGCCCCTGAATAAGTCCGGCTCTTATTGGTTCGACATTCAAGCAGTAACCTCTGTAACCGAATGAGGGATGGAAGACACGGCAGAGGCGTGTTAATTATTGATTGACAACATAAATCGCGGTTCTTCATACCGGCAGATTTTTTTGCACTCGACTGTAGTATATTTGTAATTATCTGTATGTACATTATTTTGGCTCATAAAAATAGGGGCAAAGACCTTCTTATTCGCCCTCGTATTATACCCCGACGCTAGCCTTGTTCTCCTCAGGGAGAAGTCTCTCTGGAGACCCGTCACATATCGAACGCCACAACAGGCAGTACCTTAAAGTAACCTTCACCGCCACACGCCTCAACCACCTAATCCTTCTACCTTGAAACATAAGGAAATGAAATCACAAGAAAATTTGCGATATATTATAATCCGTTCTAGAATTCGCCTACAAACCAGGGAAAACATGAACAAAACCAAGGCCAGAAAAACCGGCCCAACGGGAATCGAACCTAGGATCTCCTGAATGAAAGCCTCACACGTTTCCGTGGCTCTGTTTTAACTTTATATTACCAACCACTGTTTCCTACGTTACAATGTTTTCGCAATTAGAGTACACGCCACACTAGCGCTATTTGGTTGTCTGTATTGTGACGTAGTCCGGTTCTCAACTGTTACTTCACTTTCTTCGCGAAGTAGTGGCGTAAAGCAATACGCACAACATAGCCTCTTTTTCCGGACGGATTACTTGCTGGGAAGTCGAAAACAGGACTTCTCCAATCTCCTGTAGTAAGAGCACTCACTGCATGTGATAGCAGTTGCCACAAATTTGCTCGGAGAATAGCGTTTTCTGTTGCACCAGAAGCGCATTTGCTATTGTGTCTCACTATCTTGTAAGGGCGCTATTTATTCTTTGTTTATCTCCGACTGGTCGACACCGACCTCCCGATAATCTTGGGTTATGGCCGCTGCATCACAGTGTATTAGAAACTCTGTAGTAGTTTTTAAAGCATACGGACCTTCCTCATTATCACATTTCATGCAGAGAGAGAAAGGTTCACCTTTAATCCGTTACTGCGTAGTTTAATGCAGGTCTCTCCCCCTTTTCCCCATTATGTATAGGTATTTTGTTCGCTCATTCTTTTTAATTTCAGAGTTTTAATCATGTTAATTAGACATGAAGTTTTCCTGTGCTTCTACTACTATTCAAGAACATTTCTTGTAGGGGCAGCAACCAGGCAAACTTAATTTTCAAACTACTTTTATGGAAACCGATCGAGATGACTGAGGCAGCCACGTCTGTAGCCCGCATTATGGAGGTCCCGTGTTTGAACCCCTGCGACCACATCCTCTCTGTTCCATACGTTTTACGTGGTTTTCGTGGGTCGATAGGCGAATGCTTGGCTGGTTCATCTTCTACCACAACTCTCCTCCATCTCATTTCCTGTATCTATCATCTTCCTTATCATCTGTTCCAGGGTTGTAGGACCAGGCGAAGGTGTTCGCCGGGTTGCGACTGCACAGTGGATGTGTATTCTGTAGAGGTTTCTTCGGTGACATTGCTGCGGTGACTACTCGGCTATGTCTTTCCTCCGAGTGGGCCTCGCCCCGCTGGAACTACCGGAGGATCGAATGGTTTATGGGTAGGTAAAGATAAAAGTACGGAATCGGGGCAGGGCGCCGCACGCAGGCCAGCCGGCCCATTGTGCTTCCAACGTGACCCCTAGGAGGGAGGGATGAGGGGAGAGACCCGAAGGCTGACCAGATCCGGATGTCGACAGGCGCAAGAATGGAGGGGTCTCTAACGTTGCCACATAGAACGCATCCGATACGGCACGGTCTCTGCTTACAAACCACCACCTCTAGGGTCCCTAGGAGCGGAGCCCCACGCTGAGGAGAGACCTAACTGAGCGGTACCACAGCAAACCCAGGGAAGAAACCTTTACAGCCGCACAGCCGCAACCCACCGAGCACCGTCGCCTGGTCCTACAACTCTGAAACAGATGACAAGGAGGATGATGGGTACATGAAATGAGAGGAAGGAGAGTCGTGTTCGAAGATTAACCACCCCAGCATTCGGTTGGCGACCTGGGGAAACCACAAACCCCATGGGATAGAGTGGACGGCCACCGAGGATCGATCCCAGGACCTCCCAAATGTGGGCCATAGATGAAACCGCCTGAGACATCCCGCTTTATGTTTTGGGTAAGACTGGACGACATCGAATGCGTTGAATCCGGAATAATTAGGAATCCTGTCTGTGGTTATCCGGATCTTGCTGCCCTTTGGGTCTCTCTTCTGGCATCCCTCCCACCCTGAGGTCACTGGTAGAAGCGCGAGGGGCTGACCGGCCTGTGGGTGGTCTCTGCCATGGTTTCGGGGACTCCCTCCGTTTGTCGTACCTTCACCTTTAACTCTATGGAACTAGTTATGAAGAATGCAGCCTTAGGTTTTCCGATTCTGGCTTTTGCATATTCATCTGAACTTCCTTCTTTGTAAATAGAGCTAAGCTACAGCTACAGTCGTATTTCTATTACAATTTACTTTCATACCGCTTACTTACTGTAGTTATGGAAACTATTATATTCCATCCAAACATTCGATTGCCAACTTTCGCAAAATACTCATTTTGATGACATTCAAAACAAAAATTCACTTTTGTAAAAAGTCCCATGTGCACGTTTTTGTGTGGTTGTGAACAGCATAAGTCAAAAACCAACGCCCCAATGAATACCAAACTTCCTATTTAAATCCAGCACGTAACCACGCCATATGAAGAATGCAATATGAAAGTTTTCACCAAATTATCCTGCTTAAAATTACCTTTTGTATATAAAAATGTTAATTATTTTTTATTTTATCAAAAATAAATAAAGGATTTTGATTAAAACATCATGTTTGTAAAATACTGAAATGACAAGGAATGAATTTTCTGTGAATCACCTCTGAGGTTCTCTTTATTCTCATAGAATGTTATAGATTTTTATACAAATGGGAATCTAAGAGAGATAGATGAAATTTTCTGCAACAAGTTGTGTAACATTGAAATGCATTTATTATATTTTATACAATAAAGTTTTGAAATAATATCTTCGCTCTTGTTTCCTGAAGTAATGCTGTATGCAATGCCAGAAATCCGGATTCTCATTTTTGAAAATGTCAGTGTCATTCTAGTATTCTGTATTATATAGTTAAAACAAAATGTGTAAAGAACCCATTTAAATCAACTTTTATCGGGATTAAGACAAGCAGAAAAAAAAACGTCACGTTGTCAAGCCTTGCTATGCGTATGCAAATCTCACCTCTCGTTCCAGCTTGGTGTCTTCAATGCACTTAGAGCCTAGGGAATCGCCTCGGGGCTTATTAAGGGAGCAGACCCATACATCTCCGCTCTTCAGCGAGGCTAGCTTAACGCTCGTGATGCATACTTCACGGTTTTGGCGAATATTTCGGCTTTGAAAACCACCAGGTTCTACGAGATGTGATCAAAATGTTCCGGAATGGCTTCAAGACGCTTTTGTCATGGGGTTGTCTTTTAATTCTTACCCATACTGTATTTTCAGTGTCTCCTTCTGATAAAAATGTGGGGTTGCCATACCTTTTCTGACCTTACAGTGCACAGGAAGAAGCTCGGAAGGGAACCGTGTTTGTGCCCGAGGTTATTTACTGCCTAGCGAAAATGCAAGATTACGAAGAACATAAAACAAACATCAAATTTTATTTTAAACTCGGTAAAATTGAAATAGAAACCTTTCAAAGGTTAAAAACAGCTTATAGAGGAAGTAATGGGCAAATCAGGAATTTCAGTGTTTTTTTTAAAATTCAAAATCGGGATGGCATCAGTTAAGGATGCAGATCATTTGCTACGGCGCTCTTCCAGCGAAACTTAGAAATATCGATCGCGTGAATTACAGTAAGATAAATTTTATATGCACTAGTAGTCTTCTATGTAACTGTTAGAAAGTATTTGGAAAGACGATTTGGAACATGAAGAATTACCGCGAAGTTGTGCACGACATCCTTTCAAATGACCAAAAGGAAAGCCTTGTGATCCGCTGCACAGATCTTAGAGGAAGCTTCAAAATGGCTCGTAGTTTATGGAAAAGGTAATTACGAGTGATGAAATTTGGATTTATAGATAGGATCCAGAATCTAAGCAACAATCCTCGCACTAGAAGAATTCATTTCCCCGTGGCACAAAAGCCAGACAAGTTCGATCCAGTGTGAAGTCAATGAAGACTTTTTCCTACATCAAAGGATTGAACATAAGGTATGTATGTCATAAAGTCAAAAGTAATGGATCAAGTGTTCTGCAAATAAGTATTGCAAGAGTAACGGCTGGAGAAATGGACGACTAGTGACTGCTTCCTCCATCACTGCGCACGCAAAGCTATTTCTGTCGTCTAGTTTTTGGATGAAAATAGGATGAATGCTGTTCTCTACCCCAAAAATTCTCCAGAATTGATATCAATGGACATTTTTCTTTTCCCGAGACTTAAAACGTTGCTCCGAGGACACCTTTTGAGGACATTGTTGTTATCCATTGTGAATCGCAGAAAGCTTTGAACATGTCTAAGGACGGCAACTTCCAGAGATGCTTCCAGTAGTGGCAAAAAAGCTGAGACAAGGGTATCAACTCCCAATGAGACTACTTTGAGGGTGATATAGCAGAGTGGACAAACCAAAGTGTGCTGTTTTTATGGCCTCATTACAGAAACTTTTTGATCACAGCTCGTAAACTTCCTATTTGCAAATGATAGCACTGACTCAGGTATATACCTAGTGTAAAGAGGTTACATGTGACATAAAGTAATGTGAAATGTAGTAAGGTTTTAAGTGCGCAAGTGATGCGAATTTTACTAAATCTTAATAACCATAACAGAGTTGAATATTACAAAGGTATGATACATCCTGTTTTGAGAGGTGGTATAAAGGAGTAATTGTCCCCTTGGCTTGCTACTTTAATGGAGAACTTTATGGATTGAATATTTTCTCCATTTTGATAATTTCCTTCACCTTTATTATTCATACATTATACATTTAATACTATTAATTTGGTTATATTTTAAAAAGCAATTCGTACTTACGATATCCAGTCTAGAGAAAAAAATATAATTGAACTATTCAGTTCAATAAAAGATCATGCTTTTGTACTTTCAAAGTGATGTGACTATAATAAATAAGATTTTATTACTCTCATTTATTTTGTTTTCTACTTATGCAGGCTGAGTCTAGCTGTGCTTGATGCGTTTTTAAAATCCTACAATTTTCCTTTGATGGGCAGTGGGCCAGTAAAGATGCATATTTCATAACATGTATCCTGTATAGCCTTTCAAACGAAAACCCGAAGAGTTCTGTAAACATTTACCCAAAGGCTGTACTTAACTGCCTACTATTATACATTTTTGTTAGAAACGGATGTTGCCTCCACATAACCGGGGCAATATCAAATTACACCCTGCGTGGAAAAACATCGTTATCACTTTCGGCGAATTTACATTTACGATGTTGACAAATAAATGTACCAAACCGCTTCGCATTATTTATTGCAACTTTGATTCTTATAGGAGATATGTTGTTTTCAAAATCAGGCCAGTAAAAATCGGTTATGGTTTATTTTCTTTCGCTTTTACAAACTGTTTGCGCACTGGGTTATTTATCACTTTTACTTTCTGTTAATTAAGTTTAATATTCTTCGTAGGTTATTTAAATTCGGCGTTATTGCCGCGATCATTACGTTAACGTCTGTGCTTCAAACCCTCGCACTCTTCGCACACTTAAAACTCCCTACCGAGAGGATTATTGGGACGTTTCATTTTGCTCCCAGTACAAGAAAACTGATGGGTTGTTAACAAGTCGAGGAAAAATTGTGTACTCCGACTCCATGTGGAGTTTAAATGTAACTGTACACTACAAAAGCGTGCAGCTATTGACTAAGTGAAGAATTTTCTTGGAGGAACGTTATGTACGGTGAAGTCAGCACTAACCGATAAGAGAATCTGTAACAAAGGTATGCGACGTATTACCTTTGTCGCAGTAATCTGTTCGTGTTATCTTATTTGCTGGTCGCCTGTTATTGTTTTACTATTTTGAATTTTGAGTTCTTTGTCCTCCGGCTAGCTATTATTAATCAGTCGAGCAAATATCTCTTGAGCAGGGTGTGTAAATGGAAAGGAGTTGATACTGATAAAAAAATTTGTTTTTACACTTTTATTGCTGTCACACTTAATTAATTTCACATATTTAATCTTGATACACGCCTGACTGAAACTGTTATATTTTCGAATGTAACTTCAATCACTTATTTGCCGCGCACTATTAATTCGCGTATTTCACATTTTGTAACTAACTTTACGACGCGAGAGATTGTGTAGAATTGCGTAATGTGTACTTCGTGAATGCTTCCTTAGAACTGCCTGACGTGTAATTCGCGAGAGAGATTTCTTAGAACTGCGTGGTGTGTACCTTGTGAATGATTCTGTAGAACTGCGCTTTACTTGCCTATGGCTCAAGAATGTATACTCCCTCACCCCGATATGCCTAAACATTATAATAGAGCTGCTATTGGTTACTAAATCGCGCCAACATTAGCGTCTATTTTATAAGCCAATCATAATTACTAAAACATATGCTCTAGGGAAGATATTCCCTCCATTTATAAAGAAAGGCACGCTATCCTGACGTCATTTGTTTGTCTCTTCTAAGTGATAAACAACTCACCCCCTCGCTTCATTGTTACCCACTCCTATTGTCAGTTTCAGCGAGGCCGTTTAAACTTATTTCCTAATAATGCTTATAGCTAACAAACATCTAAAATCATTGTCATACAATAATGCTAATTTACACTACAATTACTCTGGCATTCACAGTGTTGTGATATAAAATACTGCCTCACCTTATAAGGTAAGAATGCATAAGAAAGTATATTTATTATTATTTTTTATTTTTTGGAAATCACTGAAGCAAAAACTCCTTTTCAATCGTGTACTATACCAGCATTTTGCGGCATGTGAAAATCCTTATCAACTAGTATTTCTACAAGTAATTTTTATATTTATATTGCGGCAGTCTATAATCTCTGCTACACTAATAGCAAAGGAGGCGGTAGCTGGTGGATGGTGCGAGGAGAAGAATGGGATGCACCGAAGAAGAAAGTGAGGAGATCGGTGCAGTTATAAGGGAGGAGTATAAGTGGGAGTAATTGCCGGCATGCAGAATAGTTTTGGTGGATATGAAATAATAGATGTCAAAGTGAAGTGTATTGTAAAATAGTTAATATGATATCAATATAAATTGCTATTAGATTACTGAAGTGACATGGAAGTAAAGTGTAAATTTAATAATTGTGCTGAGAAGTTAGAGTAAAAGAGTGAATTGATTATAAATGAAAATTTAACTAATTAGGGTATTTAATTATATAAACACTTCAAAAGAAATAAAAGAAAATAAATTTAAATATCTCATAAACATTAAAGCAGACAGACAAAAAATGTTTAGTCATAAATGATTTATTATTAATTATTTGTTTATTATAGTGTTAGTTTTGTATTGAAGGTGCTAGATACCAGTACCTAAGTTGTCAGTTTCTGAAGTATATTTAGTTATTTAGTTAGAATTTATTTAGATGGATTAGTTTGATACCAGTTAATTATTTTTACTGACTACCAGTAAAATGTTATTAATTGTTATTTGTTTATTTTGAGTAGTGGATGGAAATTTAAAACTTTTATTTTAGTCACTTATTTACTATTCATTCATTCATTATCTGTTTACCCTCCTCTTATGTAGGACTTACACCCCCCAGGACTTACAAGCGGGTGCCTGGGGTCAGAGGCCCGTCGAGGAGCAGACACTCATGGATCAGACAGAGCATCCAGGATGGGTGATCAGCCCGATGCCTGGTATGGGATGAAGGAAGTAGATGAAACGAAATGTTGGTGAAATGGATGAAAGGAAAGGTGATGATGGAGCAGTTGGCGGGGGAAACCGGAGAACCCGGAGAAAACCCGCCCAGACGCCGCTTAGTCCACCACAAATCCCACATGCAGGTCCCTGGGATTGAACCCGGGCCGCCTCGGTGGGAGGCGAGCGGTCTAACCACTCGGCCACGGCGCCACATTATTTACTATTACTTTTTTTAAATTTCTTTCTTTTTATTACTTATGGTTGATTATCTGTACAATGATAATGTAAGTGTATTGTATTAATAAACTGAAAATTTGTTAATGCACGTCCCGGTTTAGGTAACAAAGGTGCCGGGATGGAGTATTAAATATTCTATTTATTACATTAATGATTCAGCTTGATTTAGTTGGCTATTATGACGTCACTGGATGCCCGCACCTCCCCTTGGATGGTAACAGCTAGTCACCAGGTTGCGGCTACGAAGAAAGAACTCCCTTCTAGGCTTCGAAGGAAGCGTATCCCGACTTATCTCTGTGATCAGACCAGTTCCACTTAGATATCCCTCTAAATTTATGAGCAAGAAAAGTCCGGCTAATTTATGGTTGTTGTATAAGTAGTGTAAGTGTATGAAGAACTGAAGAAGGCCAGAAAAATAAGGAATTAAAGCTTGGTAAAATAGCTTTCGTCAAATATGTGGTGACAATGTTAGAATACTAAATTTTATTTTGGCTGAATGGCACACGGTTTGTTGTAGAGTAAATTTTGGAAGGAAAAATATAATTTAGGGGATTATCCCAGATTTTGAACCCTTTAGAGGAATGCTTTAATGTGCAGTAACTTAATTTTCTATCCTATACATTGTTAGGAGCCCAGCTGGTTGGATTGCTCCCACAAATAAGATTTGTGAAATTTTAATTATTTTTATTGTTCTTCCTCTTTGTCTATTTACCCTCTCCGTTGTTAGGGTTTGCACCCCCAGGACTTACAAGTGCGTGTTTGGGATCGGACGCCTGTTGGGGAGGATAGACTATGGATCAGAGAGAATAGCCAGGATGGGTGATCAGCCCGAAGCCTGGTATGAGAGCTAGGAAGGAGGTGGTATGATGTGACGGTGAGATGAAAGAAGGAAAAAGTGATAATTGAGTAATTGGTGTAGTGAATGGCGGGGGATACCGAAGAATCCGGAGAAAACCCGTCAATACGCCGCTTTGTCCACCTTATATCTCATGCGGTTCCCTGGGAATGACCGCATTACCTTGGTGAGAGATGAGTTATCTATCGATCACGGTGCTGCCAACAATATTTTTGTCGTTCAATGCTTTTATATACTTTGTCCAGTTTTTAACTGTCACTTCAACTAGTTCTCACTGTCACTCAATATCCCGAATTAATTTAAACTTTTCACTGTCAGTTAACGTTATTCGTGGCTTGACGGATAATGAAATGCACACGATGTAGCCGCTTCCTCCGGACGGTTCACTCGCTAGGAAATCGAACACAAGACTTCTCCAATATATTGCGGAAGCACCACTCACTTCACGTCACAGCAGTCATCACAAACTCACTTGTAGAACCGAACTTGATGTCGCCTCAGAAACGCTCGACAATTCGCTTACTAACACACTAGCCAAAGTACTGACTCACCCGCGAGAGCACTCGCTTATATAGCCGCTGAATTCCAGACCATTCTAGAAGCGGAAAGAAGGGGAAACTTCCAGGAGGTTCTGGTTATCTAACGATGACGCTTCCGGTGTTTATGCTGATCGATTGCACTGCTTAGATTTATCTCCAACATGACACCGACTTCTCGGTAACCTGGGATCATAACCGCTGCGTCACATATACTGGGAGGAAGGGAAGTAATTACATTAATTTAAATCAGTTAAGATGTATTTAATTGAAACAAATTTTGTATCTTTCAGTTTTTACTATGACCATTTTATGCGGAGATATTGTGGGTTTTTCGAGAACATTAAACGTACACACTGGTAACGTCACAGCGGCACTCGGCCGGTAGCTGGGAGCGTCAATCGGCATCCGACAGGTAGCTGGGACTCTCAGTTTCAAAACTAGTAGTAGGTCAGCGCGTAAACAGGTTTCACTGTCGCTGTATGGCACGCGGTGATTATCCACTAAACACGTCTTGGGCTCTTTTATCACTATACCTGTGAGTAGTACGATGTGACTCTAAAAATGAATTAACTTCTAGTGGAGCTGATAAAACTTGTGTGGTTGTTAGTAGCGACCGCGAAACGCTTATTTGACGATGAAAGCATTACTTCAATACTGTTAGTGTAGACCAAATAGCTACCAAGTTGTACTTGTCATTTCGCCGAAACATTTCAACACCCTTTCGTCATGTTTGCTTTTTGGATTAAGGGTCATGTGGAAAAAAACCGCTAGTCCCCGCATCTCCCAATCCAGGCATGCTGTTTTGTTTAATTCTAGAAGTCGGTTCTCACACAGACATACCTTGACCTAGCAACGTTGTCTATGTCTCCGACCACATTACGCCTGCAAAACGGTGTTGGGAAATGATTAAATATTTCAAACCCCTGTATGATGTCACTACTACCGAAATTAGGTCAGAAATAGGTTACTTCATCATCTGTAACAAAATAGTTTCCTCATATATTCTCGTGGAATATACCATTTAATTTGGAAAAACAACAAAGATTTTTCGAAAACGGCTGATCACAGAAGAAAATGTAACTCAAATATTGTGAAAAGCTGTTCGTACTACATTTTTTTACCTATTCTGTCATATTGATTTATAATGTTTTTAAAATTATAGCTAAGGTGACCGATTTGGAAGAATGAAGGAAGCGCAGTGAATATACTTACATTTACCCAAAATCAGGAAACTTTTACCACAATTGAAGTTTAAGAAAGTTTCAACTCTTATGGAGCAAAATTCTGCATAGAAACCGTAAGGTAAAGGTAAAGGTAAAGGTACGAGAGACCCGAAGGGCGACGAGATCCATACTGACAGACACAAGCATGGACGGTGTCGCTAACGTTGCCAGATAGAACGCATTCGTCGCCACACGGTCCCTGCCCACAAGCTACAAATCTCCAGGGACCCGGAGCGGAGCCCCATGCTGAGGAGAGACCTAACTGAGTGGTACCGTAGCGACACCAGGGAAGAAACCTTTACAGAGCGCAAGCTACCGCCCAGCCGCAACCCGCCGAACGACGTCACCTGGTCCTACAACCACGAAACAAATGACAAGGAAGACTATGGGTACAGGAAATGAGGGGAAGGAGAGTCGTGGTAGAAGATGAACCACACCAGGATAAGCCTGGCGACCCAGGGAAACCACGAAAAATCCATGGGCGGTCGCCGGTGATCGATCCTGGGACCTCCCGAATGCCAACCAGCCATCCATCGGTATAGAAACCGCAGCTAAATGGCAAATACATAGATCAAGATTTTATTAAGATATTAGTTTTTGAGAAATTAAATAAATATTTATAATATAAATATAATGGTAAAATATTTTTAAATTGCGATCATCCGAAAACAGTATGCAATGCAAGACTTTACGTTTCCTCCTATGTTATATCGCACTTCCCACACATATATCATAATACATTATATTATCTATTCATCGTCATATTTAACCTCGAATTATTCATCAGTAAAGAATTTCACACGAATGCAAGCAATAGTACGCGAATGCACTATGTCACATGCCAAATTAAATACCAGGCAACTACGATATCCTGCCTCAAACATTCGTATGCCTGAGATACACGTGTTGTTCTCTGCTTACAGTCTGTGATAAATTATGGAATCTGTGTTTGATAAAAACAAAATTGATTTATCCCTTCCGGTGTGCGCTCAGAACAAGCGGACATAATATTGTGTATTGCTGGGTGCTTGTAACTAAGGCGTAGATGATTGTAGTCCTGGAAAAGCTTTGTCAGGGGGAGTTGAAAGCAAAAGCAAGTCATTAGTACCATTAACTGAAGTAGACTTATGATGTAAGAGGAGGTATATAACACAATTTCAACTGTATTGGGGAAGCTTATTAATACTATACTTTAACAATTATGTGAACCTATAAAATCGTTTAATTGTCGCATAGCAACACAAGGTTATTTCAGAGTGGGGACATACAGAGTGGACCATTAAAGTTGAGACTGTACAACTTCTCCAAAACTAAGTATTGTAGTAGGAAGAAATGTCTTTAATAAAAGTTGCTTGATGTTATGGGAGAAAGTGAATGCCATTAGTCGTGTTTCGTTTGGAGGACGTTATAATGGTTATTTTAGGGTTCAATTTAATTTTTACTTTCTCTACTACGTATAGCAAGTAGGGGAAGCATTGTATTCTACCCAAAAATTCGATACCGAGATTTCACCGGAAATATATGTTTGAGACCCCCTGAATCCAAAAAAAGCCTTTCTGGAAACATGTCCGTGTGTGTGTCTATCTGTGTACAGCATAACTCAAACGAACAGTCGGATAAACACCAAACTTGGTATTTAGGTTCAGTATTTTCCAGAGATGCGACACTAGGGTTTTCAAGAAAATCCCCTCACACCAGATTACCCTTTACATGGAACGTTTTTCGAAAATTTTAATTTTCTCAAAAATGGCTAACGATTTTGATTAAAATATCATATGTTTAAGATATTTTCATGACAAATAAAATGTATAACTTGAGTTTTCTGGGAATGTCTCCAAAAGTATTCTTCATGGTGAACGACTTTTGCATAACTGGTAAACCACAAGAGACGGACAAAATTTTACTACACAAAAAATGTAGATCGCGTTAAAATACACAATTTATGTCATACACATTTTTTGGTTGAGTGAACCATTTTCGAGATATTGCTTGTTATTCCCTTAAATTTTTCAATACTTATTTTTTCAAGTGGGAATTCGTTATTCATTTTTGGTCCTCGATATGCAAAGAGTATTAATCTGTGGCAAAGAGAATTGTGCTGCACATAGCAACCAGCTATTAAGAGATATGTCTGTGCTTATATTGCCCTTGCAAATACAAAACAAGGGGAACATAGTACGCCTTAAGCGATAGTTAAATATTTTTAGAACTGGTCGCTATGTGTAAAATGTATTTCCCTTTACATGTCAAAAGATCGTTTCTACAAATGTTTATCTCGATTAATATGAAATAGATGGAGAGTAAGAATTTGTAAAAATGGTTTGTACAAGAGTAGAGGAAGTCATGTGAGTGTAACACATCAGATTTTTTTAAATGTGCACCTACATTTTGTATGTTGTTTCCTTATTAGAAAATGGTTTATAAATAGCTGTTTTGGTTTTTGATGAGGAATAAGGAAACAAAACAAAAAAACATTGGTTCCCAATTACGACACAAACTTGATCCTCAAATGGCCATCCATGGATGGTCCAACCATTCATTGCGCTTTTTGTACACAGGAATTCAGAATTTTCGTTGGTGTAAGAATAATATATTATTGCTTGTTATTTAGTTTTTTGTGAGAAGTGAGAAAGCAAACATAAAAACGGTAGAAATTAAAGTGACCCTAAATTGACCATCACCATTACTTAAAATAAAACACTTAATGGCATTTACTTTCCACTATAATATCAAGCAATTTTATTCCAGACATTTCTTTCTACGACCATTAGTTTTGGAGGTATTGTACAGTGTCAACTTAAATGCTCCACCCTGTGTATAAATTATCATTTCGTATTGTTTCAGCATCCGTAGTATAGCTAAACAAAGGATGGATACAATATAGTGGACAGAATTAGTAGATTTGTTTGTTTTATAAATTCCTCTTTTTGTATTCCATAAATTTAGAGGCTAACGTTCTTGTTGAGGTTTCTGTTAGATTAATGATATTACTAAAACTTACGGGAACAACTGACACACTATATGCATATGGAATAGGTACAAAAATAAGCCTTCCTAAGAATAATTTGTGTAATACTAATAAATGATAACGTGTTGGTAATACATCAGACGTTTTACTTTCTCTACTAAGTATAGTAAGCAGGGGAAGTATTGTATTCCACCCAAAAATTAGATACCGAGATTTCACCGGAAATACATGTTTTGAGACCCCCTGAATCCAAAAAAGCATTTTTGGAAATATATCCATGTGTGTGTCTGTCTGTAAACAGCATAACTCAAAAACGAACAATCGGATAAACACAAAACTTGGTATTTAGTAGCACTATCTTCCAGAGATGCGACAAGAAGGTTTTCAAGAAAACCCTCCACCCCAGATTACTCTTTACATGGAACATTTTTCGAGAATTTAAATTTTCTTAAACCTGGCTCTAACGATTTTGATTAAAATATCACATGCTTAAGATATTTTCATGACAAATGAAATGTATATCTTGAATTTTCTGGGAATGTCTCCAAAAGTATTCTTCATTGTGAACGACTTTTGCATAACTGGTAAACCATAAGAGATAGACAAACTTTTACTACAGAAAAATATAGATCGCGTTAAAATACACAATTTATGTCATACATTTTTTGTTGAGTGAACCATTTTCGAGATATCGCTTGTTATTCCTTTAAATTTTCCAATACTTATAATTTTTCTCAATTTCGTTATTCATTTTTACTTTCTCTACTACGTATAGTAAGTAGGGGAAGTATTGTATTCCACCCAAAATTTCGATACCGAGATTTCACCGGAAATACATGTTTTGAGACCCCCTGAATCAAAAAAAGCATTTTTTGATACATGTCCGTGTGTGTCTGTGTGTCTGTCTGTGTGTGTGTGTGTGTGTCTGTGTGTCTGTTTGTGTGTGTGTCTGTGAACAGCATAACTCAGAAACGAACAGTTGGCTAAGCTCAAACTTGGTATTTGGGTTCAGTATCTTCCAAGGATGCGACACGAAGGTTTTCAAGAAAATTCCCCCACCTCAGAGTACCCTTTACATGGAACATTTTTCGAAAATTTTAATTTTATCAAAAATGGCTCTAACGATTTTGATTAAAATATCATATGTTTAAGATATTTTTATGACAAATAAAATGTATATCTTGAATTTTCTGAGAATGTCTCCAAAAGTATTCTTTATTGTGAACGGCTTTTGCGTAACTGGTAAACCATAAGAGATAGACAAAATTTTACTACACAAAAATGTAGATCGCGTTAAAATACACAATTTATGTCATATACATTTTTTTTGTTGAGTGAACCATTTTCGAGATATTGCTTGTTATTCCCTTAAATTTTTCAATACTTATTTTCTCAAATGGGAATTCGTTATTCATTTTTTTGTCTTGGATATGCAAAGAGTTATAATCTGTGGCAAAGGGAATGGTGCTGCACCTAGCAACCAGCTATTAAGAGATATGCATGTGCTTAAAGGCTACTGTTTTTCTATAATGTCCTTGTAAATATATTTTCCCCTTACATCTACAAGAAAATTAGCAATAAGATAGAGTTTGCAAATGTTTATCTCGATTAACATGAACTAGATGGAGAATAAGCGTTTGTAAAAATACTTTGTACAAGAGTAGAGAAAGTCATGTGAGTGTAACACATCAGGTTTTTTTGTCCTTGTAATACAAAGAGAATGGAATACTCCACATAGCAACCAGCTCTTAAACGCTTAAAGCCAATTCCCCTTGCATCCACAAGAACATTAGCAATAAGATTAACATCTCGATTAACATGAAGCATATGGTGAATAAGCGTTTGTAAAAATAGCTTGTACAGGAGTAGAGAAAGTTATGTGAGTGTAACACATCAGACTTTTTTAGTAGTGCTTAAAGCCCATTCTTCATGCGGAACTGCAGCCAGTGACACTGGTAATACGTGAAATTAAATGATAAATGCAAAGTCAGTTTTGGAAGGAAATGTTTCATGTTCAGTTTAGGGTGCCTACCCGGAATTTGCTAGTTATGAGAGCTGAGGAAAACCTGGAGAAAGTCTCAGGAATTTGAACCTGGCGGAATTTGAACCACAGACATCCTGTTCTCGAGACCTTGCCTTAACGACCTCAGCTACTCATATCGGTAAGTCTCTGACCGAGACGTGTGCTCCAGGTAAATAGGTTTGCTGTTGAAAGACCCTGGGTTCATTCAGTGTAGAGAGCTTCACCCATTATTAACCAGATGGATAACACAAACGTAATTTAGGGTCTCTGATTAAAGTTAACGCATGTTAACTTTTTGTTAAACATGTATTATTGTTTTGCTTGCATTATTTATGTAGTCTTTAACCGAAGAGATGGATCGCATATGGGCGCTCTTTAACTACCGAGGTTCTCGGCGTTCCATTCTATGTTGCGCGTGAAAAATCGGGATATTTGTTCCGAGGCCTCTTTATGAAGACATCTTTTACGTACAGTAAATATACGACACGAACCACCGTCTTTACTTCCCTTCCGAAGGTACCCATGGTAAATCCATCCCGAAAAAATCCATCATTCTTCACCTGGTTTGATCCCGTAACCTCGGGAACCAAAGGCTAGGATGGTACCCCTAAACCACGTAGGACGACCCCCGTCGACCGCCTACTCTGACTTTTGATTTTCCAGGTTTCCCCTGGTCGTTAGGCGAATGCTGGGGTGATTTGTTATCTAACACGATTTCCTTTCCATAATTATCCTTTAATTACGTTTATTTTCATCTTTCAGGCATGCTACTAGGTTTCATGGCGTAGGGCGGTGCCGAACAGATAGTATGGAAGCTTGTTCCAAGGAAACAGTACTCTCCGTGGTTACTAGAGGGCTGCCTGGTCGACGGGTCGTTCATTGTCCTCTCTAGGTAGCTGAAACAGTGGGACGGGTCTTCGATCCTGGAAATTTTGGGGACTTCCGCCAATCTTTGTACCTGTCTGCCTGAAGCCTGTGGCCTCCTGTGGTTCCTTCACTTCCTTTCTGTTGTGGTAGCCACAACAGACCTATGTAGTTTGCAGTTGGCGAGGTGTTCCCCTCCGTTGTTAGCCTACATCTATATGTAGTCTTTAAGCAATGCCTGCCACAAAAGTCCAAAATAATAGTAGATTATGATACAAGCGGTAAATAAGGTTCTATTTTACGAGTAGGAATGTTTGCGAAACAAAGGCGTAGGCCGAGCAATCCTAAGAGCGAAATAAAACCACTTTTAACATGTGTGGCATATACTATTTATGTGCAGTGCTCGAATTTGTAAAATAGCAATGGCATATTGATTTCTGAAACTAACAGGGTTCACGTTTAGTATGTGTTCTTAAAACAAGAGGAATGACGTTAAAGAATGAGATATCAGTTGTTTTGTTGATTCACCAGCAGTGATTTTCAGGAAATTATTTTCACCATGTTTTGCCTTATACCAGGTAATTAAGCAAGTAAATGCTATAGTGTTATATACCGGGACGAGGCCAAAAGAATTGCAGCTAGATATTACATTTTAATTACCTAAGCATATACATTGGGAGGCATAGCATCAGAGACAACAAGAGGATCAGAATCTTAAACTACACATTCCAGAGCAGGCGTGGGATAGTTATAACAAATGCACAGAATTTCTCATTAATTGTGGTTTATTGAATATAAACACGGTACCCCTATATCTCACAAAAAAGATTAAAATGAAGAAATTGGAGGGAGATGCTACACACACGCGCGACTACATTCACACGATTCACATATAACCTTCCATACCAGACATTCGGCCTAAGTGACGCTCACCACACAACACAAAGAAGGATTGATGCTTACTTCCACCACTCTAGCCCTCGCCACGCTAGACAAACTTCAAAACCCAAGCCGAAAGAATTACCCCAACAATACTGTCGCTAACGACGTAATAATATATCTGGTGTAGTAATACACACTCTTACACGCCACAATATCATATTTCTTTGTGTATTTTTTGGGTAAGTAATTCTAGTATTATTCTTTTTTCTGAATTCGTAATTTACAGCATTTAATCTTTATGTATATTAGATAAAATAGTAACTTTTAGATCAAAGAGAGTTGACAATATATCGTGTAGGTTAAATCTACAACGAATTGGGATACTGTACAGTGAACTGATAATGCGAGCGCCATGAGACATTAATCACGTGAAACGACATAATGAAAAGTAAAACCTAATCAAACCGATTCGAGTTATTAAACATTACAAACGCAATAATCTAAATCTTTTAGCTCATATGCACTTGTGTTAGAAGTTCTGCTTTCAGGCCATGTTGTCTAAAACTAATATATGCTTTCGGATGCTCTTTATGAAATAACCAGCGCAGAGAAATAGACAGTAATTCATTTAAATTCCCTTTTAAAAATTAAGAATATTCCTCGTAGCCATAGTTCAAAGACATCCGTTTTACCACACAATTTTGCTCCGTAAACGCGAGATCCACAACTTGGTGGAATAAACTTATTGTGGTTCACTGAACTTGAAGGGCAGAAGGTTTTATGTTGTTTTCCATTTCCTCCTGGAGTGAGTTTAATCCAATTAGCGAATGGTCAAGGGCATTGTATCCTCTCAGAAGAACTCGCAACGTAAGGAAAAAGAAATGAAAAAAAAAGGGGGAGAGAAGCAGCAATTCGAATCGTCTCCCACAGAAAAATAAGTAACATCTTTGCAAAGCTGGAATTTGTCATTTCACCACCATGGTTTCTTTAGGCATTCTCTTAGCGGTTGTCCTTTTGCACAAAATTTACGGTTATTGTTCGTTTTATGCTCTTGAAGAAGTGGGTCAAATAGCCATACGAGCTTCTCTTCCCGTTTGTACCATCGATTTTCTCTGTTCCTTTTACTTTCTCTAACACGTACCTCGTAGGCAAAGAAGGTATTGCATTCCACCCAAAACTTTGATACTAAGATCTCACCAGAAATACATGTTTTGGGGGCCCTGAATCCAAATAAGCATTTTTACTTTCTCTACTACGTAGGGGAAGTATTGTATTCCACCCGAAAATTCGATACCGAGATTTCACAGGAAATATAAGTTTTGAGACCCCCTGAATCCAAAAAAAGCATTTTTGGAAACATTTCTGTGTGTTTCTGAACAGCATAACATAGGATATGTCTATGATTAAAGGCTACTGTATTTCTATATTGCCCTTGCAAATACAAAACAAGGGGAACATAGTATGCCTTAAGCGATAGTCAAATATTTTTGGAACTGGTCGCTATGTGTAAAATGTAATTCTCTTTGCATGTCAAACGATAGTTTCTGCAAATGCTTATCTCGATTAATAGGAAATAGATGGAGAATAAGAGTTTGTAAAAATAGATTGTATAAGAGTAGAGAAAGTCATGTGAGTGTATAACATCAGATTTTTAGAAACATGTCCGTGTGCCTGTGAAGAGCATCACTCAAATACAAAAAGTTGGTTAAGTACCAATCTTGGTATTTAAGATCAGTATCTTCCAAAGATGCGACACGAAGATTTTCAAGAAAATTACCCCTCCCCAGATTACCCTTTACATGGAACATTTTTCGAAAATTTTTATTTTCTCTAAACTGGCTCTAACATTTTGATTAAAATATCATATGTTTAAGATATTTTCATGACAAATAAAATTTATATCTTGAATTTTCTCGTAATGTTCCCAAAAGTCTTCTTCATTCTCAATGACTTTTGCATAACTGGTAAACGGTAAGAGATAGACAAAATTGTTCTGCATAAAAAATGTATATCTCATTGAAACACACAATTTATGTCCTACACTTTTTCTTGTGGAGTGAGCCATTTCCAAGATATGCCTTGTTATTTATTAGAGTTTTCCATTATTTATGCTTTTTCTCATATATGAATTTATTATTGGTTTTTTTATGTCCTGGACATGCAAAGAGAATGGAATGCTCCACATAGTAACCAGCGCTTAAAAGATTTACTATCCCTTAAAGCCTGCCATATTCCCCTTGCACCTACAAGAAAATCAGCAATAAGATAGTTTCTGTAAATGTTTATCTCGATTAACATGAGGCAGATGGAGAATAAGCGTTTGTAAAAATAATTAGTATAAGAATAAAGAAAGTCATGTGAGTGCAACACATCAGATTTTTTAATATGTAAATTAAAATATGTATTTCCAGTTAATTTCTACGTCGAATTTCTTTTTAGAATGAAATATTCTTTCTACTATAACTAGGCACCAGAGAAAGAAAACATTTATTGTGCGACATTCACATGTCTTCCTCTACTCAGTATCATTTTTAATATATAGTTTCTATCTATTCTTACAAAAGTTTATTTTTCTATATACTTTATGTTAATCTTGATAAACATTTGCAGAAATGGCTCCATAATACGTTATTTCGTCATAGGTTGAAGGTTGTCAAATATTTAAATGCGGTTTGTTAAGTACTGGCCTTTAAATTTCGCAATGTTTCCATGACATCGCGAGAAGCAACTTAATAGTGACAGCACTTTAAAAATAACAAAGGTACTGAAAAATTCAAATGACGAATATCTCGGAAAATAACCATTAGGAGAAAAGCGGTATTTAAAATAAATTGTGTGCTTTAAATAGTTCTGCATTTTTGTATAAGTTTTTGTCCATCTCAAACGTCCGTTGTACCGTTACACAAAATTAAACAAATGTACTTTCGAATGCAGAGAACTAACAGCTTATTCCCAGAATATTCGAGATATACCTTTTATTTTTCATTTCAATATTTTGAATATACATTATTTGAAACAAAATCGTTAGTAAACTTTTGAGAATATACCAATATGGAGGAATTTTCCATGTAAAATGTAGTTCGTGATGGTTGGAGTATCTTGAAAACTTTCTCGTAGCATTTTTATAAAATAATAATATTATTATTATAATAATAGTCCCGCGGCGCTACAGCTCATAAAGGGCCTAGAATGCCAACTCGACTGCCGGCCTCATGCCCACATACGCACGGCAGAGTTAGGCGGTCAGCTATAACTGGCGCAACAGTTCTAGACACGTGAAAATCTTAATGACAGCTATGAAGCGAGTTACATACCAGATCAATAGGTGACCGGTCGTCTGCATGCTGCAGGAGTGCGTGGGACAGTCATTGTCAAATACATCCGCACACCGGTTATGCACTGCACTACACGATAAAACTTAGTTATATACAGTATATTTAAATCCACCGCTGTAAAATGCCCTTAATATGAAACCAGTGTCAACCATCTGCCTCCAGTTCTTCCACACCTGACAGCCCTTCCTCTTCTGCGGAATCACTCACATCATTGCCGCCATCACTGCTGTCGCTACTTTCTGCACCATTATCCTGGATGAGAATTTCTTTCTAATTGATTTTCTGCAATTCCGTATTTTTTGAAATAATGATTCTCAATTTATTCAACATGTCGATATACATTTTCCCATTCTGACCTTCCAATTTCTGCAAATCGCTGGCGACATAACTGCTCCACATCTTTTAGTTTAAAAGTGATATTTCTGCAGGCCACCCAGTTTTTGACATCAGCCCAGATTAATTCGATTGGGTTTAGATCTGGGTGATACGGTGGCAGTCTAAGTACATTATGGCGATGTTGTATTAATATCTGGCCAAGTATTATGAGTTATGACTTCTGAAGGGATTTGTTGGATTTAACTAAGTTATATTTGATTTACTCATGCTTTCATCAAAAGCTATATTATGCCTAAGCAACCAGGTTTTTATTTCTTCTTTCAAGGAATTTGAGGTAGGTTGTTTGTCAATTTGAGTGTTACCACATTGTGAAGCAGGCATATTAGGTATCAACATGGTGTTGATTCACTTCATGTAATTTTCTGTATTCATTTCTTGATGAAAATCTCCTGTTTTTTGTTTCGACTTGTAAAAGAAGGGCATTTGGAACGAATGGCATGAACGATAATAAGTATTTGCCCTTTGGCAACAGGTGCCTGAAAACCTAATTCGCTATTGTCACTTTAACTTTTAGATGTTGTATGACTGCTGTGTATGTACGACTCATCTTCATACACTATAGTTTGACCCTCTAATTTGTACCTCTGAGTAAGGTACTCTTCCAGCTGAGATCGTATGTCGTGCTTTTCTATTAGAAATCTATTTGGTTTCGTTTTCTTCCACTTAAACCCCAAATCTTTTATAATTTTTCTGAGATTTGTAGCAGCATCTTGAAAATTTATGCTGATATAAGTACATATAAAATTATAGTCATTTGGAAAGTTAGTATCAGACTGCAAAATTCAGTGTCATAGCCGGGATTTGAGACTTGTAGCACCACCTTGATCATTTATGACATCTTTCAGATTGATGAGCAATATGCTTATTGTTGGCACAGTTTTTTCTTCCACATAGAAATTGTGAATCGTGCACCGAATGACGCATTTGTCGAAATCGTCTATTTCTGTAATACGTTTAGGGAGCTTATGTTTCTTCACAGGTGTGTCAAATGGTACTCTTTCATCCATATGGTTTTTCTTATCTTTGAGAAATCTGGAAACGGAACTCAGTGAAACAACAGTTGCTTTGGCTACTCTTTCTTTCACTCTCTTAAGGCTTTTGTGGAACTCGGGTAAACATATATTTTCTTCCTTCATCTCATGAAGTCGAGGACATTTGCAATTATTTCCCTGCTTTGAATACGTAATACCTTACCATTTAACTTTGAAAACGTAGGAGCCATGGTTATAAATATCACAAATATAAAATAAGCACTATTTACGTACTGATCTCTTTGAAATTACAAGATGCGGACACTTTTTATGCAGACTGTATGTGTTACGCACTGTGAGTAAGCAAAGGTATTATATCGCTTTCGTTGATTAAGCTAAACATAAACCATTCCTAGGCTCGGCAGCTGGGTTGGCAATCAAGGTCACGATTCTAGAAGTTTTGCGCCAGTTATAACTATACGGAGAGGTGATGTAGCCAGTATCACGCATCCCCCAGCCATAATGTTGGCTTCTATAGCCGGGATCAACGCCTGTCACAGCTCCTCACTTTCCTTACGATGCCGAGTGGGCAATCGTCCTATTTCCGGGACATTAAATCCGCACCCCCATAGGTAGGATCGAACCCAGGCTCATTCCGTGGACGTGAACCAGAGCTCCACGCTCTACACAGAGCGCCACGGCACAGGACATCTTCGGAAGATACCAACTTAAATACAAAGCTTGGTATTAACACTAACTTTTCGCTCTGAGTTATGCTGTTCATATACCGAGCGGGCGGTTACGTCTGTGGCCCGCATTCGGGTGGTCCTGGGATCGATCTCCAGCGACCGCACACTCTGGCTTGGGATTCTTCGTGGTTTCCTCAGGCGAAAGCTAGGGTGGTTCATCTTGTACCACGACTCGGCTTCCTTTCACTTCCGGTACCCAACATCTTCCTTGTCATCTGTTTCAGGGTTGTAGGACCCGGGGACGGTATTCAGCGAGTTGCGGCTGGACGGTTGCTTGCGCTCTGTAACGGTTTCTTCCCTGGCGTCGCTCCGGCATCGCTTAGTTAAGTCTCTTCTCGCGTGGGGCTCCACTCCAGGGATCCTGGAGGTTGGTGGCTTTTGCGAGAGACCGGGCGGCGGCGGATGTGTCCTATCTGCAAGCATTAGGGACTCCATCTATGCTTGCGCTCTTCGGGTCCCTCCCCTCATCCTTCCCTCCTAGGGGTCACGTTGGAAGCACAAGGGGCCGACTGGGCTGCGTGCGGTGCTCTGCTCAGCCCCGTTTCTGGGAGCCCCTCCGTGTATGTGCCTTTGCCTTTATACTGTCCATATACCGACACGGGCCTTATTCTGTTTGTTTTTATTCAGGGGCCTCAGAGCATGCATTCTTTATGAAATCTAAGTATAGAATTTTTGGTTGGAAGTAATACTTCTTCTATGTGCTAGGCACGTGGTAGAGAAAGTAATATAAAAAAATCTGATGTGTTACACTCACATGACTTTCTCTACTCTTGTACAAACTATTTTTACAAAAGTTTATTCTGCATATGCTTCATGTAAATCGAGATATCGAGATGTTAATCTTATGCTTATTTTCTTGTAGATGCAAGGGAATTGATAGGCTGTAAGCTATAGTCAAATATTTTAAGAGCTGGTTGCTATGCGGAGTATTCCATTCTCTTTGCATTACCAGCACAAAAAAAAAAAACGAATAACGAATTCCCATTTGAGAAAAAGTATAAGTATTGGAAAATTTAAAGGAGTAACAAGCAATATCTCGAAAATGGTTCACTCAAAAAAAAAATGTATATGACATGAATTGTGTATTTTAACGCGATCTACATTTTTTGTGTAGTAAAAGTTTTTCTATCTCTTATGGTTTACCAGTTATGCAAAAGTCGTTCACAATGAAGAACACTTTTGGAGATATTCCCAGAAAATTCGTGATATACATTTAATTTGTCATGAAAATATCTTAAACCTATGATATTTTAATCAAAATCGTTAGAGCCATTTTTGAGAAAATTAAAATTTTCGAAAAATGTTCCATGTAAAGGGTAATCTGGGGTGGGGGGATTTTCTTGAAAACCTTCGTGTCGCATCTCTGGAAGATACTGAACATAAATATCAAGTTTGGTGTTTATCCGAATGTTCGTTTCTGAGTTATGCTGTACACAGACACACACACAGACAAACACACAGACATGTTTCCAAAAATGTTTTTTTTGGATTCAGGGGGTCTCAAAACATGTATTTCCGGTGAAATGTCGTTATCGAATTTTTGGGTGGAATACAATACTTCCGCTACTTACTATACGTAGTAGAGAAAGTAATAATGTAGTGAACATGAATAAAGGGTGCTTGAACATGTAGGTAATCTGAACATGTAGGTAATCATTTGTTCTTTCTATACTTTAAATGTGTTTCCTCATGTTAATTTGACTGCTGGAATAAATTATAAGGGGCTCATCTGTTTCCAGACCTTCTATTTCGGTGGTCAGTGCGTAAAAGAGCCTTAAGTAAGAATTCACAGTACCCAAAGGAAAAACACCACACGGCTTCAAAAGAGCTAAATGATTTTACACTTTGCGTTTTACCGCCGTGCACGTTTTAATGAGGCAGAACTCGAGGCATTTTATTTTTACTGCTGTATGCCATTACTGAAATGGAACGATGCACAGAATTCAAGTTACATACCACACGCAAACCAGCTTCATGCTTATTCTGTTGCTACATGCAGACTCTGTTAGCGATAAAACCTGGTCATCTCATGAAATGGCTATGACAAACATCCTGCCGCCAGTCATATGGAAATGTAATTCAATGAGTGCTTGCGTTTTATCCTCGCAGCCCAAAGTTCACGTTTATTTTACGAGTGATTCAATTTTATATGTTTTAGCTCATAAGCTGTCTTCTGCTCTTCCTTTATAGAGTTGCTAGGTTTCAGAATAGAAACACTTGCATCACTGTTGATTTCTGATGTCTCAGCAGAAATTTTTTTACACTTGAATAGCTTTCTCTACCCACACATAATGCCCTGCACAAGGTGCTTTTACTTTCACCCGCTCGGACACATAATTAGTAATTCACATTTTCTCCGTCATCGGCGTGGCTGTATTTTTACTGTGTCCTTATCTTCACCATTCGTTGCACCGTTGTCGAGTAGCTTCAGCCGGGTTGATTATTCGCTTTAGCTCCTTGGACATATCGCGACGGATCTGTTAGTGGATAACTCTTAAAACGATGTGTTATAGACAGTTAGCCTTCTAGGTCTCATCCCTGTAAACACCCGCTTCATCACGTGTCACAGAGACCCTAGTATAGCTCAGGACCGTCTAGAATGAACGGACCTGACACTGGGTTCGAGATTGAGAAAAATGGCGGCGGTAGTTGGTGGTGATCCCTGAGGTGTTTACACTCGCTAACTGCTGTGTTGTGTTTCCGATGCCTGCGATTTATAGTATTTTAGTAACTGCGGCTGTTTGTAATCACATTAGCGAAGCAATAGTGTTTGAAAACCTTTATTTGAGCAATTTGGGAAACGGGAATAATCCCAGTCATTCGTTTTCACTGCCGTGTGCTTTCCAAGTGTTACTTATGTTTACTAATATATTACATGTAGATTATGGCTACATTAAATGTAAAGTATAATTATACCTTTTTTTAATTTACCTACTTGAGAATATAGTTTGTGTCACGGTTACTGTGGTGAAATAAAGAAATAGTTACAGTTTGGACGTAGTGGTTGTAAATATACTTAACCTAAAACATTACAACGCCATTATGTTTTCGGATGTAAATCGAACTTTGATTATAATGAATAGAGGTGCAAATAATTGTGATAAATATTTTAAAATATGCTATATACAGTGTTAATTTGAGTTATAAAATATATTAAATTATGTATATTTGTGAGGATACAACAAAACAATTATGAGTATTTGAGAGTGTATGTGTATAGTGAGTCCCAGTTATTCTCATATACCGGAGTATTGCCATTCATATTTCCAAAATATAAAGATTTAAAAGAAAACGGTTAATATTCATAAATCGTAAACACTTGCGATTCACCTGTATGCATACATCGTTGTTTCCGACTTAGTTATAAGAAAGGATAAATTCCGTTACGTTGGTTCTTTTATAACGGTTCCAAGAACGTGGTTAAACTGCAGAATGGTGCATTTCTGACAGTTTGTTTTAATTCAGCCATCGTATTTATGCTGTTACGTTGTTGCATGCAATACTGTAGATAGCATGAATGTTGTTTTGCAATGCTGTTTAAGGTTATGTATTTCATATATTTCACTTGCAGTGCTGGTTTAAGACTATTTATTTGTTACATTTCAGTCTGTCGGTGTGGACTCTATGCAAAAACTAGTAAAGGATGCTATAAGTCGCTAAATGGTATAGTTTTGAATAATTATTGCAAACTTATAAATGAAAAGCGTTCAGTGAAAGCAAAAGTAAACCTTAAGCTTCTAAGTTTAATAGCTAATTACTGTAAACAACGCCATTTCATGCCATCCAGTGTATATTTTGTGCATATAATATTGTGTATGTACAGTGTAAATAGTGACACGTAATTTTGAGTGAACTCAATCAGTGTCAACCTCAATATCAACAGTTCTGTTTCATGCAAGTATTACAGTGTTTGCAGTTTATAAAACTATGTCCTTTGTAATTTAAATAAGTAGCTGTAGTTTAGAAATGCTGTTAAGTTATAGCATACAAAACTGTAGATTGCATGAATGTTGTTTGAGGTTACATATTTCATTTAATGTTAAAATGCATTTAGTTTACTTAAAAGACGGCGTTTTTGTGCACAACAGCATATATCTACACAAACGACATGTCACTGCACCACATTAATTGTATTTTACTGTGGAGAAGCATAACTTGTAGACAAGAACTGATTAAGGCATTTCCCAAATTCCCACCACATACGGCCGCCATTTTGAATGTCAGTGTCAGGTCCGGTATCCAGAGGGTCCTGCATAGCTACTGGATCTTCTGCTTCGTGCCGTGCAGATGGCATTAGAGTGCCGTCCAGTCCAACTGCAATTCTCATATACAAAGGCGGACAGTTAGCCTTCTAGATCTCATCCCTGTAACCACCTGCTTCGTGCCTTGCAGATGACATTAGGGTGCCAGTCTAACTGCCGATTTCTCAAAATAGAAAGGCGGACAGTTAGCATTCTAGGTCTCATCCCTGTAACCACTTGCTTCGTGCCGTGCAGATGGCGTTAGGGTGCCGTCCAGTCTAACTGCTTACATTGTCTGTAAATAGGTGGCATAGCATTCGCTATTACCACTTATTTTTTATTTTACTATTGTTTTAGACTTAAGATGGAACTTTAGGTCATAGTATTAAATATAAAATCCGGTGTTTACTTTGGCGACTGAAGGAAACCACGAAAAAAACCCAGACAGTTTAGTCGGTCCACGGAATTTGAACTCGGTACCTCCCGAATGCGGGCCACAGACGTTACCGCCTGAGCCATCCCGCTCGGTAGCCGGGTTGAGTTCACCCCGATAGTCATCATCTTTTTCGACCGCTGCTGTGTTTGGATCTCGCATGATGGCATAGCCGCCATATTCAATTTTTAACCCTAGGGTTGTCTGTCTGTAGCCTTTACTTGGGTTTGCGTTGCATTTGTGATCATCGAATACAAGAGAAAGGGTACGCGGAGCCATACAAGGTAATTGGGTCGTATTTGTATTTCTTTTGGAGCACTAAAGCCCCTTGTGTACACGATCAAACTTTTTTTCAATTCAAGTGTTTACAAGAAAAATTGTGAATTATTTTTCAATATGTGAGAAGATTGGAAAAGATTTGGCAAGACCTGGCAAGGCTTGACAATGTCAAAAATGTGTATTTACAAGTTGCCTCTTCGCCAAACGGAAACCCTTCAGAACACATTGATAATATATAACGCGCAAAGCAATTTGGTATTTGCTCACAGTATAACAATTCGTATTGAAATATTGTTCTTTACTAATATTATGTAGCACTTTCACTTATTATATCCAATGAAATCACATTACGAGTGTGGAATACAATGTAAATAACACCAACCGATAGGTTAACCACTCTATATAAGATTGCATTAATGTATACTTAGTTCGGAAAACTGCCTGGCAATTATTTCTTCATATGCCTTCATCTGCTTCATCTTGTGGTAATCCACGTAGCCCTCGACGTAAGACATAACCTAATCAGTTCGCATACGACATACCTTGGCCGGGTAGCTATTACTTTCTCTACTACGTATAGTAAGAAGGGAAGTATTTTATTCCACACAAAAATTCGATACCGAGATTTCACCGGAAATATATGTTTTGAGACCCCCTGAATCCAAAAAATTTTTTTGGAAACATGTCTGTGTGTGTGTGTGTGTGTGTGTGTGTGTCTGTGAACAGCATAACTCAGAAACGAACAGTCGGATAAACACCAAACTTGGTATTTAGGAGTTCAATATCTTCCAGATATGCGACACGAAGATTTTCAAGAAAATCCCCCCACCCCAGACCACCCTTTACATGGAACATTTTTCGAAAATTTTAATTTTCTCAAAAATGGTTCTAACGATTTTGATTAAAATACCATATGTTTAAAATATTGTCATGAGAAATGAAATGTTTATCTGGAATTTTCTGGGAATGTCTCCAAACGTATTCTTCATTGTGAACGACTTTTGCATAACTGGTAAACCATAAGAGATAACAAAATTTTACTACACGAAGAATGTAGATCACGTTAAAATACACAATTTATGTCATATACAGTTCCTTTGTTGAGTGAACCGTTTTCGAGATATTGCTTGTTATTCCCTTAAATTTTCCAATACTTATACTTTTTCTCAAATTCGTTATTCATTTTTTTTATGTCCTGGACATGCAAAGAGAATGGAATGCGCCACATAACAACCAGCGTTAAAATATTTGACCATCGCTTAAAACCTACCATATTCCCCTTGCATCTACAAGAAAATTAGCAATAAGATTCACATCTCGATATCTCGATTGACATGAAGTAGATGGAGAATAAGCGTTTGTAAAAATAGTTTGTACAAGAGTAGGGAAAGTCATGTGAGTGTAACATATCAGATTTTTTTGTTTAATTTTCGCTTTCAGCCATGTTGCAGATTTCGTGACGCACTGTGAATACTCGCATTTCATTGACCAAAGCCATCAAATCATTGTCACATCTTTGATCGTTTAGAACATGTCCTTATTTGCTTTCAAGACTTACAAAGACTTTAAAAGTATTGGAAGCAATGTGACAAGAAAGATTATGAAGTTGTGACAACTCTTGAAAAGTCTTGTAAAGTATCGAATTTGACAAAAATTTGATCGTATACAAGCTGCTTAAGTTTTGATATTTTGCATTGTGTCTCCCATTTTGTGTGTATTATTTTATTCTTGTTGTTCAGTATTCAGAGTTTATTTAAATGGTTCAATATGTGTATTTTTTCTAACTTTTTACAGAATTTATTTAGATTTTCTAATGTTTAGATTCTATTTGAATGTAAAAACCTTTATTCCGCATTCTTAAATGTGGCTGGTTATCTAATGCTGAGTGTGTCATGTAAGGTGGAACGGGTTGCTGCCTAAGCATGCGTCATGCTAAATTTGTGTACTGCAGATTTCTCCCAAACGTTTGTTCTTACCCTGAGTGTTTGTTACAGGTTTACAGTCAAGCAACGTAACTGTTTATATATACACCTTTCTGTGATCATGATTTTCTTAATTCTGTAATATTTTCAATCAATATTCCGTCTCTTTGGTTGGATTAAAATATGTACGAAAACCAATGCTCACATACTAAAATTAGAGGACAGTCTAATTGACTTTCGTGTTTTCTGTATACATTTTTTGGGGCGTTCCTCTACCTCGTTTTGGGGTTGCCGTGACCTCGTAAGGCTCCTCCATGGTGGATGTGAGTGCGTAAAAGTAGGGAATTGCCTGCAGTAAATTCTGGATGAAATATCCTAAAAGTATAAACATGTTCATAATACAAAATCAAGATTGAGTACAACTTGAATATCAGACACATTAATATCACAGTGAACTGACAGCAAAACTCCATTTGTTTGTGTTGTTTTTCAAGTATGTATTTAATTGTCTCTTGCTGTAGAAGCAGTGGAAACTGGCAACTTTGTTAATATCTTGAGAAGAATATAAATAAGTATAGAAATCATATCTTTGAAACTTCTCATGCTTTACTTACGAAATTTTCTCTTTGAGAAATACATATTTCTTTTTACTTTCCCTATCACGTACCTAGGTAGAGAATGTATTGCTTCTGACTAAAAAAATATTTATATAAAAATGTCCATGTGTCTGTCTGTCTCTCTCTCTCTCTCTCTGTCTGTGTGTGGTGTAGTGGTTGCCATGCTAGCTTCTAGTTCCCGAGGTATCGGGTTCAAACCCGGCGGAGGGCGATGGATTTCTTCGGGCGTAAAAATCCTTAGCATGGCTTCCTTCGGAAGGGAAGTAAAGCCTGTGGTCCCGTGTCGTCGATTTATGGCACGTAAAAGAATCTATAGCATGATAAAAGGCCTCTGAGCAAAATTATCGGTCTTTCACGCCCAATATAGAATGGAACGCTAAGAACCACAGCAGTTAAAGAGCATCCATAAATAAAACTAAATTTTATGTGTGTTTATTGTGAACAGCATAACTCAAAAACCAAATGTGGATAACTACCTAACTTGGCGTTTAAGTTCAGTATCTTCCAAAGATACGACATGAAAATTTTCAAGAAAATCCTCCAACTCCAAACTACCCTTTAGGTGGAAAAAGTTTGAATTTTTTTTGACTTTCTGAAAAATAGCTCTAAACATTTTAATTAAAGTATCGCGTATTAAAAATATTTATTGAAAAATAAAATGTGTATCTTGAATTTTCTGGAAATACATGTGAAGTCCTCTTCATTGGAAGAAGTTTTATATAATCTTACATAAGTGGTAAACGTTAAGGGATAGATGAAGACTCACTACAAAAAATATAGATCTCTTTAAAACACACAATTTGTTTCAAATGGCATTCATCAGCCATTTCCAAAAGATCCGTTATTAATTGTTAAATACTTAACATTCTTTTCAAGTATTGTCTGTTTCAGCTATTTCTCGTGATGTAATGGAAAGAACATGGAATTTTAAGACCAGCGTATAGCGTCCAGTTCTTAAAACATCCTATTCCTGTTCTATTTGTATCTATAACGGAATGCGTAACGCAGCTACATGCGGAAAGGCTTATCTCGATTACACTGAAGTAGATAGGAAAATAAACTTTCGAGAAAAAAATAATTTGTATACACACTAATAAGCGATAGATCGTACAGAAAATTACTGAATGTAACACATTAGATGTTTTGAAGAAATACTTCTCTCTGAAATACATTTTAGCTAACATGTTTGCGATTGCCTTTCCATTTTTACTTTCTCTACTACGTATAGTAAGTAGGGGAAGTATTGTATTCCACACAAAAATTCGATACAGAGATTTCACGGAAATATATGTTTTGGAAACGTGTCTGTATGTGTGTGTCTGTGAACAGCATAACTCAGAAACGAACAGTCGGATAAACACCAAACTTGGTATTTAGGTTCAGTATCTTCCAGAGATGCGACACGAAGGTTTTCAAGAAAATCCCCTCATCCCAGATTACCCTTTACATGGAACATTTTTCGAAAATTTTAATTTTCTCAAAAATAGCTCTAACGATTTTGATTAAAATATATGTTTAAGATATTTTCATGACAAATAAAATGTACCTATATTTTGAATTTTCTGGGAATGTCACCAAAAGTATTCTTCATTGTGAACGACTTTTGCATTACTGGTAAACCATAAGAGATAGACAAAATTTTACTACACAAAATATGTAGATCGTGTTAAAATACACAATTTATGTCATATACATTTTTTTGTTGAGTGAACCATTTTCGAGGTATTGCTTGTTATTCCCTTAAATTTTCCAATACTTATACGTTTTCTCAATTTAGTTATTCTTTTGTTTTTGTCCTGGTAATGCAAAGAGAATGGAATACTCCGCATAGCAAGCACCTCTTAAAATATTTGACTATAGCTTAAAGCCTACCAATTCCCCTTACATCTACAAGAAAATTAGCAATAACATTAACATCTCGATATCTCGATTAACATGAAACATATGGAGAATATGCATTTGTAAAAATAGTTTGTACAAGAGTAGAGAAAGTATGTGAGTGTAACACATCAGATTTTTTATGAATGTTGTACCAGGAAGGAAGGAATTTTGGTGGGCGAGCAGAAACCTCTCCGATACCCTTTAAATATGCCCCCAGGGATTCTATACAACAAAGAGGCTAGCAACCATCAAGTGCTGAGAATGTCCTACAGGATGACCAGAGGTCGAAGAACTACTCACAATAAAGAGTGAAAATGAGTAGAGTAGCTCATGAATGAACTAGTTCTACTGAAACACGAACTGGAGATGAAGACGTGAATGAGGCACAACAATGTTACGCTGACGACGGACCGGAGGCAACAAGGTAGATCCAATATACTGCATATTACGTGCAGGATGCGGCATGCCTAGCGATGATAGGATTTCCATGTAAAGCGGAGCGTGCTCAGCATTCCTAAGACATTATCGTAAACCCACCCTTGGATTTTAACTCGCAACAAGTGCTTTACCCGCGTTTTCAAGCGGTAATTAAGGCTAAATATGTAATAAAGATATCCAGCAACATTCTATGGAGGGAGCAGGCGGGCGAGGTCAGTGAACTATAGCGTTAACACGTTATATTTGGGAAATTTATAACACAGGGTACCATTGCAGGATACACTCGGGGCAGAAAAAGTGGCTGATTATGGAACCAGAAATTTATATTTGTACTGACTAGACTAGTCCCACCTCTGTCACCACCTTTCTTCCTCGTGCATAATTCTAGCCATTTAATTTGAAGGTTACTTTGCTTCTCCAACAAATATTACCTACTTTTTAAAAATCTGACTATCGCTTCAGGCACCTGTATCCCCATGTACCCACAATAAAATGTGTAGGAAAAATTTTATGCAAGCGTTAGAGTAGCAAATCCTAAAGAGTAGTTTGTAAAAGAAATACAAAATAAACAACATTGAGTAGAGAAGTAATATGAATGCTACGCATAAAAGTTTTTAATGTTCTGCCCCGATAAAAGAAACAATGGTTATCAAAATGAACAGTATACTTATGAGACATGAAATTTAAACAGACATAAAATTGTGAAGACTGTTGAATATATCATTAAGGATGAAAGTTAATCATTCTGAGACAACATTGATTTATGCTTAAAAGTTTAGGAAAAGTATATTTATACCTAAAATACGGAAGTTTTACAGAAAATACAAGTATCCGCGAAGGGTTGTTTTAATGTGTTTGTTAACAACTGAAATTTTTGTGACAGACCTCTCGGCTGCTCTTCGTCTCTCTTCCTTCCTTCCAGGTGTGGTATTGATGTGCTGAAATAGATGATTCCTACAACACTTCTGTGTTGGCCTATACTGTTAACTTTTCTCTAGGGCATGGTTACAGGAGACGAAATAAAGTTCAGGTTCACTTTAACTGTAATTTATTAACACTGTTCGCAGCTAGCCGTGATAAAAAAATTACAGGTTTATGAGGCCTATCTATTAAGCTGTAATTCCTAATCTAACTGTATTTTTTCCTAAATTACTAACCGCTTCTTCACACGCTCCGCCATCAAAGTGGCGTGAAGCTCACCCTCCCTCCGACAATATTGTAGCAAGAACCAAAAGAATCTCGGGGCACTGTCTTTTATGCACCGTGCAAAGGGGCTTTTTCCCATTGACTATTTTAAAGCGATGAGGTGATTGGCTGCTCACCTTAGTGTTGTATGAGAACATTTGCTCTCATTTCTCTGCTTTGACACATCTAGCATTTCCAATCTCTCGCTATTTTGTGCTAACCTATAGCTATTTTACTCACTCTAGCGTCTCTGCAAGATATGTTTAGCCTATGTCCTGTGCTTTATTCTGCCCCGGAGATGTCTCTGTACAGGACCCCTTGAAGTCTTATACCTGACTTTCTCCACACCGCTAGTTAGCTTCCATTAGCATTTAACATACGGTATTTAAAACATTATTTTATAACACTATTTCCCTTAATATTAATATTTACATTGATGTGCCATTGTTCTCCCTACATGCTTAACATACCACAGTAACTAACCTGGAATTCTATAAACACATTTTCCTAAGCGTACACTACGCTTCAAAATTTTTTCTTTGTCTGTTGGGATAAAGTAGGAGAAAATGCTTTAAGAGAATGGATCGCTAAAATTTTGGAAAAATGTCCTGGAAATGGAGTTTAGAATTGCACATTCATAAAAAATTTAATTGAAATTTGATTGAAAACTGTAGAAGACAATATATTCAGAGGGGCATCCTATTAGAAAGCACAGAACTCATCATAAATGGCATATTGTCATTGCAATTACTTTATTTCCATGTAAGACACACCAGACTGGAATATACGATAAAATAACGGAATGTCTGTCTGCCGTGTTTTACTGGCTACATGTCGCAGGGATTTTCCCTACTCGTGCAACCAGCAGAGCGAGATAAAGCGTAAATCCATAGTTAACATGGTGTTGTAGCTCTAAGCTCTCGTTTCCATTGCTGTAAACATTTGAAAAGTTCGGTATTTCTGGTCGAACAAGAACCGAGTTTGTCGACCTTATCCTGCCGCTGTTAACACAATGGTTCAATATCGTTATTGTTTTTGGCTGAACTATTGGCTTTTCTGTTCGACCGCAATCTTCATTACAAACAGACAAAGGGTGTGTGCTCTTATCTGAATGCGACAGAGGACTGTGCATCAGAGCTGAGAAAATACACAAATTACACGTATTATGCATGTGTGTTTGTGGGGGTGGGGTAGCCTCTGAAAGCACTCAACCAAATTTGTTGATTCTTTCACCATCGAAGAGCACTGTTCTTCCGGGCAGACGTAAGGTATGAAATATTCTATACTCATGTCCCCCGACTTCAACTCTGTTTGAATATGAATATTATAGGGTATACCTGGGACTTATTTGGGAATATGATACATTTTTTATCTCCCTCCCAAACGGGTATATGGAGAGGTTCAATAGTATATTGCATTTATCCACGATATGAATGCGTGCGGTGGGAAGATGAACTAAATAGTTGCAGAGCAAGTGAGCGGGGTATCGGAAGAATAGTAAAGAACACATTCGCAGTTATGAGTTGCATTTACTAGCAAGGCTGAGGCCTGTAGTAGTGTTTTCGTTGTCTAACTGTACCTTCCCTTACAGCCTTGCCCTCCCACTCCCCCGTGAATCCTAGCATATCAACAAAACACTAGCACCCTCCTCCATGCGCGCTCGTATCGTGGCGGACTAGTAAGTGCATTATTGGGGACCGAGTAAGGTGTTTGAAAACACGATACGTAGTCGAGTATTATCTGCTTCCGAGATACTCCAGTATGAGATATTTACGGGAGGGGAATATCTCGCCACTGCAACCCTCCCCCGCGGGAGGCAGGCATGAAGTGAAGGGGCCGCAGGAGGTCGCAGGCAGACAGGTCCACAGACATGTACGGAAGTTCTAATATTTGAAGTTGAAGCACCCGCCGACACCGGCAAAGGCGAGGAATCTCTTGGTATTTTACGAGGAGAAATTCTTTACAAAGCCCAGCAACCATGCCATCTGCTCGAAACTAGTCGCATTACAGAACCCGAAGACACCTTCCTGAAAGGGATAGGATTGAAATGATAGGAGATGAGGGAAAGGTGAAATCATGGTAGAACTCGCTACCCTAGCATTCGCCTAGGCAACCAGAGGTAAACCACAAAAAACCCTATGGTCAGAGAGGGCGACCACCGAGAATCGAACCCGGGACCTTCCGAATGAGGACCACAGACTTTGCCACCTACCTAAGCCATCCCACTCGGTGAGACACTCCAGTACATTTAACGCACATTTTCATGGTTGTGAATATTATAAGTATTACTTACCCAAAATTAAAATTAATTATTAATGTTGAACATGGTGGTTCCAGTAGCAAGGTGATCAATATTAATCTTGGTGGCGATCAATTATTATCCACGTCCGCTTATTAACCTTAAAGAAACCCTTAATCCTTAGTAGCTGCAAATAAAAAAGGAAGTAAGGAACCAAGTAAAATTTAATTGGTATAATTCAACCATCAAATACGATTATGTTCTATATGTGTAATAGTAAATGTAATAAAAGACAATTTAGTGTAGTTCATACAGATATTTACAGTGAAATTGATAAAACACGCAGGTGGGTTAGTTAGCAGTGAAAATCAACTTTCCAATATAACAGCATGAACGTCAAGTGGATAAAAAACACTGTCATCGAAAAAAACTTTTAAAATTGAGTTATTGGAGGCATATTGGGTTATTATCTTTAAATTTCACTCATTTCGCTGAAATTCGTTATCGCAGGGTAATTGCATGCTTTTGACAACACTTAGTACACTAGGGTTTAAGTGTACTTACTTTTGTTTAATTACTTCTGCTACACTTATTTGCAATCTCCATTTTCAACACTACTATTCGAATAAAACTCTTTGATCTACTAGACAAACCCTGTGCCTTATACTATAGTACCCAATCAAAATTGGTTGCCATAAATCTTTCAAAAGCTACTATTACCAAGTTCTCATTTCCTGACGTGAAAATTTGCACCGAAAATTTAAATTAAATAGAGTTTTATTCATACCCTTTAACTGCTATGATTCTTAGCGTCCCGTTCTATATTGTGCGTGAAAGACCGATAATTTTGCGCAGAGAGCTCTATCAGGCTTGAGATTCTTTTAGTGCCGTAAACTACGACACGGGACCACGGGTTTTACTTCCCTTCTGAAGGGAGCCATGCTAAGGATTTTTACAACCCCCAAAAAATCTATCGCCCTCCACCGGTTTTGAACCCGCTACCTCGAGAACTAGAGGCTAGCACGGTAACCGCTACACCACGGAGGACGACAAAATTTCCACCGTTTAACTCATCTGATCAAAATATAATGTGCAGAAACTGGGTGCAGAAAAACAATGTGCGCATGTGGCCCGCATTCGGAAGGTTCCGGGTTCGATCCACGGCGACCACCCACTGTGAGCCATAGTTTTCAGGGGTTTTCCCAGGTCATCAAGTGAATGTTTGAGTGGTCTATTTCATCCCACGAATTTCCTGTCCCTCCATTTCGTACCATTAATCATTTCATACATCCTTCATCTCGTTTGATCTGTTTCAGGGTTGGAAGTGTCGGCGATGGTGTTTCGGTGCAGCGTGGCAGGGAAAAGAATGCTCTCCATGAAGTTTCTCCGTCCCTCGGGCTTCGCTGGTTGCCGAGTATAATGCTCCTTGGGGGCATTGGACTCTGTATGGGGCGGGATCCCCGGTCTGCCTGTCCGATTGTGGGGCCTCTCAATCTGGAAACTGTAGGAAAACTGTCATTGCTGTGTCGTCACTCCTGGTTCCGGCCGCCCAGTGTGTCTCTTCGCCTCATCTATTCCTCTTAGGGGCGTCCCCTCGGTGTGCTATACAATATCCTCATTCCTGGATAGGTGTCGAATCCCTCCTCTTCACAATTCGGTTCAATCTAAAACATTGTGCAGAAAATTGTGGAGTAGAAAGCCAATACCAAAATGAACATTATGAAGACAGGAACAAGTAGAGGTAACAGAAGCCGTTTACTGCGTTACATACGTCAACATTAAATCCGTCATGTTAGAGTCTCCGATTGTGAAACCTGTTGTGGCGTGTCAGATATATAGTCTGTTCAGAGGCTTTTGAGACAGTGGAAAGGGGAGATAAGGAATTCGTGAGGCGGCATGGTAGCAATAACAAAGAGCCGCCACATGAACCCGACATTGCCGCGAGTAACCGGTTTTCTACTGCACCTAACGCTGTTTCAAAATACTCTGAACAGACAATAAACAAAACACACTCTTTTGTACAGTACTAGTCACTGTCGCTAGGTGTGTCTGATTAAAACCTACTGAATGATACCATAATATCGTATTGTTCAATAAGTACGCACATGTAATGGATAATTTCTCATTCTGTACAGTACACATTAGTTAAGATAGTACGTGTACTGGCGTGCATAAACTGTGGCCCATAATGAAACAGAGCTGTTTATGTTGGCACTGACAAAATGTAGCCGCACCCGCTACCAACGTGACCATTTCTATTTTTGTGCATGTTTCTAGCCACTTGATTGGCAGGGTACTTTACATCCCCAAAATTTTTGGCCGTAGAGTAACATTATTACTTAAACCTTATACAGGTGGGTTTATGAAGAACTGACATTTCTTTCTTTAATTATTTTATTCGAAATTCACTCAATGCCCCAATTTTAGCACCACATTAAGCAGAATGTTTTGGAGTTTCGACTACCTGTCATTAGATACTCAGATGTTCATGTTTTATTCGTAATTGTTAGTTTTATTGTCGGCAACTGTTTTTAGGATTTTGTTCTACTCAACGTGAAAATGGAGTACACATTAAATGAGCGATTCTTCCTTGTAAAGCAATGCTGGATTACGAATTCAACTACAGCTACTCAAAGGGCATACCAAGGAGAATTTGGTGTTCGAAATCCTCCCCAAAGAAACGCAATACTAGGAATGGTAAACAGATTGGAAACAACTGGATCTCTGGTGAGTGAAAAAGGCAAAACTCGTTAATCTAGGCTACCCACGGTTGTTGATGTAAGAGCACGACTGGATCAGTCACCCAAAAAATCATTAAGACGTTTGTCGCAGGAGACAGGATACAGCTACTCAATGTGTCAGAGAGCTGTGAAAAGTGCAAGCCTAAAGCCGTATAGGATTACGGTTGTCCATCATTTACAGGAACCAGATAAGGATAGACGACTGAATTATTGTCGCTTATGCAAAACCCTGCCTTATTGCCAATCACATGGTTCAAAGATGAAGCATGGTTCCATTTATTCGGCTATGTGAGCTCAAATAACTCACGCTATTGGGCCAGCTAAATTCCACATGTTATTCATGAAGCACCTATGCACCCGGCTAAAATCAGAGTTTGGTGCGCAATATCCGCACAGAGAAGAGTGGGACCAATTTTTTTAAACAATGTGAACACTGCAGAGTGCGGACAGATTTTCATGGAATTTTCTAGCAACTAGACGATGCAGAGCTGAGTCAAGAATATTTTCAGCAGGACGGCGCTACATGCTATACATAACATGACTCCAGGGCACTAATTTCAAGTTTCTTTGACGACCGGATAATTTCCAAGAACCAGACCCAGTATTGAGGAGGATTCCGAACACAAAATTCTCTCTGGTATGCCCTTTGTGTAGCTGCAATTGAATTCGTAATCCATTATTGCTTTATAAGGAGGAGTCGTTCATTTAATGTATACTCCATTTTCACGTTGACTAGAGCAAAATTTCAAAAACAGTTGTCGACAATAAAACTAACAATTACGAATAAAACATGAACATGTGCGCATCTAGTAACAGACAATCCAAAATCCAGAGCATTCTGCTTAATTTGGTGCTAAGATTGGGGCATTGGGTGATTTTCGAACAGAGTAATTAAAGAAAGAAATGTGTCAGTTCTTCATAAATCATCTGTACTTTCATGCTGCACTACTGTTTTCTTAATGCAGGTTTTCTTATTCGCGTTTAGTCGCTTATGAAAGCTCTCATATATGTAAATGTCGTAGCTGTCGTTCGGTGTAACGGTACATTGAAATAATTCCACCCCTTCCTTTAGAAGGCCGAATTATATTGTAATTGGTTTAACCTTTTTTTGTGTACCAATTGTAGTGAAATTCTTTCATAGAGGCAATACCCTAACCTCCCTCCATTCCAGATAGGTTATAAGCATAAATGATTGGTTAGTTTGATGTCTCTGTATTGTTTACCAGGCAGTCACATAGAGACCTGATACCGGCTGGGTGGAGTCAAATTTGGTTTGGATTAGAATTAGGATCAGCTGACGGAGGGGATACCAGCTCGACCCGCAAGGGATCTTTTGCGCATACTCCCCCGGGAGAAACCGATGAGATGAAAGATCCGCAGGAAACGTGTGGACTGCAGAACCGGCCGACATAGGCGACAGAGACGCGCAGAGTAACAATAGTTATAGGTTTGTACACTTGGCCGGAGAGCGCTCGTTGGCGCCCTCCAAACCCACCGGAGGGTGGCTCACAGGCTCACCTCCTTCGGAGACCGGCGAAAGCTCGATCCAGCAATGTAAGCTCGAACGACTTCCATCTGACGTGGCCGAGGAAATCTAAAGCGCAAGCCCCTACGCCGTCTCGCCTCCTCCGACCGACGCACAGCCGCGGAGTCAACCTGTAACATGAAAGAAGGAGATAAATTAAATTGAGTTTTATTAATGGACGCTTTTTAACTACTATGGTTCTTAGCATCCCATTCTATATTAGGCGTGAAAGACCGGTAATTTTGCTCAGAGGCCTCTTTATCAGGCTTGATGTTCTTTTACGTGCCGTAAATCTACGACACGGGACCACCGGCTTTACTTCCCTTCTGAAGGAAGCCATGCTAAGGATTTTTATACCCGCTTTTAATTACACGTGGATGCTTTTGGGTAGGCGCTCCTTCGAGATTATGTGTAAGTAGGCGTTTGATGCGTTCAATCTGGAAAAATGAGGGATCCTATCGATGCTTGCGCTCATCATCATCCGGATCTGGACACCCTTTGGGTCTGCCTCATCCCTTCCTCCCAGAGGTGCCCCTCTGCACGTCCTTCTGTGTGAGTTACATTTCATTTAACTGGAAAATGAAGATATTTCATAGTCAGATTTGAATTATGTTCATGCAACGCTCCAGTTATTATACTGCTTCTGGAACCTCATGCTATTAACCTCAAAATGTTTTGTCTGGCACTGTCTTTCTATTCTGCAATTTTCTGCACATTGTTTTACAACACGCTGTGCTACAGAACCAGTAACATAGTTACCTTACAAATTCCGAAAGCTAGAGCTCTTTATGTTCAGTCATAATTAGCTAGATATTCTAAAAACATACTCCTAAATTTATTTTATATCTATTTTAAACAAAGTCGTACTTCTTGGCCAAATTTGTATTAACTTGAGCTAAACGACTTGGGGAAAATTATAGAATACGAGTACTTTACAACTTCAAGAAAACTCTATTCATATTTTCAATCTCTGATGTACAAATGTACAGTATTTGACCAATTTGGACACCTCCCTTTAGGTATGAGAAAGGTATAATACTAGCGACTTTCAGCGGAGCCAGAGGAAGACGCTTCTGAGATGGCGAAGAGGAAGCGACGTAGAGTCGTCGAGAATGCTTCAGCAGCAACATCCGCTCCCACCGACTTCGGCTGAGCTACCTACGTGGGCTGCCGCTTCACCTCCTTCATTGCCGTCTATGCCTCCTCGGATGTACAGAGCAGTGATCACCGGGGTACCGGGGTACACCCTCGCCGCAGCCCAGCAGCTGTGGCCCTGACGATGTGCCTATGGGCACGAAGCGTCAACCTGCACCGCTGAGGCTAGCCATTACTGTGGCGTCACCTCCTTAACCGCCGATTGCATGGCACACTCACTGAGGAACTCCGCCGGTAATACGCCACCTGTGATGGCTTCGGCCATTTCACGGGCCAGGCTCAGTGCCCTCTGTACTGGCGCAATCGACGGCAACCAACAACTCCCTCAACGATGTCACATCAAGCAGCACCAGCCCCAGTCCGGACCGCCTCAGCCCACGCATCAGGACACTTCATCATACTCGACCGGAGCGGTGACCCTGGCCGCCATTCAGGACTTCCATCTGGAATTACTGATCTTCGGTGGCAATTTAGCTGCCCTAGAAGAGACCATCACCCAGAAGCTACAGGATCTGCAGGCAACCATCACCGATGCCATCCATTACCACCGGTTTGTCACCGCCGAGCTGCCAGCACGACTGGACACCATCGCTCATCACCAAACACAGCAGTCAGATCAGCATACCACACAGATCGCCAGCACAATAACAGCATATACCATTTCACCAGAACACCAGCGTCTAATAGAGAAGTGCCGCGCCTTCAACGAAGAATCTCGGAGTAGACGACGCCACTCACCCTCGCCTGACCTTTCCTTAATTATCACTTTCCAACCTCTAGGCTGCAGTCAGGGCAATTTCTCATAGCTGTAGCTTAGGACCTTGCCTTGTGCCCGCTCCTGCCCCATTGGGGGGCAGCAAAGTATCTTCGTCAAACTAACGCGAGTGCTATGCGGGACCGCGCTACCTTTCCCACGTATTCCTTTCTTATCCTTCGTTAAATCCGGCGGAGGAGTTTTTAGTGGATATTGCCATGTACTGGCGAGTCCCACACTCTATCTTCGCTTCTTCGGGGCTGAATAAGTGTTTTAACAGCATTTTTTGCTCCACTCGAAAAAAACGCCTTTCTAAAACTACCCCTATCCTTATTTTCAACCCTTAGATACACAATGCGTCCGTGCATCATACGCACATACACATACATACACACACAGACACGATGTACGAGTATAAACAAAACTCCATAAAAGATGAATTTTTAGTTTCAGTGTAACTTACTAAACGCGTTAACTAATTATTCGTCCCAAACCGAAAATTACCACAGTAATATTGGTTTTATTAGGAAAATGCATCGTGAAATTTGGAAAAGTCACAGCATATAACATACCTTATTGAAATGTGTGCCAGGTATTATACACAATAACATGAATTTTTGTCATGTTTCAACATTTTAGATAGCATGGTTATTTAAATATAATTTTGTTTGTAAATTCATTTATGTAACCAAAATGCTTCAAGAATTCAGGTTTTATGGTTAATAAGTGTTCAAAAAAGTCCATCATATTCAATATTTTGTATTAACCTCTAATTATAATAAAGTTGTACTTTAAAGAATTATTGTTTTCTCAAATTATAGAATCCTTCTAAAAATTCAAGTATTGCTTTAAAAAAGTATCCTGTAATTTTCTTTAACGTAACTCTCAGATCCAATACGAATTTTGTAAACAAAGGAGTAAAAACTGCTTTGTATAGAGCAATCTCAGTTTGGAAAAATGCTGAAATAATCTGATGTGTTACACTCACATGACTTTCTCTACTCTTGTACAAACTATTTTTACAAACTCTTATTCTCCATCTATTTCATATTAATTGAGATAAACATTTGCAGAAACGATCTTTTGACATGTAAAGAGAATTACATTTTACACATAGCGACCAGTTCTAAAAATTTGACTATCGCTTAAGGCGTACTATGTTCCCCTTGTTTTGTATTTGCAAGGGCAATATAGAAATACAGTAGCCTTTAAGCATTGGCATATCTCTTAATAGCTGGTTGCTAGGTGCGGCACCATTCTCTTTGCCACAGATTAATACTCTTTGCATATCCCAGACAAAAAAATAAATAACGAATTTCCATTTGAGAAAATAAGTATTGAAAAATGTAAGGGAATAACAAGCAATATCTGGAAAATGGTACACTCAACAACAAGAAATGTATATGACATAAATTGTGTATTTTAACGCGATCTACATTTTTTGTGTAGTAAAATTTTGTCTTTCTCTTATGGTTTACCAGTTATGCAAAAGTCTTTCACAATGAAGAATACTTTTGGAGACATTCCCAGAAAATTCAAGATATAAATTTTATTTGTCATGAAAATGTCTTAAACATATGATGTTTTAATCAAAATCGTTAGAGCCATTTTTGAGAAAATAAAAATGTTCGAAAAATGTTCTATATAAAAGGTAATCTGGGGTGGGGGGTGTTTATCCGACTGTTAGTTTCTGAGTTATGCTGTTCAAACACACACACACATGTTTCCAAAAATGCTTTTTTTGGATTCAGGGTGTCTCAAAACATGTATTTCGGTGATATCTCGGTATCGAATTTTTGGGTGGAATACAATACTTCCCCTACTTACTGTACGTAGTAGAGAAAGTAAAAAAGTTGGCGAGAAAGCAAGGCTTAAAGTTGGGCCTGTCTGTTAGTAAGCATGAATACGTGTCTGTCCATTTGAAACTTTATATTGTTGGTAATTTGAAAAACCAAATGCAAAAAAGGGGGAGGGGAGGGGAAGAAAGGAAAGAGAAAATATGTATATTTGTTTTAGGTTTATAATCCATATTATTATATTACCAAAAGCTTAATTTTTTAAATTGTTGGTAAAATTCACAGATGTATCCCCTTCCACTTATAGATTACATGGAGACGAACATTATAAAGCACCTTAATGTCGTAGTTTTCACTTAGGGGAGCAAGCATTAAGATTAGGAATAGGATTCTAAGCGAAGGGGAACTTAGCACCACGACCTTAGCAGGTCTTTTGTGCCTGTGCCCCGGCAGCACCCCCGGTAGGGAGGGATGAGGTGAGAGGAAACAGAAGGCGGCCGGACCAAGAAGCACGACAGGCAGATGGCATGGTCCCTACCATTTCCAGATTTAAACTCCCCGGATGGGCACTAGAGCACTCGGATCTTCCCCTCTCTGGGGATTACATATCTGACCCCAGTCCGGGGCTCAGAAGCCGTCCCCAATGCAGGGGTCGAAGGTTTAAAGAGAGCACACTTTTTCCCTGCCATGCACACGCCTCCCGCCGACACCTGCAACCCTGAAAGAAACCAAGGTGAATTGAAATGTGAATGGAGGTGAAATGGAAGGACAGGAAATTCGGGGGACTTAATGATCCTTCCCAGCATTCCCTAGCAACCCAGGGAAATCCGAAAAAAACTATGGTCGGAAGGTCGGCCGCGGGGATCGAACCCACGACCTCCAAAATGTGGACCACAGACGTTGCCCCCTGAGCTATCCCGATCGGCTTCGGGGACCAAACTACGAAAATCATGAAATATTCTGATAATTCCAGATGACAGGCTTCAATACATTTTAGAGCTTTTAGCAGATATGAATATTGGTGTAGACACTCAAATAATTCAAGTCCTAGCCAAAATAGTAGTGCAATTTTGAAGTCTTAAAATAACGTCTCTATACTTAAAAAGTATTAATTTTCCCAATTTTTAAGGGCTAGTTATCACACAAATTGCTGCTTGCGGCGTGAACGTTAAGCCATTACTTTGAAAATATTACCACCGATTCAAAACATTAAAAACAAGGAATTAAGTGTCATTCATTTTTATTAAAAAAATGCAAAAAGTAACAACTGCATACTGTTGAGTTTTTAAAAGCTTTATTTGGAAATAATGTGTGTTAAGTTTATAAGACAAAGATGTTTGGAATATAAAATTGAAACTTATTTCCAAAAGTTTTAAAACGCCACTGGAAGAGATATCTTTTGTAGATGATCAAAAAACATGAAATAATTTTTCCTAGCACTGTTGAAGGAAATAATCTAAAAAGTTGGAAGTTTGTTATAGAATCTATAACAAATATCGGGTAAGAAGCTCATTGAAACTTGCTTAATAAAGATATATGGAATTTCCAAATTTCATTGTTCCCTTTTAGATTCTAATAAGGCATTTCGCCCTCCCTCTGGAGCAGGTGGATCTGAATGGTGTAAGCGGATATTCATTCAAGGAGCCTGCCATCTGCAGGCACCGACTAACAAATAGTTCGGAAACGACCTAAAGTCACGTTTTAGACTGGCGTTATAACATGACGTCACTCTTGATGTTGCTAGGCGACCATTTTGGCTCATGAGGAGCAAGTGACAATCAACTTTTTAGGAAAACAAAAGAACGTCGCCCTGCTGCAGAGGAGCCGATCCGGGCTTTTACGATCTCCTTGGAGACGAGAAGACAGCGTGATTACTATATGTGGCACTGTCATAAACCACTCTAATCGAGGCGAAGGAAACAAAACTTCATATCAACGCGCTACGTTTAGCGTGGCACAGGCGCTCCCTTTAGGCCTGGTTTTATTCCGTTTTTCAATTACTGGTGCACAGACGGAGAGGAACATATTACTTAGTAAAACAGAAAGTAGTAAAATCTTATTGCTTCCAAAGTTTACGAGGCAGCTTTCATGATGATAAACTTTCAAAGTTGGACAAGACTCACAGATGTGCTTGTAAGAAATTTCTTTTTGTGCAACCTTTCTTCGTAGTGCTGCAGAATAAGGTTATATATTCTTGATGTATTGCCGGTTAAATCTTTTATATATACTATAAACTTAAATCCTTAGTGAAGCCACCACAATCGTGAGCTAGTTTTAGGAGATACAAAACTTTGTTTTTAGTTCGACCCTTTTGCTATTTCCAGGTTGCCAAGCGAGGAAGATCCGCGGTAATGCCGTCTGCCACTCTCAAATTGGTTTTTTTTAGTTTTCCCTGGTTGGTAGGCTTATATACAACGCCTGAATTTCGCTGTACCCCATTTCCAGTCATTTTATTTCTTTATTATGTTGCAGGGTCGAAGTTTCAGGTGAGTGGACCAAGTGTATAGCAATGGAAACTGTCTGTCTGGCATTCAGTGTAACACGAGCCTCAGAGAGATCTCTCTATGGAAAGAGGTAAAGATGGGGACCCCCGGAACCCAGGCAAAGCACCGCACGCAGGCCAGTAGACCCCACTGTGCTTCCTAAATGACCCCTGGAGGGAAGGATGAGGGGAGAGACCCGAAGGGCGACCATATTCGCATGCCGGGGCAAGCACGGACGGGGTCACTAACGTTTCCAGACAGAACGCATACGGCGCCGAACGGTCCGTACCCACAAGCCATCAACCTCCAAGGTCCCCGGAAGCGAACCCGACGCTGAGGAGATACGTAATTGAGCGGTACCGCAGCGATGTCAGGGAACACCACCCAGCCGAACACGCTCGCCTGGTTCTACAACCCTGAAACAGATGACAAGGAAGATGATAGAAAATGAGAGGAAGGAGAGTCATGGTGGAAGATGAACCACCCAGCAGTCGCCTGTAGACCCGGGGAAACCACGAAAAACCCATTGGATAGATTGAGTGATCGCGGGGATCTACCCCGGAACCTCCTGAATGCGGGCCACAGACGTAACCTCTTGTGGCATCTCGCTCGGTTATGGGGGAGAGGTAGGCCTTTGTGAGTTCCTGCCGGCGTTAGGATGTAATATCTGTAGACGTTAGGGATCCCGCCTGTTTCCCAGCCTGCCTCCCCGTATCTGATCGCTCTGTGTTACCTGCGCTTCATCCTTTCCTCCTGGAGATTCCCGGAAGCGCAATGTGCGCTTACTGTCCGTTCAAGCACGTTTTAGTTAGTGGGGTGAGGTTGCTTATCTCTCCGATAAACGTTTACCTGGTGGGAGGGATACACAGTATGGTGTATTACTGCCGCGCGTGACGCGCACAGTAGAAAACAGCCAATAGTCTTACTTAGCCAGGCAAACGAGCTGCTTAGATAACCTGGTGGTTTTGAAAGCCCTTAAAGTGGCCAAAACTACATCCAGATTGGTGTAGCAATGCCAAGGGATGTTGGATAGACTCTCTACCAGCTGTCCGGTGAATGCCCCGTAAGGGGAGTGGTTCCGCCCCTTGAGCTGCCGTAGTCGGGCGTTGCGGACCCTGAGCACTCGTGGTGCTTCTGACATTACCAGAAGCATGCTGAACCGAGCCCCATCCGTAAGGGGGTTTGAGACACCTCAAGGTCCTCCGGTATAGCCCTGGATAGCCGGTAGATAGTTGCTAGGTTGCTGTCGGTCCTACCGAGGTTCTTCGGTAGTCTTCTCCTTTTTTGGAGTTGACGCGCGCAAGTGACGTATACATTTCCGTCCTGTAATGGGGGGCCGGGTTAAAATTTTCAGGAAAAGCTCTCGGGGGAGGGAGTGTCATTCGATTGACGCCCTCTTCCCAGGGTCACGTGGGAGCATAGTCTCCCGGTGTCTCATGCCCTGTGCAGTATTTTAAACTTGTTTAAGAATTTTGTATGTTGTTTATTGTTTTAGTGTTTATGTTTAATATTTCAATGATTAATGTTTTGGTAATATAGGGTTGATTATGGTTTAATGTTGTTTTGAATGAAATTTATTTTATCCATTTAATACGGTATTATTATTATTATTATTATTATTATTATTATTATTATTATTGACATCTTATTTTATATTTAATGTTGCTTATATGCTAAATAAAATTGAATTAATTTTATTACATATACCTATGTGTATATGATTTACTTACCAACTATAGCTACTTAATTTATATTTGATTTTATATATATTCGCACATATACTATGTAAAGTATTGTATTGTAAATTTATTTTAGAAAAAAGTGAATAAATTGTAAGGATCTGGAATAGAAGACCTGGTTTAAAGAATTAGGTATTACAGATTTTTATTTATTTATTTGTCAGGTCACTCTTCTTTGGGTTCCCGGGCATGCTGGTATTGAAGGAAATGTTATAACGTACACTCTTGCAAAGAGGAGATCGGGGCTTAATTTTATTGATCCTGAGTCCTTCTGTGGTGTGTCTCCCAGAAGAGTGAAGAGATAAGCAAGCCTATGGCGAGGGTTCTTCTAGAGATCTGGAGTAAACAAACTACCGCTAGGCAAGCCCATGATTTTATATCCAGTCCTGGCGAGAAATTGAGTGAGTTTCTCCTGAATTTAACTAGAGCTAAGCTCAGAGGAGTTGTAGGCTATCTAACAACAGCACCTTGTGCAGCCACTTATAGATATATGATGGGACTTAATCAAGATCTGAAGTCTGCGAGGGTTTTGAGACCTTATAGCATATACTATGTGAATGCGAAGAATTCATCATGCATAGTTACGTATGCTTAGGGTCCTTCCTGAAACTTGAGGATATAAGAAGGGCAGATATCTAGGAGGTGGTCAATTTTATCCGGACCATTAGACTTGAACAATGCCATGATAGGAGGCACAAAGGGCTCTAAGAGCCTACGTGCAGGCCTCAAAAAGAGTTCACTCAAGTTTCATCATCACCATCTTCACTACCCATCACTTGCCTTATACCAAATAAACACTACCTCCTTCCAGTAGCTAAACTTGTACCTGCTTGGAAGAGCTCCTCCCATCCACTAGCTAGCTAAACAGACAGTGAGTGCCGAAATCCTCCTCCGCTTCCTTATAACTGTAACCGTACAAGGGATGTTATACAGGAATGCATGGAATCTTAAAGCTAGTTTACAATAACCGGTAACGGAAATCGGAACGATAATGACGAAGTTAAAGTGAGTATTCATAATTAACGGGAATCTCTACGTGGTTCGGCAATGGGAGAGAAATCTTGTCATACTTATCTTTTTCGTTCCCAATTCCTAGAAACGCATAAGGAACGCATGTTTGATTATTCTGCTTGTAGCACTCCAATTTGCAGCTGCGCAACTTAGCCTCTTCTGTTCCGGTTACTTGTGTAGATAACTCGCCGAGGAAACAGAAAAAAAACTGAATCAAGAACATAGTGAGTATCCTTCTTTGTATACCCGATCGGCGTTTCACACCACAGGCTAGAAAGGAGGATGGGGAAGTGATTATGGAAACTTACACCCGCGTCGCGATAGGAGTTCTCGACGGTTCATTGAGATGAAAGCTCCCCACTCTCTTTACAAACAAATATACGCCAACCAACGCGAAACCACTCCTTATCCAAGGTACTAAAAACATTCAGAAGCATTAGAAGAAATAATTAATAGAAAATATCAGTGGTTCTAAATCATAGAAAGGATGGAGGGCAATAGGATGATCAAATAACACGTGAGTATAAACCAGAACACCCGGCGTTCGTTTGGAAGATGAAAAAGTAATGTAATAGCGATAATTAATAGGAAATGAAAAAGTTCGCTGAAATTCCATGTTTGCTCTCTCTAGCAGCTATGTTGTTATATAAAATAAAGAAAATATAGCATTCCACACAAATTTCGAAATCGATATTTCATCAAAATAGATATTTTCAGGCACTCTGAATAAAAAAAATCGTTTTACAAGAATGTTCATGTGTATGTGTGTGCGTGAACAGTATAATTAAAAAACGAAAAGTATATTAAATGTCAATTTTCGTGTTTGTTCAGCACCTACCAACGATACCACACGACGGCTTTCAAGGAAATCCCCAATTTTTGATAATCTATTTCCTCGAAAATAGCTCAAGTGATTTTGATTAAAATAACGTATTTTAACATGTTTACATGACAAATAGAAGTTATATATTGAATTTTCTATGAGTAGCCAATGAGATCCTGTTCAATGTGAATGAATGTAGCATAATTTTGTATTATCAATAAACCAAAAAGGATAGAGAAAGCATTGTCATACAAAAAATGTACATATTACTAAAGCTCACATTTGTCAAGTAAATTTTTGGTGGCATTAATTATTTCCGAGGATTCGTTATTGTTTTTTTAATTTTTTTGTTTCCACAATTATTAAGCCCATTTTATGTATACCTATATGTATATTAGGGTCATAGTTATGTTTTAACAACATTGTTTTTTTAAATAAATGATACAGAGGTGGATACAGTTGATTAATACAGTAAGTTAAATCATTAATAAAGAAATATTGTTTAATTTCGAAAATCGGACAGCCAAATATTAAATGTTTCACTGTCTGTTCACTGTCACAGAGATATTGGTAAGTACTTCCCACATTGATGTGGGACCTTTTGAAGTAATCTTAAATTTCCCATGACCTGACATGAACTTGTGCATACGAAATTTGGATGGAAGATTTGCATATAAAAAATCTGATGTGTTACACTCACATAACTTTCTCTACTCTTGTACAACCTAATTTTACAAACGCTTATTCTCCATATGCTTCATGTTAATCGAGATATCAAGATCTTATTGGTAATTTTCTTGTAGATGCAAGGGGAATATGGTAGCTTTTAAGCGATAGTCAAATATTTTAACGCTGGTTGCTATGTGGCGCATTCCATTCTCTTTGCATGTCAGGACATAAAAAAATGAATAACGTATTTGAGAAAAAGTATAAGTATTGGAAAATTTAAGGAAATAACAAGCAATATCTCGAAAACGGTTCACTCAACAAAAGAAATGTATATGACATAAGTTGTGTATTTTAACGCGATCTACATTTTTCGTGTAGTAAAATTTTGTCTATCTCTTATGGTTTACCGATTATGGAAAAGTCGTTCACAATGAAGAATACTTTTGGAGACATTCCCAGAAAATTCGAGATATACATTTTATTTGTCATGACAATATCTTAAACATATGATATTTTAATCAAAATCGTTAGAGCCGTTTTTGAGAAAATTAAAATTTTCGAAAAATGTTCCATGTAAAGGGTAGTCTGGGGTGGGGGATTTTCTTGAAAACCTTCGTGTCGCATCTCTGAAAGATACTGAACCTAAATACCAAGTTTGGCGTTTATCCGACTCTTCGTTTTTGAGTTATGCTGTTCACAGACACACAGACACACAGACACACAGACAGACAGACAGACAGACACACAGACAGACACACACACGGACATGTTTCCAAAAATGCTTTTTTTGGATTCAGGGAGTCTCAAAACATGTATTTCCGGTGAAATCTCGGTATCGAATTTTTGGGTGGAATGCAATACTTCCCCTACTTACTATACGTAGTAGAGAAAGTAAAAAGTATAAAATAAAGTGTTAGTAATATGTCCTTTGGTGCTATTTGTCCACTATCTGTTCCAAGTGTCTGTTAATGTTCCATCTTCACACGTGATACTGGACATTTTGAGTAACTGAATTCTTTTTACTTTCTCTACTACGTATAGTAGGTAGGGGAAGTATTGCATTCCACCCAAAAATTCTATACCGAGATTTCACCGGAAATACATGTTTTGAGACCTCCTGAATCCAAAAAAAGCATTTTTGGAAACATGTCCGTGTGTGTGTCTGTGTGTGTGTGTGTGTCTGTGTGTCTGTGTGTCTGTGAACAGCATAACTCAAAAACGAACAGTCGTATAAACACGAAACTTGGTATTTAGGTTCAGTATCTTCCAGAGATGCGACACGAAGGTTTTCAAGAAAATCCCCCCACCCCAGACTACCCTTTACATGGAAGATTTTTCGAAAATTTTAATTTTCTCAAAAATGGCTCTAACGATTTTGATGAAAATATCATATGTTTAAGATAATGTCATGAGAAATGAAATGTATATCTCGAATTTTCTGGGAATGTCTCCAAAAGTATTCTTCACTGTGAACGGCTTTTTCATAACTGGTAAACCATAAGAGATAGACAAAATGTTACTACACAAAAAATGTAGATCGCATTAAAATACACAACTTATGTCATATACATTTCTTTTGTTGAGTGAACCGTTTTTGAGATATTGCTTGTAATATCCTTAAATTTTCCAGTACTTATACTTTTTCTCAAAGTCATTATTCATTTTTTATATGTCCTGGACATGCAAAGAGAATGGAATGCGCCACATAGCAACCAGCGTTAAAATATTTGACTATCGCTTAAAAGCTACCATATTCCCCTTGCATCTACAAGAAAATTACCAATAAGATTGACATCTCGATATCTCGATTAACATGAAGCATATGGAGAATAGGCGTTTGTAAAATTAGATTGTACAAGAGTAGAGAAAGTCATGTGAGTGTAACACATCAGATTTTTTTTAGTTCCATTTATACTACGCTTTTAAGTAGATTGGTCTTATCGGCAGCCATTCATTTGGAATTTATTGTCTATTGGTAATGTGTTAACTCGTATTCTTTTTCTTGTTGGGTTTATTGTAATTTTTGTATTTTAATCATTAGATAACACACAAACACATTGTTACAACATTCTTACGTTGGTGTAAGAACAATTATAAAGTGCTTTCGGTGACCAGAGATTGCGTCCCTCGGTCAGTTTTATACGCCAGTTGCGGATCTGGATTTTTTGGGCCATATGTCAGTTGAGTCCCTGGATTTCTGTCTAACATGTCAGCTCCGTCTCTGAAAGATTTGAATTGTTAGTCCCAGTATTTTCAATTCCTGACACAAACAACATTTTCCTTCCCATTTTGCAGACTTAGGACGGTTTGTAACAGTTTTAATTGAAACACCATAATTGGATGAAATTTTATGTTTTGTTAGATTACATTGTATTAGGCATAAAAATCTAAGAAGTGAACACAAGTTAACAAAAAACAAACAAACAACAATAACAAAGAATGTGTGTGGTTTAAACATTACAGATAGGTTAAAAATTATGTTTGTGGCATTTTCAGGATAAAATTTTGACAGTGTCATTATTAAAATTGTGGTTATGTTCTTGATTGCTTTCAAGGATTTAATTTTTAACATATAACTTTATAAAACACTTACAATATTTCATACAGCTCTCCCACGTGAAATATTGTTCTGCAGATCCTTGTGATGTCTAAATTTGTAATCATCGGCATAAATAAAAGCTTTCCCTTCTCACTTGACATCGACTCCATGACTTATGAACAACTCAGAATGAGAACTATTACGTATTTCAAGTTTGACCTTTATGTTGTATATGACGTAAGAGAAAGCGTTCTAAGCAGTGCTTTGTTGTGTTGTCGCAGAACGCGTTTTATAGCGTTTGTCTGTGTCTTATCCAAGAACCTAAACCTACTCAAGCTACCTAAGAAGGTAGCTGTGGACACAACTGACCTACATACACTATGTGATCAAAAGTATCCGGACACCCCCACAAACTACCTTTTCATCTTAGATGCATTGTGCTGCCACCTACTGCCTGGTACTTATCCGCGACCTCAGTAGTCATTATACATCGTGAAACAGCAGAATGGGACGCTCCGTGGAACTCACGGACTTCGAACGTGGTCAGATGATTGGGTGTCACTTATGTCAGAAGTCAGTACGCGAGATTTCCACACACCTAAACATCCCTAGGTCCACTGTTTCTGATGTGATAGTGAAGTGGAAAAGTGAAGGGACATGTACCGCACAAAATCGTACAGGCCGACCTCGTCTGTTGACTGACAGAGACCACCGACATTTGAAGAGGGTCGTAAAGAGTAATATTCATATATCTATCCAGACCATTACAAAGGAATTCCAAACTGCATCAGGATCCACTCCAAGTACTATGACAGTTAGGCGTGAGGTGAGGAACCTAGGATTCCATGGTCGAGCGGCTGCTCATAAGCCACACATCACGCAGGAAAATGCCAAACGACACCTCGCTTGGTGTAAGGAGCGTCAACATTACACGATTGAACGGTGGCAAAACGTTGTGTGTAGTGAGGAAACACGGTACACAATGTGGCGATACGATGGCAGGGTGTGGGTATGGCGAATGCCCGGTGAACGTCATCTGCCATCGTGTGTAGTGCCAAAAGTGAAATTCGGAGGTGGTGGTGTTATGGTGCGGTCGTGTTTTTCCTGGAGGGGTCTTTCACCCCTTGTTGTTTTGCGTGGCACGATCACAGCGTAGACCTACATTGATATTTTAAGCACCTTCTTGCTTCCCATTGTTGAAGAGCAATTCGGGGATGGCGATTGCATCTTTCAACACGATCAAGCATCTGTTCATACTGCACGGACTGTGGCGGAGTGGTTACACGACAATAACATCCATGTAATGGACTGGTCTGCACAGAGTCCTGACTTGAATCCTATAGAACAGCTTTGGGATGTTTTGGAACGCCGACTTTGTGCCAGGCCTCACCGACCTACATCGATACCTCTCCTCAGTTCCGCACTCCTTGAAGAATGGCCTGCCATTCCCCAAGAAACCTTCCACACCTGATTGAAAGTATACCTGCGAGAGTGAACTATATCATCTAGGCTAAGGGTGGGCAAACACCATATTGACTTTCAGCATTACCGATGGAGGGCGACACAAACTTGCACGTCATTTTCAGCCAGGTGTCGGATACTTTTGATCATGTAGTGTATTTTAAAAACCCCAGATGCAACTGACGTACTAATTATTCTTAAACATGTTTACGTGGACGCAACTAACATAGCTCCAGTGCTTTATACAGATATTGTTGAGTTTTTATGAGTTTGAATTGACCCTAAAATGACCATCACCACGTCCTCTAAGCAAAACACGACTAATGGCATTTACTTTTTCCTATAATATCAAACAACTTTCATTCAAGAAATTTCTTTCTACATCGCTTAGTTTGAAGATATTGTATAGTCTCAACTTAAATGATCCACCCTGTAATAATGCAAATAAAACGCAATATAATGGTAGTTTAGTCTTAAAACCATTTGCATGTTCCTTAGACTGCTGTATCCTTATATCCTCATAAAACCTACCTTTGTTTTACAAATCCCACATACTCATTCATAAAACAATCAAGCTCAACTCAGGGACCGTAGGTCAATTGGAGAAAAAGCTGGGACGGACGAATAAAGCCGTCTCTGTTTCTTTTTTGTTTTTCCACTTCCACAGAAAACTTTGCTTCCTTTTTCAATGGCAGCAACAGAAATCAATGCTGGCAAGAGAAGCTGGAGATATAGTGCTAGGTAGTGTAAAAGGCTGCTGCTAATTGTGTTACGCTTCCTGCAGGATTTTGCTTTCCTCCACAAAGACTTGGTCTGCTTTCCATTGTTTTTGTAGCGATGGATATTCTACTTTATAAACGCAGCTTTTGCTTCGAAGAGAAGTAGGTCAGCTGGAATAAAACGAATTGTAAGTTTGTTATTTCGACAAGAATTCTGTTCACGCTAATGAATCGGCTTAGTTCTTTCCACGCTCAACAAGTTGTTGTGGAAGCATAGTTTCCCAGCTAACGACTTCGACAGTAACTTCTTTACAGCAAATTCAGAAGGAAGGAGTTTGAGTTACGGTATATAATTTTTTATAACAAAATCCAGAACGAAAGTTTTAAATCCAGACGCTGAAGGTGCTGTTTAAATACATGAAAATGTTACGAAACGTTTGTCATTTAGAACAGTTACAGGAGACAACGCGTGTCATATACAGGAGGAAGGGCCGTGGAGGGGTCCTGAATATAACGTAGCCCTCTATTGGAGCAGTGGTGTAGCGATTCTTAGTTTTGAAAAGCTAGATATGCCTATTTATTAAAATGCAACGTATACGTAAAATGGCAAAAGAATTATTCATTATTATCATTATTCGTACGAGAGTTGATCAGAAACTTAAGGCTACAAGGCCGATATTCCTGGAGTTTCGTCCATTATAGAGAAATTAGTAGTGTGCAGACTTTCAACCACCCGCTACTTATAGCGCTAGTTATAGGTAAACACAAATGGCGACTCGTATGAAAGACTGAGCTCGCGAAAGACTTAGCTCTTTATTCGACTTCTGTGAGCGAAACGTGTAACAGCGGCTGAAATTCACCGGTAGCTGGTAGAGGTTTATGAGAGACTGTAATGTCTCGTCACCATGTCGAAAATTTGCGGTCGGTAGAGAAAACGCCACCGACGAGCATCGCTGTGGCCGACCCAGCACATCAGCAGATTTGAACATAGCTCGCGTGAGGGAGCTGATGCAGCACAACAGGAGAATCGCGTTACAGCATATGACGGTAGAATGAGGAATGTCGTTCTGCAGTACCGAAAAGTGTGTTCCCGACGAGTTGTGCGAAATCTGTCCAACGTAAGGAGAAGCGCATGAAGGCAAGTCTGAAACTTTTGCAACAGTTCTGAGGGAAGGGAATAATTTTCTTCATGGGTGACGAAACAGGGATCCACCAGCAGTACGCGGTCGTCAGTGGAGTGGAAACACCCCTCCTCTCCAAATACAGAGAAGTTTAAAGTGGTGTTATCTGCGTGGTGGTGATGACCACAGTGTTTAGGGACAGCGCGGTTGTCATACTCGTGGAGTTTTTGGAAAGAGGGCACACAGTGATTGCTGACAGATACTGCGAGACCTTGACACGGTTGCGCAAAGCAATCGGCAGGAAACGGCCAGGCCTTCTCATCGTGGTGGTCATCTTCCTTCACGACAACACGCGACCTCATACAGCCCAGAAGAACACCACGCTGTTGCAGCAGTTTCACTGAGACGTCATCGACCACCCTCGCTACAGCCTGAACTTTGCTCTAAGCGACTTTCATGTTTTTCCTCACTTGAAGGAGCACCTAGAAGCCCGAAAATTTGCTACAGAAGAAGAGGTGAAACAGTTCGCGACAAGTGCTGAACACACATGGATAGGGTTTTTACCAGAAGGGAATATTCAAATTCATCCCACGAAGCGACAACTGCCTAAACCGATATGGAGATTATGTCGAAAAACAACTTAATGTATGTATCTACTATCAGTTGACTGTATTGGTTGTATGAAATAAAATCTACACGTTTCACTGCGGTTTTGTAACCTTAGTTTCTGATCACCTATGGTATAAAACAGGTTTAAACCTCAAAATATTTCGTACTTCTTATCGAATTGAATAAATAAATATAATATCGCTTACAAAGTTGCAGGTAAGATGAAAAAAACAATACTCTACACTTGCAGCTTTCGCTGTAAATAAATACAGTCTTACTTCAATTCATATTAGCTAGGGTTACTATCCCAAACTTTCTTCAATAATTTTGCAGAAAATATAAGCTAGAAAATTCATTTATTAAAGAGTGGCTCTCAACTGTTATTAAAGAGTCACTAGTTGTACTAAAAAGTCATTTGTATGTTACGTAAACTAATTTATTCTTATATTCATATTTGTTTGTTTTATATATGGGCCATTTCCTGATATATATTTGCAGATTCAGGTTATATTTTATGTAGCTGCAACTTTGTAGAGTGTACAATTTAAATAATGTATTTGTATTCTTATATTGCTTAGTATGCATTGTTAACGACAGCCTTCAACTGGGACAGCTTTTTCCCGTTTCAAATTATCATTATTTATGCATTTAATGCATTCTGGTAAATTTTATAGCATATTGTCCCATTATTTTTGATTGTGTATTAAAGCTGTTAGAAAATAATTAAATTTGCTACTTGCAGTGTGCATGTTGATTTAAATATTATAACTTATTTCGGTTTTTACTGTGGCTTCATTAATATGATTTACTTCAGTCTTCAACGTCACTTTACTAAAGTATTTTAGATTCATTTTCTATTTCGGTTAAATTTTCCGTGCTTAGAGACGTAATGAACGCGTGAAGTAGCATCTTCATCGTTCCGCTTCACTCGTTGTGGCATCGGACACAATGCGTCTCTAATCTCTCTCAGTAGCAGCACTGACTGAGTCATAGTCTCACTGTAGAGCGAGCGTAGTGACGACCACTTTATGTCGCATCAAGAATAACAATTCAATATCTCATTAACTCACACTCACAACACTCTAGTTGTTAATCATCCAGGTGTTACTAACCTCTGAAGATGTCCGATAGAGTTAGGGGTGAAACATCAGGGATATTTCATCGACTGGATCTTACAAGCCCGGAAACTACATTCTACTGGATTAACGCCAGCTGTGAAAGCCTAAGCATGTATAAACGTAGATATTATTGCACGCAATAAATTAGGATGATCCTATCGTCAAATAAGTTTTATGAATGGTTTCACCGTATGCTAAATGAGGAAAAATGTGTCGTCTGGTGAGTCCTAATTCAAACTTAATGGAACAGTAAGTCTTCAATTGTGTTTATTGGGTACTAGAAAATCAACATGTTCATATCCACAAGGCAGTAAATCTACAGGGGTTGAATGTCTGTTGTGAACTCTCCCCTAGGATCCTTCTTTTGGTAATAAAGGTACTGGCTCCAGGTATCTGGATATGCTAGGGAAATCAATTTTACCAGATATACGGACACTTTACAAAAACAGCCAAGTCTTCCACCAACTGCGATGTGAGCGCCCACACTACCTCCGAGATATGCGGGTTTTCCTGGACGAGAATCTGCAGAGAGACTGGATAGGAAAAAGAGGTGCATTGAGTCCCCAGCACATCTTTGGGGTTTTGCCTTTCGAGGACCTTGAACGACGTCATTTATCGTGGGAAACTACTTACTCTGAAAGCCCGTCGTCAAGAAATTACATCAGCATGTGCAGAAATCCCTACGCACACACTGACCAGGGTTGTTCATGCAGCCATTCGCCGACATGAAATGTGTCTGGTCACAAAGAGCAACAGTTTTTGGGAACAGAAGATAACGGCAGAACTGCAGAAAGCCTGTATAAAACCTGTGATATATGGTTCAGTACTAACATACAATAAAGAATTGTGTCCGAGAAGTGTGTATACACATTTTAATGGACCGTATATATTCTTTTTCGATAAACAAACATAGAAATAATTAACTTGCTAAAGACACAGGGATTATGGAAGAGGATGACACTAACAACGAAGCATTTAATGTTTTACTTTGTAGAAAACTCGAATTATTTGAATACTGGTATTAACTTGAACGAAGCTTGAACGTCACTTTTGGTATAGTGTAATTAAAATTGATTTGTCGTTCCGTCCAATACCAAAGCGCTCATTTGCTCCAGTATTTATGATGACTGAGAACTGAGACTTAAAAGGGATTTTCAAACAACTGGCAGATTATTTTAAAGTAAAATGTGCTTTGCCAATGACTGCTGTTGCTTTTGTTTCAGTCCACACTAAAGAACCCTTTCAGTTGGTATTTGCAAGTCCAATAGTAATCAGGAACATCTGCAGTAGAGGCAGCAAATTAATTTACAGCGGGGCGATAAGAGCGTTAATTATGGGCTGCGTAGTGAGCTCAGATGGGATGCGTGATGGCGGCAGCAGCTAATAGGCGCGTTCATCGGACTACCACACACCTACTGGAATCCGATCTGTTGCAATGTAATACACCACCCTGGATGTTTAATGCGAGATACCGCCCAAGTTACATTTACCAAATGTTGTATATAACCCTCTGAGGCTATTATATCTATAAACACAATAGTTTGCCAGGCTTAGAGAACCACATCTTCAATTTCTCTTCCACGTACATAGTACATAGAGAGGGGAATGCGTTCCACCCAAAATTTCGATACCGAGACTCCACAGAAATACACGTTAAGAGGTCCCTCTTAGAAAAAGATCCATGTGTGTATTTGTCTGTATGTCTGTGAACAACATAACTCCAAAATGAAAAGCCGGATCAATACCAAACTTGGAATTTAAGTTCAGTATCATCCATAAATGACACACGAAGGTTTTCAAGAAAATCCCCATCCCAACTAACCTCATGGAGATTTTCCGAAAGTTTTTTATATTCCCAAAATGGCTCAAACCATTTTAATTAGAATACATTTATTTATGATATTTAAGTGGCAAGTAAAATGCATATCTTGAATGGCAGTAGCCTGTAAAGTCCTCTTCATTCATAAGGAATTGTTGTATAATCTTGTATAACTGGTAAACGTTAAGTGATAAAAGAAAACGTATCACACAAAAAATGGAGATTTATTTAAAACACACAATTTATTTCAAGTAACTTTTTTTGTGGCATCAACCAACTATTTCCGAGATATCCGTTATTAATGGTTTTAACTGTTCAATTATTTATCATTATTTTAAAGTGCTGTTGATATTCAGTTTCTTGCAGTTGCATGGAAAGAGTATGGAATCTTAAGGCTATATATAGCGTTCTGTTCTAAAACATTTGACTATCGCTGTTCCCTTTGCATTTATAAAGAATTATGTAATGTAGATAAAGGTAAAGGTACAGGTACGTATTGAAGTAGTTTTGTTGTATTGTTATCTGCCCCACGTTTTGGGAGCCAATTTGAAGGTTTGTTGCTGCTACGTATGGAAAGTCAGGTTGAAGAAGATGTATTATATTTCGACTGTTGGGGAGCCGACCTTGAAGTAGTTTCCGGTAGCCTTCGCCACAAATGTACTTTCCGGTGGACTTTGTTCCAAGTTTAAAAATATTAACTTTGTAATTTTGACCGTTTCTTTAAATATTATATATTTATGTTTGCCTCGGCTGCATCAGTATTTATATTTTTTTAGAGACATGAATGTCTTAGCAGGGAGTGGTGCGACTGAAGAATGTAGGCTTACACAGATTATAATTTTACTTCACTCCTTTTATTAATGCTTGGCACGATTTAAATAACACTTCACTGATATAGAGAGCTGTGAGATTCTTTTATTAATTACTTGCACTTTTCAACACGCAACTATTTCTCGTCTCACACTGAATACGTATTAAATTTCTCGAGGACGCATCTCGCGTCCGGTTAGGAACACTGTCTACAACCAACTGATTTCTGAATTTGTAAATTTTGCTATATTTCAGTTTCTGATTGGCTAATCCTACTCCAATAGAATACCTTCATTTAACTAAAGCTTTTTCTGGTTGTTGGTTGGCTATTTTATAAACTGTCACTAAAATTACATTATTGCTTCCAGAAATCACTAGTAGTATTACTAAACATTCAAATTCATTATTGCCTCAAGGCTACCTCATTGTTAGCTCATTGTTAGCAACTTTGACCTATTTCTCACAGCTCCTACATTATTAAATTACGTAGTACATTCACATAACATTATTACTCATGTATACAATAATATAAACATATATATTGACTATAATATATACTTTTTATATATTGTTACATACACATATTACTTTAAGGCGGGTTGTTACTGAATTTATATATTATATAATTAGACTGAAATAATTTAATGTTAAAAATACTGCCTCTGTATCACGAAGGGGCCCTTGGAACTGGGGCAGAGCACCGCACGCTGGCCAGTCGGTCCTTTATACAGGTGACAAGGAGGATGGTGGGACCAGGAAATGAGAGGAAGGGGAGTCGTGGTAGAAGATGAATCACCCAAGCATTCGCCTGGCGACCCGGGGAAACCACGAAAAACCCATGGACCAGAGTGTGCGGTCGCCGGGGATGAATCCCGGGACCTACCGAATGCGGGCCACAGACGTAACCGCCTGAGCCATTTCGCTTAGTATGTAATGTAGATACATCTGCAAAAGTTTGTCTCAATTAAAATTATCTAGACAAAAATAAGGTTTCATAAGAATAGTTGTTATACCTATTAATAAATAATAGAGGGTAGAGAAAGTCATAGGATGTAAAACAGTAGACATTTTTATACTTACTGACAGTCTTTTGTCAATGGTGCTCATTTGTTTGATTAATCTGAAATTTTAATCCAGCGACTAGGGTTTAATGTATAATATTATGTATGCTAAATTTCATGCATATTTTAAGTGGTTGTATAGATATTAATTTTGTATTACTTTATCACTGTTTTGAAAAAATGCTACATATGGTGCAATTATTTTTTTTAAGCATAATATTTTATAATTAATCTCTTTAATGTATATCATACCAATAAATTGTAAAGATGCATTTTTAACTATCCTACTAGTTTGGAATAAAACAAATGCATTTATTCCTTAAAATTTAGACAACAGCAGTATTATTACTTAATAACATCGCAACTATGCATGCTAACAAAAACTCATTTCGTAGTTTTTATCATATTATTTAAAATGACTTATTTCATTCTCTTATACTAATAAGTACATCATGAGGAACAATTTGAAAAATGAAAAGCAGGTTTAAAAATCTGATGTGTTACACTCACATGACTTTCTCCACTCTTGTACAAACTATTTTTACAAACGCTTATTCTCCACATGCTTCATGCTAATCAAGAAATCGAGATGTCAAACTTATTGCTAATTTTATTGTAGATGCAAGGGGGAATTGCTAGGTTTTAAGCAATAGTCAAATATTTTAAGAGCTGGTTGCTATGTGGAGTATTCCATTCTCTTTGCATTAGCAGGACAAAAAAAATTAGTAACGAATTTGAGAAAAAGTATGAGTATTGGAAAATTTAAGGGAACAACAAGCAATTTCTCGAAAATGGTTCACCCAACAAAACAAACGTATAAGACATTAATTTTGTATTTTAACGCAATCTACATCTTTTGTGTAATAAAATTTGTTCTATTTCGAATGGTTTACCAGTTATGCAAAAGTAGTTCACAATGAAGAATGTTTTTGGAGACATTCCCAGAAAATTCGAGTTATACATTTCATTTGTCATGAAAATATCTTAAACATATGATATTTTAAACAAAATCGTTAGCCATTTTTGAGAAAATTAAAATTTTCGAAAAATGTTCCATGTAAAGGGTAACCTGGGGTGGGGGAATTTTCTTGAAAACCTTCGTGTCGCATCTCTGGAAGATACTGAATCTAAATACAAAGTTTGGTGTTTATCCGACTGTTCGTTTCTGAGTTAATGCTGTTCACAGACACACATACAGACACACACCACGGACATATTTCCAAAAATGCTTTTTTTGGATTCAGGGGGTCTCAAAACGTATATTTCCGGTGAAATCTCGGTATCGAATTTTTGAGTGGAATACAATACTTCCCATACTTATATACGTAGTAGAGAAAGTAAAAATTATAATACTAAAATAATACTGCTTCTGACTTTGTATGTCTTAAGAAGCATTTATTACATATACAGGCTCTCCTTCGTCGTTTTCTACTCCTTTGCAGCTAATTTTATGTTTGAAGATTCCTGACTCTTGAATGGTTTGCTCACTTTTATATCGGCAAAGCTTATCTTTTTTACTAGAACTATAAGAAATCAGACGTGCAGGCGGACATTTAAATTAGTATATTACGATTAGGATTAGTTGACGAAGGGAACACCTAGTACCTGACCCTCGAGGTATCTTTTGTGCATACATCCCCGGGAGAAGCGGATGATATGAAGGAACGCAGGAAAAGTATGAGCTGGAGGACCTCCGACGTCGATGACAGAGACACGCAGAGTTCTCTGAGAGTCACAGGCTTGACCACTGAGGCAGTATTTTATATCACAACACTGTGAATGCCAGAGTGATGGTAGTGTAAATTAGCATTATTGTATTGACAATGATTTGAGATGTTTGTTAATTATAAGCATTGTTAGGAAATAAGTTTACACGGCCTCACTGAAACTGACAATAGGAGCGGGTAACAATGTAGCGAGGGGGCGAGTTGTTTATCAATTATAAGAGACAAGCAAATGACGTCATAGTAGCGTGCTTTTCTTTAGAAATGGAGGGAATATCTTCCCTAGAGCATATGTGTTCGTAATTTTGATTGGATATAAAAATAGGTGCTAATGTTGGCGCGCTTTATTAACCAATAGCAGCTCTGTTATTATCTTTAGGCATATCGGGGTGAGGGAGTATAAATTATGAAGCCAGAGACAAGTATTGCTCAGTTTAAGAGAATCATTCACGCGTTACACGTCGCGCAGTTCAATAGAATCATTCACGAAGTACATGTTACGTAATTCTACAGAATCTCTCGCGTCGTAAAGTTAGTTACCAAAATGTGAAATACTCGAATTAATAATGTGCGGCAAATAAGTGATTATAGTTGCATTCGAAAATATAAAAGTTTCAGTCGGGCGTGTATCAAGAGTAAATATGTGAAATTAGTGAAGGGTGACAGCAATAAAAGTGTAAAAACAAATTCTTTTATCAGTGTTACTTTTAGTAACAACTCCTTTCCGTTTACACACCCTGTTCAAGAGATTTGCTCGACTGAGTAATAATAACTAGCCGGAGGACAAAGAACTCAAAATTCAAAACAGTAAAACAATAACAGGCGCTCAGCAAATAAGATAACACGAAAGTTACCGCGGCACCACCCAGCCGGAGAGCGCTCAACGGCGGCCCTCCCAAGTCAGTGAAGGATAGCTTACAGGCTCCCCTCCAGCGGAGATCGGGAAAAACTCGACCCAGCAGCGGAGACTCGGACGGCCGCCATCTGTAGGGGCCGAGAAGGAGTTCCAATGTGTAAGACTCTGCTCCATCCGCAGGCGACAGTCACACAGTCCCGGATTCAACCCGTAGCGCAAATGAGGAACAGGAAATGAGGGAGAGAGGAATTCGGGGGATGTAATGATCCTTTTTAGCATACGCGTAGGGACTCGGGGGTCAGGAAGGTCGGCCGCAGGAATCCAACCCATGACCTACCGAATGCGAGCCGCAGACATTGCCACCCGAGCCAACCCGCTCCGTTAAATCACTATATAGCATGCTCTAAAAGATCGTATAGTTATAAAAGGTGCACAAAACTATAGTAGTAGCTTTGTAGTGTTTAAGATCTTTATTTAAGAATTCTGGCAATTTTTAGCCCTTTACACAGATGAATATCTTTAATTGGAATAACGTTATTTTCACGTGATAATTTAAAAGTTCAGTCAGTTTTTCGGGACACTTTTGCTCATTAAATTAATTTTTACGTTCTTTTCCACCAAACGTTAGAAGCTATTTTACCGAAAATGCTGTTTTAAGGTCCCTGAATCCAAAAATGGGCCCTTGTGTGTGAGTGGATGTGAACAACTAACTTAAAAACAAAATACCGGTTTCGGTGTTCAGCTCAGAATCTCCCAAAGGTACGACACGGAGATTTTAAAGAAAATCCCGCATCTCTTATACAAAATTTACAATAGTTTCCATTTTCTCATGACTCTAAGGATTTTTATTATATTACCGTAGGTTTTAATATATTTTCACACCAATAAAATGTTTATTTTCAATTTTCTGCTAACAGTCTGTGTATCCCTCTTTATTATGATTGTTGTGTAATTTTGTCTGATCAGTAAATCGTAAGAGATAGACAAACATGTGCTACAGGAATCATATAGATTTTCTTAAATCACACCATATCTACCGAATTAATGTTTTTTGGCATCCATTTCCATTGCTATTGGTTTGAATTTACCAAAACTTTATTATGCATTTGATGAAGTGCTGTTGTTGTTCTTCTATTTCTTTTGTTATGCAAAGAATGTAATTTCAAAGCCAGCATATACCAAATCGCGACCTCTTTTGAAAGATTTGACTATCATCTGAGCCTCTTGTATTCAATTTGCATGTACAACGAAATGAGAATTGAAACCATTATTATATGATGGATTTGGAACACTACTCCTGTAATGTGTCGCAGTTCTCAATGGCTAGTGTTATCTTATTTGTTGAGCGACTCTTGTTTTATAATTTTAAATTTGGGTTCTTTGTCCTCCGGCTAGCTATTACAACTCAGTCGAGCAAGTGTCTCAAAACAGGGCGTGTAAACGGAAAGGAGTTGTTGCTAAAAGGTAACACTGATAAAATAATTTGTTTCTACACTTTTATTGCCGTCACTCTTAATTAATAATTAACATATTTAATCTTTATACACGCCTGACTGAAGCTGTGATATTTCCGAATGTAACTACAGTCGAGTTAGTTGCCGCGTACCAATAACTTAGCGTACTTCACATTTTGTATCTAACTTTGTGACGTACACCTCGTGAGAGATTCTTTCGAACTGTGATATACTTGCTTATGGCTCGAGAATATATACTCCTTCACCCCGAATTGCCTAAACATTATAATAGAGCTGCTATTGGTTACCAAATCGCGCCCACTTTAGCGTCTGTTTTGTCAACCAATCACTACTACTAACATATATACTCTAGGGAAGGTATTTCCTCCATTTCTAAAAAAGGCACGCTACCCTGACGCCATTTGTTTGTCTCTTCTTAGTAATAAACAACTCACCCCCTCGGTTTATTGTTACCCACTTCTATTGTCAGTTTCAGTAAGGCCGTGTAAACTTACTTCCTAACAATACTTATGGCTAACAAACATCTAAAATCCTGTGCATACAATAATATTAATTTACACTACGATCACTCTGGCATTTTTAGCGTGTTAATATAAAATAATGCCTCAAATGATATCCCGAGGAACATGAATGGTGTCCTAACGCTTCCAAAAATATAAAAGTATTGGAACATTCAAAACAATAGCAACGAATATTTTGAAAATGATTAATACTATAATTTAATAATTGTAATTTTATTATTAATGGATCACTTTAATGCGGGAAAAATGACAGCGCAATGTAAATATTAATATTAATGGAAATAATATTATTAAATTGTAAATACATGTATGTTAAATGTTAGCGGGGACTAGCTAGCCGTGCTGGGGAAGAGTCAGGTACAGGACGTCAAGCTGTACCATCTTCGGGGGCAGAGTACAGTGGAGCTACGCTAAACTTGATTGGTAGATACTCTACAGCTATAGGTTAGAAAGAGATAGCGAGAGACTTGGAAAGTAGCGTAATTCCAGATGTGTCAAAATAGAGATGTGAGGGCAGATGTTTTCATTCAACAATCAAATTAATGCTTTAAAACAGCTAAGGCAGAAGTAGCGTCACCTGCAGGGTATATAAAAGACAGCGCTGGTTCTCGCGTCTAATTCTCTGATTTTACTTACATCAAGGTGTGCAATTCCCATCGCTTTGTTGGCGGAGTTTATGCAGAAGATGATTTGAATTTAGGAAGACAAAGAGTTAGATTGAGAGGTACAACTTTGCAGATATTCCCCAAGAATCTGTAATATTTGAGAGATAGAAATCATGGCTAGCGGCAAACAAGCTTTTAATAAAATAACGTTAAAGTGAACTTGAATTTTATTTCGTTTCCTGCTTTCACGCCCTAGAGAAATATAAACGCATAGGCCAACACAAAAGTGTTGTAGGGCCAATTTCAGCTCATCAACATTCACTAGCACATCAACGCTCAAACCGGGAGGGAAGGAAGGATATCGAAGAGTAGCCGAGAGGTCTGTCGCAACCTATTCTGTTTATTGTTTGTGGATGACCAGAAAATAACCTACAGATTGCTGCACATAAGTTGTGTAAAGTAACAAAAGAACATAACGTTAGAATTTCGCAAAACAAAACTTAAACAATGACCTTTATCGGATCCCAACATAAAAAATTGTAACTGACTCACAAATTATTGAACGAGCGAGCAGCTTAAATATTTGGATTGTAAAATATTATACTAGAAAAACATGAACATGGAAGAAAAACAACAGGTTTGTGGAACTTAAAAGATATTTAGGCAATAAAACAACAAAGGAAACGCAATTAAAATTTTATGAATCAGTGGCATTGTCAATATTTCTATATGTGCAGAGACTTGGGTAGGTACAGAAAGAGAGAAAAGGGGAGTAGAAGCGTCAGAAATGAGGTTTCTAAGATCAGAGGCTGGTGTCTCTCTAATTGAACACAGAAAGAGAGAAGAAATAAAGAAGAGAGCTTGGAATAAAAGGAGTGCTAGACCGTTTAGACAATTGCCGTAAGAATTGGAAAGAACATTTAGACAGAATGGATAAAAACCGATTACCTAAGAAAGCACTTAATTATAGACGAGGAAAACGAAGTATAGATCTCCAAAATTAAGATAGAGTGAACAAATCTAATGGACGGAATGGGCCTGAGGCTCAAACCGTATGGATGATGATGATGGCTAATACCATAATTTATTTGGCATACTATTTTATGGAGACTTATAGTGTGGTAAGCTTTTGACTATCTTTTATGGTTTATCAGTTATACAAAATTAATTTCGAATGATGACGACTGTGAAAGGCTACTGACAGTAAATGCAGGGTATTAATTTAATAATCCTGTAATCAATGAGTGCATCAATAGAGAACGAGGAAGGTTTGAAAGTACAAATCAAGTATATTTTGCTTCCAGATTTTCCAATACACTAATGCATGTATACTGCTTTGCTTACTGTGTTTTCGACGATAATGAATAATAGAAATACTTACAGGTAAATAAAATTAATAATTCACTAACAGCTGTTGAACATGACGATTTCAGTAACAAATGCAGCAATATTAACCTTGGTGGCAAACTGGCGATCGATTATCCACACCTGGTTGTTGACACCCAAAAATATCCCGCAGCTCATGCTTAACTGCGCATGAATTAAATCGTAACTAAGTATTAACAAAATAAAAGGAAGTAAATATCCAGTAAGATTTAAATGGTAAACCTCTACTATAAATTATGATTATATTCCATGTTTACAATAATAAGTATTTCAAAAGTTGGAATATTTAATACAGCTCATGCACACACGTGTAATAAAATAGGCAAAACACCAGTTATGTCTGGCTACCAACACTGATTGCAGGTAATTCAGCTTTCCATCATGACAATATGCACAAAAGAGACTACAGTCAAAAAATATTTTAACACCTTATAGTTCGGTGTACCATATTCAATACAAAGGTGTTTTATTAGGGCTTTAGACTTTTAATGTTTTTTTTCTAATTCAATATTAAAATAAGCTTCAACAATAAGATATAGGTATTTATAGCTCTTTTACGTTATAAAATATTATTTTTTTGCAATAAAACAGTAGTCTAAATACTAAGAAGTAAAATCCATGCAACTGCAGTCAAATATAACCCCCATTAGCAACCAAAGGATGCCATCACACCAGTTACTTTACATGGGCTCTCCCCGTGTTTTATCACAGGCACGTTTGACTGCAGTCGCTGGGATTCGAACTCTCGACGTTTGGCTTTGAATTAATAGCCAGTCCATTTCGTTCCGCTTTAATTATCGCGGCTATTCGAATAACTTCGGTTGTGAGGTAAGATTTAAATGGTAAAACTCAACTATCCAATATAATTGTATTCCATGTCTGAAGAAAGGCTGAGGATTTAATGTAGTTTGCAAATACGTGCAGTGAAACAGCCAAAACACACACATAATTTAGGTTACTAGCACTGACTGTACCTAATTCAACTTTCAAATATAACAGATGGATAAAAACACCATAGTTACAAAATATCTTGAACATATAGAACTTTAATTAAAATCCTTGGTTATTTCTGAGAAAATAAAAGGTAAGAAAACAGTTGCAGATAAAGGGTACCTTGAAGTGGGGTGTTTTCTTACACGTTTGGTTTATCCGCACTTTGGTTTTTGAGTTGTGCTTCTTTTTTTAGTTTTATTTACGGACACTATCTGCTGTGATCTTTAGCGTCCCATTCTATATTGGGCGTGAAAGACTGATAATTTTGCTAAGAGGCCTCTTTATCAGGCTTGAGGTTCTAATACGTGCCGTAAATATGTGACAACGGGCCACCGGCTTTACTTCCCGTCCGAAGGAAGCCATGCTAAGGGCTTTTATGCTCGAAAATATCTATCGCCCTCCGCCGGGTTTGAACCCGCGACCTCGGGAACTAGAGTGGTAATGGTAACCACTACACCACGGAGGACGACTTTGAGCTATGCTGTTTATGTATGTATATATATATATATATATATGTATATATATATATATAACATGCAAGCGCACAGGCACACAAGCAGGGTTCAAAAACATGTACTTCCGGCGAAATACTGATATACCATTTTAGTATGGAATATCGAAGTTAAGCAGTAGAGAAAGAAAGAACGAATGTTTACTTAAGAAATTTAACGATACACGATAAGTGATGCGATATGCTTTATTTGCTGCTGATGAAGGTAAATTATAACTTTCTTCCATATGAAAAATAACGTATTCTCCCTTTACGACTTGAATTTATTTTGCTACATATGCCGCTCTTTCTAAAGCGGCTTTTATATCCTGGTCACAGGCGATTCGAATGACCATGCCCACTAAGGCGAGGTAAAATGGACTGGCTATCCGTTCAAATACGAACTTCTGAGTTCGAACCATAGCGACTGTGGTCAAACGTGGCTGTGATAAAGGATGGGGAGGGCCCATGTGAAATAATCGGTGTCACGGTACAGGCGAATGATGTCGGGGTTACATTTGACTGCAGCTTCATGAACGTTGCCTTTTGTTAAAAGTGCTACAATTGAAATACGAGTATCATTTCAAAAATCCTGCATACGGCGCAAGCGCGAGTTATGGTGGCGTGATCAAGTCGAAATTGATGTCAGTTGTGAGTCAGACTTTAGGCTTAATTGTTGTATATATATATATATATATATATATATATATATATATATATATATATATATATATATTTGCTGTTCGCGTGGCTGTGTCGTGAGTAATTCAGTTTTAAAATGGAAGCTGAAACCGAGTAAGGTCGGATTACACATAGTAATCAGCGTTCCTACATCAAAATTGAATCCCTGCGTGGAAAGAACCCAACTGAAATTTATAACGCTTTGAGAAAGGTGTGTGGGAATAGTATAGCGGACGTAGCACAATATCACGATGTCCTCGTTTCCGTGAAGGTCGGGTAAGCATTGAGGAACACCCAAGAAGTGGAAGGCCATCAACTGCAACAGGCTACACCTCTCAGATTATTGTTAATGATATTTCGAGAGAGGATCGATGAAAAACATGCAAGGAAATTGCATATGCGGCCAGAATGTCTGTCATTTTAGTTTATAGAATCATTAATGAAAACTTAAACATGAGAAAAGTTGCTGCCAGATGGGTTCCGCATGATCTGAGTGAAGAGCAGAAAGCAGGTCGCAGAAGAATCGCAGAAGAATTGCTTCAACGTTATCGAACAGAAGGAGAACAGTTTCTGAAAAAGGATTGTTGCACTCGATGAAATCTGGATACGAGATTCTGAGCCAGAACTACAGTATCAGTCGTCACGATGGAAAAGTTCCAACTCTCCACGAAAAAATTCCGCCGCCAACAACTAAAATTGAAACGATGATCTTTGCGTATGACATTAATGGAGTCATAGCTACAAATAGAGTGCCCCAGGGGCGTCTGTAATAGGCGCGTACTACAAGCTGTTTTTGCAAAATGCTTTGCGCCCGAAAATTTGTCAAAGAAGGCCTGACAGGCTTGCAGTTTTACACGACAATGCAAGACCGTATATTGACCTACCAGTGAGAGTAACGCTTGACAAATATGGATGGGAAATACTTCCCCACCCACTAGATTTTGATTTGTTTCCCAAATTGAAAGAACCACTGCGTGAAAAGTTTTGATACAGTTGATAAAGCTTCCAGTGAGGTGATCCGAGTATTCAGACAGCTCAACAATGAAGGACTGTCAGAATTTTCCAAAACGTTGGGAAGCTGTCGTAAGCAAGAATGGAGAATATAGAAGACCTGTAAAGGTATTTTGTAAACTAAATTTACTTTCCTTTTTTCCTTTACTTCTATCTTACAGTGTGCAGTGCTTTTGAAGTGACTCTCGTAATTTAATATTTCATGATAAAAGCTAGCTACATATAGTTTAATTTTGTTGTTAAATGTTACTATAACATAAAAAAATCTAATGTGTTACACTCACATGACTTTCTCTACTCTTATACAAACTATTTTTACAAACGCTTATTCTCCATATGCTTCATGTTAATCGAGATGTTATAGGTAATTTTCTTGTAGGTGCAAAGGGACTCTGGTAGGCTTTAAGCGATAGTTAAATCTTTTAAGCACTGGTTGCTATGTGGCGCATTCCATTCTCTTTGCATGTCCAGGATATCAAAAAAATTAATAACGAATTTGAGAAAAAGTATAAGTATTGGAAAATTTAAGGGGATAACAAACAATATTTCGAAAATGGTTCACTCGACAAAAATGTATATGACATAAATTCTGTATTTTAACGCATCTACATTTTTTGTTGGTAAAATTTTATCTCTTATGGTTTACCAGTTATGCAAAAGTCGTTCACAATGAAGAATACTTTTGGAGACATTCCCAGAAAATTCGAGATATACATTTCATTTGTCATGAAAATATCTTAAACATATGATATTTTAATCAAAATCTGTCGCGGTTACTTCGAGTTATCTTTTTTGCTGAGCGCCTGTTATTGTTTTACTATTTTGAATTTTGAGTTCTTTGTCCTCCGGCTAGCTATTATTACCCAGTCGAGCAAATCTCTTAAACAGGGCGTGTAAACGGAAAGGAGTTGTTACTAAAAGATAACACTGATAAAAGAATTTGTTTTTACACTTTTATTGCCGTCACACTTTATTAATTTCACAGATTTTACTTTTGATACACGCCAGACTGAAACTGTTGTATTTTCGAATGTAAATATTATCACTTATTTGCCGCACATTATTAATTCGAGTATTTTACATTTTTGTAACTAGCTTTACGACGCGAGAGATTCTGTAGAATTGCGCGACCTTTAACACGTGAATGATTCTATTAAACTGCGCGACGTGTAACCCGTGGATGATTCTGTTGAACTGAGCAATACTTCCAGCAATCGATAACAGGTCGCCCAGGTTTACCTGGGCGGAATGTAATCGTCACCGTACCTAGCCGCGTACGCGGCTTTACCTGTGCGATAAAGGAGGTTAAAAGAATATACACAAGCTTTCGATGTTTGTCAATCTGTCATGGGCGGGGTTTAGCTTTGTGCGCTACCATTGGCTGGGTCTCGGTGTTCCCTCATGGGCGGACTAGCGACCATGTGGTGACCAAGCCCAATGCTGCTTAACTTGGAAGACCGCTTGTGTGGTCGTCAAGTTAAGCAGGCCGGCAAAGCAAGATGGGAATGCTAGGTAATGGGATGGGGGTACTCAAGTTGGGAGCAATACTTGTCTCTGGCTTTAGCTTTTTATACTCCCTCACCCCGATATGCCTAAACATTATAACAGAGCTGCTATTGGTTAATAAAGCGCGCCAACTTTTGCGTCTATTTTTATATCCAATCAGAATTATGAACACATATGCTCTAGGGAAGACATTCCCTCCATTTCTAAAGAAAAGCGCGCTACTCTGACGTCATTTGCTTGTCTCTACTAATTAATAAACAACTCACCCCCTCGCTCACTGTTACCCGCTCCTATTGTCAGTTTCAGTGAGGCCGTGTAAACTTATTTCCTAACAATGCTTATAATTAACAAACATCTCAAATCATTGTCATACAATAATGTTAATTTACACTACTATCATTCTGGCATTTACAGTGTTGGGATATAAAATACTGCCACAAATCGTTAGAGCCATTTTTGAGAAAATTTAAAGTTTTCGAATAATGTTCAATGTAAAGGGTAATCTGGATTGGGGGGGTTTCTTGAAAACCTTCGTGTCGCATCTCTGGAATGCACTGAACCTAAATGCCAAGTTTGATGTTTATCCGACTGTTCGTTTCTGAGTTATGCTGTTCACAGACACACACACGGAAGTGTTTCCAAACATGCTTTATTTTTGGATTCAGGGGGTCTCAAAGCATGTATTTCCGGTGAAATCGCGGTATCGAATTTTTGGTTGGAATGCGATACTTCCCCTACTTACTATACGTAATAGAGAAACTAATAACGAAAACCACTATCAAATATTCTAAAACCTTGACTAAACATCCTTGTTGCCATTGTGAAAAACTATACAATGAGCGTTAAACCTCTATATTCATATATTCTATCTCTTGTAATTATGTATCATATTTTAAAGGAAGTAACGATTGCCATGTTCCCATATTTTAAATATACCTTTCTAATCCCTTTGACAAACACCCATTACTTGTCTGGTCGTGCGGTTTAAAGGATAAACTTCAATATATGGATTATGAATTATTAAAGAACGGCAATAAAACTGCTATATTCAAATGTCATTTCATTGCTGGCTTTGTTTGATCTAACGGCTAGGGACGCTGCCCTACATAGAACCGATAGTAATTACTGCGCGGCACACTTTGTGAACTTTAATTTGTTGAAAGCATAGGTATTTCTGTTTGTGTGTTTTATGTGAGCATGCCAAAAGCCTTTAGTAGCGTTCATGGCAGAGACCACAAAATATATTGCTTTTTAAATAAGTACGTTACTGTGGATCACCTGTTGGCGTCATCGAGCGAGGTACCTCCGCGATAACGTGTGAGACTCACATTCAAGAAGGTTCCAGGTTTGATTTCCATTGGGCCGGCCGCACTGACATGGGTTTCTTCGCGGTTTTACCTGGTTGATGGGCAATTCCTGGGGTGGTTTATACAGAATGGAAGGTGGCTTATGATCATAATTTTAAATTATGAAAGAGCACATTCTTTTGAGAGCTTTTCCATAAAACATTGTTTACATTAAGCTTTCCGTTTTTGAAATAATTACTATTTTATTTTCCGCAATATTGCAACGCAGCAAATTCAATAGATTTAGTTCACATTCAGCGGGTAGTTATAATTCTTCAGCTGCTGTTACAGCAACAAACATATAAACACAACGTGTGTACAAATAAACAGAAAACTACACATGATTGTAACGCAAAATAAATATCATACGGAATATGGAACTAAGGAGACATTTACAACATTACTCAAATTATTAATAGGAGCACTTAAAGGTGAATAAAAGCTTGAGAAAGTCAAGTTACAAGGTTATGCTTTCTTTCTTTGAGAATTAAGAAAAGTAATTGATTAAAACAAGACAAGAACAGAAAATCAATGAGAAGTTCTTTTTAATGTTTAAAGAAATTGTTCAAAATGCGCACCCGTCGCCAACACACATGCTTCATAACGTTTTCTTCCATTCTGTTGCGGTTTGCGACGTACACTACGTGATCAAAAGTATCTGGACACATGGCTGAAAATGACGTACGAGTTCGTGGCGCCCTCCATCAGTAATGCTGGAAGTCCATATGGTGTTGGCCCACCCTTAGCCCTGATGACAGCATTTACTCTCGCAGGCATACTTTCAATCAGGTGCTGGAAGGTTTCTTGGGGAATGGCAGCCCATTCTTCACGGAGTGCGGAACTGAGGAGAGGTATCGGTGTAGGTCGGTGAGGCCTGGCACGAAGTCGGCGTTCCAAAACGTCCCAAAGATGTTCTATAGGATTCAAGTCGGGCCAGTCCATTACAGGGATATTATTTTCGTGTAACCACTCCGCCACAGCCCGTGCAGTATGAACAGGTGACCGATCGTGTTGAAGGATGCATCGCCATTACTCTTGAACAGTGGGAAGCAAGAAGATGCTTAAAATATTAATGTAGGTCTGCGCTGTGATCGTGCCACGCAAAACAACAAGGGGTGCAAGACCCCTCCAGGAAAAACAGACCACACCATAACACTACCACCTCAGAATTTCACTGTTGGCACTACACACGCTGGCAGGTGACCTTCACCGGAGCATTCGCCATACCTACTCCCTGCAATCGGATCGCCACATTTTGTACTGTGATTCGTCACTCCACACAACGTTTTGCCAATGTTTAATGTTGACGCTCCTTACACCAAGCGAGACGTCATTTGGCATTTTCCTGCGTGATGTGTGGCTTATAAGCAGCCGCTCGACCAAGGATTCTCACCTCACGCCTAATTGTCATAGTACTTGGAGTGGATCGTGATGCAGTTTGGAATTCCTGTGTGATGGTCTGGATAGATGTCTACCTATTACTCTTTACGACCCTCTTCAAATGTCGGCGGTCTCTGTCGGTCAACAGACGTGGTCGGCCTGTACGCTTTTGTGCTGTACATGTCCCTTCACGTTTCCACTTCACTATGACATCAGAAACAGTGGACCTAGTGATGTTTAGGAGTGTGGAAATTTCGCGTATAGACTTTTGACACAAGTGACACCCAATTACCTGACCACATTCGAAGTCCGTGAGCTTCACGGAGCGTCCCATTTTACTCTTTCACGATGTCTAATGACTAATGAGGTCGCGGATGAGTACCAGGCAGTAGGTGGCAGCACCATGCACCTAAGATGAAAAGCGTATGTTTGTGGGGGTGATTACACAATGTATGTCCGGGTTATTCTTTTATTTCCACATCAGTCACTTCAGTAATGTGTAAACGAGTTTTCATATCGCTCCAAAGTAAAAAATCTATTGGATTTAGATCTGGCAATCTTCAAGGTGATCTTAATAGTTAATTCCGAACGATCCATCGTATTGTGTAAATGGCCACATACTGCTTTACTTATGTGCGAGATACACCGTTATGTAATAGCCACATATCATTTCTTGTTGTCAGAGGAACATCCTTAAGCAGAACTGGTAATGTTTCTTAAAGAAGCTTTAGAAAGATGGCTCCTGTTAAAACCCGAAGAAGAATCTATGGACCGATTAATGTGTTTCCTATGATTCCTGCTGAAACATTTACAGAAAATCTGTGCTGAATGCTATCTTATCCTATTGTATGGGGATTGTCGTAAGCCTGGGTGAGTGCATTATGGTAATTAGTTACTCCATTTCTGGCAAACGTTGCTTCAGCCATTGCAAGAATTTTAAGGGGAAGGTCCCCTCCTTGTTGAAGTAGCCATTCGGAAAAGCTATCCTTGGCGCCTGCTTCAGGAAGACACTTTGAGACATGCTGAGGGCGTAGTAATTCTCTAAATGCTCTCAAAACAGTCCAATGGAATACGCCGATGGTGCTAGCTGTACCACGGTTACTGCCTCTAGAATCTTCTTCCACCAAGTGAAAGATTTCTTCTTCTTGTGGAACGTTTCTTTGACCAACTCATTCAACATGAGGAGATACGCTTCTCTTTGACAGATGAAAGCAAATGTCCTATGATGTGGTCCTCGTCTATTTGGTAATCTTTCTTGATAAATTCTTAGCTGCCGCATTACGATGTGTTTCACCGTAAATGAGTAGCATTTCAGGATACTTGGCATTAATAAGATGAGCCATTTCGTAACTTAATTCGAAAACAAGCCATAAGCTCAATAAACAACAGCTGAAGTGCGTTTCTTTCGATCTTACGGTGTTGTCACGTTGTGTAGTTTCGTGGCTAATAGTGTGGGTTCAACTGAAACAAATTTCTAAAGCTTATAATATAAGGGTGCGAATTGTTTTAATTAAAAAGTATTTAAACTTGCAGAAAATATTTATTTTTCAATCTCCTCTAAGAAATGTTTGAGTTACAAACCGTCTTCCTGTTCAGGGATGATCATGGGTCGCCTTGTAATGTCGCGATTATTCCTGTCCCCCATTTGCTTATGTTTAAGGGTCGAAGGATCAGGTGAGGCGTATGACAGTGGAGTTTGCTTTGAGGAACTGGCGTTCAGTGTGTGTTGGCGCGCAGAGACACCTCTCTGTAAGGATAGGTAGGCGTAAGTGTGAGGTCCTTATTGTGCTCAAATCCTCCTCCGCTTTCCGATAACCATTATTTATTAGCGTCCGTCCATATACAAACACGAAACGAAAAATACACCAACCGCTGCAAGCATGGAGTGGGGATAATATGCAAGTATTTGAAGAAAATTTGTCGAAATATTCAAATTTGGTTGAAATCTGAACAGTTTAAACATGGAGCTTCGTATAAAATTTCAATTTTCTTAGCAAACCACTGCAAATACGCATTTACATTTTACACACAAGGGTTTGAAAAACATTGGTTAACACATTGAAATTTAGTTGAAATCGCCTCAAAGTTACCGGTAGTAAAGGTTAAGAATCTACGAATCAAGGCTGCAGTTGAATAGGTACTTCTGAACCGAAGTTAAGGCCTTGAAAACTTTGCTATATAAAAAAGCATTGCAGTTAAATATACACGTAATTGGCTTAAAGACTTGGGAAGAAATAAATACGCTGTTATTATTTATATTTAACTGTTTAATGCCATTAGTAGCAGAATAGGAGTGGCCGAAACGCTGTTAACATATTTGTAGACTCTTTTTCCAAACGATTTCTGTGTGGTGTAATGTCTTGTCCGTTCGCTTGTCATGTAGAGGATGCGGGTTCAGTTCCATATTTGATAATATTATCCTAAACTATCCATAAATGGCTTAAACGTATTTATAATGTGTAAGCACAACTGGACTGAAGGACGTAACTTCGAATTTTTGCTTTTCTCTACCATTTACTTAGTAAGTAGAGGAAGTTTTATACATAAAGTCAATATAAATATTTCATCGGAAATACATATTTTGAGGCCTCTAAACAAAAGCGAACATTTTAGGAAAGGCCCATGTTCTTGGGTGTGTGTGTGTGTATGAGTCTCGTAACTAAAAAAAGAAACGTCGGATGATTGCTAAAGTTGGTATTTCAGTTAAGTATGTTTAAAAATGTGACACGAGGATTTGCAAGAAAATTCTGCACACTCCAAAACACCCCTTACATGGCACATTAGGTAAACCTTTTTTTTCTTAAAAATGACTTAAGGATTTTGAATAAAATACCATATATTAAATATATGTACACGATAAATAAAATATATGCCTTGAATTTCCTGAGAATAGCCTATGAAGTCCTCTTTATTCAAAAGGAATTTTGTAAAATTTTCTATAAGTGCTAAGCCATAAGATATAACATACAAAAACTATAGATTTCTTTAAAAAAAACACTATTTCAAGTAACTGTTCTGTGGCATCAACCATTTCCAAGACATCCGTTGTTATTGTTATGAATTTTTCCATACTTTGTCATTTCATTTTTGAAACACTATCAACCTTCATTTGTTTCTCGCGATGCTATGGAAAGAACACGGATTTTGAAGGGTATTATTGTAGTTGTATTTGAATGTCTCACTGTTGGAAAGCCAATTTGAAGAAGTTGTATTATATTGTATTGTTGGGGAGGCAAAATTGATGAAGTAATGCCCCTCGTATGGTACAAAATTTCCTGTGTCCTTTGCCCCAAGTTTACTTTCTGGTGGCCTTCGCCCCAAGTATAGGAATCAACTTTGTATTTTGTTTCTTTAAATATTATATATATTTAGATTTGCCTCGGCTGCGTCAGTATTAATTTGTAGAAACATGTATTTCTTAACGGGGGGTGGTACGACTGAAGAATGTAGGCTTACACAAATTATAATTTTTTACTTCACTCCTTTTGTTAATCCTTCACACGATTAAACAACAGTTCACTGATATAGAGAGCTGTGAGATTATTTATTAACTACTTGAACTTTTTAACACGTAAACTTTATAATATTCTCGTCTCACACTGAATACTTATTAAACTTCTTCAGTATATAGCGACCAGTTTTAACACATTTGACTATCACTGTTGACTTTGTACATATAACCAGATGTGCAATAAAACGATTTATGCAAACGTTTATTTTAAAGTATATAAAAGAAAAGTTTTGCAATAATAGTTTTTAGATGATATATAAGAATAAACGATAGTGGGTAGAGAAAGTCAAGCGTTATAACACATTGGTATTTTAAATATATTGAGATTTTTAAAAATCTCATACTCATCCCAAAATGCCAAACTTTTACTTTCTCTATCTGCCTATAGTAATTAGGGGAAATATTGTATTCTGCACAACAATTGATACCGAGATTTCAACACACGTTATTATGGAACCACCTCATTCCAGGCTGCTAAAATGAAACCAAATCTATGAGATCTACTAAAAATGATTGCACTTCGAAAAATAGGTGTAATAATCTGAGGGTGTCATTGGAAATTTCAAAATGGGATGGTGGGGTTGCGGATGGAACCTTAAATTCCAATAAAACGTGGTTTTAAACCTCCCCTCAATAACCACATTGCCATTTCTTTATTTCAGTTAAATTAAGCTATTGATTTGTTTGAATTGGTGTGCCCTGCCCATCCCAAACATGTTTGTAACTGTACTAATGGATGTTGTGTCACCGGCTTGGATACAATGCTTGTTGCGGCTAACAACATAAACCCGCAGGGAAGTTTTGCTCGATTCAATGCAGTTTTCAAAGTGCAGATACATTAATTAACACAGCGCGTACATTTCCCTTAAAGGTCCACAAATCGATAAAATCATCGTTTGCAACATAAGTTTCCATTGTGTTTGGAAATGTAATAGCCCTTAGCCTTGCCGTTGTTTACGCACCAGGTACACTAAAGTTTTGTTGAGGCGACAGGGAAGCCTTAAGGGGTATTACGGGATGATTAATGAGAGTTAAACTCTTGTTCTGCTGCACGATTAAGGAAAAGCTTTCTCGCAAAGTAAATTGTGATATATAGTCAGCATATATAAGGTAGTATAAGCAACAAGTGACGTATACGGATTTGAGAAGTGCCAGGACAAAATGTTGAAGTAGTCGAGTTGATGAGCAATGGCTTACAGCGTCTCGCCTTCAGATATATTTGTGTTTCTCGGCGAATTAAAGAACGGTTGTGCTGTATGGCATATGATCTCTGCTGCGAAGAAAATATTGCATCTTTCGACGTGCAGAGATGTTATTTATCCGCTTTGAATGCATAACATTATACAGAGGGACATACATTATTGGTGATAATTAACTTTACTACAAAAATATGATGTGTTACACTCACATGAGTTTCTCTATTCTTGTACAAATTATTTTTACAAACGCGTATTCTCCATATGCTTCAAGTTAACCGAGATATCGAGATGTTAATCTTGTTGCTAATTTTCTTGTAGATGCAAGGGGAATTGGTAGGCTTTAAGCGATAGTCAAATCTTTTAAGAGCTGGTTGTTATGTGGAGTATTCCATTCCCTTTGCATTACCAGGACAAAAAAAATGAATAACGAATTCCCATTTGAGAAAAAGTATTGGAAAACTTAAGGGAATAACAAGCAATATCTCGAAAATGATTCACTCAACAAAAAATGTATATGACATAAATTGTGTATTTTAACGCGATCTACATTTTTTGTATAGAAACATTTTGTCTATATCTTATGGTTTACCAGTTGTGCAAAAGTCGTTCACAATGAAGAATACTTTTGGAGCCATTCCCAGAAAATTCGAGATATACATTTCATTTATCTGAAAATATCTTAAACATATGATATTTTAATCAAAATCTTTAGAGCCATTTTTGAGAAAATTAATTTTTTCGAAAATGTTCCATGTAAAGGGTAATCTGGGTTGGAGGGATTTTCTTGAAACCCTTCGTGTCGCATCTCTGGAAGATACTGAACCTAAATACCACGTGCTTATCCGACTGTTCATTAATGAGTTATGCTGTTCACAGACACACACACACACACACACACACACAGAGACATGTTTCCAAAAATGTTTTTTTGGGCTCAAGGGGTCTCAAAACATATTTCCGGTGAAATCTCGGTATCGAATTTTTGGGTGGAATACAATACTTCCCCTACTTACTATACGTAGTAGAGAAAGTAAAAGAAGTTAGTAAACTTGAGGAGCATAACTCAAAAATTAGAAGTCGGTTAAATACGAAACTTGGTATTTAATTTTGACGCAGTAATTTGTATCACAAATTATGTAAATGTCAGAGTGATTGTAGTGTGAATATGCATTGTTGTGTGACATTGATTTGAGATGTTTGTTGATTGTAATTATTGTCGAGAAGTGGGTTTATACTGCCTTACTGAAACTGACAATAATAGCGTGCAATAATGTAGCGAGGGGGTGAGCTGTTTATCATTATTAGAGACGAGCAAATGACGTCAGAGTGGCGTGTTTTTCTTAGAATTTGCTAGAACATTTTTCCCAGAGCATATGTTTTCGTAATTTTCATTGGATATAAATATAGACGCTAATGTTGGCGCGTTTTATTAACCAATAGCAGCTCGGTTATAATCTTTTGGCATATTGGGGCGAGGAAGTATAAATTCAGTGTCAGAATCAAGTTTCACGTAGTTCAACGGAGGCATTCATGGAGTATGCATCGCACACAGTTCAAGGTTACGCGTCGCAAAGTTATGAAAAATCTCTTGTGTCGTAAACTTAATTACACAAAAAGTTGAAGTACGCGAATTAATAATGGGCAGTAAAGAAGTTATTATAACAGTTTCAGTTTGGCGAGTGTCAAGATTAATAGGTGAAAGTGAACAATGTGTTACGACAATAAAAGTGTAAAACAAATTCTTTTATCAGTGTTATCTTTGGATAAAAACTCCTTTCCGTTTACACACCTGTATAAGATAAGTGCTTGACCGAGAAATCATAGCTAGCCGGTGGACAGTGAACCCAAAATTAAATACAATAACAGGCGCTCAGTAAAAGATAACACGAAGGGACCGCGACAAATTGTATTCCATACGTGCGGCAAATAAACAGTAGCATTTTCAATTACAAACATTAATAATACCACTACATATTGTTCCCACATATTTGGCTACCACAACGTGGGGCTAACAAATAAATAACATTAAAACTACCACAATTTCAAGATCTACCATGGGTGTGGCATGGCGATTTTGAAGAAAATAATTCTAACCTATACTATCATTTACATGGAAAAATTTTCGAAGTTTCTGATTTTCTCAGAAATGGCTTTGATGATTTTGTTTAAAATACAATATCGCTAAACTATTTTCATGAAAAAATGAAATGTATATTTTATTTTCTATGAATAGTTTGTTATTTCTGAACGAGTTTTGTATAGTAGGTTCACGTAAGTGATAAATAAAATCTTACTATACCAAAAATATAGATATCATTAAGGAAGACGATTTATTGCAAATAATTGTTTTTCTGTGGTTAAGCATTTCTAGATATTCCTTGCTTTTTGTTTGAATTATTATCAGATACACGAGCTTTTCAAGTGGTAAGTCGCTATTCATATTTTTCTGGTGGTCATGCAATGAGAATGAGTTTACTAGGCATCACAAGCGATGGATTTGACACTTGCAGAAGCCTGCTATATGCCCTTGTACCTGCAACGAAACGTGTAACAAAACCATTTATGCAAATGCTTTTCTCGATTGACATGAAGCAAACAGAATGAACAGCTTTTGTAGGATTAGTTTGTAGAAGAGTAAAGAAAGTCATGCGAGGCAGGATTTTTAACATTTAAATGATTTCAGTCTAATTATATAATATAAATTCAATAACAGCCCACCTTAAAGCAATATGTGATTAATATAATATATAAAATGTATGTAACAGTCATTGTATTAATGTTTATATTATTATGTACATGTTTAATAATGTTATGTGACTGTATTAAGTAATTTAACAATATAGGTGTTAGGATAACAGAGGCCGAAAGTTGCCAACAATGAGGTAACAATGAGGTAACCTTGAGGCAGTAATGAATTGGAAAGTTTAATAATGCTACTAGTAATTCTTGGAGCACTAATAATGTAATTTTTGAGACAGTTTATAAATAGCCAAACAACAACCAGAAAACCTGAAAGTTAAATAAAAGTATTCTATTGGAGTAGGATTAGCCAATCAGAGACTTGAAATAGATGAAATTTGCAAATTCAGGCAGTAGAAATAAATAAATTGAGTTTTATTTATGGACGTTCTTTAACTACTATGGTCCTTAGCGTTCCATTCTATATTGGGCGTGAAAGATCGATAATTTTGCTCAGAGGCCTCTTTATCAGGCTTGAGGTTCTTTTACGTGCCGTAAATCTACGACACGGGACCACCGGCTTTACTTCCCTTTCGAAAGAAGCCATGCTAAGTATTTTTACGCCCGAAAAAAATCCATCGGCCTCCGCCGGGTTTGAACCCGCGACCTTGGGAACTAGAGGCTAACACGTTACCACTAGTTCTCGGAGGACGACTAGGCGGTAGAAGTCAGTTGCTAGAAGGCAACGTACCTGAGCAGTTTGTTCGTTCGCTCGGCACGTATTCAGTGTGAGACGAAAATTAATTACGGCGAGAATATTATAAAATTTCCGTGTTAAAAAAGATGCAAGTAATTAATAAATAATCTCACAGCTCTCTATATCAGTGAAGTGTTATTTAATAGTGTGAAGGATTAATACAAGGAGAGAAGTAAAAATGATAATTTGTGTAAGCCTACATTCTTTAGCCGCATCACCCCCTGTAAACAGACACATGTTTCTACAAATTAATACTGACGCAGCCGAGGCAAACATATATATATATATATAATATTTCAAGAAACATAAAATACAAAGTTGATTTCTAATCGTTGCGGCGAAGACCACCGGAAAGTGAACATTGGGGCGAAGGCCACCGGAAACTGTGTACCATACTTGGGGCAGTTACTTCATAAAGTTTGGCTCCCCAACAGTGGAACTACAGTACAATACAACACCTATTCTTTCTCACATGTGAATGTAACATATCACATTTTTTTAAAAATTGAAGTTTTACTTTTAAATCTTCGTATTTTCATGCCAGTAACAGAACAAAGTTCCCAATAATTTTGAAAAAAAAAACAACACGCATATGCATGCTTCGTATAATAGCCAACTTTAAAGTTTGCTCTTGAACGCAAGAGTTAACTTATCTAACACAATTCAATACAATGACATTCAATGTTATTAATATTCGTAAAATTGAATTATTAACACCACTATTGGTTTATGCGAGGTGTAATAGAGTTACAGTGTTAAATTAAGCATTGATACGGGAATTATTGACTTGTATGATTCATAATTTTATAAAGACATGATAGGTAGGTAGACAAATAATTGCAATATATAATTTTCATATGCTAAAATCAATGTATAATGTAAGGAGGAGTTAGTTCTGCCAGTGAATAAGGAACCATTACGAGGCAAATTATTGTTGGGGCAAATCAATTAGAAGTCTAAGTAGTTAAGGTGATTAGGTGTTCTGGCGAACTCAGTCCATAAGAAATCCATTAGCTCAAGGTTCAGGTAATTAAGAAATCAGAAAGTTGTGTGAAAATGCACGTATACCAGTTCTGAAAGTTAGAAAGGGAAGAGTTTAGCAAGTCAAAGAGTAAAAGTTGTTTCTCAGATGCGCTTAAGATTTGGTAATTTATAACGTAGGAACTTTGGTGGGATAGTCGTGAAGTAGGCCGGACTTAAGTTGATAAAACGTGTTTTTCTAAAATTAGGGTTGTCTTACAGTATATTATATTATACAGAAGTGCTTTACTGCAATTGATTAGTTCATCAGTCCATAGGGACTAAAGACTGCGCTCGGGCTTTCACATATTGGTGGTAACCACAAGGGAATTCGCCGTTCAGCATTTTAGCGATTCACGGCAACTTACGTTCCTTGTAGTTTTTACGGAAACAAGTCCTTTAAAACCGTAAAGTTCTTGATACTTCGAAGCGCGAAAATATAATATTTCAAGTTTCTCGTGCTAAGATTCAGAAACAGTTTAATTCTTTGTCCTCAAACTGTCGGAAACTCGCTTCAAATACTCGTGTGTTGGCTTTCATTATGTTCATCAGTCAATTTAACTGGTGTTGTCTATTCTCACACCCATTCACGCGCACTCTCAGAGAAAGATCTCATTGCTCACCACTGTAGCAGCCGGCAACGACGGAGATGTTGGCAACGGTATAAGAAGTGTCTCACATAGCGATGCATCGTCAGTATGTAAGGGGGGACCCTGAGCACTCGTGGTACTTCTGACATTACCAGAAGTACGCTGGACCAAACATTCGAGCCCCTCCCGATGGGGAGTTGTTCGGATTGGGTTGGACTCGGCGGGGCAGTGGTTCCCGATACCCATGGGAGATTGGGTAAGCCTGGCTGGTTTTCCGCCCAGCCGAGGTTGTGAGATCCCCTGAAGTTCTCCGACACCAATCAGGAGTGAGAGTTGGTGTTTGGTAGTCGCCCTTTTCGGGATGACGCGCCTAAGTGGCGTATCCACTTTCATTCTCGCATGCAGGGGGCCTTTTTAAGAAATAAAAGGTATTGGTCCCATGGAAAACCCCCAAGGTTGAAGTGACCAGCCTTGAGCTTAGGAGGGAGACTTGGGCTTCGGCACTTATCCTGGTAGAACTTTCGAGCACGGTTGTCTATTCCTTGCCACCAAACCACGATACACAATTTATGTTTTCAGGTCATTGAGGTTCTCTGGTCAATAACTGCAAAATTAAATGGCAAAAATAAATTTTACTGTTGGCATTTGATATTGGTACCGTAAGGATTGAGGAGGTATCTCAGAAAATCCATGAAACATATACATTTATTTGTAATTCATTTTAACATATGCAAATTTTGTGTTTATCTCTCAAATAAAGGCTTTGGCGAGAAAAAGAGAAATTCGTGAAAACTATCACAAATTTTACGCGTTTAACGTTAATGATAATGGTAATATAATAATAATAATACTAAAAAAACACGGATCTGATCATACATTAAGATATTTAAAACAGTATCGTAATTACCTATTTTACCACGATGAGGATAACGGAAAATTTTCACAATGAAATAACTACTGGAAATAATGTAATTTCTACTGTATGCTTTAACAAGGCTCCATACTCAACTATTCATCGACCATCGACTACCGGTTCGAGATATGGTCGAATTAGAGTCGCTATTGTCTCACTAGTAGAGAGACACATATTTAAATCTGTTTTTGCTTTAGCAGACTGAGCTTAGTTAGTAATTATATAAATGTAATTCTGTGTGACTGGTTAATGTTGCTATCACGTTTGGTCAAATACCCTTTGTACATGTTGTGACGCAGCGACTATAGCCCAAGGTTATTGAGAGGTTGGAGCCAGACAGTCGGAGATAAAGAAAAATGTAGGTATCGTTCTCACTTGGTGTAAACAGCAGAAGCGCTATCGGCAGTTAACCAGAATCTTCTGGAAGTTTCCCCCGGCTCCATAACGTGTGTCCAGATAGCTCTAGAACGTTCGTAGAGCGTTTTCGCGAGAGGAGTCAATAATTGAGTTGGGCGATGAGTGAGTAGGTGAGTTGGTGAAGACTGCTGTGAAGTTCAGCGAGTGCTACTGCGAAGTGAGAGATTGTAGAAGTCTTGTGTTCGATTCCCCAGCGAGTAAACCGTCCGGAAGAAGATGCTAGGCCGTGCGTATTTCGTTACGTGCTACATCACAAAGATAGTGAAGTGACGAGGAAATGTGCTTGTTCACATTAGTGAAGTGACAATATGGAAACTAAGTGAATGACATTGGGAACTTAGAGAAGTGGAAGTTGAAAAACTGGACAGGATCACAGTATTGATTCCATTTGTTGATGCTTAAATATAAGGCATATATCTTTTTTCTTTCATTCTTTTTTTTAGTGTGCTTCAGGACTAAATCATCGTGATGATATATACGATTAATAAGACTAATATGAATAATATGTCTATCACAAAATTAGGATAGACAGCATAAATATCAAATAACACGACGAGTGGTTTACATACAATTATTACAACTATATTCCTTATTAAATGTTTATCTCGGATATTGCTTATACATTTTTCATCCAGCCGTCACTTTGGTTTCGAAGCAGCTGCTTGATATTCACATTTTGTTGATATAAGAAGACTAACATGAGAGGTCAAATATTAATTTTAATATAAATTGTTCCGGTATGTGTAATTACTTTAAGGAATAAGTAATGGAACGTGTATTTTAAGAAAGGTTTTTGAAGTTTTAGTAAAATTTGGACTTAATTTGAAGTAGGATACAAAGAACCTTAGGTTCATTAGGTTTATTTAAACTGTATTAGCTGTGCGACCAGTGCGTAAAGAGTAGTTTAAGCTTACAAGCTGCACTTGCTTAGTTACTTACTGTTCTCAAATTGGTTGCCTTTAGCGGCCAGACACACACCACGACGGCAAATGCTTGCTTGAACAGTTTTGGTTAATATAATTTGACAAACGTTCTTCTTGTCGCGGTTCGGAAAGTATGCTGATTTCAGCGCAGGTACTCACCTGCCTTCTTGTGATCTCTGGTTCAAAGTCCTCCGGTTATTCTCTTGTGCTGGGTAATTCTGGAAATTAAGCATTTTTTTCCTATCGATTTATCTCAGGAGTGGTGAAGGTGATGATATAACCACGTGTTTGGTTCTTAGCTGGTCTTTATTCCAGATGTAAAAAGTAAAAGCTGTTAGCAAAGTTTATGCGAGCTAACTCATTGTCATCACACGATATCCCCCCTCTCACCCTTCACTCAATGTTCAGCGTCTCCCGATATAAGAACCAGCTTAAGAACAATGCCACAAGGGAAGCTGGTTTCCATTTTTGTATGAAAATGTCCCCTTTTTTATTAAAAGGTTGATCAGCAGTTTCATGTTTTATAAACCAGGCGGAATACAAGATACATAAAGTGACACAAAATACAAAAGTGCCATAAAATAAATAGAAAATGAGAAAATTAGGACAGATCCTGTCGTGCTTCTGAAATGATAAGGTCCGCCCGAAGAGAAATAATAATAAGGATGGAAATAATAATAATAATAATAATAATAATAATAATAATAATAATAATAATAATAATAATATGAAGGACTAGGAAAGGGGGGGGAATAAAAACATAAGGACGGAGATTAAGTAAAGAACACACTAATAATAAAATTAACTTAAATAAAATAAGCCAGATGAAAATCAAATGTATGAAACCGCGTATTTCAGAGCGAGGAGAGACTAGCAAAAACTGTAAAAATGGCAACCGTTTCACAAACAAACAAGCAAAGACATTAGCGAGCACTTAAGCTACATAGAATTTGCGAAACCCACAGGAAACGAATACAACAGACAGGAAGTCAGATGCAGTCAACCGCACAGAAAAGGTAATCAGGCGGAAATAAAACGGTAATGTTAGACGCTGTGAAGGTCAAACCAATGGGAAGCGGCGTAAAACTTAGAAAAGTGACCAACGAGAAGTTAGAAAAATCACGTGAATAGTAAAAAGGAGGAATGAAACTAGAAAATAGGCGGAGAATAGATAAATTATCTAGGAGGCAGAAGAGTTTGAGACAGGGGGTAACATGGATCACTTCGTGTCGAACTGTGGGTGAGACTTCATGTCGGGGCAGAATATATGTGAAAGTTAGTGTCAAGTTAGTGTGCGGAAAGGCGTGTAGAAATGAATAAATTCCGGTCGACAAAAATAATAACTTTATATTTTTCGCAGTAAGAAGGGAAATAGAAAGGGGGGAAGCACGTACATGGGAGCTGGGAATGATAGGCGGAATTAAGTTGTGTGATGGGGATTCGGTAAAAGGAACGCAGTGTGAATCATCGCAATAAACGGGCCAGTGAAGGAGAAATGCGAGTGTTATTAACCTCCTATCCACACTCCCTGAGATAAGATCTCATATCCAACCATTCACCCTCCTTAATTATACCCGCTACACTTCTCTATAACATAATGACCGTAGTTGACATGAGTCCAAGCTAAAGTTAAACTGCCATCAGATTGTTGTCAGGAGGTAAGAGCAGGTCTTGCATTAGGCGATTGAGGATTCTGTTGGGGACGGTGGTCCGACGACCAAGAGAAAATACGATTGCACTGGGAACTGATGGTAACTTAGAAAAGAATGTCTGCGCTTGGTGACGGATGAACTACGCAATGGTAAACAGACTGATTTTTCTGTGAAGTTATGCACTACGCACGAACAGTTACGTTCTCAAGACCTTGTTTTGAAGAGACTGAAGTCTCTTGAGTACACCAGACGCAGCTCCACCCCAGACCGGATAGGCGTAGGTCGGGTCAATGCAGTGTAGAGCAAAATAGTGCTTTCACTTCTCATGGACGACTTCCTGTTGATCAATGGACAGAGTTTAGATAGTCTAACATATGCAAGACTTAGGTTTAGCTTAAGTTTAACATTCACATGGACTCTCCATATCAGACAACGGCCAAAATGCACTCCCGGATATTTCACAGTGTCATCTGGGCGTTTCCAGGATATCGCTACGCTGTCTGTGGTGAGGAGTGGTGACGGTCCAGGTCCACGGAGAGTAAAGATCATAGCTTTGCAGTTAGACTGGTTAAGCACAAGCAGCGTTACCAATTTAGCTATTTTATGGCTAAATCTAGCATTTTTACAGTAGCGTTTAGCCATATAAAATCGTAAAATGCTTATAGCCTGAAATATAGCCTATTTAACAAAATCCTTAGGCAAAATCTAGCCTAAATAGCATAATTTCATCTGCGCTTTAGCTATGCAAAAGGAATAAATGGTTAGGGTGAATCCCCAATACCTGAACAGTTGTATTATGTTCCTACGAGTCATGAGTCGTGGCAGGTCATCAAAATGTGTACTAATCATAAGGCCGACTTTCTGGAGTATGCGCTCAAAATCTGTGATTTTTGACACACGGAATTGGTCAGTTTTTACATATTTTACCTAAAGAATTTCAGTAAACTTCATATCTCAATATCAGATATATTTAACGTACGGTGTTGGTGCTTAGCAAAAATATGCCTTATTCGATTACAATTTTATATTAAATAAATTACTCTTTTAAAGTATTTAAATATTATATAATTATCTAATATTATGATGTTTAGAATCTCTTAATGGGGTTCAACTTCTGCAAACAAAATATGGATAGTTTTAGATGTCAGTTATATCTAGCTTTTTGGTTAAATAATGCTGTTTTAAAGATAGCATCTAGCCATTATTTGCGAGAAAGTGTTGGCAACACTGAGCACAAGACAGAAGTGGAACCAGTAGATGAGGAGAATGCTCTGACGCGCACATTCGCGCCAATAATTGTAAACAACTGTTTTGATTGGTGTTTTACATATCGTTGTATGAGAGTTCAATCGGTCGTATTTCTGCTGTCACGCTTGTGGTGTCACGTTTGGGAATTCCATGCATCTCTGTGATTATATTATTTATATTCTTTTGAGCATATTGATTTTGAGTTGAGTGTTTCACCACAGAATCTACGGGGATTTCTGCGCATGCTGCTGTAATTTCTTGACAAAGAGCCTTCAGTGTATGTAGTTTACTGTGATAAATGGCAACCTTCAGGATCCCGCAAAAGATAAAAGTCCGGAGGTGTTAAATCTGGTGAACGTGCTGGGAGATTTAATGCTGCTCTTCGTTCCTACTCAGTGTGTGTGCAGATTCTTGTCCCGTAAAACCCACACGTGATAATGTGGGAGTGCCCAGCATTGTTGGTAGAAACACTCAGCGTTTCCACAAAGTTCAAGTATAACTGGGAAAATTGATGTGCTTAGCATTTAACGGTTTTGTTGCGTCAATTGACTGTACCTACAAAGAAGAAGAATCCTATTAAACCCTTAGATCACGCCTACACCGGACATCTGTTAAGATTGAATTCGGCCTACACATAGCTTCCGGCCTTCACATAGCTTCTCAAATGCATCGTGATGCTGATTGGCCAAAAAATTCACACCCAGATGGGTGGCTCAAACCTACGCAATTTAGTACCAGAGAACCAGCTGAGAACCAGAGAACCACGCTCCAATACCTGCAATAGTGAATGAAAAATATATTATTAATGTTAATATGTCAAACTTTAAGATATTGTAACAAATGAGAATACTAGTTACTACGAAACACACTTTATTTACCACTTAGTCACTCAGCAAGCACAAGGTTGCACTAGTCAATTTTGGAACACACTCGAAACACACAAAAAAAAAACTAATCCGTCGAATCACAACTCACAATTGAATATCACTGGCACTATCAACTTTTCACTTCGTAGCTTCTTAACTAAGAGAACTAAACTTTCCTGGCAAGACAAGTCTCTTTATATAGGCATCGCATACAAAGCGAACTTTCTAGGAGCGGAACCTACTCGAAACGGCCCAAAGGAATCCTCTAGTGCGGGGAGGTGTTTCATAATGGGCTATTGTTCCGCACGCCTATTGTTCTGGAGGGGATCGTCTATTAATCCCACACGCGGCCAAATAGACGAGCCGAGAGGCGCTGGCACCGCCGGACCATAGGTAACTTTGTGTGCGGTAGGTAACTTTTTACTTTTGGTTAAAACAATATTCTAACCAAAATTGTTAGCCGTTTCAAAGAAAATAAACGAAATAACGAAACATTTTCCGTTGAAGGGGTAATTTAGGTTGGAGGTTCTGTGGAAACACAGAAACAAGTATTCATCTTCCTCAGAGGTGAAATTAAAGACTCTTCCTGAAACTAATGTAAGATTTTAGTGCGCAGAGACCTGAAATATACTTTTTCTATGGTTCAAATATTTTTTTTTTTTGGCCTCGTTAATATCACAAAGTCAATTCTTATTAGAAGCTATTTCTAGGTGAATCGTCATAATGATTTACACAATGTGAATAGAAAATCCACCTTTTATAAGAATAGCTTCAGTGTTATCAGTGAATGTTGAATGAATGTTACGTTTTTTTTCTTCCGAATATAATCTTTTAAGTTCTCTTCAGTATCGACGCTATAACGGTTTTAATACATTTACGCAAGAGGAATGAAATTGACGTATAATAAAGAAGCACCCGTTATAAAATTTTAATCAAAATAAAACGCAACGCTCTACGCAAGATACTTTAGTGATCACCAGTAAAACCAGATGTAAAATCATTAGTTACCTTTCAGAAAAGTGTTTCTGGGTTATGAAAAAGTAATATCTTTCCCCAGCGGTTCTTACTTGCCTTCCGGTTCCTTGCTTCATTTCTTTATGATTTTCATGAACACTGCTTTTTCTTTCTGTTTAAAACCATTATTCTATTATTTATAAACCTTTTTCTGCACAAAAGTTCTGAAAATATCACATTTAATACTCCACTTTGATTCTTTACTACGCGTATATAAGAAGAGTCACTAGTCAGTTCGCTAAGACTAGTATGAAAATAAGAGTATTCTTTCATTTATTCATTAAATTTCTTTTTCCTTTCTTCTTTACTGCACTTCTATAGTAGGTAATGAAGTATTACATTCATCCAGAAATTAGATGACCAGATATCACAGTAATTGTACATTTTAAGTTTCCTGAACACTGAAAGGTTACATTTTGGTGGCTTTCTCTACCAATTCCACTATTCTATTATTCTATCTGCTTCTTAATTGAAATAAATGTTTGCAGAAATATATTTATTACGTATTTCGTTGAACGTACAAGAGGGATATATTATTGAAGAGACTAAAATATTTAACAAGCGGATCACTATGCACTTGAAAAAAAATCTGATGTGTTACACTCACATGACTTTCTCTACTCTTGTACAAACTATTTTTATAAATGCTTATTCTCCATATGCTTCATATTAATCGAGATATCGAGATGTCAATCTTATTGCTAATTTTATTGTAGATGCAAGGGGAATATCGTAGGTTTTAAGCGACAGTCAAATATTTTAAGAGCTGGTTGCTATGTGGTGCATTACATTCTCTTTGCATTACCAGGACAAAAAAAATGAATAGCGAATTTGAGAAAAAGTATAACTATTGGAAAATTTAAGGGAATAACAAGCAATATCTCGCAAACGGTTCACTTAACAAAAGAAATGTATATGACATAAATTGTGTATTTTAACGCGATCTACATTTTTCGTGTAGTAACATTTTGTTTATCTATTATGGTTTACCAGTTATGCAAAAGTCGCTCACAATAAAGAATACTTTTGGAGATGTTCCCAGGAAATTCAAGATATACATTTTATTTGTCATAAAAATATCTTAAATATATGATATTTTAATCAAAATCGTTAGAGCCATTTTTGAGAAAATTAAAATTTTCGAAAAATGTTCCATGTAAAGAGTACTCTGGGATGGAGGAATTTTCTTGAAAACCTTCGTGTCGCATCCTTGGAAGATACTGAACCCAAATACCAAGTTTGGTGTTTATCCGACTGTTCGTTTCTGAGTTATGCTGTTCAGACACACACACACAGACACACACACACGGACATGTTTCCAAAAATGCTTTTTTTGGATTCAGGGGGTATCAAAACATGTATTTCCGGTGAAATCTCGGTATCGAATTTTTGGGTGGAATACAATACTTCCCCTACTTACTATACGTAGTAGAGAAAGTAAAAAAGTATTGGAAAACTCCAACCACTGACAATGAATAACTCAGAAATGGTAAACATTAAAATCAATATTTGACATAAATTCTGTGTTATAACAAGATTTACATTATTCTGTGCAGTAAGATTGTCTATTCCTTACGATTCACAAGTTGTGTAATGTGTAGTAAACTGGTCTATATTTAACACAACCCATACCATAATTTTATCGAGAGGAGTAAATCTTAATGGTCTAATATTAAGAAGAAATTAGGAGAAATTACCAAAAGAGGAAAGTACCTTTATACATTTCATTCTATAAATTCTGAGTTACGTGTAAACACATAAGACAAAAAGTTTAACAATTAAGCATAACCGTTGAAATGGATTAACGATTGAAAAGAAAAGTAAACGATACTTGCAATAAAAGTTCGTAAAATTTGTTAATAATTAACATTTGCTTACTTGATGCTCAAAATTAAGATTTAAAATTCTGAGACAATTCTTTGTAATACAAACATTTAAAGTTTTAGAAAACATTAAGGCCTTGCTTCGCTGACACACGTAGTACATATGCATTTCCTTCGCAAAGTACAAATCACATTTACATGATTTTTAATCGTAGGACTAATCTGGTTTCCATAAGGGACCAAGAGATTTGAATAACATTGGTTAAATAAATCCAGTCATAAAAACAAACACGCTGTTTTTGGAAGATAACTCGTCCTTGAATCCAAATCCCATCTCGGAATTTGTGTATCTGCCTTAGTTTTCATGTGATAATCGTTTTTGTAAATGCTTACGTCAGCGTATGTATTATACAGGGCTTCGAAACTACTCGTTCAAATTAATACAGGTGGTAGAAAACATCAAAACAAATATACGAGGGATGTTTGTAAAATATGGTCCGTTATGCAATAAAATAAGAACTACAAAACATTTTGGTTACCTCATTATTTTATTCCATGGTGTATACCATAAGTTTTCTTTCCACATAGTTTTCACAGTCAATTAAATTCTCATTCTGGTGAGGAATAAATTTTATAGACTCTTCTTAACAGAAGTTCGCCGCCAATCCATAAAGGAATTGTATAGTTTCTGAGATGCATTTTCTTGTCTAAGATTCCGTGCCAGAAGAAACTCTGTTATTGGAATCGTTGGTTTCAGGAAGGGGATTCAAATTGGTGATCCGGAAGTCAGATCTTTTATCACAGAGTAGCTCCAAGAAAACAATTGCGAATCTGCAAGTTAGTGTGATGTTAGTCAAACAGACAACTCATTATTTATGTCCTTCAAAAAGCTTTCGTACATGTCCCGCAAATTTATTCCTAAGAGATTCCCACAGCTTATTTACAATACAGAAAAATTTTACTCCAGAAACAGCCACACGTTTACTAGATGGATTGGCGGCGGAAGTCTCTGACGAGGTCCTAAAAATAATTATGCTACGATAAGACAAATGCTCTAAATGCATTGATAACTGGTATAAAATTAGTGTAAGGTTTGAAGGCTTGAGTAAAAAATAACTATCGAAAAATTTTTAGTAGCTAGTAATTTATTGCAAACCGTACCTTACTTTTAAATTACCCCTCGTATTTCGATAAGGAACATATGATTCCTGACCGCAATTTCCGATGCTAGGGATGATTTACACAGAAGGTAGTTTAGCATGCTAATTACAGCAGTGGCAGTCACAGCAACTGCTCGAATGCGCGACCATTGGCCTGTATGCACGCAGGACATCGTCTGATCATTGAATGTTGTGTCTGTCCGAAGACTTCTGGCAGTCCGCAATGGTACCAGCAGCGACGACAATTCTAGCGACGAGGTCTTTTTCTGCTTCCACATCGGTTTCAAACACCAGCTGCTTCATATGCCCTCGAGGGAAGAAAATAAGACTAAATGAACATCAAAGAAATATAAAATTGAAGCAAATAGATAAATCAGCAGTGGCCAACCATTTTTGGAACAGTAACCATGATATAGAACAAGAGATAAAATTACTAAAATACATACGGATCCCTTAACACTTAGAAATTTGGGAAAAGATTTTCATTCATCTCAACATTAAGAATGCTTTGAATTTTGGAATTCCGCCTTCAGACCATTTAATGCAGTTGATCCAATCAGGCTACAAGAGAGAAAATAGAAGTTCCCAACCTTCACCACAGATGGCAACAAATCCAACACCAAGAGTTTCCAGTTCTTCACAACAGAATGTAGACCAATCAGACTACAAGACAAAGGAAAGAAGAGAGATGAGTTCCCAACCGTCACTACAGATGGCAACGACATTACCAGTTACCAATTTTTCACAACAGAGAGCAGAAGAAACGTCTAATGAAATATTTCTTGGGGTTAGGGGAAAGGAAGAGCCGTTTTGTCGGAATCAGCTGAAGATGGGAGAAACATAGCTCCCGAAAGCGCTCCTTAGTTAACATATAGCGCCTATGTGATGAGAATTAACATATAACGACTCAAGTTTAAATTATCATAAATTACCAGACACATGAGTTCAGGAGAACTGGGTGGTCAGGCCACAGGACCACCTCGGCCGATACATCGATTCACGAAGTGACTCTCAGACGATTCCTCACAGCAATGCTGAAATGGGCTGGCGCTCTAACGTGCTTGAAGTACATCCTTTGCCTAACATTCAAGGTACATCCTCCAGCAGTTCTGGCAACACATGTTCCACGAAGATGCGATAGCTCCGTCCGTTGAGGTGGAATGGAAGAATGTATGGTCCAATCAACCTAACAAGAGAATACCGTGTTTCCAAGCAGACCTTAGGGCCAACCGTTCGTACACAGAACAGGTTTGAAGGTCAGTACACATTTCCAACAGCTTACGTCAGCACCACTCACAAACAGTTCCCTAACATTACAAGTTGACTTCAGAGACAATATATTCCTTATAGAAATATATTTGTTTTGATGTTCTCTACTACCTGTATTAATTTGAAAGAGTAATTTCGGAGCATTCTGTATGTATCTGGTAAAAGGAGAACAAAACATCTGTGTTAGCATACAAATTAATCAAAGAAATGAGCAACATAAGAATACAGAATAGTGAATTAACACATGTAAAAATATTTTCTGTGTTAGTACAAAACAGTGAATAAACACACCGATTTCTAGCGATACTTTCCTCGGGAACGTCTCTTCGTAGGGTCTAGCAGTAGTCGGACAACACTGCGGTACTCCAATTGCCTTGGTAGTACTTTTCCATTTGAGAAATGTCCGGGTGGAACTCTTCTCCATGTTCATCACTAACGACACCAATGTTATCCGGAAGAAGTCCATCTGGTCTTTCAAGAAATGTATCTTAAGAGACATGTTACATCCCATACGGTGGTATGATCTCGATAGCTCTTATATAGTATCGCGACAGTTCTCTGCCTTATGGTTGCCTAACACTCATGAAAGACCTATGCCATTTTTTCAACATCGCTCAACATATCAAGGAAGTGTTCATCAGTCATTAATTACCTAATCCGCGGCCCTAAGCATTCCCACCTTAATTTTTGCTTCACTGATCCTTGGGAACTTATCTCGCAAATACATAAACTCTTGTGATGTTTTGCCCATAGCTTTCACGAAGTTTTTTTACCCAATTTAACATGCAGTGGACGTACATACACATTTTTGGGTCAACAAGAGGAGTCTTCACCACATTCTTCTCTCTAGGCAGCAATTCTTTCCGAGCAGGCCATTTCTTACCAGAATAGGTTATTTTCTGTCTCTGCTGTCCCATTCGCATATAAAGTAGCAGTACGTTGTGTATCCGAGCTGCAAACCTAGCAGAATTTGAGGCAGTATTTTAACACTTGAATAATTTCAATTGTATTATACATGTAATTTCAATAACAGCCCGCCTTAAAACAATATGTATGTAATAATTTATAAAATGTATGTAACAGTCATTGCAAATGCTTATATTATTGTAAACATGTTCAAAAATGTTATGTGAATGCAGTATTTAATTTAACAATGTAATAGCTGTGAGAATAATAAATTTAACGTTGCTAACAATGAGGTAACAATGAGGTAACCTTGAGGCAATAATGAGTTTGAGAGTTGGAATGCTACTAGTCATTATTAGAGCAAACGATAATGTAAATTCTGTGACAGTTTAAAATTAGCCAATCAACAGCTAGAAAAAGCTTTAGTAAAATGCAGATATTCTATTGGACTAGGATTAGCCAATCAGAGTCTTGAAATACAAAGATTTAAAAGTTTATACGGTTGAAATATGCACAGTTGCTGGCGAACCTTGGTAGTGACCGGATGGGAGATGTGTTCTCTAAAGAAATATTACGTATTCGTGTGTAACGAAAATTGGTATACGTGATAAAAAAAAGTACAAATTTTAAATTAAAGAATCTCACAGCTCTTAATAACAGTGTAGTGCTATTTAATTTGTACCAAGGATTAATAAAAAGAAGTGAATTTAAAACTGAAAATCTGTGTAAGCCTATATTATTGTCGTACCACGCCCTGATTAAGAGAAACATGTCTCTTAAGTAAGACTGACACAGCCTTGGCAAACATAAACATAAATACTGTCTATTAGAAGCAGTTTAATAACAAAGTTAATATAATAGTATTTTAAAACTTGGAGAGTAACAACAACAACCTACTTCAAATTAACGCCCAAAGCGTGGTGCAAATAAAAACGGTAAAACTTCTACAACAATATACTACAACAGTTGAAGCACAACACCTTTCTCAAGTTGGCACATCCTACTTCAAATTGGTACCCATACGTGAAGCAGTTAAAGCAAAGTAACTATAATATACGTTCTCAAACTGCAACAACCTTAAGACCTTCACATATATGCCATTTGTATTTCTTATATTGTATACGACTGAACAGCAGTTTAGAGTTCTCATATCCCTCCTTGATGTTAACTGCATGAGCAATAGGAACGGAAGGAAATATGTTCCTATTGTGGAGAAGTACTCCTTTCAGACTAAGTTTGCTAGAATCTATGAACAAGCGCCAAACGATTACACTGAAATCATAGCCAAGAGTCTGCATAACGGATTCGATGTCATTACAAAAAACCATATCTTCCTTGGAGAAATATTCAGAAAAATATTCTGATGTGTTACATTCACATAACTTTCTCTACTCTTGTACAAACTATTTTTACAAACGCTTATTCTCCTAATGCTTCATGTTAATCGAGATGTTAATCTTATTGCTAATTTTCTTGTAGATACAAGGGGAATATGGTAGGTTTTAAGCGTTAGTTAAATATTTTAACCGCTGGTTGCTATGTGGCGTATTCCTTCTCTTTGCATGTCCAGGACATAAAAAAGATGAATAACGAATTTGAGAAAAAGTATAAACATTGGAAAATTTAAGGGAATAGCAAGCAATATCTCGAAAATAGTTCACTCACAAAGAAATGTATATGACATAAGTTGTGTATTTTAACGCCATCTACATTTTTTGTGTAGTAAAATTTTGTCTATCTCTTATGGTTTACCAGTTATGCAAAAGTCGTTCACAATGAAGAATACTTTTGGAGACATTCCCTGCAAATCCGAGATATACATTTCATTTGTCATGAAAATATCTTAAACATATGATATTTTAATCAAAATCGTTAGTCATTTTTGAGAAGATTAAAATTTTCGAAAAATCTTCCATGTATGGGGTGGAGGGATTTTCTTGAAAGCCTTCCTGTCGCATCTCTGGAAGATACTGAACCTAAATACCAAGTTTGATGTTTATCCGACTGTTCGTTTCTGAGTTATGCTGTTCACAGACACGCAGACACACACAGACACACACACGGACATGTTTCCAAAAGTGCTTTTTTGGATTCAGGGGGTCTCAAAACATGTATTTCCGTTGAAATCTCGGTATATAATTTTTGGGTGGAATATAATACCTCCCCTAATTACTATACGTAGTAGAGAAAGTAGAAAGAGCATGTCGGTCACGATAAACACTCACTTTCGTATCAGGAAGCATATTTATTTAGTATCCCTTCTTTTAACCGTGAAGCTAGAAGCTCAGCTTGTTGCTTCAATAAATTTAAATCATGAATAAGATCATGGGTCCCTTGAATAAAAACAAGTGTCTCTTGATTCACAGGGGACTTGAAATGTCGGATCGGCATGCATATCTCCTTCTCTGTGAGGCAGTATTTTAATACCCGAATAATTTCAATTGTATTTTCATAATAAGTAAATTATGAAGTTAACCAATGACAAGTTCTCGGATAGCCTTATTGCTATCCCCTTGAGATCTCGGACAGGTGATATCAATGCCAAACCTTTGGCTGTCTTGATTTAGATCATAGCCTTTCGGCGACTGGAGAAAGGTAGAGGTTGGAGAAATCGGCACAGTTGTGTAGAATTATGCAAAATTTATTGCTAACGAAGAGAACTTTAGAGGCTATTCACATAACACTCAATATATACATTTTATTTTTCATGCAAATATCTTAAACATACAGTACTTTATTAAAATCAATGGAATCATTTTTGAGCATTTTCCCATGTGAAGGGTCGCTTACGATGGGGAATTTTCATGAAATATTCCTATCGTATTCTAGGTTTAAGATATTTGCATGACGAATAAAAATGTATTTTGAATTTTATGAGAATAGCAAGTGAGGCTTTCTTTATTTTGAGTGACTGTGTATAAGTGGTAAATAGGAAGCAAGAAAAAATAGATATATCTCATTAAAGCATACAATTTATGTGAGATATTTAAACGTTTTTCAAGTGCTAACTCGCTGTTCGTTTTTTCTATTATGGTCATGCAAAGAGTAGGGAATTTTTAAAGCAATTGCAGCGACACACTTTTTAAAAACCTGACTCTTTTAACTTTACTGTATAGCTTCTTATGACTACAACGAAATGTGTAAATGAAAACTTACCTTGATTAACAAGAAGTAGATAGAAGAATAAGCTTAAGGACAGTATGTAGAAGAGTGAGTAGAAAAATTCATGTAATGCAACACGTCAGACTTGTTAACGTATCCTCCTGTTGTGAAACCAGTAGATGCTTATTGGTTCACAACAATAGCCAGATTATTCACCATATTATTGGAGAGACAGTTCCAATCTTGTTTTATTGTAGACCATTGTCCCCCTACGACCCCAACCTGCGCGCGCGCATGTTAGACCGACACAGAATGCACGTGAGCTTCGTTATATGCCCAACATGTATACCAAGAACACGTTTGGTATACTAGCCTGATTCTGCTTTCAGGAGAAATTCTATTCTTGGGATATTTTTATAACAGAATAATACTAACATGGATGGCCAATCCCTCTCTCTGCGGCAGGTTAATCGAAAGGTCGCAGTTCCGAATTCTGTTTCGTGCTTGGTTGGATCTGAATGCTTTGGTCCATTATCCACATTGTTTGTGTTCCGGCAGTCATGCGTGACTGCGATCAAGCTGCCATTGAGTCCCGTCATTGTCTACGAGTCTTCTGTTCAATCTCTTGTATGTACTACAGTTACTACTGCTGTTAATGTTAATACTTTTATTCCCTCATTTCTATCTTGTTAAACCTTACGGGGTTTGTACCACTCACATGAGCTCCACATTGTCTATAGGTTAGGCTTTATATTTCATTCGTGCCGCAAATGGGAGATAATGACCAATCACGTTTAAAGGAATGTTGTTTTTGAACCAATCACGGCCATGATTTTACGCAAGGTTTATCGAAATATCTTTATAACCTCTGAGAAGGTATTGTTTCACGTATGCAAGCCAAGTTGAGAAACGTTTCTTGCTGCCACGTATGGAAATTCAGTTTGAAGTAGTTGGTTTGTTACGTTATTTGCACCACGCTTTGGGCATCAATTTGAAGTAGTTTGTATTGAAGCAGTTGTATTATATTTCGACTGTTGGGGAGCCGAATTTGTAGCAGTTGCAACCGCACGTATAGTAAACAGTTTCCGGTAGCCTTCGCCCCAAATGTACTTTCAGGTGGCCTTTGCACCAAGTTTAAAAATAAAATTACTGTTTCTTTAAATATTATGTTTATGTTTGCCTCGGCTGCGTCAGTCTTATTGTTAGAGACATGGAAGTCTTGGCAGGGTTGTGATGCGACTAAGAATGTAGGCTTACACAGATTTTAAGTTTTAATTCACTCCTTTTTATTAATCCTTGATAAAAATTAAATGGCACTTCACTGATATTGAGAGCTGTGAAATTCTTTTATTTAATACTTGCACTTTTTAACACGTATACTACGTAATTAATTTCTCGAGGACACATCTCGCGTCTAGTTATGAGGACTGTCTAGAAGCAACACGTCGGGTTATGAGCACTGTTTGGAGGCAACTGAATTAATTTCAACCGTCTAAACTTGTAAATTTCTGTATTTCAAGTCTCTGATTGGGTAATCCTACTCCAATAGAATACCTGCATTTAACTAAAGCTTTTTCTGGTTCTTGATTGGCTATTTTTAAACTGTCTCAAAATTTACATTATTGCTGCTCTAATAATGACTAGTAGCATTTAAACTTTCTTACTCATTATTGCCTCAAGGTTATCTCATTGTTAGCAACGTTTAACTTATTATTCTCACACCTCCTACATTATTAAATTACGTAATATATTCACATAACATTATTGAACATGTATACAATAATATAAACATATGCATTGACTGTTGCATACATTTTACAAATTGGAATTAATTGTTCTTCCACACAAGCCTTTTTACCTTTCCATTTTACAAATTATTACATACACATATTGCTTCAAGGTGTGCTGTTATTGAATTTACATATTATATAATTAGACTGAAATTATTTAAGTATTAAAAATACTGCCTCACCTCCTCCTTTTTGCTTTCTCTGCTACGTATAGTAAGTAGGGGAATTATTGTATTCCATCCAAAAATTCGATATCGAGATTTTGCCGCAAATATATGTTTTGAAGCAGTATTTTTATAGCTTAAATATCGTTCAAATTATATAATATAAAATATAATAAAATCCCGCCTTAAAGCAATATGTGTACGTAATTATATATACATTGTATGTTGCGGTCATTGTATTATGTTTATTTTATTATGATGTATATGTATAATAATGTTATGTGAATGTATTACATAGTTTAACAATGTAGGAGCTGTGAGAATAGAAGCAAGCTGCCTTTCATAGCAAACAGAATTACAAAGTACAAGCCGAAAGTTGTTAACAATGAGGTAACTCGAGACAACAATAAATCAGAAAGTTGAATAAGGCTACTAATAGTTCTTCAAACAATAATAATGTAATATTTAAAACAATTGATAAATAGCCAATCAAAAACTAGAAAAGCTAAAAATTCAATGAAGATATTCTATTGGAGTAGGATTAGCCAATCAGAGACTTGAAATAGAGCAAATGTACAAATTCAAGCGGCAGACGCTACAAGACAGCGTACGCAAGCAGTTAGATTTGGTACGTGTTCAGTGTGAGACATGAAAATTCATTGCTGTGAGAATAATATTAAGTTTACGTGTTAAAATAGTACACTTAATAATATCACAGCTCTACAGTAGGATTCATCAATGAAGTGTTATTTAATCCTTTGATGGATTAATAAAAAGTACAATACAAAATTATAATTTGTGTAAGCCTTGTTCTTTAGCCGCATCAGTCCTGCTAAGAGATACGTGTTCTGCAAATTACTACTGACGCAGCCGAGGCATGCATATATAATATTTAAATAAACATTAAAGTACAAAGTTGATTTTTAAACGTGGGGCGAAGGCCACCGGAAAAGTAAACGTGGGGCGATGGCCACCGGAAAGTTTGTACCGTACGTGGGGGTGAAAACTACAAGAAACATATCACCCGCAAATTAGTGCCTAAAAGGTGCAACCCCAACAATAAACAATTTCAAATTTAGCTTCCATACGTGGGGCAACAACACCAGCTTCAGTTTTGAGGCTCTCTGAATAAAAACAAAATTAGAAAAAGGTTTGCCTGTGTATGTGTGAACAGCGTAACTCAAAAACGAAAAGTCGTATCAACACCAAACCTGATTAAGCGATAAACGTTTTCCGGGCTCTGTGGCCGTGGTCTGATTGGGATTCTTCCCTCTTATCTTTGAGGCAGTATTTTTAACACTAAAGCGATTTTACTCAAATTATATGATATGTAAATTCAATAACAGCCCGCCTTAAAGCAATATGTGTATGTAACAATATATAAAAAGTGTATATTACAGTCGTTGTAAATGTTTATATTATAGTATACATGTTCAATTATGTTATGTGAATGTATTACGTAATTTAATAATATAGGAGCTGTGAGAATAATAGGTTAAAAGTTGCTAACAATGAGGTAACAATGACGCAATAATGAGTAAGAATGTTTAATAATGCTACTAGTCATTACTGGAGCAACAATAATATAATTTTTGTGACAGTTTATAAAATAGCCAATCAGCATACAGAAAAAAGCTTAAGTTAAATAAAAGTATTCTATTGGATTAGGAATAGCCAATCAGAGACTTGAAATACAGAAATTTACAAATTTAAGCGGTAGAAACCAAGTCAGTTGCTTGTAGACAGCGCTCATAACTGGACGTGTTGGTTGTAGACAGTGTTCCTGACGTGAGATGCGTCCTCGAGAAATTTAATACGTATTCGTGTGAGGCGAAAATAGTTTACGTGTTAAAAAGTTCAAGCAATTAATTAAAAAAATCTCACAGCTCTCTATATATCAGTGAAGTGTTATTTAAATTGTGTCAAGAATTAATAAACAGGAGTGAATTAAAAACTATAATCTGTGTAAGCTTACATTCTTCAGGCGCACCGCTCCCTGCTGAGACATTCATGTCTCTAAAAATAAATACTGACGCAGCCGAGGCAAACATAAATATATAATATTTAAAGAAACATTCTTTTGGGGGGGGGAAAGGCCACCGGAAAGTACATTCGGGGCGACGGCTATCGGAAACTTTTTACCATATGTGCGGTTGCTACTACTTCAAGTTCGGCTCCCCAAGAGTTGAAATATAATATACCTTCTTCAAATTAACTTTCCATACGTGCAGCAAAAAACCTTCATCTTCCCAGACGTTTTGTCTGCGACTAAGGTAGACATCTTCAGTGGAAGCTCAACGTATCCTTCTTGATAACTAGGCAACGACACGTTAGGCAATGACAATGTGGGGTATGAACTCTTGAGTCTTCTTTTGCTTGAGTTGCCAGGTGGCGCCTTTGTCTTATACCGAGGTTACATACTGAAGTTACCTAACTCTTGTCCCTGGATCTTTACCTGTGTGGTTAAATAACTTTGGAGAGTTCTTTCTTAAGATATGTAGGTGTTCTTAAGATAAAGCCTACACGTTTGGTCTTTCTGATCATTTCCCTTTTCGGTGTTCGTCTCTGAAGTATTTAATATTTCATGGTACACTGTGGACAGTCAGAGTTGGTCTTAATTTGTTATTGTTATTTGAGGGCAAATTTTAATGGAATATTTGCATTTTTAATGTGTTTTGTTGTTCTGATTTATGCCATTTGAAGAAGGCAGTTTTGTTGGTGGAGTTTGCACCATGTATGGAAAGCCGATATGAAGTTGTTTGTATTGAAGGAGTTGAGTTATATTTCAACTGTTGGGGGAGCCGAACTTGTAGTAGTTGCAACCGCACGTATGGTAAACAGTTTCCGGTAGTCTTCCCCCAAATGTACTTTCAGGAGGCCTTTGCCCCAATTTTAAAAAAATATTAACTTTGTAATTTGACTCTTTTCTTTAAATATTATATTTATGTTTGCCTCGGCTGCGTCAGTATTATTGTTAGAGACACGTTTCTCTTAGCAGGTTGTGATGCGACAAGAATGCAGGCTTACACAGACCATAATTCCACCTCACCCCCCTCATCAATGCCTGACACGACCCAAATAACACCTCACTGACATAGAGAGAATGTGTTTATTAAATATTTGCACTTTTTAATACGTAAACTATTTTTCGTCTCGCACCAATACGTATTATACTTCTTTCGAGGACACTTTTTTGCGTCTGGTTAGTAACGCTGTTTGCAGGCAACTGACTTCTAAATTTGTAAATGCTTCTCCTTTTCACTTTCTGATTGGCTAATCCTACTACAATAGAATACCTTAATTTTACTAAAGCTTTTTCTGGTTGTTGATTGGCTATTTTATAAACTGTCACAAAATTTACATTATTGTTGTTCCAATAATGATTAGTAGCATTTAAACTTTCAAATTGCCTCAAGGTTACCTCATTGTTAACAACTTTTAACTTATTATTCCCACAGCTCCTAAATCATTAAATTAGGTAATATATTCACATAACATTATTACACATGTGTACAATAATATAAACATATACAATGACTGTAATATACACTTATTATATATTGTTAAATACACATATTACTTTAAGACGGGCTGTTATTGAACTTATATTTTATATACTTAGACTAAAATCATTTAAGTGTTTAAAAATACTACCTCACATTTTACGCTTGGTCGTGTAAGGGCGTTGTTAAACAGATTCTTGTCTTCTCAGACAGCCAGGCTACACTTAAGGCTCTAAGTAGTCATAACATAACATCAAGACTGATTTTAAACTGCTTAAACATGCTCAAAAGCTTGGCAGAACAAAATGAAATTCAACTCAATCTGGGTGCCGGGTCATAGCGGCATAGAGGGAAATGAAAAATCTGATAAGTTTGTAAGACAAGGAGCAGCTTTATTTTACTGGGCCAGAGCCGGAATAGGAATATATAGGGATATTCTATATATTTAGCAAGAGAGGCTATAAGAACTGGCCCAAACTAGAATCATAAAATCTGGCTTAAAACTCCAGGAAACAAACGTGGTAAACTATTTATTAGAAAACCATGTAAGAAAAGAACTATAAACTTGCTTAAATTAAACAGACTTAAGCTGAGAACAATCACAAGACGTGTTCCAATGAAAAAGAATTTTAACACAGTGGTAGTGTTTTAGGATAATTTAGATTACAATTGTGAAGCAGCCCAGCACATTGTTTGTTCCTGTGAGGGTTTTGCTCTCGGGAGATATATTGGTTTTGGGGAAACGTGTTTAGAACCAGAAGAATTTGAAACCTGAGACAGTATTTTTAACACTTGGATAATTTCAATTAAATTATATAGTATGTAAATTCAATAACAGCCCGCCTTGAAGCAATATGTATGTAATAATTTGTAAACAAAATGTATGTAACAGTCAATGCATATGCTTATATTATTGTAAAAATGTTTAATAATGTTATGTGAATGCATTACGTAATTTAATAATGTAAGAACTGTAAGAATAATAAGTTTAACGTTGCTAACAATGAGGTAACCTTGAGGCAATAATGAGTTTGAGAGTTTGAATGCTACTAGTCATGATTAGGGCAGCAATAATGTAAACTTTGTGACAGTTTAAAATTAGCCGATCAATAGCCAGAAAAAGCTTTAGTAAAATGCAGGTATTCTATTGGACTAGGATTAGCCAATCAGAGACTTGAAATACAGAAGTTTACGGGTTTGGACGGTTGAAATATGTTCTGTTGCCTGCAGACCTTGATAGTGGCCGGATGGAAGATGCGTTCTCTAGAGAAATATTACGTATTCGTGTGAAACGAAAATTATGTATATGCGTTAAAAAGTGCAAGTATTAAATAAAAGAATCTCACTGCTCCTAATATCAGTAAGTGCCATTTAATTCCTGTCAAGATTAATAAAAAGAAGTGAATTTAAAGCTTAAAATCTGTGTAAGCCTACATTTTTGTCGCACCACACCCTGATTAAGAGAAGCGTGTCTCTAAAGTAATACTGACGCAGCCGAGGCAAACATAAACATAAATACTATCTATAGGAGCAGTTTAATAACAAAGTTAATGTTTTTTTAAACTTGGCGCGTAACAACAAAAATACATATTCAAAAAAACGGCCTTTCATACGTAGCAGCATATTACGTAACAAACAATCTTCTTCAAATTGACGTCCAAACGTGGAGCTGAATAAATAAATAAACAACGAAACGAACAACGTAAAGAACAATACCATCTAAAATTGGCACCCATACGTGGGGCAGTTATACTAAAGCAACTACATTCTCAAACCACGTCTGTTATGAGACTGCATTCCTAGGTAACGGGTGCAAAGCATAATGAATTGGCTTTAAAAGGATACAGCTAGCACAACAAGCCCAAGGCTGAAGTGCATCCGGAGCAATGATGGAAATCTGTACCGTATAAGACAAGACAAGGCTGTTGTTAAATTTGTTAGGTAATGACTTATAAGCATTTTTGTGATGATGGTGAATTGAATTAATGGCTGTGTATGCTGCTACTAGTGAATGGATTTTGAGAATACTTCTAATTTTATAGGGGACAGTTATGTACAGGGTTATTCAAAAAGAAGGAACAGACTTTAAACATTTATTCATAATGAACGACAATAGATGGCGACAAATGCGATACATCACTGAATAGAGAAAAGTTCAACATTTTATTTGATGTGTTCAAAATGAACACCACTTGTTATGCGAGGAGACCAGCACTTTTCCTTTTGCATAGGCAACCATCTTCTACAAATTTATTGTATCAATTGTACATTTTTTTGTTGAACTTACAACGAAATGTTATTGGCCGTATAAGCTGTTGCAGAGTCTTGATGAAAAAAGAAAAAATTAGGTTCCCTGGCTGCTAATTCTCTAAACAAGGGGGCAAAATTATATTCACATATGTACGGGCTACAACTGTTGACTTGAAAAAAAAATTGGCGAGTGATGGATAGTTTCCTAAAGAGGTGTGAAAAATGTATGGACAACGACGGTGGCCAGTTTCAGCATCTGCTTTCATAAAGTTGGTAAGTAAAGCCTTTAAAAGTAGTTCTAAAAATACTGTATAGTTTCATCCGCGCCTTTCTACGATAGCGGCAGACGGCAACGAGCGCCGAGGACGCGGGCAGGAAAAACGCCTTACAGTTTTTTGGCTCTCTCTGTATAAACCACGTGGATGGAGAAATATAGGACAAACACAAAGAAGATGGATAAAAACAGTTACTTAACACTGCAAGACTGAAATCTTGTGAGTTGTCTTCACTATAAATTGTAAGTAGATTTTAGAGTTTTAATGTACACTAACCACTTGGTCATCTATCCCGCTTAGTATGATTTTGAACCAGGCTTAAAGAGTAATAAAACTCGAACTTGGACCTAGCCCACCTACAGTGCGTTCCTTATATGCCGGGCCCGGATCACGTGTATGCGTGCTCCGCGTACTGCCTATTACACTGGGTTTCCGTTATAAAACTTCCGCGTTACTTACTTATGAGTGATATTAAGTGCAATAGAATGAGTGCTAACGTTGTTATAACGTTCACGTAGTGTATTTCAATGCCTGGTTTAGCTCCTGTGGATCCTTAATTTTATTTCCTTAATATTTTTTCCGAAATTTCTTTTTACTCATCCATTAAGTATGTTATATTTATCAATATTTTCTTCAATATCCACTTTATTTTCGCTGACTGATATATTAGTTCTTAAGGATTTAAACGTTGCCACTTTATCCGATTACCTTTCTCTCTATTACTATTTTAATTCTCATTTATTTTCCGCCCCCTTGGTCATAACTTTAGTTTTCTCTCTTGATATAGTATTTGTTTTAGTATTTCATCAATTTTAATACTGATTTTCTGATAGCAGTATCTGATTATCCGCAAACAAAATTGTTTCAATTTACTTTCATCTATTCTTAATCCCTTTGGTTTTCTGGTGCTTTTCCATTCTTCTGTTGGTCTGTCCAGATACAAGTTAAATAGCATGGGTGACAACCTGCACCCTTGACGGAATCCTGCTGTAGCTTTTAAAATGTTCTTACCATTATTTTTATTTTGTATTACTGTATCAATCAAATTAAAAGATATCCTTTATTTGTTTTTAGACAATTTTTTTTCCTTGACCGGATAACCGCCCAATGCACAACCTCCATCCTGAAGAGCTGGGTTCATTTTTAAAGTACCTTCTGGTAGGGGAGGTATGGGCATTCTTGACCCCGTTGTCACCGCGTGTCAAGCAATCTCCACCCCTCCCCTTCTCGTTTGCCGTTTGCAACACACAAGGAATATTCTAGTTCAGTGGTGGAACACTGCCTGACGCAATTACAAGCTGCATTCCACAAGAATTGATAAGAATGGGCTCTCATATTTTGTAGCATACAAAGATGCTGCAAAGTACTGTATGTGTATGCATGTATTATGTACTCGCATATATTATATAGTAAATTGTATGTTTTAAAGAGATCTAAATTTTTGTGCAGTACGTTTTGGTCGATTTAACGCTTACCAGTTACACAAGATGATACAGAATTCCTTCCGAATGAAGAGCACTTCACAGGCTATTCCCAGAAAGTTGAAGATTAGCAGTTTATTTGCCATCTAAATATCTTTGGTACATGCTATATTAGTCGAAATTGTTAAGGGCATGTTTTAGAAAATAAAAAAGAATTGGAAAAATGTTCCGTAGAAAGGAAAGTTTGGGATGGGGGATTTTCTTGAAAATCTTCGTGTCGCGTTTTTGGAAGATACTGAACTTAAATACCAAGTTTAGTAATTATCCAAGATTTCCTCTTTTAGTTATGCTGTTCACAGACACACACGGAAATGTTTTATTTTCTATTTAGGGGGCCTCAAACTTGTAATTTCGATGAAAACTTGGTAGGTATTCAATTTTGGGTCGAATGCAACACCTTCTCAACTGCTAAGTATGTAGTAGAGAAAGTAAAAAGCATGGTGTATTCCTGGCTCGAATTAGCAAACCAACAACTTTAATTAAGCAAGATATTTATTTACTGTAAAACTGTAAGCATTGATATTGCTTGTTCATTTTTTCTGAAGTTTATAAGCGATATTACATTTATTTGCTCAGTTTGATAACAAGTATGAGATATTTTTAGTTTCAAACCATTATTGTCTGAATAATGAATAAAACACTTGATTTTGCTTTCTCGTTTGATGCATATCTTGAATTTTAATAAATAGGTATTTCTAGTTCCTTAAAATTAAGAAACGCATTAAGACTGGTTCACAACCGCCCGAGAACGGTAACCAGAACGGAAACGTGAACGGGAAGCAATACACCGTACAATAAATTGGATCACAACAGCACGGTAGAGAGAACGGGATGCATATCGATGATCATCTCGACCACAAAGTGAAAGTTAATTTTGGGCATTGGGATTTCATTTGTTTTTAACTGACCAATGATGTTTTTACTTTCTCTACTACGTATAGTAAGTAGGGGAAGTGTTGTATTCCACCCAAAAATTCGATACCGAGATTTCACCACAAATATATGATTTAGGACCCCCTGAATCCAGAAAAAGCATTTTTGGAAACATGTCCGTGTGTGTCTGTGTCTGTGAACAGCATAACTCGAAACGAACAGTCGGATGAACACCAAACTTGGTATTTAGGTTCAGTATCTTGCAGAGATGCGACACGAAGGTTTTCAAGAAAATCCCTCCATCCCAAGTTACCCCTTACATGGAACATTTTTCGAAACTTTTAATTTTCTCAAAAATGGCTCTAACGATATCATATGTTTAAGACAGTTTCATGACAAATGAAATTTATATCTTGAATTTTCTGGGAATGTCTCCAAAAGTATTCTTCATTGTGAACGACTTTTGCATAACTGGTAAACCATAAGAGATAGACAAACTTTTACTAGACATAAAATGTAGATCGCGTTAAAATACACAATTTATGTCATACATTTTTTGCTGTTGAATGAACCATACTCGAGATATTGCTTGTAATTCCCTTAAATTTTCCAATACTTATACATTTTCTAAAATGGGAATTCGTTATTCATTTTTTGTCCTGGTAATGCAAAGAGAATGGAATACTCCACATAGCCACCAACTCTTAAACTATTTGACTGTCGCTTAAAGCCTACCAATTCCCCTTGCATCTACAAAGAAATTAGCAATAAGATTAACATGAAGCATATGGAGAATAAGCGTTTGTAAAAACAGTTTGTACAAGAGTAGAGAAAGTCATGTGGGTATAACACATCAGATTTTTTTCACCTACTTCCAATTTAGCTAACATAACGCGGGTTAGCCAGTGTCAAAATTCTATAGAGTAATCATTATCTAAATACATATCCATTAAATTTCCGATCCCTCTAGTTTTGCGAAGCTTTCATTCCTTTATTTAATAGCATATATTAAAGTTTTTTGTGGTTATTTTTTTAATTTCCACCGGTTTTTGCTATTATTTGTAGGTTTTGCCATTGTTTTTGAGGTAATAGCCAGTTTGAATTGCATATAAACTAACTACAAATGACCCTTTCATCAGAGGAAGCAGCGCTCATTGCATTGGCGGGTGTCGGGATGAGGTTAGAAAGCACATTTACTACTAATTTCTTCCAGTTTCATGTTTCCAGCTTGCGACTATAGAGAGCACTGGCGGGTGTTTCATATCACGGCCGTCTAGAAATAATCTCTAGAGCGAAGAGTCTAATATGCACAATATGAATCTACTACGTCGTGCCCGGGAACGAGAACGAGAAAATTAAAAGTTGGACAACTCTTCTTTCCCGTTCCTGGGGCCCGGGATGACTTCCCGTCTATTGTGAACGCTCCCATTTGAATACATGTATTTCAACTTTCTCGTTGTCGTTCTGGAAACCATTCTCGTTGGCTGTGAACCAGCTTTTACGCCACTGCTCGGATAGAGGGGTTAAGTTACGACGTTACGTCACAGTACCCTCCCTCCTGGATGTGACACACATTCGCACATACCTGTCGTAAATGGTTGCCTGCCACAGTTAAGGAGGGCCATCTCCCCCGCTGATTTTGTCATATCTGAGAGGCGTCACCTATCCGCCACCTGCGGAGGTGCTCGATTGGAGACCAGAAACCCCACGCGGAAAGCCAGGTTGGGCATTAATTTCTAAGTCCAAAGCCGTAACTTAACGATGAGTGCATCACGCACCAATCTCTCAATTCTTGAACATCAAATTGAACGACATAGCTATGTTGGACAATCTAAGTACCAACTCGGGCAAGCTCCGGCAAAATTTCAGTGCCGAAAGCCATGTTAGAATATCAGATTTATTGTAGCCACATAAGGAAATGGGGACTTTGCCAAACTTTGCCAAATATTCCAAATAACATTAATTTACGAAACTATGTAATTGACAAATCACTAATGTAAATCACTGTATTTATTTAGCTATTTCACAAGCTTCCATGTAAACATCAACCAGCATGTCTCTACCATAACATCATGGAACAAAAAGCAACTATACTTGTGCAAGGTACTTATGACATAATTTCGTAAAGCATAATCACCTAATGTAAACATAAGAATAAGTTATAAAACAGCACTTCATCCTGAATTCGCGGGTTTAAACCCTGAGGAGGGCGATGCATTTTTTCGGGCGTAAAAATGCTTAGCAGGGCTCCCTTCGGAAGGGAAGTAAAGCCGGTGTTAGCGTGTTGTAGGTTTACGGCACGTAAAAGAACCTCAAGCTTGATAAAGAGGCCTCTGAGCAAAATTACTGGTCTTTCACACCCAGTGTACGAGGAGCGTCCAGAAAGCAAGTTTCTCCAAATTTGTTTCCTTTAAGTAAACGTATTTATTCAGGAGAATTGCGCATGCGTATCATTCATATGCCGGCCAAACAGGTCGCGCCTGGTTTCAGCAGTGGCTCGAAATGGCGGCTCCTAGTCCTCCCGCCGCCTGCGAGGCTCGGTCAGTGATAAAATTCCTTACTGCAGAAAACATAGCGCCGGTCTAAATTCATTGTCATCTCTACCAGGTCTAGGGCCGAACATCATGAGTAAACAGATGGTGCGTCGCTGGTGTACGCTGTTTTCCGAAGGTCGTCAAAGTGTCCATGATGAAGAGCGCAGTGGGCGACCGTCCCTCATCAACCTTGTTAAGTTGTTAGCGCAGCGCATCGTGGAGAACCGTCGCTTCACGATTACGGAGCCCAGCAGCCATTTCCCGATATCGGGATCCTTGTTGCATGAAATTGTCACTAAGCACCTGCTGTGTGCCAGGTGGGTGCCGAAAAACCTGACACCCGAGCATAAGACGAAACGCTTAGGAGCGGCACTGACATTTCTGCAGCGGTATCATGATGGCAGCGACGACTTCCTTGACAGGATCGTCACGAGCGATGAGACATAGATTTCCCACTTTACCCCGGATAGCAAGCAACAGTTAATGCATTGGCGTCGCAGTGGATCTACGGTCAAGACGAAATTCAAACAGACTATCGGTGCAGAAAGGTGATGTGCACGGTGTTCTGGGACAGAACATTCTGCTCATTGACTTCCTGCCCAGAGGTGAAACAGTGAACGCTAACCGCAACTGTGAAACACTGCGGAAATTGGTACGTGCCATTAAAAAAAGTCTGAGTGTTACACTCACATGACTTTCTCTACTCTTGTACAAATTATTTTTACAACCTCTTATTCTCCATCTATTTCATATTAATCGAGATAAACATTTGCAGAAACGATCATTTGACATGCAAAGAGAATTACATTTTACACATAGCGACCAGTTCTAAAATATTTGACTATCGCTTAAGACGAACTATGTTCCCCTTGTTTTGTATTTGCAAGGGCAGTATAGAAATACAGTAGCCTTTAAACATAGACATATATCCTAATAGCTGGTTGCTATGTGCAGCACCATTCTCTTTGCCACAGATTAATACCCTTTGCATATCCAAGACAAAAAAATGAATAAGGAATTCACATTTGAGAAAATAAGTATCGAAAAATTTAAGGGAATAAAAGAAATATCTCGAAAATGGTTCACTCAACAAAAAAATGTATATGACATAAATTGTGTATTTTAACACAATCTATACTTTTTATGTAGTAAAATTTTGTCTATCCCTTATGGTTTACCAGTTATGCAAAAGTCGTTCACAATGAAGAATACTTTTGGAGACATTCCCAGAAAATTCAAGATATACATTTTATTTGTCATGAAAATATGTTAAACATGTGATATTTTAATCAAAATCGTTAGAGCTATTTTTGAGAAAATTAAAATTTTCGAAAAATGTTCCATGTAAAGGGTAGTCTGAGGTAGGGGGATTTTCTTGAAAACCTTCGTGTCGCATCTGTGGAAGATACTGAACCTAAATACCAAGTTTGGTGTTTATCCGACTGTTCGTTTCTGAGTTATGCTGTCCCCCCCCCACACACACACACACGGACATGTTTTCAAAAATGCGTTTTTTTGGATTCAGGGGGTCTCAAAACATGTATTTCCAGTGAAATCTCGGTATCGAATTTTTGGGTGGAATACAATACTTCCCCTACTTACTATACGTAGTAGAGAAAGTAAACACACGCTCTCGAAGTGCTTCTGTTACGACTGTAAAACTAAATACTGTCAACAATGTCAACAATGCTCGTAATTTCCATCGAAATCAACAAAATAGTCAACAAATGGCAGTGGTGTTGATTCTCCCAGAGCCACCTAGATAGTTAAACAAATTTCGCATTTCTACGAGCTTTCAGAGGGAAATTATGGCTCATTAAAATAGTTCAGGTTTATATGGATCGCACTGTATAATGTTTGTATTGTAGAGACGGATTGTGAAAATGTATTGGATCTTTATGGGCACATCGTATTTATATTTATAGAATAACTTCATTAAAATAGTCACAGTAATATCGTTTTTTGTACCAATCACCTTAAATTATCCTGTATAATCTACTCCAGCATTCGCATAAAAAATATCCCAATGTCGGGATGGCCGGTTCAACGGGCACCAAACCCAGGATCTTCCGAATTGAAGCCGCCGACGCCACCGCCTGAGACATCCCGCTCGACTATTCGAAACATTGCTTCTAAATTATCATGCAATTGAAGGTGCAGAGTTGTGGTTGGTACGACGTTGATGATGCAGTAGTGGAAGATGTTGATAACTGCTAGTGGTGTTGATACAGTTGGCACTAATTGACCGCTTTGAGATATGAACGGAATTTTTAGTTGAAATAATCGTGGAAGATGGAGGACTTGGGTCTGAAAATATTGTGCATATCCGAGACGGTGAAATAACAATGACAGGACAGGAAAGGAGAAGAGAGATGAGGACAGAAGGTACTGGAAACACTACGCTTTGTGGACAATTAGACTAGACTAAATCTCTCTCCAGCTAATCAGTGGGCAAACGCTTACCCGGACGCTGCCACTTCAGAGAGAACGCAATTATTCACCATTGTTGATAAGGCAAAAGTTATGTACCAACTGCTATATAGCAACCAAATGTCTCGGCACAACTACAATTACCTCTAATTAAATTGCTTGTGGTATAAACCGGTTTCGAAATATTCGCTACTATTTAATTTTCCGCACATTTTAAGCTGGACACTTTGAAATGTTAAAGATTTATTTTTGTTTTTGCTCGCGTAAAGTATCCTGTTAAGCGCGTGTATTAAGGAAGTCCTATTATAATACCAATGATGCATTATTTAGGATATTATTTAATATATCAGAATGTAGCGTGTACCATGGTATATCCGTGTAAATATTTATATTAATGTAAATAATATTATAAAAATGTCAATACATGATATGTTAAATATAATAGAGGCTAAATAACCGTGAAGGTGAAAGTCAGGTACAAGATGCCAAACGGTACCAGGTGGAGATATCTCTGTGGTGGCATAAGATCAGGGCCTAGGCTGAACATGATCAGCGAGACGTTAGGGTGAGAGATAGACACGGGGTGAAAAGAGTTAACGAAAGGTTAGGACACAAATGGTAGGTCTAGATGTGTTGTGAGGAGAGATATTAGCGTAAATGTTCTCATATGACGCTAAGGTGATCAGTGAATCACCTTATTGCTTTAAAATATTTAAGGAAAAATAGCGTCATTTGTAGGGTGCATAAATAAGAATGGAGGTTTTAAGTCTTTCTACAATATCGTCAAGGGCCGAACTTCACGCCATTTTGATTTCGGAGCATGTGAGGAAGCTGTTAGTAATTTAGGAAATATAGATATGTAGAGTGGAAGTTACAGTTAAACAGATTTACCATAGCCCAGTAACATAATTGTGGGATAGACGTCACGGATAGCTACGAACAAGGAAGAATAAATTGCAGTTAAAGTGAACCTAAACTTTTTATTTCGTCTCGTGTTACCACACTCTCAGATAAAAGATAAGAGCATATGCCAACACAGAAATGTTGTAGGAAAATTTTCTTACAGCACATTAACACACACACCAGGAAGAAAGACGACGAGCAGACGAGGGGTCCGTCGCAAGATTTTAAATTGTTATGGGATGTAGATACGTGCCTTTTAAGTTCACTGATGTACTTTTATATAATAAATACGTTTATTACAGAAGATTAGAATATTTTCTGAATTATATCTTATGATTAAATCATAATTGCTGTTAAATTTTAAATATTTTAATCATCTACTAATACCAAGCAGATCTACAACAGAACTTATTTTTGTATCATTTTAAAATGTAATTTAGCTGTCTGCAATCGTTTGCGAGAAAGCGAATCATTTATACCAAAAAGTCTCATTTACAGAAAAGGCTCTTTAAAGCAAAAACTTAGAAGAGAAACTCTCATATTTTCAAAGAAAGAAAGTCCATGGCTTCAGCACACAGAAGCTCTCATACTTTACAGTGGAGCCAGTATATAACGTTGATCTAAAGTTTAACATTCTGCTCCAAAGTGTATAGAAGTTATTTTTTATGAACTGGGAGTTATCAGTAAAATATGGCACATGCAGTACCATTTTTATAAATCTGATGTGATATATTCACATGACATTCTCTACCTGTGTCTTTATTAGTAGGTATATAAACTATTATTACTAAAGCTTATTTTTCTATCTACTACATTTTAATCCAAATAAACCTTTGCACAAATCTCTACATTGCACAATTCGTAAAAGATACAAAGGGAACAGTGATAGTCAAATGTTTTAACAACTGGATGCTATATGCTGGCCTTAAAATTCCATACTGTTTATATGCAATCGCGAGAAACAACTGAATGTTGATAAGACTTTAATAGAATGACCAGAAATGAACAATTCGAATCTTTAATAACGGGTGTCTTGGAAATGCTTATGCCCTCCAAAACTTATTTGAGATAAATATTTGTTTTAAAGAGATCTAAATTTTTTTGTATAGTACGTAATTCTGAAATGAAGAGGACTATTCCAAGAAAATTCAAGATATACACTTTATTTTTCATGTAAATATATTTAATATATATTATTTTAAATAAAACCGTTAGCCATTTTTTATAAAATCAAGAATTTCGAAAAATGTTCCACGTAAAAGGTAGTTTGGGTGGGGATTTTCTTGAAAATCTCCTTGTCGCATTACACACACACACACACACACACACACACACACACACACACACACACACACACACACACACACACACACAGAGAGAGAGGATATTTTCTAAAAATGCTTTGTTTATTCAGGGAACCTCAAAACATGTATTTGCGTGAAATCTCGATATGGAAAATTTGGGTGGAATGTAACACCTTTTCTACCTACTGAGTACGTGGTAGAGAAAATACAAATATACTTCAAGTATAATTATTGTGGTTACAATGATATAACACATTTCAAATTAAACAGGGAATTCCATTTATAAGACGGTATAAAGAAATAAAAATGTAGTTTTGGCGATTTTTGTCATTGTTTCACTTAAAAACTTACTTGCTGTTTATACACTTCAATGTTATTTTTCTAGTTGTATGCCGCCTTTTATCACCTAAGGTCATATCGGCGGTTTTCCTTTTGGAACACTGCTCATCGGCAATGATGTGATGTTCACTCGTTTTCTATCGTGCTAATCTTTTGGGTTTTATTTGTAAACATTAGGTGGATTTGCTCTCTCCCTTTCTTTGCCAACCTTCAGCAAGTACAGGGAGCAGTAGGATACAACCTCGGAACAAGAACTCGTGGGTCAACTAAGCTGAAGCGCATACCACCACATGATTTGCTTCTCAGTGAACCCAGTTCTACCTTAGACACTAACTGACTTGTGTGTTCACTGACTATTTTGTTTTATACTGAGTGTCATTTCATGTATTATATTTTTTCCTTGACGAAGATGGTTTGTTGCTGCCACGTATGGAACGCCAGTTTGAAGAAGATGTATTATATTTTGACTGTTGGGAAGCCGAACTTCAGTTGCAACGCACGTATGGTAAAAAGTTTCCGGTAGCCTTCGCCCCAAATATGTACTTTCCGGTGGCATTTGTCCTAAAAATGTAAAAATATTAACTTTGTAATTTTTACTGGTTCTTTAAATATTATATATTTATGTTTGCCTCGGCTGGTCAGTATTTATATTTTTTTAGAGACATGGATGTCTTAGCAGGGAGTGGTGAGACTGAAGAATGTGGGCTTACACAGATTATAATTTTACTTCACTTCTTTTGTTAATGCTTGACACGATTTAAATAACACTTCACTGATATAGAGAGAGAGCTGTGAGATTTTTTTATTAATTACTTGCACTTTTTAACACGTAAACTATTTTTGTCTCAGATAAAATACGTATTAAATTTCTCGAGGACGCACCTCGCGTCCGGTTAGGAACACTGTCTACAATCAACTGACTTCTGAATTTGTAAATTTTGCTCCATTTTAGTTTCTGATTCGCTAATCCTAGTCCAATAAAATACCTTCATTTAACTAAAACTTTTTCTAGTTGTTGCTTGGTTATTTTATAAACTGTCACAAAAATTACACTATTGCTTCCAAGAATAACAAGTAGCATTATTAAAATTTCAATTTCATTATTGACTCAAGGTTACCTCATTGTTACATCAATGTTAGCAACTTTTGACCTATTTGTCACAGCTCCTACGTTATTAAATTACGTAATACATTCACATAACATAATTAAACATGTATACAATAATATAAACACACAGAATGACTGTAATTTACACCTTTTATGTATTGTTACACACACGTATTTCTATAAGGCGGGCTGTTATTGAATTTATGTATTATATAATTAGCTGAAAATCATTTAAGTGTTAAAAATACTGCCTCATTCTGTCTTCTATTTACTGCATTGTTCACTTATTTTTTAGTTCGAGGAGCCATTTAGGTTAACCTCTATGTTGTGTCCTGGGTTAAATTTCCATTCTGTTCATAGATTCTGCAAAGCATTAGTGCTGAACGATATATCTGTCTTAATAAAAAAGATTGCTCTCTCTCATACTTTCAAAATCTAGGGAGGATAAGTATTAATCCTAGTTAAAGAAAAATTTCAATCGAGCCCGGATCTCTGGATTTGGAAGTTAGTACGCTAACCCCAGATCCCAGATGTAGTCCCCTTAAATGCTATCTGAACCATCAACGGTATATTTCGATGTTATTATTTCATTTAATTAGCTTCTTTTGAATGTTGATTGTGGCCAATGACAAGTAGAGGAATAAATGTTTTGAATGATTTGTGCGCTAACGCTGTAAATAAGTGATAATCCTTAGGGAATGTCGTGCGACTATTTTTTATTTTAATGAAACCTGGGCCGAAGTTTCCAGCATTTATATTTAGCGTGTACACTTTGCATTATAATAATTCCACAATATAAAACAAAAGCAATTCTCTCATTGAAGTAAATGCAGGTTTGAATAAAGAACTTACGTCAGAAATATAGCTGAAGGAGGCTTTCTTCCCATAAAAGCAAAGGTTCGCTGAAGGACCTCGAGGGAAACGCGCTGAGAAAAAGAGTACCCACTACTGCTTCAGCAAGAATGCCTTCGATTTCTTTCTGAAGTGCCTAGAATACTTACAGAAATGGTCTGGCCCGGTAGAAATCTTCCAGTGTTTAATCCGGTTTCTTTTTTAAAATCTGCTCACTTAGAACTATCTAAATGTTCAGCTGCGTGTCAAATATTTGTTAAATTAAATTAAAGTGAGTTTGATTTATAGACGCTACTATAAGATGCTACTATTAGAACTACTACAGTTCTGAGCGTATCATTCTGTATGAGCATGAAAGACTGGAAAGGTTGTTCAGAGGCCTCTTTATCAGGCTTGAGGTTCTTTTATGTGCCTTAAATCTACGACACGGGACCACCGGCAGACTTTGTACAGTCTCAACTTAAATGGTCCACCCTGTTTATCAATTATACAAACTTCATTCAGAATGAAGAGGACTTCGCGGGCTATTCCCAGAATATTAAGATATACATGTTATTTGTTATCAGAAAATCTTAGAAACATTTGGTATTTTAATAAATTGCGTTAGGCGTTTTTGAGAGAAAAAAACGAACATTTTTCCATATAAAGGTTAGTTTAGTGTTGAGGGGTTTTGTTAAAAATCTGTGTCGCATTCTTGCAAGACTGAAATGTAACCGACATATCGTTTTTGAGTTTTGCTGTTGACACGCACATGAACCTTTTTCTAAAAGGTGTTAAAAATACTGCCTCAAAGAATCGAGATAGATGAGAAAGCACATCAGCATTCGCCTACCGATCAGGAAAACCACAAAAGCCAAGGAGTATTGTGTCCGCACTTATTTGTTCTTACTTCTCGATTGCAGCAGCGTATGTTTTTGTCGTGCTGATGAAATCGTTCTATTCGTAAATCTTTACCCAATAATTGTTTCTTGTGGTCCTCAGGACTAGGGGTATCATGCTAGCCTCTAGTTCCCGAGGTCGTGGGTTCAAACCGGCGGAGGGTGATGGATTTCTTCGGGCGTAAGAATCCCTAGCATGGCTTCCTTCGGAAAAAGTCTCCAAAACTAAGCATTGTAGACTTTAATTGTTTTAAATGTGAACCTACGTTTATGTTGTTTTCTCACCCCTCATAAGAAACTAAACACATTTTTATAAAGCGCTTTGCAATTGTTCTTACAACAATGTAAATAACAACGAAAATTCCCAATAACGAAATGTAAATTAATCCTAAAATGACCATCGCAACATTCTCCAAACAAAACACGACTAATGTCATTTACTTTCCCCCATAATATCAAGCAACATTTATTCAAGACATTTCTTTCTACAACGCTTAGTTTTGGAGATACTGTACAGTCTGAAATGGTCCGCACTGTATATGCAACTGGGCATCTGTTCCCTCTGTTTCGCTAATACCCCTTAGGCACTGGCCTGTGTTGGAACATAAGCCAGGGCGCAGTAATATTAATTGAAGCTTTATTAGCCAACATTTTATTTATGAACTATCATTTATTTATGAGAAGTGGTGACCTGAAACTTCAGCTATCTGTTGGGCTCAAACACATTTTATGTAATATATGGAGTGTAAATATTCATATTTTAATTTAAACACTGTAATAAATTACATTATAACATTGCAAAGGCATTTTAATTTATGGTAATAGCGGATGAAGCCGAAATGGAGTACACTAAATGAATAAAGTTTTAGGCCGACTGTTAAAGCCACTTTCAGAGCACCCTACGCACGATAACATTCCTATCCTCTGTGTTGCGTATCTCACCGATATTCTAAATCGTAAGTGGTTTAATAGTAATCTTAAAAACTTCTTAACTGAATGAATGAAGTATTTGCCTGTTATTCTTTAGACATTTGGTTCAAATCTCCCTGTCGGTGGTTGCTTTTGTTTTCTTGAAAAACACCACGGTTGATTGTTTCAAAGCACTAGCACTAATGCTAGACAATTAGAAACGAGATCCCTAATTTGAGCAACAACAGAATCTTTGCTCTCTGTATAGTTAGATGTAATTTGAGCAACATAAATACAGGTATAAATTTACTACATCAATTACCGAACACGCTGAAAACACGGTAACGTGTGCGACTCGCATTCTGGAGCTCCTAAATTCGACTTCCGTCGACCGCCCGCTCTGATTGGGCTTTTGTGGTTTTCCTGATCGGTAGGCGAATGCTGATGTGCTTTCTCATCTATCTCGATTCTTTGAGGCAGTATTTTTAACACTTAAATGATTTCAGTCAAATTATATAATATAAAATATAACAGTGCGCCTTAAAGCAATGTGTATAAAATAATATATAAAAACGTATGTAACAGTCATTGTATTAATGTTTATATTATTGTGTGCATGTTTAATAATATAGGAGCTGTGATAATAATAGGTTAAAAGTTGCTAAGAATGAGGTAACAATGAGATAACCTTGAGACAATAATGAATTTGAAAGTTTAATAATGCTATTTGTAATTCTTGGAAACAATAATGTAATTTTTGTGGCAGTTTATAAAATAGCCAATCAACAACCAGAAAAAGCTTCAGTTAAATGAAGGTATTTTATCGGACTAGGATTAGCCAATCGTAAACTAAAATGAAGCAAAATTTACAAATTCAGAAGTCAGTTGCTTGTAGACAGCGTTCCTATCCGGACGCTAGATGCGTCCTTGAGAAATTTAATACGTATTTTGAGTGAGACAAAAATAGTTTACGTGTTAAAAAATTGCAAGTATTTAATAAAAAAAACAAATCTCATAGCACTCTCTCTATATCAGTGAACTATTATTTAATCGTGTCAAGCATTAATAAAAGAAGTGAAGTAAAATTATAATCTGTGCAAGCCTACATTCTTCGTGCTAAGACATTCATGTCTCTAAAAATATAAATACTGACGCACCCGAAGCAAACATAAATGTATAATATTTAAAGAAAATTACAAAGTTAATATTTTTTTAAACATTTGGGGTAAAGGCCACCGGAAAGTACATTTTTGAGGCGAAGGCTACCGGAAACTTTTTACCATACGTGCGTTGCAAGTACTTCAAGTTCGGCTCCCCCAACAGTCGAAATATAATACATATTCTTCAAACTGGCTTTTCATACGTAGCAGCAACACACCTTCTTCAAATTTCACTTTTGCCATCGATTTCTCTTTCATTCCGTTTCCTTCTCATCTTTCGCGTGTGCTTCTAGGTTTCGTGGTGTGTGGCGGTGCCTGACAGATGGTACGGATGCTTGTTCTAAGGAAAGTGTGTACCACATGAATACTAGAGGGCTGCTTGGTTAGACGGGTCATTCACCGCCTTCTATGTCTAACTTCAGTAGTGGGAAGGGTCTTCGAGCTAGGGACTGTTAGGTTTCCGCGCGTCTCTGCGGCCTATAACCTCCTGTGGTGCCATCCCCTCATCCTGGGTGGTGGTATCCGTAACAGATCTCACGTAGGTTGCAATGCGCGAGTTGTACCCTATACCCTATGTGTGAAAGTCATTTGATTTTGAGGTGTGTAGTCAATTTGTGACACTTTTTGTACAACATAGACATGGACGTCAAGCTGAAAATTTTGACAAACGAAGAGAACTAAATAATAATAATAATAATAACAATAGTAGTTTTTGGTTTTGGGGTTTTTGGGTTTTTGTTTTTGTTTTTGTTTTTTATAGCAGGGGAAAATCTTTCAAAGACGCCACCAGGTGACTTTGATTTCCACCAACTAAAAACCCCTGCTGGGAGTAATGCACACATAGTGGGACTTACCTTTCGGTATTACTTCACGTATGTGGCACTCATAGTTTAGTTCGTTTTTTCCCTTTAAGTATGCTAGTTATCATTTCTTCAATGATTGTCCATTTCTTTTCGTTTTCTAACATTTGTGTCATAATATTATACAGCGTTATATCTTGCTCAATTTGTCGCGCGTATTGCCTTAAATTACTCCACTTGTTACATATTAATATTGTATGTTCAGGTGTGCCTTTTTCTTCACGGTATGTGCAGGTATCGCTATTTACCAGATTCATTTTATATAAATAAGTTTTAAAACGTCCGTGTCCAGATAAAAATTGTGTAAGTTAGTATCCCACTTGTCCATATTTTCTATTCAGCCAAGGTTCTATATTTGGTATCAAAGTCTTGGTCCATTGTGCTGTTTCGCTTTATAATTCCCATTCCGTTTGCCATGTTTTAATAGAAGAAACTCTTGCCTGTGCTCTATGTATCTTGTTATTTATATTTCCATATGACCGCTCTTTGGCTAATAAATGTATGGGTAGAGTTCCTGTTATAACTTGGATTAGTAGTAGTAGTAGTGGTGGTGGTGGTCCATGAATTCACGTGCAGAAGTGATACTATTGAAGAGTAGAGAATGCTTACTTATTTAGGTTGGCAGCCTTTCTAAAACCTGAAGACACCGGTGATTGTTTTGATTTCGACTGAAGCGAGTCTAACTCACCTAATAAAAAATTGATATTGAATGGTACGATTCTTTCTTGAAAATTAGAGCTATTCAAATTTCATTCCAGAAATACGGATTCCAGCTATGGATTGCTTATACACAACGAATAGATGTGAATCGTGTCACTCAGCTTCTAATGCTCAATTTTATGTCTTGCCCCAACTTATTGGCTTTTATTGATATTTTAATACAGTCTCAAGTTGAAACTTAGGTAAATAGAGAAAGCATTGACGGGATTAAAAACAAAAACCCTACTGCTGTGCGAAATATCAGCACTCACTGACAATAAAGCTGGAACAATATTGTAGCACATGAGAACACCAGTTACTGCGAAACACACTTGATTTCCCACTTGGACGCTCAACTTAGCACAAACGCTACACTCGAGTCACTTTTGGCATACACTCGGAACCCACTCAACTGATCAAATCACAACTGAACTGCTCTGCCTGGACAAGAGCAACCCCTTATATAGGAACCTCATATAAAGCGAAATGTGCTAGAAACGGAGCTTACTAGAACCGGCCAGAAGGAATATTCTGAAACGGTCATTACCTAAACTGTAGGGAAGTGGCACATAATGGCCTCGTTACGCAACTATTATTCTAAAGGGGCTGGTCATTAACCGCACCTATCCGGCCAGTAGGTGAGTTGAGATGCGCTCACACCGCCGGCTCTTAGGTAATCACGCGTGCGGTCACAATATGAACAGATTTAAGTTAGTCAAATACGCCAGTAAAATAATCCCTACAGAAGTGTTCAGCATTTTTAAAGCGGCATTCTTGGGACAAACTTAAAAGTACTACTGCAAAAAGGGAAGGAATTTGTTTTTTGTTTTGAATAAAACGTTGCACTATCTATTACTGAACATTTCATAGCTTTTACTAAAATTACAGTGATACTTTGAATGATTTGTCCTCACTCAATTACATATCGCATAAGCGCTGTCTGTTACATATTCCCCAAACTACTCATAGCCGTTAAAGAGGTGTTGTGTTTTAGGCTTCACCTGGCATTAAAACACTGGAAACGAAATAAACAAAACTCAAGCAAAAGCAAAGCCAAAAGAAATGAACCTAATATCTTGTACACTTTTTATAAATCTACTACTTACGAATTCACACTACTCCTTTTACTTTCTGTAACACCTAGTTAGTGTAGATAGAGAAATTTTGCACTTCACCCAAACATTGGATATCGGAAATGCATGTTTAGAGATCCACCGAATAAAACATCTGATGTGATACCTATACATGATCTTCTCCACTCTCTGTCATTTATTAGTATGCATACAAATATTCTTACAAAAGTTCATTTTTCTACTTCATTTTAATTACGATAAACTTTCGCAGAAATAGTGCATTACACATTTTGTTATACGTACAAAGGCAACGGCGATAATCAAATGTTAAAGAACTGGACGCAATACGCTGGCTTGAAATTTCATACTGCTTCCATGGCATCGCAAGAAACAACTGCAACTCGGAAGGACTTTAAAAGAATATCTAAGTATTCACCAATAATTCGAACCATTAATAACGGATATTTTTGAAATGGCTAATGCCATAAAAGAAAAAAAGTTATTTGAAATAAATTGTGTGTTTTAAAAAGAACTATATTTATTGTGCAGCACGTTTTCGTCTATCGCTTAACGTTTACCACTTATACAATATTTTTTTTCTTCCAAAAGAAGAGTGCTTAACAAACTCCTCCCAGAAAATTCAAAATATACATTTTGTTTTCCACGTAAATATCTTTAATGTATGGTGTTTTAATCAAAATCGTTAGAGCTATTTACAGAAAATAAAAAATATCGTAAAATGTTGCATGTAAAGGGTAGTTGTGGGTGGGGGATTACCTTGAAAACGTGTGTGGAAGGTACTGAATATAAATACCAGGTTTAGTATTTATCCAACTTTTCGTTTTTGTATTACGCTGTTCAGAGCGCGCGCGCACACACACACAATACCTACAGACAAGCAGACACACACACACACACACACACACACACACACACACACACACTCACTCACTTGACATTTTTCTAAAAATGTTTTTTGTTTAAATTCAGGTGACAACAAAATTTGTATTTCCGGTGAAATCTCGATATGACATTTTCTGCCTACTATCTATGTGGTAGAGAAAGTAAAAACACTTAGAAAAATGTGCGTGCGCGTGAGAGAGAGCGAGAACAGCATAACTCGAAACGCAAAGTGCCTCCTTTTTTATTCCCCCCCCAAAAAAAGAAACGCTGTAACGAGTTTGCACTCTGTAATGTGTCTCGTACTCACATTATCTAAATAGAACTGCCAAAACTATCAGAAAGCGTTCGGAACTTGCCTATGGGGTGACGGCCAGACCGATACCAGGTAACAGAAATGCCCCTCAAGTAGTTATTGAAAACAGGTAATGTCTTATTTATTGGGTTTATTTCACAAAGGCTTTTCACACAAAATAATATACACTGTCGCATGGAGCATGTACACTAAAATTATCAATCTCAAACTTGGGAATAGCAGTACATTATTACGACGGTGGCTTTGAAAATAAGAACCATTTTGTTATAGCACACGAAATATTCTATTTACGAACATAACTTTTATAGGAAATGAAAATATGAACATTATTTAGTTTTTCTACATAGTCACCATTAATGTCTAACCACTTGTTCAGTCGTGGCACCAGCTTTTAGATAAAGTGATCACAGAGCTCTGTCGTCAGTCCATCTTGCACACATTTTTTTTGTACTGAAGTTTGTCAGTAACAATTGCATAAAGTACTGATCTTGAATCTTGGCTCGTCAATAATGAAGCGCCTGCTTTCACGAATCTTCTCATCGGCTTTTTGTGTCTACTCTTCACTGATGACAATAGGGCATCCAGATCGATTCTCTTCCTTCATCGAACAGTCAGCACCACTTACGCACATTTCCATCAGTCATTACACCTTCCCCATACACTGCAACACTTCATCGGACCTTTTCTGCGTTTAAAAACTGAATGAAGGAAAGCACCTCTCAGTCTGCGGAATTATTAATTGATATGGCGGCAAATAATGCAGCACGACTAAACAACCAACACAGAGAATTGAAACTTACTGGCAGAGTAGTGGGGGACCAGTCGAGAGTGGCTGACCTTGAATTGGCGTTATCTGACATCCTGCCCGAACATTACGCGCAATCGGTTCTTACTTAAAAGGGATCCTCGTACACAGTGTTTCAAAAATAAAAGGCATAAATTCAGGTGTGCATTCACCATATGTAGGCAATAAAGGAGTCCATTACAACCTGTGCCCGGAAATGATTGGTTTCTAAGTTAGGGCCTTCAAAACAGTAATACTCACCGGAACGTGTTTCTTATCGCAGATAGTTGCCGTGACAGAAGATATTAACAGGGCATTCTGACAGTTCAGTCCGAAGCGAAGGGTACTTTGAGTGTTGTGTTTGGCGTTGGTCTGAGCGACATGTACTCAAATCAGGAACTGGCAGAAATGCACTTCATGTAGGTATGACGGACGGAAATGCAGCGAAGATGTTCAGATCGGAAGACATTTGAACGTCTCAATAGCAGTCTGTGCGCTCATGGGAAGTTTACATCTATTGGTCTTGGGAGCGGATGGCCAAGATGTACAACCAAGATGTAGAGGAGAAGATTCTGGATTCTGCGCATACGATTCCTCCTGCACTACACGAAAGTTAGCATTGCAAGTGAATGTTCCTCATACGACAGTCTGGAGACTGTTACGAAAGCGCAGCGTTTACAGGCCCTGTCTTTAGCAGATTACCCTGCTGTTCTGTCAGTGGTTAGTGCAGCCGTATGCTACAAATTCGAACTTTCCTGCCTTGGTATTAATTACAGATGAAGCGCAGTTCACACGATATAACATTACAAATTTCCACAATCAGCACGTATGGACATATGAAAACCCACATGCAATTGTTCTATCTCATCACCAAGTGCGGTTCATTCTCGACATGTGGACCGGTATCATTGGTGATCGGTTATTTTGAACCCATGTACTTGTAAACAGACTTACGGGGCAGGCGTACACAAAATTCCTGAAAAGCACCTTACCTCATGTGTATGAAGACACTCCACTGAACATTGGTCAACAAGCTCACTTCGTGACGATGGCGCTCCTGCACACTTCAGTCGTAGCGCTCGCCTGTACTTGGTTTTGTGATTGATGGAGGATTAAAGGTGACCCAATTGCTTGTCTAGCACGATCACCTGATTTGAAACCTGTCGATTTCTACTTGTCGGGCCATTTAAAAGCGTTGGTGACATGGAATTCCTTCAGAATCGAATACTCCTGGAATTTGGGGTCATGCTGGCACGACCATGAGACCTCGATGTGAAGCCTTTATTCAAGCAGGGGGTGGTCAGTTTGAACATCTTCTGTAAAAAAAGTCCATGCAGTAAGAAATACATTCCGGTGAATATCACTGTTTTGAAGGCCATTACTCAGAAACCAAGAATTTCTGGATCACATGTTGTGATGGACTACTTTTATTGCCTAGATATGGGGAATGCATACCTAAAATTATGCCCTCTCTTTTTGAAATATCCTGTATAAGTTCAGTTATTATAGGAGTGCAGATAATGTAATGTAATTTACCCCTTTGACCCATTTAACTGTATATCCTAAGCTTTTCACCTCACGCTAGCTTGATTATTAAACAATGTACACAGCTGTAATGAATTCCCGTGAAGCCGTAAATAATTAACTCGCAAAATAGAACATAAAATAAACCATAGACACATCAACAATTAACAATTAAGATTAACAATTTATTTTAACTCTGGAGAAACTAGTAATTTTCATAAGCGGCTAGACAACTAACAATTTGCATAAACTCCAAACAACTTAATAGTTCACATAAAGCTTATCAAAATAATAACTATTTAAAACAATTATAGCCGCCTAAAGCGGCCAAAGGAATTCGCAAATTACAAGCAATAAACTCAAGTGACCAGGCCAAAAATATGACACTTATAAAATTAGCAAAAAATAAATCCCGTCTATGCTCGGCGAAAGAAGACATTTTATAGCAAACAGCAGCTCACGAACAAATAACGGACGAACCTATGTGAAAACTCCGGTCAGTAAAACCCTCCAGAAAAATAAAGAATTCACAGCTTACTAAACCTTTCAGAAAGTCACCAAACAGAGATGCGTCCCTTACCACTGACAAAAAACGAACTGTCGACCCCGGTCACAAGCCATCCGACCCAAGCTGCAAAAACCACTGACAAGCCAAGTGCGGTGAACAATAGAAATAGAGGGGAAAAACGACGCCGCTTGACGTGAAATTATTTTGAGTTTGTGAAACAACTGATGTGTGGTCAGCACAAGCTTTAGTCAAATGTCATACGCTTAATATATTTCCATGAGAAATAAAACACTTGTTTTGAATTTTTTGTGAAGTCGCTATATTGGATAGCATTTCGTTATAATTTTGTAGACAAAACATAATACAGGAAAACTTAAAACAATAAACTTACTATAGGTATAAACTAAACCATTTCTTAGTACACATTGTTACGGATATAGTTTTATTGTACCAGATTGTGATAAATATGATTTTTGGTATATTCAGGACAAACTTTAAGTAACTTCAGGAAATCGACTTCAGCTTTCTTGCCAGTCATTCCCTAGGTGTTGAAGTAAGCAGTGATTGGGTGACGTGGTTTAAGGTAAAAGGTCACTTCATGTCCGACACGAGGGTGAGTTACGCAATTTCTTCTGAGATACACTTACGCCAGTTACTATCTAGGCACTGATCAGCATTTTGTCGGGTATTTAAACTTGGGGAAATCTGACGGTGGTCTCTCCCACCAGCTGTTTAATTCCTTCTTTTTGAAATGTAGTTTGAGGTTATATTAGACAACAAAGGATTAGAAAGATTGGAAACAGAAGTTACTTGTTGTATATTGGCACCCTTTCACCATCCTTTCTGGCCCTCTTGCCTAATAACAGAGAAACGCACGAACAAATCAAAGTAGCCAGTCCAGCAAATTCGTGACCACCTTAATGCAAGCCTCAGAGGCTACGCTATCGCCTGAGCCATCCAGCTCAGTAAGAAACAGCAACTCATGATCGGCGCCGGATGCCGGCTATTAACGGCTGTAATGCAGCGGTGTTTGAACACGTTAATAGATTTCACATTTTAACATAAATACTACTTCTTCTTTTGCTTCTCTGTTTGCTATTGTCCACAATTCTCAGCTATATAATACAGTAGGCAGAGTCAAAATCTTATTGAATTTAATTTGTATTTCTCTAACTTTTCTTCCTGAAGTTCTAATTGCTCTACAAATGGTTTTAAATGTATTAATTTCATCTCAATGTCTTTTTCGAATTTAAAACCGATACTACATCCTAGATAAGTTAAATGGGATACTTGTTCCAATATTTTCGATCTAAGGAGGTTCTTCCTTTTATAGGTCATTATCTTAACTTTACTTATAGATACAGTTAAATTATAATGTATAGCACTTTGGGTTAATCTATACACTGCTCTTTTAGTTTATCTTCTGTTTCTTGGATAATTATTTGATCATCAGTATACAGTAAAGCATTTAACTGAGTATTTAATTTTATTTTGATTCCAAACTCTGTTTCATCTTTTCACTACATAACTTGATCAACATCATATACATAAAATAAAGTGGGTGATATGCTACACGCTTGTAAAACACCTTGATTGGTTAAAATTTCATCTGGAATTTGAGAACCAGTACTAATGACTACTTTGGTATTCACATACAAGATCCTAATAGCACTAATGAAGTACTTAGAAAAACCTCTTGTTTTTAATATTCTCCATAAAAAGAGCCTTTTTACCTTATCAAAGTCCTTCTCATAATCAGTGAACAATTTACGAGTTTATAAAATCATTTCTCGACGTGTTTTAATAATTTGCCTCATAAACACGTTGTCACCACATGAATGTTATTTTCTAAAGCCTGGTTTTTCTTATGATATTATTACATCGGTAATAGCTTGTAATCTCCGACTGAGAATTTCCTCATAATTCTTATAGCCTGCGCTTTATTCTTCTATATTTTCCTGTATCATTTATATTTCGTTTTTTGAAGAGGGTTATAGGTATTATAGGTATTCCATTCCACGGGTACTCAGCAATTCTTCCAACACATGCTTAGAAATGAGGAAAACCAAATTTTAATCTCATTCGACCATATTTAATTAGCTCAGCATTAATTCCATCCATCTCTATTACTTTCTCTACTACGTATACTAAGTAGGGGAATTATTGTATTCCACCCAAAAATTCGATACCGAGATTTCACCGGAAATACATGTTTTGAGACCCCCTGAATCAAAAAAAGCATTTTTGAAAACATGTCCGTGTCTGTGTCTGTCTGTGTGTGTCTGTGAATAGCATAACTCAGAAACGAACAGTCGGATAAACACCAAACTTGGTATTTAGGTTTAGTATTTTCCAGAGATGCGACGCGAAGCTTTTCAAGAAAATCTCCCCATCCCAGATTACCGTTTACATGGAGCATTTTTCGAGAATTTTAATGTTCTCAAAAATGGCTCTAACGATTTTAATTAAAATATCATACGTTTAAGATATTTTCATGACAAATAAAATGTATATATTGAATTTTCTGGGAAAGTCTCCAAAAGTATTCTTCATTGTGAACGACTTTTACATAACTGGTAAACCATAAGAGATAGACAAAATTTTACACAAAATATGTAGATCGCGTTAAAATACACGATTTATTTTTTTATGATAAACCAGAAGTATTATTTATAGTGATGTTATGTAACATTTCAAAATTTTTGAGTTGGAAAATGTAAATTCCCATCACATATATGCGCTAGATGTTATCGCAGGAGCGCTTTCGAGAGATGTTTCTCCCATCTTCAGCTGAGAATCCAACTGCGATAACATCTAGCGCATATATGTGATGGGAATTTACATTTTCCAACTCAAAAAATTTTAAAAATACACAATTTATGTCATATACATTTTTGTTGTTGAGTGAACCATTTTCGAGATATTGCTTGTTATTACCTTGAAATTTTTCAATGCTTATTTTCTCAAGTGGGAATTCGTTATTCATTTTCTTTTTCTTGGATATGCAAAGAGTATTAATCTGTGGAAAAGGGAATGGTGCTGCACCTAGCAACCAGCTATTAAGACAATGTCTATGCTTAAAGGCTACTGTATTTCTATATTGCCCTTTTAAATATATATTCCCCTTACATCTACAAGAAAATTAGCAATAAGATAGAGTCTGCAAATGTTTATCTCGATTAACATGAAGTAGATGGAGAATAAGCGTTTGTAAAAATAGTTTGTACAAGAGTAGAGAAAGTCATGTGAGTGTAACACATCAGATTTGTTTTGTTGCTTTAATCATTATCACATTGACATTTGTAGCATATTTTTCCGTTTTACAGAAGCATTCTGCCGTTGACAGAATGCAGATGACGGATTATCATAGATGGTAATGAATTACCAGCCAACACGGAAAAGAAATTTTTGGAGGCCTAGCAAGAGGTGGTTTGATGATAAAGACCGGGAGAAGAAAAAGACTCTTCTCTTTGTAGGACTTACATCCCAAGGATTTATAGGCCAATATCTTGGGTCAGTAGCCTGTCGGCCACACACACACACACACACACACACACACACACACACACACACACACACACAGACACACACACAAGCTTTCACGCCGGTGTATACAGTTTTATGTTCTAAAATTTCCGGGGTTGTTTCACTGGGCTGTATTTGGTCTGCAGGTTAAAATACTTTGGCCTGACGTTTCGGTGCTGTCTTTGAGGGACATCCTCAGAGATCTCCTCGTCGCTTCTCTCAGGAGAGAGACCACTGCAAAACAGCCCGGAAATTTTAGAATACAAAGCAAACTCTAGATCATAGCATATCCAGGATGGATGATCAGCCCAACGCCTTGTATGGCGGTGTAGAAGAAGAAAATGAAAAGTAATGATGAAGGGGACGATAGAAACATTCGCTGATCAAATTATCCACACCAGCATTCACCTAACGAAAGAGGAACACTGCGAATAACTTTCAAGCGGATTGGTCGGCCCAGAGGATTTGAACGCGGGACCTCCCGAATGGGGGTCACAGACGTTACTCGGTACCATTCCACTCGGTACATTTAAATGTGCTTAAAATCAACGTCATGTGGCATAATATATAATTATAATATGCATTATAATATTCAACACTTTAATATACGTATATTTAATATAATTCTGAATCTCATGATGAAGGTGTAAACCCAAAATATTGTGACGCAGGCTACGGACCTCAATTATCACATAGAAGGCGCCGACCGATCGAGCGACTGGCCGGTTGAAGAGATAGGGAGAAATGAGGGGAGGAGTAGCGCTCCCAACCAGCATAAATACCAGAAGCGTTATCGAGAGATAACGGATTGTTCTAGAAACTATAAGTATAAATGTATTATGTTATTAATATCGCCTCGTGTTGGCTTTAATGGCAATAATTAAAAGGAACACCTGTGCAACGCCGAGACGCGAAATCATGTTATCGGCGGTTGGCACATACCATACAGTCAGAATTCCACTCAGCAACTTTGATGCTTGCTTGTGAGCATATTTTGGGTTCAGCTTTAGAGTTTACATGCCAGATGCCTCACTAATGTCACCTAGCGAGTTTTCATATATTATTACAGTCTTTTAAGACAGCTTTAATTCCTTGTCGGACGTTTGAAGTTTATTATTTAAACTACATAAGCTATCATGTATGTTATTTGAGATGTACAGGACGTAGTTTACGCCAACATTTAAATAAACCATTATTTAATAATCTATGACTTGATTATACAGCGTCCATTGTGGATATAGGTGTATTTCTAATTTGTCGTAGCCTGTCCCGTCTCTACAATACTCCGTCATTTTCTTTTTAGCTGATTTTGATAGCGGACTTATATGATAGGTCCATCTTACCAGAGGCGTTTACTGAATTGCAAGGCTATGTATGCCATAATGTAAAAGTTTGTAAAATTGGCCGGAAATCCGGAATTTATTCTCAATAAACCAGTCGTATGTTTTGAGTTGTGCTTCAGTGAGAACTTAGTTTCCTTAAATCACTTTTCCTTTGAGTTTTGAGCTTTCGTCTATCTAAAAATGTCAAGCAATAGCTACTGATAGCGAAGAAAAGGGCAATTGCAGCGTTAAGGTTGGCCGTCTTCCAAACACGAAAGGGGCGGTTGACTCACCTGGTAAGTATATACAATCCGTTCGTAGTTAAAGTTAGTTTATACCGGATAGCACGGATGCCAAAAGGTTTGCCTAAGAATAACTACAAGAGGACTCCATACCGACACAGAGAATACCGCCATGTGAAAGACCAATGCTTAACTACAACTCTGATTACTGGTACCTGAGCTCATTCGGTGGAGAAAATGCCTCTATATGAGGTGCACTGGGTTCGATTCCCGCCTAGGCTCCAGAAATTTGTCTTTAAACCAAAATATTTCATAGTATGCCCAGAATTTGGTATTTGAATGCGAGAGTATCTGTATGTGTGTGCTTGGGGGCTGTTATATTTTATTTAATAAACAATTTGCTCATTAACAAGAATTCAGGATGGCCGCTTGACGGAAACCTTGAGGCAGTATTTTAACACTTAAATGATTTCGGTCTAAGTATATAATATGTAAATTCAATAACAGCCCGCCTTAAAGCAATATGTGTATGTAACAATATATAAAAAGTGTATATAACAGTCATTGTATATGTTTATATTATTGTATACTGTGTAATGCTATGTGAATGTATTACGCAATTTAATAATGTAGGAGCTGTGAGAATAATAGGTTAAAAGTGGCTAACAATGACGTAACAATGAGTTAACCTTGAGGCAATAATGAATTAGAAAGTAATAATACTACTAGTCATTTTTGGGAACAATAATGTAATTTTTGAGACAGTTTATAAAATAGCCAATCAACAACCAGAAAAAAGCTTAAGTTAAATAAAGTTCTCTAACCGGACGCGAGATGCGTCCTCGAGAAATTTGATACGTATTCGTGTGATACGAAAATAGTTTACGTGTTAAAAAGTGCAAGTAATTAACAAAAAAAGTCTCACAGCTCTCTGTATCAGTGAAGTGTTATTTAAATTGTGTCAAGGATTAATAAATGTAGTGAAGTAAAAATTATAATCTGTGTAACCCTACATTCTTCAGTCGCACCACAACCCTGCATAGACAAGCATTTCTCTAACAATAATACTGACGCAGCCGAGGCAAACATAAATATATAATATTTACAGAAACAGCCAAAATTACAAAGTTAATATTTTTTTAAACATTTGGGGCAAAGGCCACCGGAAAGTACATTTGAGGTGAAAGCTACCGGAAACTTTTTACCATACGTGCGGTTGCAACTACTTCAAGTTCGGCTCCCCAACAGTCGAAATACAATACAACTCCTCCAATACAAAAACTTCTTCAAATTGATGCCCAAAGTGTGATGCAAATAACGAAACAAAAACTTCTTCAAATTGGAGCCCAACATGGGGCAAAGAACGTAAAGACAATAGAAATTCTCAACATGCTCTTCTTGTTAGAAGAATTGATGTAAGGGCCTCTCGGGACAACGTTATACCTGCAATGATCTATCATTTCTTAATATTATTTCTGTACGTAAAGCAAAAGTGCTCAGAAGAGAGATGCCTCATCTGAAAATGTTCAGAATACAGCTTTCGAGCCTCAGTTGCATTTTGGTGCATCTCCATTCAGATCATAACCATATCGGTGTTTCGTTATTGGTGAACGTTACCTTTTTGTCTGAATGACCGGCTCGAACTGCATACAGGCGAACACGCGACTTTTTCAGTACGAAACTACCAACAGCACTACCTCAATGACTTTTCGTTTTTACCTGTACTGCCCCTTTGAACAGCAGTGATGCGGCAACTTCTTTTGCACCTATATATGCAGGAAATAAAAAAATACAAAGGACGGTTTGTTTGTGCCACTTAGTATATACGTACATAGGTATAATATAACGCATATTTGTGAACTAGTCACTGCTAGAAAAAATGACGTGAATGTATCACATCAGATTTTTGAGGCAGTATTTTTAACACTTAAATGATTTTCAGTCAAATTATATAGTATAAAACATAATAACAGGCCGCCTTAAAGCAATGTGTATTTAACAATATATAAAAGTGCATGTAACAGTCATTATATATGTTTATATTGTTGTATACATGTGTAACAATGTTATGTGAATGTATTACTAGAAACAGTAGATGTTAGGAATGTACAAAAACAGGTAGAACAACCAGGGGGAAGTACGGAAACTAACGAGATGTTAAAGTTAATTATGTCAATGATACAAAATGGTAGTAATTTAATAATGTAGGAGCTGTGAGAAATAGATTAAAAGTGCTAACAATGAGGTAACCTTGAGGCAATAATGAATTAGAAAGTTTAAATGCTACTGGTAATTCTTGGAGCAACAGTAATGTAATTTTTGAGACAGTTTATAAAATAGCCAATCAACAACCAGAAAAAGCTTTAGTTAAATGAAGGTATACCATTGGACTAGTATTAGCCAATCAGAAACTGAAATATAGCCAAATTTACAAATTCAGAGTTCAGTTGCTTGTAGACAGTGTTCCTAACCGGACGCGAGATGCGTCCTCGAGAAGTTTAATACGTATTCAGTGTGAGACAAAAATAGTGAAGTGTTAAAAAGTGCAAGTAATTAATAAAAAAATTCACAGCGCTCTCTATATCAGTGAAGTGTTATTTAAATCGTGTCAAGCATTAATAAAAGGAGTGAAGTAAAATTATAATCTGTGTAAGCCTACATTCTTCAGTCGCACCACTCCCTGCTAAGGCATTCATATCTCTAAAAAAATATAAATACTGACGCAGCCGAGGCAAACATAACTATATAATATTTAAAGAAACAGTGAAAATCACAAAGTTAATGTTTTTTTTAAACATTTGGGGCAAAGGCTACAGGAAATCTTTTACCATACGTAGCAGCAACAAACCTTCATTTTTCAGCATAATCTGAATTCGGGATTTCCTCTTTTAGAGAAGTGAGAAAGAGCAGAATTGTTTTGGATGTATTGCACGCAGATAAACAAGATATTTGGAATCCAAATGAAGTGTTGAAACCTACAGCGTTGGTTTATCCCCTTTACTACACGCTGTGTTTTAGCAGAAAGTACTAGTGTTTATATGATTTACCTTTTGACCCAGTTAGCATATGTGCATAACGCTGGAAGGGAGAATTAGATCTCCATTTGGTGAGGTAATTAACTTTAGTCATTTCCCGTCAATAACGTGATTAGTTTATATTGTGCAAACAACATCCTAGTCAGTTCTGACAACCAAATACTGGTGATCCATGCTAAAACATAAATTGCATTCCACAGCGCATACCAAAGCAGATTATCGCCTGGGCTTTTAATATGTTTTTGTCTGTGAAAAGCAAATGAATAACACACGTGACACTTCCTGGATCAAAGGTAGACACGGTGCTGCCATTTGGTGACTGGTTTTAATACATTTATCCTCATTTCAAACACCCGAGTTAGTACTTTAAGACAACTAACTCATATCTCTGTCTCCAGATGGTGTGATAGAACCACGCGGTCACGTTATCTTGAGGAGCAGTATTATTTTTCATAATGGAAAAAAATTACACATTAAATTCACAGGAGTTTTCTATCCACTATAGTTTATTTTATATAATTTCTACAAATTATTCTTGAAGCTTTTCATGTTTCTATCTATATCGTGTTAATTGAAACAGATATTTGTGGAGATAGTTCCATTAAACATTTTGCTGCATATACAAGGGGGATATAGAAGGCTGAAGCGATAGTCAAATGTTTAAAAAGTGGATCGCTGTACGCAGGCTTTGAAATTTCGTACTCTTTAACAACACGAGAAACCACTGAATGGTGAGAGTACTTAAAAGAATAGCAAAGCATTAACATATCTAAAACAATGATTGATGCTACAAGCATATTTGTAATAAACTATGTTTTTAAGAGATGTACATTTTTGTGTAGTAAGCTTTTTTTCCATTTCTTACGATTAATGGGTTGTACAAAAACTATACAAAATTCATTCCGAATGAAGATGACTTCACAGGCTATTTGCAGTATATTTAAGACATATTTTATTAATATTATAAGTATCTTAAACATGTGGTATTTTAATCAAAATATTTTGAGTTATTTCTGAGAAAATAAAAATAACGAAATTTTTCCTATGTAAAGGATAGTCAGCGAGTGGGGATTTTCTTCAAAATCTTCGGATCGTACCCTTGGGATTTTCTGAACTTAAATATAAAGTTTGGTATTTATGCGGCTTGTTTTTTTTGAGTTATACTGTTCACTGACAAACACACACACAAACGCGCGTACTCGCGGACCTCTTTCAAAAGGTGCTTTTTATGGATTCAAGGGACCAGCAAACATATACTTCCAGTAAAATCTTTTTAGATGGCTTCCTCTTTTTACTAGGTATACTTAACTGCGAAAAATGTTGCCCATGATGGAACGGAGCTGTTTATATTGGTATTGAGGAAGACTTGCCACACCCCCTACCAGCGTGACCACCTTTGTCTTTTTGAGCGTAATTCTAGCCACTAGATTGGCGCGGTACTTAACTGCGGTATACCCTCGTAGCTGAGAGCATAACTTGCAGTATGTTTATATGTTGATATATTAATATATGAATCAATATATTATTACTGATTATTATCTTGTGTTTAGGAAAGGTAGAATCAGATGACTGAAAAATGCAATGCCATAGCCGGTATTTGAACCACGGATCTCCCGGTCTCCGTTCGATTGCTCTAACCACTGAGCTACCATGGCAACATGCCGACATTAATTCCGCTTTTTTACTTTCTCTACTACGTATAGTAAGCAGGGGAAGTATTGCATTCCACCCAAAAATTCGATATCGAGGTTTCACCGTAAATACATGTTTTGGGGTGCCCTGAATTCAAATAAGACATTTTTGGAAACATGTCTGGTGTGTCTGTCACACTGAACAGCATAACTCAAAAACGAAAAGTCGGAGAAATACCAAACTTTGTACTTGAGCTTACTGCCTTCCAAGGATGCGACACGAAGACTTTCAAGAAGATCCCCCACCCTAGACTACCCTTTACACGGAACATTTCTCGAAAATTTGGATTTTATAAAAAATGGCTATAATAATCTGGATTAAAATATCATATGTTTAAGATATTTTCATAGGAAATGAAATTTATCTTGAATTTCGTGGGAATGTCTCCAAAAGCCCGCTTATTTCTGAATGACTTTCGTATAACTGATAAACCGCAAGAGATAGACAAAATTTTATTACACAAAAAATGTAGATCTCTTAAAATACATAAATTATGTTAGATAATTTTGTTTATCGAGTGAACCATTTCCGAGTTATTCCTTGTTATTTGTTTGAATTTTCCAATACGTGTACTTCTTCTCAAATGGGAATTTGTTATTCGTTTTTTTATATCCTGGACATGCAAGGAGAATAGAATGCTCGCATAGTAACCAGCTCTTAAGAGATTGGCCATCTCTTAAAGCTTAACATATTCCCCTTGCACCTATAAGAAAATTAGCTACAAGATTAACATCTCGATATCTCAATTAACATGAAGTAGATGGAGAATAAGCATTTGTAAAAATAGCTTGCACAAGAGTAGATAGTCATGTGAATGCAAGGCATCAGATTTTTTATTAATTCTGGGAACCTCGAATCATACACACGTACATAATAATTGACCCATAATTGAACGTAGCTGATTACATTGGTAACGATAAATGCAATTCCTCTCTCTTCCTGTGTGAGCTGCTCTTGTTCTTGAGCATTATTTCTAGCCACTGATTGGCAGGGTACCTTTACTTCCACAAAATATGGACGAACTACCAAGGAAGATTAAATGCGACATGCTCTCACTAGCAGAGCACCTTTAAGGCAATGTTTTTGAATTTACGCGCAAAAATAAAATATATATATAAAAATGTATAATTAAACACGAACAACTTTTTGTCTTCGTCTCAGTGTTGCTGATGAAAGCTCTCACATAAATATCGTAGTTGTCGTTCAATTTAACGACACATCCAAATAAGTCTTCACCCCTTCCTCTAAAAGGCCGAATTATGTAGTATTGGTCTACCTTTCCTTTTGTTCGAATCATAGCGAAACTCTTTTATAGAAGCGGTATCCGTACCACCCCTTCATTTCACGTCGATTATACCATTCTTTATTGGTTCGTTTTTGTGTGCCTGGATCATTTTTCAGGCTAGTCACATAGGCAACAAATACCGGTTGGGTGAGGTTAAAGGCTACTTACCTGAAAATGCAAGTCTTACGAAGGTAAAAGCGTTATTGGGATCTAGGGCATTGGGCTACTTTTATGTTCGTTAGTATATCTCTATATGGAACTTTTGGTTGTAATAAAAACCTACTTCTACTATAAGAGGCTGAGGCAGTGTTTTTAACACTTGAATGATTTCGGTCTGATTATATAATATATATATATATATATATATGTGTGTATGGAATACTATATAGAAATGTATGTAAGTTCATTTTATTATTGTTTGTATTGTTGTGTACATGCGTAATAATGTTATGTGAATGTATTACGTAATTTAATAATGTAGGAGCTGTGAGAAATAGGTTAAAAGTTGTTAACAATGAGGTAACAATGAGGTAACCTTGAGGTAATAATGAATTTAAAAGTTTAATAATGCTACTTGTGATTCTTGGAAGCAATAATGTAATTTATGTGACAGTTTATAAAATAGCCAATCAACAACCAGAAAAATCTTTAGTTAAATGAAGGTATACTATTGAACTCGCATTAGCCAATCAGAAACTAAAATGAAGCAAAATTTACAAATTCAGAAGTCAGTTACTTGTAGACAGTGTTCCTAACGGGACGCAAGATGCGTCCTCGAGAAATACACAGAAATTAAAAATCAGTTCCAAGTAGGTGTAAACATACGCAGTGAATATACTAGTTGACCACGGTATGAGTGCGCTTGGAGGAGATTTCTATTGTTTTCGTTGGCAATGCGTAACGTCATGAAGACTAAGGATCAGAGGGAAGTGAGGATCAGAGCTATAGGGGAAAGTACAATTGCACAACGTAAAAAGTTCATTTACGCACCTCAACCTTGATAGTAATTGCAACTCGATATACGATGTTTTCTGTATCTGACTGTCCTTCCGATGCTCCGCCCACTTGCTCCATAACAGTTCAGTTGTTCTTCCCACCGAACGCACTCACAACGTGGCCGACTAATAATTACTGTTTTCCTTACGTTTGTTTTCTTAACTGAATAACTGCTTACTTGTAGTAATTTACTTGGCCGACCCAGTTCTCATCACTTGGCTCTTGGTGTTGTTCGCCCCAGGAACGTTTTCGGGAAGAAAATTCTTCCCATCTTCAGTGTGGGATGTCGACTAAACATACCAGTTTCTCTCCCCTGTCCCCCATACGTAGAGTAGAAAGTGAAATGACTGCCCTCTGTTGTAGGCAAATTTCTACCTTGCTCGTCTGCTTCTGTTTTCATCTGGTCTGGAATAGTTGCTCTCTGAAGTGTAGATGGAGTGTAGATGCCTACTCTCTCATCTCCTATGAGCTAATTGGAGGAATTGCACCAAGGAATCAAATGACAGAATTTCAAAATTTAATATATTATCAATGTTCTAATGAATAAATATTTCCTTCCATATTTCCAATTGTGAAGGAATCGGAATGGCTTTGAGTAGCTTGATTTCCCGGCCTATTTTATGATTTTAAGTCCAAAAATCTGATGTGTTACACTCATATGACTTCCGCTACTCTTGTGCAAACTATTTTTACAAACGCTTATTCTCCATCTACTTCATGTTAATGGAGATAAACATTTGCAGACTCTATCTTATTGCTAATTTTCTTGTAGATGTAAGGGGAATATATATTTACAAGGGCAAAATAGAAATACAGTAGCCTTTAAGCAATATATCTCTTAATAGCTGGTTGCTAGGTGCAGCACCATTCTCTTTGCCACAGATTAATACTCTTTGCATATACAAGACAAAAAAATGAATAACGAATTCCCATTTGAGAAAATAAGTATAGAAAAATTTAAGGGAATAACAAGGAATGTCTTGAAAATGATTCACTCAACAAAAAAAATGTATGTGACATAAATTGTGTATTTTATCCCGATCTGCATTTTTTGTGCAGTAAAATTTTACTTTCTCTTATGGTTTACCAGTTATGCAAAAGTCGTTCACAATGAAGAATACTTTTGGAGACATTCCCAGAAAATTCAAGATATACATTTTATTTGTCATGAAAATATCTTAAATATATGATATTTTAATCAAAATCGTTAGAGCCATTTCTGAGAAAATTAAAATTTTCGAAAAATCTTCCATGTAATGGGTAATCTGGGGTGGGGGATTTTCTTGAAAACCTTCGTGTCGCATCTCTGGAAGATACTGAACCTAAATACCAAGTTTGGTGTTTATCCGACTGTTCGTTTCAGAGTTATGCTGTTCACAGACAGACACACAGACACACACACGGACATGTTTCCAAAAATGTTTTTTTTTGGATTCAGGGGGTCTCAAAACATATATTTCCAATGAAATCTCGGTATCGAAATTTTGGGTGGAATACAATACTTCCCCTACTTACTATACGTAGTAGAGAAAGTAAAAACGAATAACGAATTCCCATTTGAGAAAAAGCATAAGTATTGGAAAATTCAAACAAATAACAAGGAATATCTCGGAAATGGTTCACTCCACAAAAAAATGTATATGACATAAATTGTGTTTTAACGAGTTCTACATTTTTAGTGCAGAAAAATTCTCTCTTACGGGTTATCAGCTATGTAAAACCCATTCAGAAAGAAGAGGACTTCTGGTGACATTCCCAGAAAATTCAAGATATGCATTTTATTTGTCATGAAAATATCTTAAACATATTATATTGAATTAAAATCCTTAGAGACATTTTTGAGAAAATAAAAAATTCGAAAAATGTTCCATGTAAATGATATTCTGAATTGGAGGGTTTTTCTTAAAAATCCCGGTGTCGCAACTTTGAAAGATACTGAACCTGAATACCAAATTTGGTATTTATGCGACTTTTCGTTTTTGAGTTATGCTGTTCACAGAAACGCAGGCACACATCCGCACAGACACACATACGGACCTTTTTTAAAAATGATTTTTTTTATTCAGGGGCCTCAAAACAAGCATTTCCAGTGAATTCTCGGTATCGAACTTTGGGTGGAATGCAATACTTCCCCTACTTACTATACTGTTAGGGAAAGTAGAAATGGTTAGCAACGCAGATTTAACTAGTTGTTTTAATTTAATATTCGTTTGATGTTGTCTCAAACGTGTTTTCAAACCCCTTTTGATAAATTACTTAAGTTATTAAATAAATTACTAAAATCATTAAATAAACTACTCCAATGAACAGGTCATCACTATTAGAGTTGCTTATAATTATTTATAACTGCTTACTTTCTGTGCCCGTTAGTTTTATTACCTCCAGAATAATATAAGTCTATGCTGCACGTTACATTAACTTTTTGTTTTTGAAGTAGATATGTTTGTTGTATTGTTATTTGCCTCAAGTTTAAAAAAAATATTAACTTTGAAATTTAACTGTTTCTTTAAATATTATGTAAGTATGTTTGCCTCGGCTGCGTCAGTATTTATTTTAGAGACATGGATGTCTTGGCAAGGTTGTGGTGCGACTTAAGAATTTAGGCTTACACTATAATGCTGATGGAACAAGCTAGGAAGGTTAGGTAAATTTTATCTTTCTTTTTTGTAAAGCTTTTGTAAAGAAAAAAACAATATTTAGGGATAAAAACTAGTCAGATTATAATTTTACTTCACTCCTTTTTATTAATGCTTGACACGATTTAAATAATGCTTAACTGATATAGAGCTCTGAGGTTCCTTTATTAATTACTTATACTTTTTAACACGTAAACTTATTTTTCGTCTCACACACGAATACGTATTAAATCTCTGGAGTACGCATCTCGCATCCGGTTAGGAACACTGTCTGCAGGCAACTGAATTGATTTCAACCGCCTAATCTTGTACATTTCTGTATTTCAAGTCTCTGATTGGCTATTCCTAATCCAATAGAATACCTTCATTTAACTAAAGCTTTTTCTGGTTGTTAATTGGCTATGTTTATAAACTGTCACTAAAATTACATTATCGCTTCTAAGAATCACAAGTAACATTTAAACTTTCTAATTCATTATTGCCTCAATGTTACCTCATTCTTACCTCATTGTTAGCAACTTTGACCTATTTCTTACAGCTCCTACATTATTAAATTACGTAATATATTCACATAACATTGTTACATATGGATACAATAATATAAACATATACAATGATTGTAATATACAGTTTTTATATATTGTGACATACACATATTGCTTAAAGCGGGTTGTTATTGAATTTATAGATTATATAATTAGACTGAAATCACTTAAGTATTAAAAATACTGCCTCACTTTCATAGTTGCAGAGTGGCATTTAGTAGTGGAGAGTAAAGTGAAACGCGTTTTACGTTAAGATTACAACAATTTTAGTTTGAGTTCATGGAAGGTAATACAAAATCACAGAAAATATGAGGGACAAAAATATCTGTGTATTGTTATAAATTAATAAGTCTATACGTACTGCTGCGGATCTATCAAGCTCACAAAGGCCGATACTTTGGATTTCAAGTGAAGCTTATCATTCCTTCCCCTGGGTACCAATTTGTGGGAAACAGAAGAGGAGCACCGAGGGATGACGTCACAGACCATGAACCTGTCAACTACTGTGTTACACCATTCAATCAATTCTCTTTCTGGTGGGAGTCGCAGTTATGAGCCAGAATTCTTTCTTTTACAATGACGGGAAGATAATTTTAAACTGAGTAAAAGGCAATGACAAAATATTTAAATATATAAATTAAAAAATCTGAATTGTTGCACTCACATGACTTTCTCGTTCTCTACAAACTATTTTTACAAACACTTATTCTCCATCTACGTCATGTTAATCGAGATAAACATTCCTATTCCATAATAAATTCCCATTTGAAAAAAAGTATGGAAAATTCAAGCAAATAACATGGTTCACTCGACAAAAACGTGTTTGACATAAATTGTGTGTTTTAGCAATCTCTACATTTTTATATATAAACATTTTGTCTATCTCTTACTTTACCAGTTATACGAAAACCATTCAGAAAGGAGACTTTTGGGGACATTCCCAGAAAGTTCAAGATATATATTTTATTTGTATGAAAATATCTTAAATATATGCTATTTTATTCAAAATCATTCGAGCCATTTTTGAGAAAATCAAAGTTTTCTAAAAATGTTCCATGTAAAGGGTAGTCTGGTGTGTCGGGATTTTTCTGAAAATCTTCGTATCGCATCTTTGAAGGATAGTGAACCTAAATACAAAGTTTGATATTTCCGACTTTTCATTTTTGAGTTATGCTGCTTGCAGACACACAGAAACACGCGGAACTTTTTCTAAAAATGCTTTTTTTGGATTCGGGGGACCTCAACAAATATATTTCCGGTGAAAACTCGGTTTACTTACTATACGTAGTAGAGACAGTAAAACTCTTGTATGTTACATTCACATGACTTTCTGTACATCTGTCGTTTATAGTGACTATGCAAACTATTCTTACGAAAGCTTATTTTTCTGTCTACTTCATTATAACCTAGATAAACCTTTACAGAAACAGCTACATTACACATTACGGTATAGATACAAAGGGAAAGCAATAGTCAAATGTTTTAGAACTGGACTAGTTTTAAGTTGGCCTTAATATTCCATAAAACTTTCATGACTCGCGAGGAACAACTGAAAATCGACAGGACTTGAAAAGAATGCAAAAATATTGAACAATTTGAACCATTAATAACTAATATCTCGAAAATGACTTATGCCACGAAATATTTTTAGGTAAATTGTGCTTTAAAGAGATCTACATTTCTGTGTAGTACGTTTTCGTCTATCGCTTTACGTTTACCAGTTACAATATTATATAAACTTCTTCCAAATGAAGAGGACTTAAGGGCTATTCCCAGAAAATTCAAGATATAGGGCGGGCCAAAGAAACTTATAATTTTTAAATAATGAAAGGAAACTTCAGACATTGTATTAAATTAACTTTTATTATATGAAAATATAGAATATAGTATGGCATTTTTATGTAATCATTACTTCTTGAAAAAGACGTCCTTAAAATCCCCTTCACCAATGGCAAACATTTTTGCAATCGCTCTTTGAAGTTTCTCATCACTCCTTGCAACATTTTGATTGTGATCTTTCCAATTTCCTCACGAATTGCTGTCTTCAGTTCTTGAATGTTTTGCGGTTTGTTTGCGTATACTTTACTTTTTGGGTACCCCCTTAAAAATAAACCACATGCTGTTAAGTCGGGGAGTCATGCGGGTCAAAGAATGTCACCACTCCTCCATATGACATTTCCAAACAAATTTCACTCAAAAATCTTTCACAAAAAGTAATAAGATTATTTAAGTCCTGATGATTTAATGTATGCACAATTTTCAGCTTGTATGGGTGAAATTTTAAATGTTTAGTCAGTATTCGTTGTACACTGGAGCGGCTCATGTTAAGTGTCAGAAAATGTCTTCTGACCGAAGTCGTCGGACTTTTCATTAAAGCAACTCTAACAGTCTCGATATTTCCAGGAGTACGAACATATTTTCAAGTTTCCTGTTTAGTGCTGAGTCTGTTTCCTCTAAATTGCGAACGCAGGTCTTCATTGCATGATTAGAGGACACGGGATCATGAGGACGGAGTTGAAAGTGGCAGCGAATCTCCCTATGAACAGCTGGGACGTACTGCCCATTTGGATAAGATTTTATAGCAAATTCTCGTAGCTCACAGTCCAATTTTCCATGTTTAATAAATTGTAACAATCAGACGAAACAATGGCATGAATCTAAGCTTTCTTAAATAATTCATGTATCAACAACTTCAAAATTAAAATTTTTCCGTCTCTTTGGCCCACCGTATATAAATTTTATTTGTTATGTAAATATCTTTAATATAGGTATGTTAATAAAAATCGAGAGGCATTTTTTGGAGAACAAAAAATTTAGAAAAGTGTTCCATGTAAAGCGTAGTTTTGGGGTGAGTGATTTTCTTCAAAATCTTCGTGATGCATCTTTGGGAGATACTGAACCTATAAACCACGTTTGGTATTTATCTAAGTTTTGGTATTAATACTTTTTATGATGTTTATTTGTTGGTATTTATTTTAATTTTTGAGTTATGCTGTTCACAGACACATACACGACCTTTTTAAAAATTTCTTGTTTTTGGATTCAGGGATCCCCAAAACGTGCAGTTTCGGTGAAATCTCGATATGAAATTTTTGGGTGCAATGCAATACCTTCTCTATTTACTCTGTACATGGCAGAGAAAGTAGAAAGGGTTTTGGCCTATCCCGGCACTGTTTGATGCTCATATACTGGGCAAGTCACCTAAAGCTACCACCACAAACGTCTCTGAAACAAAAATGGGAATCGAAGAACGACTTCCACAGGTACCAAAGTAGGGGAGGGTCTCATTAATGTAGATTATATATGCCATTTAAAAATTTAAGAAGATATAATTTTCAACATAAATAATGTTATCTTTAAAATATAAAGCTGTATAATTTGTGACGCCACAGACAACATAGAAAATACGAGGGTGATTAGAAAGGTTACAAAGCCTGCAGTGAAACATGAACATTTTATTTCATACAACCATAACAGCCACTTGATAGTACATACATTAAATTATTTTTCTGCATAGTCTCATATCGGTTTAAGCAATTTTCTCTTCCTGGGACGAGTTTGAATATTCCCTCCTGGTAAAAATCCTGTCCATGAGTGTTCAGCCACTTTGTCGCGAAGTGTTTCACCTCCTCGTATGAAGCGAATCATTGGTCTCCTAGGTGCTCCTTTAAGTGAGTGAAGTGAAAGTCCTTGGAGCGACGTCCGGACTGTAGGGAGGGTGGTCGATGACGTCCCAGTGAAACTGCTTCAAAAGCGTAGTGGTCTTCTGGACTTTGTGAGGTCCGCGTTGTCGTGAAGGAAGATGACGTCTGTTGCTTCGCGCAATCGTGTCAAGGTCTCGCAGTATATTCTTCTCGGCAGATGGCGTCATCTTAAACTTCTTTGTCTCTGTAAGGAGGGGTATTTCCACTCCATTGACGACCCTTACTGCTGGGGGTATAGTGGTGGAGCCATGTTTCATCAGCCGCGACAATATGGTGCAGAAAACTATTCCCTTCCGTGGAGAACCGTTGCAAAAGTTTCAGACTTGCCCCCAAGTGCTTCTCCTTGTGTTGGTTGGACAGAGTATGCGGAGCCCATCGAGAACAAACTTTCCAGTACTGCAGAATGTCACGAACAACTGACGAATGCTTCCGAACAACGTTCCTAATTTTACCGTCATATTTAGTAAGAATAATTTGTAGAGAAGGTTATATAAATATAGCATGAGATTTTTTCTTAACATATGAGATCGTTACTGTCGCTTGCGACGTAAACAGTTGAATATTGTTCAAGTTTTATGAAACGAAGTAGGATGTAGGAAGTAATTACCTGAGGAAGACACCTCGCCACTTCAACTAATTAATCTATTGTAACTACAGCCCCCGGGAGACAGAGTTGAAGCAAAGGAGCCGCAGGAGGTCGCAGGCAGACTGGATCACAAAGGCATACGGAAGTTTCTATCATTTCTTGTACGAAACACCCGCTCTCGCCATTAGAGGCGAAGAGCTCCGTGAGAGGGCGTCGGAGCAGCCCTTGCAGGCAGGTCAACGGGGAGAAATATTTCCAATGTGTAGTAACCATGCCATCGGTAGTAACCATGCACTGCAGAATACATAGACCCTGCTTGAAAGATGTAATGACACGAAATGAGGGAAAGGAGAAGTCATGGTAGAATACACCACTTCAGCATTCGCCTAGGCGACTAGAGGAAAACCACGAAAAATTCCATGGTCAGAGTGGGCGGCCACCGCGAATCGAACCCGGAACCTCCCTGAGCCATCCCTCTCGGTATATAACCAAGTAAACAAGTTCAAATAAACACGTTTTCACTGTAGTTTGTTTAAATTATCCAATGTTTTGTAATATTTTAGAAGTGTTACGCGGTTTTTATGGAATTAATTGTTGTTCCATATGAGCCGTGTGTTGGACAACGTTGGCAGCTTTCCAAAGCGTTTTTTATATCACAGTAGGCGTATATTTGTGGACAGAACATAGCGGTATACCTCAGTAATGTACCCATTCTTCATCCTGCTGACCATAAAAAGTGTCTTTAACACAGTTGCCAAACATAAAAGTGGCCCATAATGAAAAGGAATTGTTTATGCTGGTATTTATAAAACGTAGCCTCACCCCTACCAGCGTGAATCACCTCTGTTTTTCGAGTATAATTCTAGCCACTGGATTGGCAGGATAGTTCATCTCTGCTAAAGTATGGCCAAACTCCGAAGGGTAACGTTACAACTTAAACCTTACATTTTTATGCTGCGCTACCGTTTTCTGCCGGTTTTCTCTTTGTCATTTAGTAGCGACAACAACTTTAACCTTCTCCATGTCACCGATGAAAGCTCTCATATACACTATGTGATCAAAGGTATCCGGACACCCCCACAAACATACATTTTTCATCTTAAGTACATTGTGCTGCCACCTACTGCCTGGTACTCATTATCCGCGACCTCAGTAGTCATTAAACAGCAGAATAGGACGCTCCGTGGAACTCAAGACTTCGAACGTTGTCAGGTGATTGGGTGTCACTTGTGTCAGAGGTCTGTACGCGAGATTTCCACACTCCTAAGCATCCCTAGGTCCACTCTTTCTGATGTAATAGTGAAGTGGAAACGTGAAGGGATATGTACAGCACAAAATCGTACAGGCCGACCTCGTCTGTTGACTGACAGAGACCGCCGACATTTGAAGAAGGTCGTAAAGTGTAATAGGCAGACATATATCCAGACCATCACACAGGAATTTCAAACTGCATCAGGATCCACTCCAAGTAGTATGACAGTTAGGCGTGAGGTGAGAAACCTTGAATTTCATGGTCGAGCGGCTGCTTCCAAGCCACACATCTCGCAGGAAAATGCCAAACGACGCCTCACTTGGTGTAAGGAGCGTCAACATTACATGATTGAACAGTGGTAAAACGTTGTGAGGAGTGACGAATCAAGATACACAATGTGGCGATCCGATGGCAGGGTGTGGGTATGGCGAATGCCCGTTGAACCTCATCTGCCAGCGTGTGTAGTGCCAACAGTGAAATTCGGAGATGGTGGTGTTATGGTGTGGTCGTGTTATTCCTGGAGGGGACTTGCACACCTTGTTGTTTTGCGTGGCACGATCACAGCGCAGACCTACATTGATATTTTTAGCACCTTCTTGCTTCCCACTGTTGAAGAACAATTCGGGGATGGCGATTGAATCTTTCAACACGATCGAGCACCTGTTCATACTACACGGGCTGTGGCGGAGTGGTTACACGACAATTACATCCCTGTAATGGACTGCCTGCACAGAGTCCTGACTTGAATCCTACAGAACACCTTTGGGATGTTTTGGAACGCCGACTTCGTGCCAGGCCTCACCGACCTACATCAATACCTCTCCTCAGTTCCGCACTCCGTGAAGAATGGGCTGTTATTCCCCAAGAAACCTTCCAGCACGTGATTGAAAGTATGCCTGCGAGAGTGAATGCTATCATCAAGGGTAAGGGTGGGCCGACACCATATTGACTTCCAGCATTACCGATGGAGGGCGCCACGAACTTGTACGTCATTTTCAGCCAGGTGTCCGGATACTTTTGATCACGTAGTGTATGCAAATGTCGTAGTTGCTGTTAAATTTAATCTTACATGCAAATGATTGTTCACTCTTACTCTAATCTAGAAGGTTGAATTAAATTGTAATTGGTTTAGCCTCTTCTTGTGTATACCCTTCATAGAATTTAACATATATTATAAATCATCTTTAATTAGTTAGCTTCTCTGTTCATGAATTATTTTTTAGACCGGGTGGAGTTAAAATTTCGTTATCTGAAGGTGGAAACCTTACGGGGGGAAGAAAACACTATAGCGATCTAGGGAATTGGGCCACGACGATCTTTTTTGCTCTCAACTGCTCTAATTAATCGCTTTCGCAAACTTTCTCACACTGTTAGTTTTTGTAGTGCTTCTGTATTTAATTATAGATTTAAAGGTGACCTATGTACGAATAATAATAATAACAATAATAATAATAATAATAAAGGTGATAATAATGGTAACAATAGTTTACTTCTATCAAAATTGTTGTGGCAAGTTTCCGTTATGAGTAAATAACTAACGAACAATCAAAAGCTAAAATTTCATTTGTGTGAGATACCATTATTATTGTTATTATCATTATTAGTACCCTTTCAGGTGAGAATAACTAAACCCATTACTATGAAACGTCATATAATATAATACGATATTTATCTGATTTACTTTCCCAAAATGCTGTTAAGCATAATTTTTCGGATCGGTTGTATTATTTAAAAATAGGCATATTTAATGAAGGCGGCGCCGTGGCGCCCCGGGTTCAATCCCAGGGACCTGCATGTGGGATTTGTGGTGGACGAAGCGGCGTCTGGGCGGGTTTTTCTCCGGGTTCTCCGGTTTCCCCCGCCATTCATACCACCAACTGCTCCATCATCACCTTTCCTTTAATCCATTTCACCAACATTTTGTTTCATCTACTTCCTTCATCCCATACCAGGCATCGGGCTGATCACCCATCCTGGATGCTGTGTCTGATCTATGGGTGTCTGCTCCTCGACGGGCCTCTGACCCCAGGCATCCGCTTGTAAGTCCTGGGGGGTGTAAGTTCTACATAAGAGGAGGGTAAACAGATAATGAATGAATGAATATTTAATGAAGTACACTGTAAGTTGAAGTCCTTTGCTATGAAGGACCAGAATTTTTATTGGCCTTCATATGTTCTTTCGCCATGAAAGACCTATTCACTTCCGTCAACACATCCATACACAAGGGCATACGATAAAAACTGAGAAAATGCGGTAAAATTGCTGCATCTAACAATCATTTGTTGAAGTATTGCGGTGTTTGACACCGACAAAACTTTTATTTGGTGCCATAAAATTTGCGAAGGTAAAAGGTTGGTATGCTCTGGCCACAGATATAAACAAGCTGTTGAGTGCCTTATCAGTTTCCTTCGTGCTCCTGTTACTACCTGGCTGACGAAAGACAAGGTTGCTAGTGTGTCATGGCTAGGTTTACACATAAGAGATAACGCCCGAAGGAGAGTGCAATACATGCTACGCACCGGGAATGGTGACGTAATACGACCTATATCTTTTGCTTCTGCGCGAGCTGCTTCTGCCTTCCATCTGCGTTTATTCCTCAGACATGTAGTACATGGTACAAAATGTCCACTAAAAGCATTTCTGTTAACACTGTCTATTAATTAATGGGAAGTGAGTAAAAAACAAGTTTTCTTATAAATAATTCCAGAACAAACTTTAAGGAAAGAAAGTAATGGGTAGAGAAAGTCATGTAATACATAAAACATTTTTTTCTTTGTATTCAGAACTTAGTAAACCAGTGGGTAACTATTTTTTCTAAATTTCCCTCATCTTGCTAGAAATTATTTTACTAAAGGGTGTGTTTTTTAGAAATTGCATAGTTAAACAAATATATAAATTAAAAAATGCAGAAAACAAATGTTTCATCCACCAGAGCTCCTTTAAAGGAATCCCAAAGAAATATCTCATATGATGTAAGAATAACAATGAAATTGCGAGTTGTACCATTAAGAAAAATGAAGTTGTTTTCGTGCTTCTCTTCTAAAGAATCTCTTGTGGGTAAAAAAGTAAATGCAGCAAGACAGAACAAAAGAATGGCGAGGTATAGAAGCCGAGTTACTGTTTGGGGAAACGCCTGCATATTTTATTTACTGCCTCAATCCTAAAGGGGGTCTAAGCTCCAGGCGTTCGTTTCCACTAAGCTTGGATAAATAAAGGTACACACAAGTTAATAAAGGGAACAAGATGTTCAAATTTAACAAAGAAGAAAGTTAACAATGATAAGGCAGAATACCACTATTTGATGAATACACTAATTAAGCAACGCGAGTACGTTTATTCGGTGACGAGCAATTAATTGTGAAAATAACATATTTACGCATGCTTATGCAGCAAGGACGGTTAAAATATAACGAAACGATTACATTATTATAACGCTTTCAAAATTAACGGGGTCATAACTGTCCCCCGAAACCGGAGGGTAGGACGAGGGGAGATACCCGAAGGCGACCAGATCCTGCTGCCGACGGGCGCACGCATGAACGGGATCACTAACGTTTATAGATAGAACGCATCCGACGCCGCAGGGTCCCTACCACAAGCCCTCAATCTCTAGGGAGGAGAGATCTAACTGAGCGGTACCGCAGCGACGCTAGGGACCTTTACAGAGCGCAAGCCACCGCCAGCTGCAACCCGCCGACCACCGTCTCTTGGTACTACAACCCTGAAACATGACAAGGAAGATGATGGGTACAGGAAATAAGAGGAAGGAGAGTCGTGGTGGAAGATGAAACACTCCAGCATTCGCTTGGCGACCTGAGGAAACCACGAAAAACTCGTGGGTCAGATTGGGCGGTCATCGGGGATCGATCCCGGTACCTCCCGAATGCGGGCCATGGACTAACTGCCTAGCCATCCCCTTGGTCGTAGTCGCTGAACCTTGTTGACTACGTCATATTGTACTGCTCCTCAAGATAGCGCGGCACTATCGTTCTATTAAACCATCTGACAATAGAGATATCAACTAGATGCCTTGTAGCACCTAGAACAATATTTAGAATTCATTGTAACTGATCGCCCATCTGGTTAATTTGATCATGAACACAAGTGAGTAAATCTAAGAACATTGGTTAAATGTAGCGTAATTTCACACGCACAGATTTATGCAAAATGTGATTAGTAAAAATAAAGTATAAATAAGTAATTATGAAAACATATTGACTGGGAAAAATATAAATCTTAATATAATTATTTTAATTGTTAAAGTACAACGGCAGTGCGTATGTATTTTATGATTCACGATCTGCACTTAGTTATTACAAAGTATCACATTTTCTTTTGACAGGAATACTCCTATCGGCAAGAGGTGACTACAAACTAAGACGTAAGTATCGATAAAAAGCCGAGCGGGATGGCTCAGGCGGTAACGTATGTGGTCCGCATTCGGTAGGTCGTGGGTTCGATTCTCTTCCTGGCCAAAGCTTTTTCGGGGATTTCCCCTGGACGCTAAGCGAATGTTGGGAAGGATCATTACATCCCCCGACATTTTTATCCCTTCATTTCACCACCATATTTCACTTCACTTTCATCTGCTTACTCTCTTTGAAGGTTGCAAGTGTCGGCAGGAGGTCTCGGAGTGTGCGTGGCAGGGGGAAAAGGATGCTCTGAATAAACCTTTGTCTCCCGGAATGGGGGTTTCCGGGTTCCAGCCTCCCAAGGAATGTGTAAACCCACAGCAGGGAGGGGTGCCGACTGCACCAGCTGCCATCCGGGAGTTTAAATCTGCAAAGAGAGGATCCTGCCCTCTGCCTCTCATGCTTCCTGGTCCGGCCGCCCTCTGACTCCTGTCACCTCATCTCTTGTCCCGCGGGTGCTCCATCAGGGGAATAGGTAGTAAAGATCTGCTTAGGTGGAGGTTCTAAGTCCCTCTCCGCTTCTAGTCCTATACTATCCTCATAAAAAATGGATCTGATATGTTACATTCAGGTGACTTTTCCTACCTGCTACCATTTATTTTTATACCTATACTACAAAATATTCTTACAAAAGCTTACGTTTTCATCTGCTTCATGTTAACCACGGTAAACCTCTGCAGAAGTCTTTTCATTCCAAATTCTTTTTGTAGGTTAAAGGGGGACACAGGATTCAGAAGCGACGGTCAAAATTTTAAAAAGTACGTCACTACATATTCGCCTTCAAAATCATAATCATTGCACGACATCACGCAAAACAAATTAAAGATGACTCAGCGGTTTAAAATGTATCAATACATAAATTTTGTTTAAACGAGATCTGCAAATTATCTGCAGATTAGTAAATTTTGATTTAATGGTTTACCGGTTAAACAGTGTTTCACAAAAGTATATACAAATGAAGAGGTCTTCGCAGTCTATTCGCAGATAATTCAATTCAAGTTGTAAATTCTTTTAGTCATGCAATATCATAAACATACGGCACTTTGCTGAAAATAGATCCATATTTGAGGAAATAAAAAATAAAAAAAAATTATATAAAGGGTAATTTGGGCTTGGAGAATGTTCTAGAAAATGTAGGTGTTACACATTTGGAAGATGCTAAATCTTTGATATTTATCCTGCTCCTTGTTTTTTGTTATGGTGTTCAGAGTGCGGCTGTATCGCCTCTCATTCAGATGCCAGCAGCTCGCGGTTTGCCTTTCTGCATTTGGATTTTGATACAGCGGTCATCTGTTTCTTCTCTCTATCCTCGGCTAGCTGTAGTAATTCAGGAAGATGTGTTAGAGCAGGAACTTTTCCTCAGTAAAGGAAACTTAGATCTCGGGCGTGGTAACAGAGAAAAAAATCTGATGTGTTACACTCACATGACTTTCTCTACTCTTGTACAAAATATGTTTACAAACGCTTATTCTCCATATGCTTCATGTTAATGGAGATATCGAGATGTTAATCTTATTGCTAATTTTCTTGTAGATGCAAGGGGAATTGGAAGGCTTTAAGCGATAGTCAAATATTTTAAGAGCTGATTGCTATGTGGAGTATTCCATTCTCAATGAATTAACAAATTTGAGAAAAAGTATAAGCATTGGAAAATTTAAGGGAATAACAAGCAATATCTCGAAACTCAACAACAAAACATGTATATGACATAAATTGTGCATTTTAACGCGATCTAAATTTTTTGTGTAGTAACTTTTTGTCTATCTCTTATGGTTTACCAGTTTACCAAAAGTCGTTCACAATGAAGAATACTTTTGGAATCAGTCCCAGAAAATTCAAGATATACATTTTATTTGTCATGAAAATATCTTAAACATATGATATTTTAATCAAAATCGTTAGGGCCATTTTTGAGATAATTAAGATTTTCGAAAAATGTTCCATGTAAAGGGTAATCTGGGGTGGGGGGATTTTCTTGAAAACCTTCGTGTCGCATCTCTGGAAGATACTGAACCTAAATACCAAGTTTGGTGTTTATCCGACTGTTCGTTTCTGAGTTATGCTGTTCACACACACGGACATGTTTCCAAAAATGCTTTTATTTGGATTCAGGGGGTCTCAAAACATCTATTTCCGGTGAAATCTCGGTATGGAATTTTTGGGTGGAATACAATACTTCCCCTACTTACTATACGTAGTAGAAAAAGTAGTAAACATGCTTCAGTTTCGAGAGATAACACCACTGTTTTCTTCATTTGTCACTGTTAGTAATTCACAACACTCATCACTCTGATATTGTCGCCGTTAAAATACTGTCCACTGTTGAAGCGCGGCGCTAATACGACGCAAAGTTTGTACATTTTCAAATCCCTCATAGCGACTCCTATATGTATAGCTAGCCCTGTTTTAACCACGAATTTTTTTAGCGCGACACCTCTTAATTATCCGGCAGCATTATCCACTGTGGTTTAGAAGCAACTGCCCGATTTTTGTGTTAGCAAATGTATTTATTTTTCGGGCTTCTTGAGCTCATTGTCGCCGTTCACGGCGAATTATAGTACAAAAGGGCAATGGCTCTACCTGTCACTGTACGAACAATACTTATTAATTTTGAAGATTCAGAAGCTAGTAACAGGATGTGTCATAATTTAAAATAAAGAGAGTTGAAGGTTGTTGCACTACATCACTAAAATGTTCTTACTTGAACGCGTTTCGGGAGACTGTTTGCTCCCATCGTCAGCATGTTTTTCTACCGAGTTTGCCGGTTATTGTCTGGGGAATGTGTGTGGCTAGTGGTGTTCTCTGGTGCTGGGCTGATGAAGTTCCAAAGGCTGCTGGGTGGCGGCAGTTCGAAATTCATTAGGTGATTCCTGTGTTTGACGATATGAATTTTTTCCCAGATGTCCAATTCATTGCTGCTGTTGATCGGTTTTAAGAGTTTTATGTTCGGAGTGATATCATGGTTTGAAGACCAGAAATGATGTGCTACTGCTGATTTATCTGGCTGTTTTTGGTAAATGCATCTAATATGCTCTTTAAGTCTTATTTCAAGATTTCTTTTGGTTCTTTCTATGTATACCAGGTTACAATCGTTACAAACAATTTTATATATACCAGCTGATTTATCGTTGGGGATAGAATCTTTTGTTCTGTTGCATAGTAGTTTCTGTATATCGTGGTTATTCTGTGGAGACAGGGTGATGTTGTATTTCTTGAAAATCCTTTGAAAATACTTTTTATACCAGAGAAACATTGTAAAACTCTCTTATGTATCGGAACCACTTTCCTTGCATCTAAAGTATCTCGTCGTGGATAGTATTTTAACATAGCGCTTAAAATATCCATTAAACAATTTGCTACTCCTCTAATATTAGTAACAGACACAAACATGATATCATTAAATCACCCTTCTTAAGCTACACAAGTAGTAAAAAAACAAAAATAGTTATGCCTAGCATAATTTAATTTCAATAAATACTAATGACGCAAATTAGTAATAATTCCTTAGTTCAGGCTTGTTGGCCTAAAGCCGTTTCAAGAGATGCCCCTGTGTACCATTTTATATAAAAAAGACTTTTATTTTGGTTCAGTGCACTTCAAGAAGTGTATTTCCGGTGAACGCTTGATGTGGAATTTTTGGGTGGCACTCAATGCTTCCTCTGGGTGATAAAAGTAATGGGCAGAACATAATTTTTCAACAATAAGGCAGCTGTAGTAACGGGAAACCATTTTTATATCCCTTCGTCATAGAAAGAAGCCGTGTATGCTCTTCTTTCATATCATTATATTCATGGAAGGTTAACATCAAGGAACTTCTCCGGACGAAGAAACAGGTGAAAAATCACTGTAGTGAAGAAGGGTGGTCGAATTATTTCCAACCAACCGATGCGATGAGATCTTGCACGTTTTTACGTCCACCATTGAGCTTCCTAACGCACTTCTTCACCATTCTAACACTCATTTTTATTTTCTCTAACATATACATATGGTAAGAACAGAACAATTATGCTACAGGTAAGAGGGAGGAAGGGGCGAAGCCTTCGCTGGTCAGGCCACATGGCGTGAATTCTGAAGCCATCCTTCTACTGCCACGACCGAACATCGAAACAGGAATTGATAAAACCTGAAAATGCCTACAATAGCTCGACGATTAGCCTTTATTGGCATGATAGGAATCCGGGACGAACCTTTTTCTTATAAAGAAAGAAATGAAAAGAATAAAAAGAGACATAGATCAATCAAATACACTATTCATTAGCTGAAAACTCACCTTACATTTTACACAATGAGGTACGAAGGTTGCACCTGATTCAACCCAGTCAAGGTCGTCGCCTCGCCTTGCAAAAGCGAGTTCAGTCATGCTACCTGCTCGCGTCCCCGCGCTAGACATCGCGTCATTAGCCACCGCGCATGTGTACCAGTTAAAAAAACAAAAAAGAACTTCCAGACATTAGCAATCCCTCTAAACATATGCCACGCAGTTCTCAGCCCCACAACAATGACGTCAAACAATGGATAAATAATAATTAAATAAACGTCACAATATCAAACCGGAATTATGCATTTTGGGACCTTCTAAACTCAAGAAAGCATTTTTAGAAAAATGTCCACTAAAAATAAAATATCAAACGAGGATTTAAGCTCAATATCATCCAAGAATTCAACATGAAGATTAAAGAAACAAAGCATCTTATTCAAAATACTACTACAAGAGCTTATTCTTATATATACTTTATGTTAAACGTTTACATACATTTTTGTATTATAGATTTCGTTGAATGTACAAGAGGGATATAATTAGGCTGAAGGTGCAGACAAATATTTAAAACTCTGATGCATTACACTCACATGACTATCTCTATTCTTGTACAAACTATTCTCCATATGCTTCATGTTAATCGAGATATTGAGATGTTAATCTTATTGCCAATTTTCTTGTAGATGCAAGGGGAATTGGTAGGCTTTAAGCGATACTCAAATATTTTAAGAGCTGGTTGCTATTTGGAGTATTGCATTCTCTTTGCATTACCAGGACAAAAAAAAATCTGATGTGTTGCACTCACATGACTTTCTCTACTCTTGTACAAACTATTTTTACCAACGCTTATTCTCCATATGCTTCATGTTAATCGAGATTTCAATCTTATTGCTAATTATCTTATAGATGCAACGGGAATATGGTAGGTTTTAAGTGATAGTCAATCTTTTAAGCGTTGGTTGCTATATGGCGCTTTCCATTCTCTTTGTATATCCAGGAAATAAAAAAATGAAGAACGCACTTGAAAAAAAGTATAAGTATTGGAAAATTTAAGCGAATAACAAGCAATATCTTGAAAACAGTTCACTCAACAACAAAAAAATGTATATGACATAAACTGTGTATTTTAACGCGATCTACATTTTATGTGTATTAAATGTTTGTCTATCTCTTATGGTTTACCAGTTACCCAAAGTCGTTCACAATAAAGAATACCTTTGGAGACTTTCCCAGAAAATTCGAGATATATATTTCATTTGTCATGAAAATATCTTAAACATATGATATTTTAATCAAAATCGTTAGAGCCATTTTTGAGAAAATTAAAATTTTCGAAAATTGTTCCATGTAAAGGGTAATCTGGGGTGGAGGGTTTTCTTGAAAGGCTTCGTGTCGCCTCTCTGGAAGATACTGAGCGTAAATACCAAATTTGGTGGTTATCCGACCGTTCGTTTCTGCTGTTCGAAGACACACAGATACACACAAGGACATGTTTCGAAAATGATTTTTTTGGATTCAGAGGGCCTCAAAACACATATTTCCGGTGAAATCTCGGTGTAGAATGCAATACTTCCCATACTTGCTATACGTTGTAGAGAAAGTAATATATAAAGATTTCAAACCAAGAGCAACTAATATCTCGGGAACGTTAATGTCATAATTTATGTTTTAGGGAGATACGCATTTGTCGTGGAATGAGCTCTGTCTACGCTTTATAGTCCAAAGCATTGGCGGCGAATGTGCGACTCGCGATGCACTGCGACTCGGAGGCGCAACTCCTTTTCTAGCCGTCTATTAAATTGTTTTCTATGTGCTGCTGAGTGGTGTAGTGCGTGTTGCATATTTGGTGACTCGCGGAAGGCAGGCGTTTTGGGTTCGATATTATCCAAAGATGCAATCGAAGGTTCTCAACAAAATCCTCCATCCCAAACTACCGTTTACATGGAACATGTTTCGAAAACTTTGACTTTCTAAAGAATGGCTCTAACGATTTTGATTAAAATACCACATATGAAAAATATTTACATGACAAATAACTTGTATCTTGAATTTTCGGGAAAAGCATATGAAGTTCTCTTCATTCGGGATAATTTCATATAAACATTAAACGATAGACGAAAATGTACTCACAGAAAATGTAGATCTCTTTAAAACACAATTTATTAAAAAAAAAAGTTGTGGCATAAGCCGTTGGTAGATATCCATCATTAAAGGCTTGAGTTGTTCATTTTTAGTCACCCTTGAAAGTCCTTTCAACATTCAGTTGTTACTTACGATTGCATGGAAACAGAATGGAATCTTTAGGCCAGCGTATAACCTCCAGGTCTTAAACACTTTACAGTCGCTATTCTCTTTGTATTTATAACGAAATCTGTACTGTAGCTATTTATGCAAAGGTTTATCTGGATTAAAATGTAGTAGATAAAAAAATAAGCTTGAGTGAGATTAATCTGTATATCCACTAATAAACGACAGAGGGTAGAAAAAGTCATATGAGTATTGTTATACACCAGAGTGAGGCCAAAAGTTTTTGCAGCTAAAATATTAAATTTAGTTACCACGGGGGTTACAATGGGGAGCGTAGCTACAGAGGTAAACCAAGAGGACCAGGAGCCTAACTGCACAAAGCTAAAGCAGGCGTGGAATATTTATAACATAACAAATAAATTCACATTTAACTCTGGTTTATTATACAGTTACCTTGGTGCCGTTATATCATTTCCAAAAGGTTACAGACACACATTGGAGGGAGATGCCCCACACTCACACGGACCACGCATTCCTACACACAACCACACACTCTAAAAACATACACTAGACTCACGTTACTCACTGACCCACACTATCAGACAAAGAGGCTCGTCCCTCAACTTGCCTTCACCCCCCCCTGACTAGGAGGTGGAGGGAAATGCCACGTCGGACTTGAATTCAACTCACAATCGAAATATGTTCAACAATGTCATTCTACACATGCACTAATGTGTCCCATGCAACAATACACACAAATACGCTACAGTATCACATTAGATTCTGTTCTTGAAGTGCTTGGTTACAATTCCTTTGTTTTTGCATTGTAGTGCAAACGGTATTTCAAAGCCGGTATCTTAAAGATTTGACTATCACTTCTCGTATTCCCCTTCAACTAAATACGTAATGAAACAATTTCTACATACGTTTACATAGATTATTATCATTAATTAGAAGGAGAATAAGAGTTTGTAAGAATTGGTAGTAGGTATTTCACCGGAAATACATTTTTGATACCATCTGAATCCAATAAAGGAACTTTTTGAAAAACTGTATGCAGTGTGTGCGTGTGTAAGATTTTTGAAGAAAGGACTCCCACCCATGCTTTAGACGGAAGTTTTCGTTATTTTTTATTTTCTCAAAAAATGAACTATCGAGTTTAAGTTAGCATATGTTTAGGCCATTTTTATGACAAAATTCATATTTTGAATTTTCTGGGAATAGCTATCATTTGAAATCGACCACAAGAGTTTTATGCTGAAAATGTTTGTGCACAATACTAAAAGCATAAACTCATTATTACTGTTGTTCTAGTACTGTTGTGTGTGTTATGGACCTCAAAACAATCATCTAAATGAAGAGTAACATCATCTTTTCACCAACAATTAGGGTGTCAAGGCATCGGTTTTTGCTCCAATACAATTAAACACGTGATTGTTTGTTCTTGAGACAGCAAAATAACAATATAGGTCCTATTTTCATCTACCGTGGTTTAGTCCATTTTTTATCGTCTCTCAACATTTTTCTGTTCGATTGCTCAAGTGCCTTGTTGCGTAAGCTTTAGTTTCATAACACGTTTTGTCAAACAATGGTTTCATGTATTCCGAAAACATTGAAGGTGCAGATGGCATCTATGACGCATGCTTGTTTACTAAGTCTTTACAAATACCATTATTTGCAGTAAAAGCGTAGAGAAAGGGGTTATTGTCAGTTTTAGTCCAATTCCACTCACATTTTTTTCTGCCTCGTAATACGAATGTTTCGCACGTCATCATTGCTTTCATAATTATTTTCATTGCTGCTTTCTGCACTAGATTCATTATCACTGTTCCTAGAACTTTCTTCAGCCTCTATTTCATATTAAAAAATCCCCACCTTCACTATCACTCTCTAATACACGCTGTATCAGTTTTTTCAAACCTTCCTCGTCATCCACAAGGGTACTTTACACGGCCATGATGGCTACTGACGCGATTGAAGGAAGAGCAACATTATTTTGCTTGGTTGAAATACAATTGGTGAGGTCATACTGGGATAATTACAAACATCACATGTCAGCACTTCATTCGAGACGTATACAAATGAACATCTGTGAGAAAGAATCTAAACTACATGTAGTAATGTAGAGCAATGCAGCATTGTGAGCTGAGCTCGTCATACGACTCATATACCAAAAAATCTGATGTGTTACACTCACATGACTTTCTCTACTCTTGTACAAACTATTTTTACAAACGCTTATTCTCCATCTACTTCATGTTAATCGAGATAAACGTTTGCAGAGTCTATCTTATTGCTAATTTTCTTGTAGATGTAAGGGGAATATATATTTACAAGGGCAATATAGAAATACAGTAGCCTTTAAGCATATACATATCTCTTAATAGCTGCTTGCTAGGTGCAGCACCATTCTCTTTGCCACAGATTAATACTCCTTGCATATCCAAGAGAAAAAAATGAATAACGAATTCCCATTTTAGAAAATAAGTATTGAAAAATTTAAGGGAATAACAAGCAATATCTCGAAAATAGTTCACTCAACAAAAAATGTATGTGACATAAATTGTGTATTTTAACGCGATCTACATTTTTTGTGTAGTAAAATTTTGTGTATCTCTTATGGTTTACCAGCTATGCAAAAGTCGTTCACAATGGAGAATACTTTTGGAGACATTCCCAGAAAATTCACGATATACATTTTATTCGTCATGAAAATATTTTAAACATATGATATTTTAATCAAAATCGTTAGAGCCATTTTTGAGAAAATTAAAATTTTTGAAAAATCTTCCATGTACAGGGTAATCTGGGGTGGGGGGATTTTCTTGAAAACCTTCGTGTCGCATTTATGGAAGATACTGAACCTAAAAACCAAGTTTGGTGTTTATCCGACTGTTCGTTTCTGGGTTATGCTGTTCACAGACACACACATACACACACACACACCACACACACACACACACACACACACACACACACACGGACATGTTTCCAAAAATGCTTTTTTTGGATTCAGGGGGTCTCAAAACATGTATTTCCGGTGAAATCTCGGTATCGAATTTTTGGGTGGAATACAATACTTCCTCTACTTACTATACGTAGTAGAGAAAGTAAAAACCATGTGCGTGCCCTTGTCGTCAGATGGTATGAATGGGTCAAAACATAATTTATACCATTAATGTTCCAGAGATATTCGTTGCTCTTGGTTTGAATACTTTATATATTTTTTCAAGCGTTTGGATACAATTCCTTTGTCTCTCGCATTGTAATGTAAACAGTACGGTATTTCAAACCCAACATCATAAAGATTTGATTATTACTTCTGGTATTCCCCTACGACTGAATGCGTAATGAACATTTCTGCAAACGTTTACATCGATTATCATTAAGTAGGAGAAAAATGAGATTTTCTAAGAATTTTTAGAAAAACTGTAAAAATAAACGATAGTAGGAAACCGGAAATACATTTTAATACCCCCTGAACCCAATAAAGTGACTTTTAAAAAAAGATCCGTGTGTGTATATGTGTTGAACAGCATAATTCAGAAACAAAAACCCGGTTAAATATGAAACTTGGTATCTGAGTTCAGGACCTTCCAAGGATGGATACGAAGATTTTGAAGAAAAGACCCCCGCCCCAAACATTACACGGAAAAGGTTTCGTTATTTCTGATTTTCTCAAAAATGACCTATCGATTTTGATTAAGATACCATATGCTTAGGCTATTATTATGACAAATAAAATGTATATTTGAGTTTTCTGGGAATAGCTTGTGAAGTCCTTCATTCTGAATGAATTTTGTGTAGTAGGTAAACTAATATTTCTACACAAAAATGTAGAGCTCTTTAAAATCACAATAAATATTAAATACTTTTTGTGGCATTAATCATTCCTGAGATATTTTTTATCATTGGCTTGAATTTTTTAATACTTTATATCTTTTCTCAACTGCTAATTGATGTTCTCTGTTTTCTTTCTTTTTCGTATTTGGGCAAAGAGAACGGAAATACAAAGCCATCACATAACGACCTGCTTTGAAAAGATATGACTATCGCTTTAGGTAAATGTGTTCTTTTCCTACAATTAAGTTTGTAAATGAATAATGAAGATTTATTCCTATTAGCACTGAATAGATAGAATGATAAGCTGTAGTTTAGAATAGTTTGTAGAAGAGTGAGTAGAAAAGCCATGTAAATGCAGCACATCAGACATTTTTTCGTATTGGTTTCCAACACTGCCTTAAATGAAATTAAACACAAGTTGAAGCTTTCAAAGCTAGGAAGTGATGATTGACCACGGGCTGCCTAAAACAATTTATAGACAGCTTATGTAGGAATCACTCGCAACAAATAGAACTTTTATTAAATGAAAATAATCAAAATTTAATGAATGGATTTCCACTAAACATGGTCTGTCCTGTTCAAAATGGATTAATGCTATTAGAATAAATCGCCACACTACAGCACATTCAACGCTTGTCAGGCAAGTAATGAAAGCGCATACAAGTTAGTGCGTAATTGGATACACAGCAGGAGCTGACCGCTTTATCAAGAAAGGTCGATGATGCCATCTTACTGCAGTGAAAGGGGTGGACAAGGCTTGCAAAAGGAAAGAGGAAATAAAATTAATATGTGTAATCCAATTTTAATATTAAACTGCATCTGTAGTCAACTGATCAGCGTTCTGGTCTCAAGCCAGATGTCCCGGGATCGATTGCCGACTGGGGCAGGGACATTTTGTTTCTCCAGAATCATTCCTTATTCTTCGTAGAGTCTGAATACGGGGGTGAATGTGCGTTCAGTAAAAGTTATTGCAAAAGCGTTTCAGAGAGTATGGGCAGCGTCGAGGCGGCCCGGGTTCAATCCCAGGGACCCGCATGTGGGATTTGTGATGGACAAAGCGGCGTCTAGGCGGGTTTTCTCCGGGTCGGTTTCTCCCGCCATACATTCCACCAACTGCTCCATCATCACCTTTCCCTTCATCCATTTCACCATCACTTCGTTTCCTCTACTTCCTTCCTTCCTCCCATACCAGGTATCGGGCTGATCACCCATCCTGGATATTCTTTCTGATCCACGAGTGTCTGCTCCTCGAGCGGCCTCTGACCCCAGGCACCCCCTGTAAGTCCTACATATGAGGAGGTTAAACAAATAAAGACGAAAGAAGAAGAAGGTTCAGAGAGTATATACAATATCGTATGATCTTTCTACAAGCCAAAGCCCCCGATATGACGATAGAAATTTTAGGGTGCTAAAAAAAAGAATAGAAACAGTTTACTGCGTGTTCGATGTTGAAGGCTTTACTCTCACTTGTAAAAAATACCGCTAAAGAAGTATTCCCGCATTTATTCGGAATTTATAAATACTGTGACTTTGTCTATTTTTTACATACTGTCCCTTTTCTAGCTTCTCATTGTTACTGTTTCGTTTTTATCTAGTTCATCTTCATGGGGAGTTCATTTCACTCCCTTCGTGACGTAGCTTCTTCACGCCGGACGGTTCCCTCAGTCGGAAATTGAACACACAAGACCTCCACAACCGTGTAACACTCCTTGTCAGCCACCATTTTCTAAAGAAGACCCTTTTTTGGGTTCAGGGACCTCAAATGCACAAGAACGCCGTGGAATTTCGATTTCTTTTTGGGGTGCAATATCTTACTTTCTCTACCAACCATAAATATGAGTAGAGTACATTAATATTCCTTAAATATGCTCCTTTTCCAGCAATAATTAACTTTAGAACACAACCGCTATCCAAAGATGTGACATGAATGTTTTCAAGAAAGTCCGCCTTCCTGGCTACCCATTACACTTAGATAATGGTTATCAGAAAGCGGAGGAGGAATTGGGTGCTTAAACTGAATGAAGGCCTACTGTGTTTCTGGAAACCTCCGGGAGGAAGGGGTGAAGCGAAGGATATACAGTACGACCAGAGCCGTGGCGGCAGGCTTGAACACAGACGGGCCTTAAATGTCTTAAGATACTACATCCTGCTCCGGCGGGACCTTCCAAACAGGCCTAATACTCCCTACCGAGAGGTCCCTCTGTGGCCTTGTCACACATCGAACGCCAGGTCAGACAGTACCTCAAAGCAAACATCATTGCTTCGCTGCCTCCACTTGTCTGATCCTTCGATCCTGAAACATGATAAGGAAGTGAATTGGCAGGAATATTATAACCCACCCAGCATTAGCTTACCAACCGAGAGAACGCGAAAAAACCTAAGGTTAGAGTGGCCAATTCCAATAGGAATCGAACCCGGAATCTCCGTAATGCAAACCTCATATGTCACCATCGAGGCACCTAGCTCTGTAAACTATCCCTAATGTGGGAAAGTGTTCGTTGTTTTTTATTTTCTCAAATGGCTTCAAAAATTTTGAGCAAAATAGAATACTTTACGATACTGTGGGCTGGATCCGTAGTTCAGTCAGCAGAATATATACCTGCTGCAAGGGTGATCCCGAGTTCGATTTCCCGCTAGGGAATGGGAATTTTTGTCTAGCCAAGATTATTCCCTTCTCCTCAGAGTCTGAAAGTATGAATGAGAGTGTGAATTTTAGGCGGGAACCATATTGGTACCTTTGATGTAGGCTGCATCGAAAGTATAAGTTGACTCGGCACGTCAGTGTCTCCGATACGCTGCTCGTTGATCTCGAAGAAGTTTCTCTTGTTGGGAAATGGCTTCTGCTTCGTAGCCAATTTCCGTCGTATTATTTTGTTGTCGTGAAGTAAGGTTTGCCGGGGCTATATTTCTGTCAGTATTGAGGCATGGATTTTTGCTAACGGGGACACCTCGCTACTGCGACCAACTCGATCTATGGGGCTATACTTCCCGGAAGGCAGGGATGAAAAGAAGGAGATCACAGGTCCGCAGGCTGACGGGATTAAAGAGACGCACGGATGTCCATATCATTACAAGTACGAAACACCCGCTCTCGCCAGTAGACGCAAAGAGGAAAGGGCGACGAAGCGACTCATGCAAGCAGGCCAATGCGCCCTGTCATTGACGGGGAGATCTCTTTGCAAAGCGTAGCGACCATGCCATTTATCACCAGTCACACTACGGAACCCGGACACACTGCCTAAAAGATAAAAGGGAGAAAGATGAAATGACAGGAAGCGAGGGAACGTAGAAATCGTGATTGAATACACCACTTTTTTCGAGTGGAGGAGAAAATGATTTAACCACTAACCCCATCCCCGATGGGTGTCGGGACTGAGAGTGTGGGACTCACCAATAGTCGGCGTACCCACTAAATCTCCTCCATCGGAAGGAAAAAAGGAAGAAGGAAAAGTGTAATAAACCGTGGGTTTATGCGGTCCCGCATAGCACCCGGGTTAGTAATTGAGATCTGTTAGCTGCCGCCCTATGGGCGGAAGCGGGTAAAGGTAGTTACTAGGTTGCAGCCATAAGACTTGACTGCAACAGTAGTGCGAATGGTGTGGGTTTGGAAGAGAACGGAAGTTAGGATTGAGGATGGTACTGATGATGATGCTGCCGTTGCTGATTAAACTCCTTGCATTGCTGCAAGAATTTCGCGACTCTCTCCGGGTTACTCTTCAGCCTGGGACCAAGAGGTGAGACCCGGATGGCTTCGGTGATGGCGTTGAGTCTGGATGAAGTTCTGTCGAACTGCCCAGTCAGGAAAACCTGTTGAGCAGCTGATGTGGTTTGAAGATCCCTGATGAGTTCCTCCGGGGCGTCAGCTTTGTCGTCATGTTCGAACGGCGTTACGTAGGCCCTGGACTTCCTCGATGATCGGCGTTGGTGATGGTGCTGGTGTTGGCGCTGCTGATGGTACTGTTGTCGGTAGCTGTGGAGCTGTCACTGGCTGCGGTGTTGGTGCTGGTGACTTCAGCAGTGCCTTCCTGCGAGGATGCAGGGGCAGAGCGCTTAGTCGGTGAAGTGCGTTGATCCTCCACAGGTTGCATAGTAGCGGCGGTGGCGGTGCAGTTCGTGCTGAGTACACGATGAGGTGGTGCAGGCGAAACCACAGTAGTGGCACCTTGGTTGTGCTGAACAGGTCGTCTCCTCGTGCCCGTAGGCACAGCAGCGCCTGGAGAGTACCTGGCGTTCTACTCGGTTGGCCTCGATGCATAAGCACCGCCCTAACAAGGGCAGGACCGCCCTCAAGGCAGCTTCATAGTCGCCAGGTCTGCAAGCTCGATCCTCACGAGCGAAGTGGGTCCCTGGGCTCCGAAGATACGAGTGGCCTCCTCCTTCGCCATCTCGGAGCTGAGTGAAAAACCCCATAGTGAGAGTGGGCGGTCACCGGAAATCAAACCTGGGACCTCCCGAATGCGGGCCACAGACGTTACCGCCTGGACCATCCTACTCGGTTTGCTAACAGTAAGCTATCGGTAACCAAAATCTAGGATCTTGGACAGGTAACTATCACTGCACAAGGTGATAACACACACACGTATAAAATTTAAAATTAAACTCTGTTTTACACATAAATCAGAGTAATATTCCCTTTATTATACTTTCACGGAACACGTATCACTGCTAGAATATTTCTAGGGTGGTGAACTTTGTCTTTTATATCACGCAAAGAATTCTCCATATTATTAATTCCTGCGTAACTTTCTGATTAATGCAACAATACATATTTAAATATGTGTGATCACTATCAGCACCTTCTCGGAATTAACACTTTTCCGAATTATTGTTATCGGCATTTTCATTGTCTGCGGAATAATTACGCACGAAATATCTCTCACTCACTATAGTGGATTCCGCGTGGTTTACATGTCGAGACTGGGATCACGGACTAATATTCCTTGCTGTATTTATACTAAACTAAACTAAACTACGTTTGGAGCACAACTAAACTAATTTTTATTGGTCACTATTTCGCACCGTTGGTAGCGCCAGTCTTCAATGACATGATTTTACTCTCTTCTTATTGGCTTAGGTGCTCAACTGTGCGACTACTTACACTACGTAACCTAGGACTTTCTCCAAACATTTTGCGTTCTACGTCGCCTGCTCTACCTTCTCTGATGATAACAATAGAATAAACTGTAGCTCTCGCTTAAATATAAAGGTCATGCGAGCTAGCTACATTAAAAAAATTGCCTCTACAGACAGTTTTGAAGACATGCTAACATGAAAAACCATAATATTTTAACACGGACGATATTTACAATGAGAAAAATCAACAAATATTTCTGTTCCTTTAGCATAACCAATTACACGTGGGTATATAAATGATCCTTATAATATAATACCTAATATAAAATTTTTTGCGGTGACAAAATACGATCTCAAAGTTATGTATAATCTTTGTACAAAATACAAAGATATACCAGAAATCCAATGACAACTATATACAAGTTAACACCATAGCAAATAGACAATATGTTCCAAAGGTAAAAGGTCGCCAATATGGCCATTGCTGTTCAATGAAATTATATATATCGGGTGAGTCTTCTCAGCCTGCGGATTGAGAAGTTATGCAGTTCCTGCGTTGTACAGGCTTTCCCGTAAACACTGTGCACTGCATCGCGTCGTATAAATTTCGGCCGAAATGACTGCTTTGCACCACTGTGTGTATAGTGGCTTACCCTCGTAGCGCAATAGTGTGCGTGTTGGCCTTCCGTTGAGAAGTTCCCAGGTTCAAATTCTGCGCTTGTAGGTACTTTCTATGTTTAGTGAATTTAACGAGCACTGATAGTTTGGCATGGAAGTGTCGTTTCACATAATTAGCTTAATTATGCGAATTTCATTAAAACACAACTTGTTGTTGTTAGAATATGCTTAATAAACATCAGAAATAAATGCATATAACACTGCAATTATAATTGCAGATACAAGGCATAATTATATAATATTTTACTATTTAAAACTATTCTTTCATACAAAAGAAAGCCAATAAATTGTGCTGAGATTTTATAAAATGAGGTGCGTACATACTAACTAGATAACGTTTGCAAGCCCATATTATAATCGTTGTGAACCTCTTTGGTTCCCAAAGTAGTACATTTAATAGTGACTATGACATCATGCCGATAAACCGTTAAAACTTATTCGTTTCCTCCATGTGGATGTAATAGGCCTAATCCGGTGTAACATGGCCGGTGTGATATCACGGCAAGTAAGATGATGCATTCTCTCAGCTATTGAGGGGTCATTGGACGTTTCTGGTATATATCTTAAAGATAACTCCATAAGAAGAGATCTAATCGGGTTAGATCCGGTGAACGTGCTGGCCACCCTATTGGTTCATGCCGTCCAATCTATCGATCAGGATAGATGGTATCGAGATAAGCCGTTACACGACGAGCCGAATGAGCTGGTGCCCCATCACGTTGGTACCACATAGTCGGTTCTGCAACGGTAGCGTAGAGTAGGCAGCTGATGTTGTAAGAAGTGGATATAGCGATTCCCAGTGAGTTGGTCATCATAAAAATACGGGCGTATTAGATGATCACTGAAAATGCCAGCCAAAACATTGAAACCCCATCGGACTTTTAAGGCCACCTCTCGCCTTCAATGCGGCTTTACAGTGCTCCAGCTATGCATGTTGTGGCGATTTACATAGCCTGTGTTGTGGAAGCCTGCTTCGTCTGCAAAAAACACAGTTGCCAAAAAATGTGATTCTTGTTGAGTTTGTCGTAAGATCCACCTAGCGAACGCCACTCTCCGTTCATACTCCGGCTGCAGTAGCTCATGGGGAGTTGAAGGGTGAAACTTTGCATGATGTATTCTCCACGCGGAAGATTGGCTAATATTGAAATGCCTGTGAATGTCCCTTGTACTACAATGCAGATGCTGAATGACATAGTCAGGTGATCCATCGTTGCGTGGTCACAGACATGGTGATCTCTTCGTGGATGTGGTGTTTTGTGCACTGTTCCTGATTCCAGAAAGCAGTTCGCAACTCGCAAAAACGTGTGATCTGTAGGAAGTGTTCTCTGTGGAAACCTCTGTTGGTATAGACGAGTGCCTCCGCTGCATTCTGATATGCTTCCCCGTATACTAACAGCATGCCCAGATACTCTGTGTACGAAAACATTGTTTCACAGTGAGCCAAACGGCTGGAACTTCGTATTTATAGGAAAATCTACTTTCTAGTGCATTAGGAAAGAAATCATGTTTTGCTACAACCTTCTTGAAACATGAACAGAAATGAATAAAAAACTCGCGTATTTGCAAGCGTGGTCTGAACTTCCGATCTTGACTATGACTTTCCAGCATATTAACCATGCGCTACTGTAGCACTTTAACAACGAGCACCACCATAGTACTAATCGGCGGGCTGTGAATGCGGTGTCAGCATCTGCATTTCGCATCGTCTGTAAAATGCAGGGTCGCGTAGTTACCAATCCGCAGGATGAGAAGGCTCTCGCAGTGTGAAGAAGTTTTGAAGTAGGAGTTATATTATAGTTCAACTGTTGGGGAGCCGAACTTAAAATTCGTTGCAATCGCACGTATAGTACCCGGTTTCCCGGAGCCTTCGCCCCAAATTTAAAAATATTAGCTTTGTAATTTGACTGTTTCTTTAGATATTATATATTTATGTTTTCCTCGGCTGCATCAGTATTATTGTTAGAGACATGGATGTCTTGGTAGGGTTGTGGTGTGACAAGAATGTAGACTTACACAGATTTTAAATTTAAATTCACTCCTTTTTATTAATCCTTGACACAATTTAAATAGCACTTCACTGATATAGAGCGCTGTGAGATTCTTTTATTTAATACTTGCACTTTTTAATATGCAAATTATTTTCGTCTCACACGAATACGTATTTAATTTCTCGAGGACACATCTCGCGTCTGGTTATGAGCACTGTCTAAAAGCAACTGAACTGTTTTTTCACCGCCTGAACTTGTAAATTTTCTGTATTTCAAGCCTCTGATTGGCTATTCCTAATCCAATAGAATACCTTCATTTAATTAAAGCCTTTTCTGGTTGTTGATTAGCTATTTTTTAAACTGTCTCAAGTTTTACATTATTGCTGCTCTAATAATGGCTAGTAGCATTTAAACTTCCTTACTCAATATTGCCTCAAGGTTACCTCATTGTTAGCAACTTTAAATTTGTTTTTCTTACAGCTCCTACATTATTACATTACGTTATATATTCACATAACGTTACTACACATGAATACAATAATATAAACATATACAATGACTGTAATATACACTTTTTATATCTTGATACATACACCTTTTGTTTTAAGGTGGGCTGTTATTGAATTTATGTATTATATAATTAGACTGAAATCATTTAAGTGTTAAAAATACTGCCTCAAGTGTGTGTGTATAGATATATAAATATAAATCTGTATGGTCAATATTGTAAACCACAATAGTCGGATGAAAGCTTAACCTAAATGCAGATTTCGTTAAATACATATACAAAATTCTTCAAGTTCTTATCTATAACCTTTTGACCCCCTGAGGCTCATGAGTTGCGTCATGCGTACAGAAGGACGAAACAACACTAATTGGCGCACTGCAGCTAAATAACACGTTTGGTAAACTGAAATTACTGGGACATGAAGTTAATTCGCGTGTAGCCAGCGAGCTGTGCCAAGCCATGGACTGAATATTTTGAAGTTCATGACGGTGCAATATAGGAATTTAATCTGAACTGATTGTCGTGGACCGCAGGTTCAATTTCCGCTCCACCGATAACCGTCCGTCCGCTCTGCTAATGTTCGACACTTCCTTGTTGACCCAGTCTCTCATTGCAATGCAGGAAATGTTCTGGTAAATTAATATTACTTTTGTCAAGTACGTAATGAACAAAGTTTGTGATTAAATCAAGATGTGATTTAGAATCTTGAAATAGGGGCATGTCCATTGTTTCATTCTCTACCACGTACATAGTAAGTAGAGAAGGTATCCATTCCACAGTAAAAATTTGATACCGAGATTTCAGCAGAAATACACTTTTTGAAGCCTCCTTAATTCAAAACAGCATTTTTAGAAAAAGCTGCGTGTCTGTATGTGTGCCTTTGAACAGCATAACTCAAAAATGAAATGTCGAATGAATTCGAAACCTGGGTTTTTGGGTTCAGTATGTTCCAAAGATACGACAAGAAAATTTTCACCCCCCCCCCAAACCACTCCAGCCCAAACTATCCTTCACATGGAAGATTTTTCGATTTTTTTTTATTTTCTGAAGAATGCCTCTAATGATTTAGATTAAAATACCATATATTAATGATATTTAGTGTCAAATAAAATGTAAATCTTAAATATTCTGAGAAAATGCTGAAGACCTCTTCATTCGGAAGCACTTTTGTACAATCTTGTGAAACTGGTAAACGTTAAACGGTAGACGAAAACGAACCACATAAGAAATGTAGATCTGTTTGAAACAGACAATTTATTTCAAATAAGTTTCTTTGTGGCATAAGTCATTTCCTTTTCTTTAGTTGTTTCTCGCGATTACATGGAAACAGTATGGAATTTTAAGGCCAGCATATAACGTCCAGTTCCTAAACATTTGACGTTGCTGTTTGCTTTGTATCATTGACGAAATGTGCAATGTAACTATTTCTGCAAAGGATTATTTAGATTAAAATGAAGTATACATAAAAATAAGGTTTATTAAGAATTTTACCCAGTAATATGAGTGGAGGGAAAAGCGAGTCATGTGCATGTAACACATCATATTTTCATTTTCTGTAGCACCTACTTATAAGGAAGTATTGTTTTTCACCAGGAATAAACATATTCGGATCTATGAATAAACAAAATCCTGTGTGTGAGTGTGCGCATGTGTGTGCTCGCGCACACAGTATAACTGAAAAACTAAAAGTTGTATTGATGCCACACTTGTTTCCTTACTTTTGACTTTTCCAAAAGTAAATTTGATTAAAATTATACATGATTAAGATATTTTGCATTTCTGCTAGGAGAGTTTGAATTCGTTAGATTTAATTTTGAATAATTTCTGTGAATGATAAACTATAAGAGCTAGATAAACTTACCTCAAGAAAAATGGAGGTCTTATTAAAACATACAATTCATGCGAAATCCTTTCATAACAATCGTTGCAAATATTGGTTTGAATTTTTCAATACTTTTAACTGTATTTTTACTTTCTCTACTACGTATAGTAAGTAGGGGAAGTATTGCATTCCACTCAAAAATTCGATACCGCGATTTCACCGGAAATACATGTTTTGAAACTCCTTGATTCAAAAAAGCATATTTGGAAACATGTCCGTGTGTGTGTGTGTGTGTGTGTGTGTGTGTCTGTGAACAGCATAACTCAAACGAACAGTCGGATAAACACCAAACTTGGTATTTAGGTTGAGTATCTTCCAGAGATGCGACACGAAGGTATTAAGAAAATTCCCCCACCCCAGATTACCCTTTATTGAAACATTTATGAAAAATTTTAATTTTCTCAAAAGTGGCTCTAACGATTTTGGATAAAATACTATAAGTTTAAGATATTTCCATGACAAATGAAATGTATATCTCGAATTTTCTGGGAGTGTCGCCAAAAGTATTCTTCATTGTGAACGACTTTTGCATAACTGGTAAACCGTAAGAGATAGACGAAAGTTTACTACACAAAAATGTAGATCGCGTTAAAATACACAATTTATATCATATACATTTTTTTTGTTGAGGAACCATTTTCGAGATATTGCTTGTTATTTCCTTAAATTTTCCAATACTTATACTTTTTCTCATACCTTCGTTATTAATTTTTTTTGTCCTGGCAATGCAAAGAGAATGGAATACTCCACATAGCAACCAGCTCTTAAAACTTTTGACTATCGCTTAAAGCCTACCAATTCCCCTTGCATTTACAAGAAAATTAGAAATAAGATTAACAACTCGATATCTCGATTAACATTAAGCATATGGAGAATAATAGATTGTACAGGAGTAGAGAAAGTCATGTGAGTGTAACACATCAGATAATTTTAAATGCTAAGTCACCATTTATTTGTTTCTCGTGTAATGCAAAAGGTATGGAGTTTCAAAGCTAGCACATGGCAACATTTTGAAAATTTGAGAGCATCGTTTCAGCCTCCTGTATCCCCCTTGTACCAACAACGAAATGTACAATGAAATCGTTTCTGTTTTATTTATTTGTTTATTTAGGGTACCTTAACGCAGCGGGATAGCTCAGGCGGCAACGTCTCTGGCCCACATTCGGGTTCGTTCCTGTCCACTCTGACACATTGTGACTCACTCAGGGGTTTCTCGTGGTTTTACCGGGTCGACAGCCGCATGCTGGGAGGTTCCTTCTCTGCCATGATTTCCTTTCCGTAATTTCCATTTAATTCCTTTATCTTTTCATCTTACAGGTGTGTGGTTAGGTCTGGTGGTGTATTGCGGTGCCGGACAGATGGCGCGCATGCATACTCACTGGAAGAATATTCCTCCTGGACACCAGAGGACTGCTCCACTGATGGGTCGTTCATTCCCTCTCTCGGCGGTTCCAGCAGTGGGATGGGTCTGCGAGTTTGGAAACGTTAATGACTTCCACACGTCTTTCTGGCCTGTCTGCCTAAGGCCTGTAGCCTCCTATGAGGTTCCTACATTTCGTCTCTTCCTCCTGGGGATAGTAGGCTGAATAGACCTATGTAGGCCGCGGTGCACGAGGTGCCCCCCTATGAAGGTGTATTTCCGGTGAATCTGGTTTTTAATTTTTGGATGGAATGCAATACTTTCTCTACTTTAAGTAAGTAGTAGAGAAAGTAAAAAGTGAGATGGTGTCAATGAGATATAATCACTTGTACATTCCTCGGGTCCTATCCAGATGGAAGCATACTCAGATATGTAAGACATCAACTGCCGTCAAAGATTGCCGAAGCCCTCAAACTGCAAAAGTACCAGATTTGCGAGGAAACCCATGGTATTGTAGAGGATGAATCAAACAGAAGAGTGGGCATTCTAGTCATTGAAGTTGACTCATGTTCGGGAACCGTTATAGATTCTACCGTGAGATGGGAAACAGGCTAAACCAGCCTACTAAGTTGAAGAAGGTATTTTTCTTCAACTTGTTTATTTATTTATTTCCACACTTGGGAAACCAATTTGAAAAAGTGTTTTGTTGTTGACGTTTTACTGTGTTGGAGTTTGCACCACACTTTGGGCGTTAATTTGAAGAAGATTGTTCTTCAACTGTTGTAGTTTATTGTTGTTCCACGTATGGGAACCAGTTTGAAGTTGTTGATTGTTGTTACGCTCCAAGTTGAAAAACACTATTTAACTTTGTTAGTAAACTGCTTCTATACATATTATTTAAGGTTGTTTTTGCCTCGGCTGCGTCAGTATTGTTTTAGAATAACGTTTCTCTTAATCAGGGAGTGGTGCGACAAGAATGTAGGCTTACACAGATTTTAAGTTTAAATTCACCTATTTTTATTAATCCTTGTCACAAATTAAATAACACTACACTAATATTAAGAGCTGTGAGATTCTTTAATACTTGCTCTTAGTTAACGCGTATACTTAATTTACGATTCACACGAATACGTAATATTTCTTTAGAGAACACATCTTTCATCCGGTCACTACCAAGGTCTGCAGGCAACTGAACATATTTCAGCCGTCCAAACCGGTAAACTTTGTATTTCAAGTCTGTGATTGGCTAATCCTAGCCCAATAGAATACCTGCATTTTATTAAAGCTTTATCTGGCTGCTGATTGGCTAATTTTCAAGTGTCACAAAATTTACATTTTCGTTGCTCTAATAATGACTAGTAGCATTCAAACTCTCAAACTCATTATTGCCTCAAGGTTACCTCATTGTTAGCAACTTTAAACTTATTATTCTCACAGCTCTTACATTATTAAATTACATAATTCATTCACATAACATTATTAAACATGTTTACAATAATATAAGCATTTGCAATGACTGTTACATACATTTTTACAAATTATTACATACATCTTGCTTCAAAGCGGGGTGTTATTGACTTTACATATTATATTATTTAATTAAAAGCATTCAAGTTTCAAAAATACTGCCTCAAAGTTCACAAAGAAACATGTACCATTTACGAGCCAACAGTACCATACTTCTGTAATAAATATATTCTTATTTTAATGGATGTTGTTGGATTACTAATTGGAGCCAGGAGTACTATCCCATGCAGTTTTGTAATGTTTTGCACACAATATAGCTTATGGAATTCATATATTAAAGCAGTGGCCCTTAGTGCTGCTAAAGGACTTCTAGATATATTGAAAATTGATTGGTATTCAACGTAAACTGATTTAATGTCTATACAAATTTGTTTTAGATAGCGGCCATTTCCATATATATGAAGCTCCAACATGAAGTGTTGTAGAAAGAAATGTCTTTAATAAAAGTTGCTTGATATTATAGGGAAAGTAAATGGCATAAGTCTTGTTTTGTTTGGAGGACGTTATGATGGTATTTTAGGGTCAATTAAATTGTTTTAAATTTGTATGTTTTTTTATCGTTAGAAAATTGTTTATAAAAAGCTATATATTTTGTGATAAGGCATAAAGAAACAAAATAAAAAATGTTGCTTCCAAATTACGAACGTAATTTGACCCTCAAATGACCATCCATGGATGGTCCAAACATTCATTGCGCACTTCATAACAGATATTCAGAATTTTCGTTATTTACGTTGGTGTAAGAAAATTGCGAAATGCTTTATACAAATTTTGTTTTAGCTTCTTTGAGGAGAGAAAAAACAACATAAAAATTAAATTGACCCTAAAATGACCATCAAAACGTCCTCCAAATAAAACATGACTAATGGCATTCATTTCCTCCCATATGAGGCAGTATTTTTAACACTTGAATAATTTAAATTAAATTATATAACATATAAATTCAATAACAGTTCGCCTTGAAGCAACATGTATGTAATAATTTGTAAAATGTAGGCAACAGTAATTGCAAATGCTTATATTATTGTAAACGTGTTTAATAATGTTATGTAAATGCATTACGTAATTTAATAATGTAAGAGCTGTGAGAATAATAAGTTTAACGTTGCTAACAATGAGATAACAATGAGGTAAACTTGAGGCAATAATGAGTTTGAGAGTTTGAATGCTACTAGTCATGATTAGGGCAACGATAATGTAAATTTTGTGACAGTTTAAAAATAGTCAATCAGCCAGAAAAAGCTTTAGTAAAATGCAGATATTCTATTGGACTAGGATTAGCCAATCAGAGACTTCGAATACAGAAAGTTAAAAGTTTATACGGTTGAAATATGTTCAGTTACCTGCAGATCTTGATAGTAACCGGATGGAAGATGCGTTCTCTAGAGAAACATTACGTATTCGTGTGAGACGTAAAATAAGTATACGCGATAAAATGTGCAAGTATTAAATTAAAGAATCTCACAGCTCATAATATCAGTGTAGTGCTATTTAATTTGTGTCAAGGATTAATGAAAAGAAGTGAATTTAAACCTAAAATATGTGTAAAGCCTACATTCTTGTTGCACCACGCCCTGATTAAGAGAAACGTGTCTAAAGTAAGACTGACGCAGCCGAGGCAAACATAAACATAAATACTATCTATAGAAGCAGTTTAGTAACAAAGTTAATATTTATTTTTAAACTTGGAGCGTAACAACAGAAATACATCTTCAAATCGGATTTTCATACGTAGCAGCACATTACATAACAACCAATCTACTTCAAATTGGCTTACCAAAGCGTGGTGCAAACTCCAACTCCAACAACTGTAACATAAATAAACTACTTCTTCAAATTGACGTCCATACGTGGAGCTAAATAATTAAATAAGCTCCAAGAACAATACGTACTTCACATAATATCAAGCAAATTTCATTAAAGGTATTTCTTTCTACAAATCTTAGTTATGGAGATATTGTGCAGTCTCAACTTCAATGGTCCACCTGTATATTTGTATACTATAATTATTTTCAGATAGTGTTTTATATAGTTGCAACTTTATGAAGAGATATTTATATTCTTTGGAATTTCGATTATGTATTCATATCATTCTGTTGTTTAGAATGCTTTGTTTATGGCAGCCTCCAATTGGGGAAGGTTGAATTTATTAAAAATTATGTGTATATCACCTTAAATATGCTTCATTAACATATCCTACATATTTTATTTGTAAGTAGGCTTCCTAATGTACTTCATCCTAGGGCGTATTGACTATGTAAGAGAAACAACACACTTTAAAGTCCATTTGTGTTTCTCTTTGCAGATCTGAATTTCCTGGAGCGCCTACATCCGACATAGCCATAGTTTGGAAGTACTTAGTATGCTGAGTCTCGACCTGGTGTATGTGTGAACATTTCCTGAAACGTACCGTGTTGAACTTGGAGAAAGTTACAGCTTTCTGCACACGTACGAGTGGGGTTAAATATAATACCACGTGTTGTTTATGCGGAGGCTAAACAGGCTACTCCATCAGTTAGCTTGACATCCTGGCACTAAATGTAAGCAGCCTGTTTTGTAATGGAGTTTATATCATTGAGCGTTTAATGAATGGTAAAGATCTCTGAGAAAGAAGGATCAATCCGTAAAGAGACATTATTTTGGTGTATCCTGATGCTGCTAAAAACGAATTCATCGTTTATGGAATGTGAACAAAATTATTTTTGTGATTCTAAACGCTTAACAGAGATTTTGAAAGTTTGTGTCTCTTCTCTTGGGTGATAATTGGCAAAATATGCATATGGAGATTGTAAAACTGTAGAGTGTGTCCGTTTTGAGTCTTCAAGCTTCATGGGTCACAAATCACTTTAACATTCATGGTTGTGACAAGTGCTTATGGATGAAATGGACAAATGAATATGTCGCTTATACGGTGACAAATTAGCTATCTACACATACATATTTTCCTCCATGATTTTGAATTCGGTGCAGCTTGTGGAAGTGTTTCAAATAAACGTGAATTGTGAATTGCTTACCCAAAAATGTGGATTAAAATGAGGAAGAGACATCGTAAATATGAATCTATAAACGCTCGCGTGAACCTAAATCTTCGGTTGAGTTGTTGAGAGTTGCCTCTCATCGGGGTTTTGATAATTGGACTCTAACTGGGCGTGAATAGCAGCCATTATGGACGGTTGCACACCAAGGCTGATATCCGGCCGCAGTACAGCCCGTCGCCGGGGACGGCTACAGAGGTCTGAGCGGATTTGTGAGACTCCTGGTGGTGGAGGACCTCAACACTTTGCCTGGGACATCATCATCAGGGACTCTTTGCTGCAAATTGCATGGCCGATGTCGCTCAGCGCGGATACAGCTTCATCGGATTCGTACGGCGCCGAGGGCAGCGGGAACGTCAAACTAAGGTGAGCCGTCTTTTTGCTGTGTACTTAGGTTAGGTTTTATTCTTTTGTATCGGTAGTAAGGACGTCAGCAGCAGTTTAATTATACACCGAAGGTTTAAAAATATTTGCGCAACTATAGATAAAGAAGGCTGTCAAAATATATGTTAAATATGCACTTGTATACTGAAATAATCGGTAAGACAATGCAAAATTAAACGAAATGCAATACATAGCAGAAAACATTAAAATAAATCCTTTTACTGTCTCCTTTATATTCCACCCTACATTTTGGTGTCGAAGTTTCATCGAAATATAGATTTTGAGGTCCACTGAAATTCTCTGAAGGTATTGTTTTAGAACAAAGTAAGCGTAGGTAGTTTAAAAATGTAAAATCTGGTAAATAACCAACATATTTTGGCACAGTATACTCCAAGTATATGACACGAAGATTCCCCCCCCCCAAAAAAAAAATTCCCTCCCATACCAAACAACCTTTTCATGGAAAATGTTTCGTAATTTATAACTTTTTCAAGAATAGCCCTAAAGACTTTAATTTAAATATTGTATTCCATATACTGGCATAAGGAATTAAATGTATACCTTGAATCTTCTGCAGTTAGCCTACAAAGTCCTCTTTATTCTAAATTACTTTTTGATAACGGGAGATAAACAAAATCGCTCTACACAAAACGTGTAAAACTCCTTAAAGTACACAATTTGCATCAAATAGAAGTTTTTGGGTCATTAACCATTTCCGAGGTATTCTTAGTTATTGGTTTGAATTTTCCAACGCTTACACTTTCCTCAAGTGGTAAGAATGACTACCTCCTCGAGGTCATGCGAAGATGAAGTTTCAAAACCATCACATACCGACCTGCTTTTTACTTTCTCTACCACGTGCATAGTAGATTGAAAAGGTATTGCATTCCACCCAAAACTTCGATACAGAGCTTTCAACAAAAATACATGTTTTGAGGCTCCCTGCATCCAAAATAAGCATTTTTAGAACAAAGTCCGCGTGTGTGTGTGTCTCTATCTGAGTGTGTGACTGTGTGAACAGTATAACTCGAATATGATAAGACGGATAAACATCACTCTTGGTATTTAGATTCAGTACCTGCATAAGATGCGACAGGAAGATTTTAAATAAAGTTCTCCTACCACGAACTACTCTTTACATGGAACATTTTTCGAAATTTTCATTTTATTTTAAAAATAGTTTTAACGATTCTAATACCATATATAAATGATATTTACATGACAAATTAAATGCATGTCTTGAATTTTCTGAGAATAGCCTGTGAAGTCCCCTTCATTCGGAAGGAATTTTGTACGATATCGTATAACTGGTAAACGTTTTACTGCACAAAAATTGTAATTCTCTTTAAAACACACACATTATGTCAAATTCTTTTTGTGGCATAAGCCATTCTGAGATAGTCCGTTATTAATGTTTGATTTGTGCAATAGATTTATCATTCTTTTTATGTCCCGTCGATTTTCAGTTGTTTCTCGCGATGTCATGGAAAGACTACGGCATTTTAAGGCCAGCATACAGCGTACAGTTCCTAAACATTCGATTTTAATGTTATTGAAAGACTGGAAGCTTGTGGTCATAATATGTAGAGGTGTTTATTTTTGCGATTTTGTGCTGCCTGCACCTGCTTGCTTTGGCAGCTTAGGTAGGCACGTTTCCTCAATGCTAGGCAGGTCAAGAAAAATCTCTCATATACTACTACCTAATGGCAGGAACGAAGGTTTAGAGAGGTAGAATTGAGAAACCTGCCCCTTATACTATTGTCTGCTGATTGTAGCAAACAGTCTGAGCGTTATTTCATGAATGACCTTACAATAAGACACATCCTAATGCTTTTTACTGTTAGATTTAAGTCATTTTCTATATTTATGTATTCAAAATTACTAATGAAATCATAAAACGTCACCACCTTTATACTGTTCGGAAGGTTTTCATTAGAATTATTTCAACAATTATGTTGAACAACTTTATTGACGTTTTAAAAATAATTTGAGATATTTGAGAACGTTTTCAATTTGGAAAGTTCAAAAGTGGTTATACATTTCCAAATGTTTAGCATATTAAAAGTTTTCCAAATATTTTAATATTGTTCAGTATTTACAGATTTTCAAATCTTTTACACGTTTTCAACGTTTTGACGTTTTTATAGGTATGTAATATCTGTATGTTAGAAAATCTACAGTAGTGTGGAACCAGGAAGAAAATTTAGTGGTGCATAAGGCCAAATGTTGTAGAATTGCGGAAAATGTTTAAAAGCATTGAAAATGATTTAAAGAGTACTAAGAATAAAATTATTCTCACTACTAAAGTGTTTTCACGAAGTATTTGACGCAGCAGATGTGCCTTAAAGTTATCGGGGGGTCGGCGCCGGGCAGTCGGAAACAAGTGAACCATAAATAGCATCAACGTAAACATCGGAAGCGCTATCGTAGTAAACCAGAATCTTCAGGAAGTTTATTTTTCTCGGACGTTCGAGAACCATGTGGAAATTTCCATGACCTATATAAGCGAACGTTCTCGCGAGAGTAGTCGGTGTGAGTTGAGTCAGTCGGTCAGTCATGAGCCAGGAGTTTCCCGTGCCACGAGGGTTGCAATTCTCCGAACGAGTTACGGCTGCTGTTACGTGCAGTGAGTGCTGTTGCTGCGGAGCGAGGGATTGTTTTCGACTCCCCGGCGAGTGAACCGTCCGAAAGAGAAGGCTATGCCAAGAAGAAAGTGAAGTGCCGGAAAATGGAACTAGTTCACATTAGTGAAGTGACAGTGAAGTGAACACGCACTGAAGTTGAACTAGATAAAACAAAAAGAAAAACAGTGGCAGTGAGAACAGAGAAAAGTGAAAAATGGATAGCCACAATATCATGCCGTTTATTACGTTAGGTTGAAAGTAATGTAATAGACATGCTGCGATTGAAAACCTCCTAATGTATCTCTAAAGTATTGTTGTATTCGACGCCCCAAACTAGGTGCTGGACGAAAAACTCAGTTATTATATGCATCCAGCAATGATTCAGGTCCTGTAGACACACTGCAGTAACTGATATGTCGGGATCGTACTGTTCAGTGTGGATCGAAAGGCTGGAGAAGATAAAATACGGCCTCCCCTGACGACAGGACAAGGTTTCATGCGTGTTGCCTAAGCATGCAGGCGTAGGCAGGAGTACACTGTCGTGCATAAAAGTGGCCAATTCTTCCAGATCACCATAGTGTTTTTCCTTCCGTAAGGTTTCCACCTTTGTTAACCAACTTTTGACTGACATGAAAAAAAAGCTAACAAATGAACGGCGTTTATAACTGATGTAAAATGAATGAGGGTTCAACCTCTCAGAAAGAATTTTGCTACAGTTGCTACATAAGGAAATGCTAAACCAATTCGACCTTCTAGAGGAAAGGATGAAGAATTATTTGTATGTGTGGTTAAACCGAACGACAGCTACGATATTTACATATATGAGAGCTTTCATCAGCGACATGGAAGCAAAGGTTAAAGTTGTTGCCGTACTGAACGACAATAAGAAAATGGTAGTGTAGCATGAAAATATAAGGTTTAAGTTGTAATCTTACTCTTTGGCAGTTCGGCCATACTTTGGGGGAGGTAAGATACCCTGCCAATCCAATGGCTAGAATTAGAGAGAGGTGACCACACTGTTAGGGGGTGGGGCTAGATTTTGTGAGTACCAGCATAAACTCTTCCGTTCCGTTATGGACCACATATTATGCATGCAAGTATACATCGAAAACTGTACTAATAGCGTCCCGCTTTTAAACATCGGACTGTTCGATTTCCTCTGTTACTCTTGGTCCTGCAACGAAATGTATACTGAGGCTATTTCTGCAATAGATAACATACAGTAGACGGGAAAATAAACTTTTGAACGATTAGCCTGTGAAATCTATAAAAAAGGGTAGTGAGTAAGGAAAGGTATGTAAATGTAACAGTTATTTTTAAAGATTTGACTATGGCCTATGCCTTTGTATTCCGAATACCTACAACGAAAAGCATAGTTAAACTATTTCTGCAAATAACGTGAGTTAGAAGAATGAGCTTTAGAAGGAATAGTGTTGATTTGCCCTAACGATTTCGTCTGATTTCCATTTTTATTCCTTGTTTTGATTTCAGAAGCTCTGTTTTTATTAACAACAAACTTCTGTCGCTTCGTATCATCCGTTTAAAACAGCAGACATGGCTGTTTCCCGGTGTTTAGATGACATACAAACAAAAATGCAGGAAATGAGAGACAAAGTAAACGCGGAGGCGCGCAGTTGAAACCTTATCCTGCAGGCAATGATGAATGCACGTGAAACGTTCGCCAGCAGCCTCCATAAAACTGACACATCCCCGTCATAAAATGCGAAGGCCAGGACCGGTAGCGTACGGTGGGCGAAATGTGCCTCTGTAACCATATTCTGGGGAGTGGTTTCGCATTTCGATACGTAAAAAAAACAAAAAAAAAACATCCAGGGGGAGATGGTGTCGTCTATCCGATTTAACGATCGGGTAAAACTTTAAAGTTGGTAAATAATTGTGTTTGAGTGCAGTCGATGGACGTGGTACGGTGAAGTAAAACAAAAATGTTCGTAGTAATTACTAAGGATAGACACAGCTGTGCCGCATTGAAATAATAGACAAGTTTGTGTGTTCCTTTGGGTTTGGTTCGATGAGTTCTGAGAAACATTTAATGTGTAGATTCACATGACTTTCACATGTCACTCTACTCACATTTCTATAAAATGTTACTTTCTCTACCACGTATATAGTAGGTAGAGAAGGCATGGCATTTCACCCAAAAATTCGATACCTAGATTTCACCGGAAATTATTTGTTTTGAGGCATCTTGAATCCAAAAAAACATTTTTAAAAATCTTATGTTATACATTCACATGACCCTCCCTCTTCGCTTTTGGAGGCTGTAGAGCTTTCTGGACATAGGTTTATGAACAAAATCTACCAAGGAACTTTTTAAATATGAATTTTTATAGTGTGTATACAGGCATAATAAGCCTAAGGCTAACTTGGGTTAAATCTTGAAGTAGATATTATCTTTGTTATTTGCCCCAATTTTGGGCGTTAATTTGAAGTAGGCTGTATTGAAAGAGTTGTATTATATATTTTCAAGTTCGTTGCAACCGCACGTATAGTACCGACTTTCCGGTAGCATTCGCCCCAAATGTACTTTCCGGTGGCCTTTGCCCCCCCAAAAATGTTTACAAATATTGACTTTGTAATTTGACTGTTTCTTTACATATTATATATTTATGTTTGCCTCGGCTGCGTCCGTATTGATATTTATTTAGAGACATATGAATGTCTTAGCAGGGAGTGGTGCAACTGAAGAATATAGGCTTACACAGATTATAATTTTACTTCACTCCATTTATTAATTCTTGACACGTTTTAAATAACACTTCACTGATATATATATATATATATATATATATATATATATATATAGAGAGAGAGAGAGAGAGAGAGAGAGAGAGAGAGAGATCTGTGAGATTTTTTTATTAAATACTTGCACTTTTTAACACGTAAACTATTTTTGTCTCACACAAAATACGTATTAAATTTCTCGAGGACGCATCTAGCATCCGGTTAGGAACACTGTCTACAAGCAACGTGTCCAGTTATAAGCGCTATCCACAAGCAACTGAATTGATTTCTACCGCCTAAATTTGTAAATTTCTGTATTTCAAGTCTCTGATTGGCTAATCCTACCCCAATAGAATGCCCTCATTTAACTAAAGTTTTTTCTCGTTGTTGATTGGCTATTTTTATAAACTGTCACAAAATTAATTATGGTTGCTCCAAGAATGACTAGTAGCATTATTACACTTCCTTACTGATTATTGCCTCAAGGTTACGTTAGCTACTTTTAACCTATTATTCTCACAGCTCCTACATTATTAAATTACGAAATACATTCAGATAACATTATTGCATGTATACAATAATATAAACATATATACAATGAGTGTAATATAAACTTTATATATATATATATATATATATATTAAGGCGGGCTGTTTTTGAATTTATATATTATATAAGTAGATTGAACCATTTGTGTTAAAAATACTTCCTCAATTTAGAAAACACAGGATCTCTTGGTACCCGTTCTAGGCACAATGGAAGAAAAAGCATTCTACTTCCGCGCGATATTTGTGTCCCAAGATGTAAGTTTTGTTCATATTGTATTTTTCAAACCTTAAGTGAAATTCCAAAGCAAAAAAAAAAAAAAAAAGGCATGTACAGAGAGATAGCGTTGGAAGGTATTTTATAATATATGTTATAGCGTACCTAGTATGCTGAGCGTGCCCTTTCAGCGTAACTCATAAACAACTGGCTAGCATTACTTCGAGCCCAAGGGAAAGCTCGGTTTAGGGCTGAAGTCGTAGAAGTAGCTCTGCTGGCCTACTGAGAGGGTGCATGCAACTATTTTAGCGATGAAGCGAGTGGCGGAATATGTTTTGCACGACTCTAGGGCCGATGTTTCCATTTATCTGCTCACCCTTACCTAAATCTTGACGTTCACACCTGTCCCTTGGCTTGAAGGAAGAAATGAAAATACATTCTCCCCAGAAAAACACCTCTTGTCTCCACTATATCCAAATAAAATCCATTGCGTTTAATTTTATAGCCCAATATGTAACCGCTTCCACCTTATTCACATGAGTTTCTGTATTCTAGTTTTACAAGTGGGTGGACAAACTAATTTTTTAAGCCTTATTTTTGTATCTACTGCATTTTAATCTAAATAAACTTTTGCAGAAATTGCTACATTATACATTTCGTTATAGATACAAAGGAAACAGCGATAGTCAAATGTTTAAGAACTGGACGCTATCTACTGGCCTTCAATTTCCATTCTGTTTCCATGCAATCACGAGAAACAACTGAATGTTTAAATGACTTTAAAGAATGACTAAGTATGAACAATTTGAACCATTAATAACGGATACCTCAGAGTTGCTTTATGCCTCAAAAAGCTTATACGAAATAAATTGTGTGTTATAAAGATATCTACATTTTTGGTGAAGTACGTTTTGTCTCTTAACGTTTACCAGTTATGCAAGATTATAAAAAATTTCTCCCGAATGAGGAGGACTTTATAACTATTCCCAGATTTACACTTAGTTTGTCGCGTAAATGTCTTGCATATTTGGTATTTTAATTAAACTGTTATAGTCATTTTTTAGATAATCAAAAATTTCAAAAAAGTGTTTCATGTAAGGGGTAGTTTCTGGTGGGGGATTTTCTTGACAATCTTGTGTCGCATGCTTGAAAGGCACCAAACCTAAATACCAAGTTTGGTATTTATCTGAGTTACGCTGTTCACAGACACAGACCTACAGATACACACACAGACGTTTTTCTAAAAATGCTTTCTTTGTATATAGGGGTCCTCAAAACATGTATTTCCGGTGAAACCTCGATATCGAATTTTTTTAGTGGAATGACCTTCTCTATCTACTAGGTCGTGGTAGAGAAAGTAAAAAGTTTCGCACATTAAAATCATAGATTTCAATGGTTTGCAAGAGTCAGCACATTTGCGGTATAATTTCATGTCCCAAATCTGACAGAAAACATTAATGAATATATTAATAGGATACAAACGATAAAACAGTTTCCTTTTATGATCCACTTATTTATATTTCTACAATTCTATTGCAATAAATAATGAATTTTTGTAAAGTGTCGAAAGAAAACCTTCTCCGCTTATCACTTAAAAATCCTTTGCATGCAGAAAACGTTACAACTTAACGCTACAGATGTTAAACCTCTTACAACTCTGTACTCTATAAAAGCGAAGGATAGATTGCGCATACTCGTTTCCTTTTATGCCTCTACCGTAGCTTAAGGAAGCATTCTACTGGCCTTCACAGGTAGAGTACGTTTTCGTGCACAGTTTTAGATTATTCACATATGGATATATAGCTTCATGTAATAGCTTTACACGTCATCACTTATAACAACCATGTTTAAGTAAAACCCTGTTTTGCTCAATATCTCCACGAAAAAATATTTTTAATGGTAACATGATGTAATACTGGAATACATGATATTTTTTACTTTAGAATAGGACACATTTACTAGACACTATTGGAATCATCTGCCCAGTCTAAACACACAACTAAATAAAACACTGTTTTTGGACAATTTTCCATAAAAACATTTTTAATGACAATATAATATAAAACTGAAGTGAATTATATATTTATTTGACAGAGATATGAACAGGAGGGGTACACCCTTATGTCCCTTTATCACTTAGTGCTGGAAGAACTCTGGCTCTGAACATAAATGTACCCTCATTTCATGACAGTGTTCCCACAGGGGCGACGAGTGATTCTGTGACTAGGTGACTAAATCAGGTATTCGACAAGAATGGAGATCAGACAGATTATTAAAATAATGGAACGTGTCCTCTTTGAGAATAAACAGTACAATTTATTTCAGTTTTACATTACATTGTCATTAAAATGTTTTTCATGAGCAAATTGTGCAAAAAGGTGTTTTATTTAGTTGTATATTTAAACATGGTTACTATAAGTGTTGGCAATTAAAGCTGTTGTTCAAAGTTATATATTCATATTGAATAATCCAGAATTGCGCACGTAAAACAGGCCACATCATGCGTGAAAAGGTAAACAAGTACACACATACACCACCTGCTGGCTATACATACCCCACCTGTGAAGGCCAATAATATGCCTCCCAAAGCCGGGACGAAGGCATAAATGGAAGCGAGTGTACGTGTTGTGAATGAGTGGCTGTTCCGCTGCCGTACAGTTAGACTGGAGGGATGTACATGACGTCATACGTGGGGTAGTCCATGCATAGACATGTATCGAGTGTAGAGGCAATGAAGTTATAATTATTATCATTATTATTATTATCATTATTATTGCTGTATTTGGTTAATGGTGATATTTGCATGACTGTGTAAATCAACAAAACAGAATATGGTCAATCTTATTGATATTATCATGATTATTTTTCACTTAACATTACTCAGCTAACAAGAACCTAATTTTCTGGCATTCCACCCAAAAATTCGATTCCGAGATTTCACCGGAAAAGCTACTCTTTACATAGAGAATTTTTCCAAATTTTTTATTTTCTAAAAATGGCTCTAACGGTCTATATTAAAGTACCATATATGAAAGATATTTACATGAAAACGTATATCTTGAATTTTCTGTGAAATTCCTAGGAAGTCATCTTCATTCGGAAGGAATTTTGTATAATCTTGTATAACTTGTAAACGTTAAGCGATGGACGAAAACGTACTACATATCTGTAGATATCTTTAAAACATGTTTTGAGACGCCCTAAATCCAAATAAAGCAAACTCATAAACGAAAAGTCGGATAAATGCCAAACTTAGTATTTAGTTTAATATTTTCCAAAAATGCGATACGAAGATTTTCAACAACATCCCTCCATCCCAAACTACACTTTACATAGGAAATTGTTCCAAATTCTTTATTTTCTAAAAATGGCTGTAACGATTTCTATTAAAATACTATATGTAAAATATATTTGCATGACAAATAAAATGTGTATTTGAATTTTCTGGGAATAGCCTGGGAAGTCCTGTTTATTCGGAAGGTATTTTGTATAATCTTGCATAACTTGTAAATGTTAAGCGATAGGCGAAAACTACTACACAAGAAATTTAGATCTGTTTGAAACACACAATTTACTTAAAATGTGTTTTTTGTGGCAAAAACCGTTTCTGAGATATCCGTTTGCAGTGGTTCGAATTGTTAAATCGTTGGTCAGTATTTTTAAATACTGAATTTTTGTTGTTTCCCACGATGGCATGGAAACAATATGGAATTTTAAGGCCAGTATAATATACAGTCCACTTTTTAAACATTTGATTATCGCTATTCTCTTTGTATTTATAACGAAGTGCGTAATGGAGCTATTTTTGCAAAGGTTTACTTAGATTAAATGTAGTAGATAGAAAAATAAGCTTTAGTAAAAATAAATTGTAATTATGTACTACTAAAAAGACATGACTTACAGAATTACTTTTCGGTTTTAAAACTTTCAAGTTTATAATGGTTTAAAATAGAATTAGAGATAATTAGAAAACACCTATTGTGATCGAAACTAAATTAAAGGCGTTTATTTTGCTTATGCTCACATTTAAATAATTCATCATCACTTTCGACACATACTGTAAGCTAAATATCTGTACCTGAAGTTAATGAAGTCGGGGGAAGGGATGTGAAATTGCATCACGTTGAACAGAAAAAACTTTGTTTCTGTCACTAACAAAACATAGAATACCTCTAGGCCTATAATTACAGACTAGATTCGACACCCAGTGTACCTATATATCAATATATTTCCCAATCACAGGCGAACGCGCTTTCAGATTAGTTGTGGTTTCTGGTTTGGCGAGCGGTTTAATATATAGAGCACTGAATCCCAGAGGTTCTTCATCCACGTACTTCATTAGCGCACTTTTTGTGTTTAATTTGTATATTTGACATGCAAACCTAGAGCTGGAGGAACTTTTGACCGAAGGTAATTAGCAAATGTGCTCTCATTAGTTATGAAATCAACGAGAGATGGAAAACCTCGGAGAATATTTAAAATAAAACCACTGCTTATATATAGTACTAGATAGCGAATTATAAGAAATAAATTCAAATCAGGTAGAATATTAAAATCCAATGGATGCCTGGGAGCGAGGCCACCATTAACACAGCCTGGATTCGCCGGAGTTCAAATCATTTTTGCTTTCTCTACTACTACGTATAGTAAGAACAGGAAGTATTGTATTCTACCCAGAAATTCGATGTCGAGATTTCACCGGAAATATACGTTTTGAGGTTACTGGTTCCCTGAATCCAAAAAAGCATTTTCAGATAAAGGTTCCAGAGTGTGTCTGTGAACAGCATAACTTAAAAATGTAAAGTCGGATAAGTACCAAACGTGGTATTTAAGTTCAGTATCTTCCAAGGATGCTAAAGTAAGATTGCCACGAAAATCCCTCCACCTCCAACTACCCTTTACATGGAACATTTCTCAAGAATTTTGATTTTATAAAAAATGGATCTAACGATTTTGATTAAATTTGCATAATTTAAACCTATTTACATAACAAATAAAACACATATATTTTGAATGTTCTGGCCTTTTTATAATCTTGTATAACCGATAAAGGGTAAACGATAAACGAAAAGTACTACAAAGAGAATACAGATCTGTTTAAAACACACAATTTATTTTAAATATGTTTTCTGGTGGCATAAGCCATTTCTGAGATATCCGTTATTAATGGTTCGAATGGTTCATTTCTTGGTCATTGTTTAAAGTCCTTTTAACATTCAGTTGTTTCTCAAGATTGCATGGAAACAGTATGGAGTTTTAAGGCAGCACATAGCGTAGAGTTCTTAAACATTCGGCTATCGCTGTTCCCTTTATATCTATAAAGAATGTGTAATATAGCTATACTATAGTATACCTTGTATGCTCACTAATAATCGATAGAGAATAGAGAAAGTCACATGAATGTATCACATCAAATTTTGTTAATTCTTAGATTTTCTCACCCCTTATTAGTAACAAAACCCTGAAAAAATCAAACAGGGCACAAATTATTTCCATTATGACTTTGAAGAAACGTTCTATTTTAGGAGGAGTTGAATCGTATTTCAACTGTTGGGGAGCCGAACTTGTAGTAGTTGTAACCGCACGTATAGTAAACAGTTTCTGGTAGCCTTCGCCCCAAAAATGTACTTTCAGGTGGCCTTTGCCCGAAGTTTAAAAAAATATATATTTATATTTGCCCTAGCTGCGTCAGTATTTGTTAGAGACAAGTTTCTCTTAGCCAAAACCTTGCGACAAAAATGTAGGCTTACACAGATTATAATTTTACTTCACTTCTTTTACTAGTACTTGATATGATTTAAATAACACTTCACAGATATAGAGAGCTGTGAGATTCTTTTATGAATTACTTGCACTTTTTAACACGTAAACTATTTTCCCTCTCAAACGAATACGTATTAAATCTCTCAAGCATGTGTCTCGCGTCCGGTTAAGAACATTAATTGCAGGCAACTGAATTGATTTCAACCGTCTAAACTTGTAAATTTCTATATTTCAAGTCTCTGGTTGGCTAATCCTACTCCAATAGAAAATCTTCTTTTAACTAAAGCTTCTTCTGGTTGTTGATTGGCTATTTTTATACTGTCTCAAAATTTACTTATTGTTACTCCAAGATCACAAGTAGTACTGTTAAACTTTCTTACTCATTATTGACTCAAGGTTACCTCATTGTAAGCAACTTTTAACTTATTATTCTCGCAGCTCCTACATTATTAAATCACGTAATATATTCACATAACATTATTACACATGGATACAATAATATAAGCTTATGCAATGACTGTTACATACATTTTACAAATTATTACATACATATTGCTTCAAGGCGGGCTGTTATTGAATTTATATATTATATAATTAGACTGAAATCATTTTAGTGTTAAAAATACTGCCTGAACTTTCAGACTTTAAATATTTGGGATGTAAAATATTTTAGCAGAAAAACGTACATGGAAGAAAAACTTAATAAATATTAATATGTTTGTGGAACTATAAGATGTTTAGGCAATAAAGCAACAAAGGTAACACAATTAAAATTTTATAAATCAGTAGTATTGTTAATACTTCTTTAAGACGCAGAGACTTGGATAGCTACAGAAAGAGAAAAGGCGAGTGGAGGCATCAGGAATGAGGTTCGTAAGATCAGTGACTGGTGTGTCTCTAATTGAGCATAAAAAGAGCGAAGAAACAAAAAGAGAACTTGCGATAAAAAGAGTGCTTGATCGTATAGACAATTGCCGTAAGAAATGTAAAGAACGTACAGACATGATGGCTGAAAACCGATTACCAAAGAAAGCACTTAATTATAAACCACGAGGAAAAGAAATATAGGTCGTTCACAATTAAGATGGAGTGAACAATTCTGTTGTTGAGGAACGGGCCTGAGACTCAGCCGTGATAACTCAATTTTCAGTGCCACTGGATGGTATGACAATTTTGAAGCATTATACTTTACCTGCTTCTGATGCTGTTGTCGTTATTTCGTAGCTTGTTCTGTTGTTGTCTCGTGCGCCAGCTGCTTCAGTGGTATGCTATGAGATCTTTTTCTCAGGTTAGGCGTGGGCGGGTGTGAAAGGATAACACCAGTTTAAATTGACGGGAAATTTTAATCTGATCTAATATTTGAGCTATTGATGCGAGTTCCGGTCATTTGAAAACAAAGAATGAAATTGATTATGAATCGTAGTATTCGAAATATAACAGTTGACTTACCTGTTATACCCGTTAACTTCTACAGTATAAATTTTGCGGTTTGAAATAACCGTTTCCGCAATATAAGAAACTAGATGCGTAAATTGCCGCGAGTCGCTAAAATGCTTACCGGTGAAACCTCTCGCGATGGCCGCTAAATCTTACACAAGCGCGTCACTGAGCGCTTAAAATAACACACGGGTAGTCACAAGTATCCAGAGTAATGAATGTATGCACGACGAATTTGTGCACGAACGAATGTTTCTGATTAGAATTGCACGCCCTTATGCTACTTAAGCTCCTCCTACTTCAGAATTACGCCGCCAATATCCCTTCTTGCGCGGAGCCAAGCTTACAATTTTTACGTATGCGTCTGTTACCTTGTTCTGTGGGGGGCTTGGCTAAACTCTCAGAATCTCGTTACCTTTTTCTTTCCAGAATTCTGGTCCACGTAACTCTGCAGAAGTATTCAGCTTATAACCTAACTGAAATCCAAGAATCTTTAAGTTAATGTATTCTATCCTCGGCGGTTACTAATAAGTTTAGTTAACTTAACTCGCTAATTACCTTCTTCTTTGCGGACAAATTCTTCAACTCAAACTTGTTAGATTATACATTGATTTAATATACATAAATTACTTATGACAACTATTTTCCTAGCTTACTATCATTTCTTTACTTAATTATTTATATCTTCCTGACAATAATTACGGTATCAAAGTGCGGAAGATAATGGTAATGACTTTTATATTCTAAACTATTCGTCTCTTTCTCTCTCTTCTTCTCTCACTGTTTGTTTCCCGTTTTGTTTGGTTCCTTCAGCTGCCATATTGCGGGCGCCGCGGAGTCATAGCACTCGTGGTACTTCTGGTGTTAGTAGAAGTACGTCGGGCCGAACAACTGAGTACCTCCCGTCGAGGAGCTGTTGTAATTGGGTTGGTCTCAACGGGCAGGTGAAGCCTGGGCGGGGTACTGTAGACGCCCTAATGTCCTTCGGCAGCAGCCTGGACAGGAAGTTAAACTCTACCGAGGATTTTCAAAGTCTGAATTTTTGCTTGATGCGCGTAAATGGCATATCCACTTCTATGTTTGCGTAAGAGGAGGGATCTTTCTAAGAAATCATGTGTTGGCTGAACCGAAACTCACGAAGCCAGTTAGCCCCGTTACGAATCCGTCCCTCTCTACCACTTTTCCTTCCAGTTCGAACAGCAACATAACAGTATGATGTGCATAGGCGGTATGCCTATAAGAGTTGAAACTAAGGTACGTCTAACGTTGAGAAAATTACACAGCGCTTACGGGCAATAACCTTGATTGTAGAAATTCTTTTAGCGACACGAATAGCTGAGGTCGTAAAGGCACGGACTCGTGAACGGAAGGTCTGTAGTTTAAATTCAACTAGGATCTTCTTCCCTGACTGAGGTTTTTTCCAGGTTTCCTTAGTCTTCATAATTGGCAAATTCCGGGGAAGTATTTTAACTTAGACCTGAAACGTATCTTTACTAAAATTTCCTTTCAAAATTATCATTTCATTTCATGCAACAACACTGTCCACCGCCTGTGGTGTGGTACACAGTAAGAACTGGTGTTAAACACTGCATATAAGAAAATAAACAAATCTACTACCCACCCCTTTGGATGCAAATAAAAATTTAATTTGAGGTTTTGTCTGATAGATGTATAATTGGAATTGTGTTATGTAAAGCCTAATACCAAAGCAATTTATTTTAAAATATAGTGTGCCCAGCACATTAGATGGAACAGCCATCCAGTATTGCCAAGCTGGAAAACGTGTTCTGTACGGACTCTTTATACTATTTTCATACGGTGCAAGGATAAATAGGTTAAAATGAAAAAGAGAAAGCAGGGGTAAACAAAGTTTAACGAGTAGAACATTGACTCCGTATATGGTAATGCATATTGTAATGTGGTTAGTTCAGTAGAGTGGTCAGCGAGCTGACTTCTTACGGAGGTCCCGCGTTCGATCGCGGCAGAGGGTGGGAATATTTTACTTTCTTTACAACGCACATAGTAGGTAGAAGAGGTATTGCATTGCACTAAAAATTTCGATACCGAAATTTTACTGGAAATAACTGTTTTGAGGCCCCCTGAATCCAAAAAAAATCATTTTTAAAAAAGGTCCGTGTGTGTGTGTGTCTGCGTGTGTGTGTATGTGTGTGTGTGTGTGTGTGTGTGTGTGTGTGTGTGTGTGAACGGCATAACTCAAAAACGAAAAGTCTGTTAAACACCAAACATAGTATCTTACGAAGATGAGACATGAAATTTTCAAGAAAATTCCCTATCTTCGACGCCAAACCTACCCTTTACTTGGAACATTTTACGATGTTTTGGTTTTCTAAAAATTGGCTCTAACGATTTTCATTAAAATGCCGTATATTAAAGGTATTACATGTCAAATAACATGTACATGTTGAATTTTCTGGGAATACTGTGAAGTCAACTCGTTCGGAAGACATTTTGTATAATCTTGTATAACTAACTGGTAAACGTTAAGCGATAAACGGAAATGCACTACACAAAAAATGCAGATCTCTTTAAAACACTAAATCTATTTTAAGTAAGTTTTTTATGACCCAAGCATTTCTGAGATACCCATTATTAAGCTGGAATTGTTCATTTCTTGATCAATCTCTTTAAGTCCTGTTAACATTCAGTTGTATCTCGCGATTTCATGGAAACAGTATGGAATTTTAAGGGTAATATAGCGTCCAGATCCTCAAAAATGATTATCGCTCTTCTCTTTGTGTTTGTAATGAAATATACAATGCAGCTATTTCTGCTAAGGTTTATTTGCATTGAAATGTAGTGGATAGAAACAACGTAATATGCTTTAGTAAGAAAAGTTTGTTCGTCCACTAATAAAGAAAGAGGGCATAGAAGGTCATAAATGAATGTACTTCAGATATTATTTTCTCTAATACGTATACTAAGCAGGGGAAGTATTGTATTCCATCCAAAAATTCTATACCGAGATTTCACCGGAAATATATGTTTTTAGACCCCCTGAATCCAAAAAAAGCATTTTTGGAAACATGTCCGTGTGTGTCTGTGAACAGCATAACACAGAAACGAACAGTCGGATAAACACCAAACTTGGTATTTAGGTTTAGTATCTTCCTGAGATGCGACACGAAAGTTTTCAAGAAAATCGCCCCACCCCAGATTACCCTTTACATGGAACACTTTTCAAAAATTTTAATTTTCTCAGAAATGGCTCTAACGATTTTGATTAAAATATCATATGTTTAAGATATTTTCATGACAAATAAAATCTATATCTTGATTTTTCTGGGAATGTCTCCAAAAGTATTCTTTATTGTGAACAACTTTTGCACAACTGGTAAACCATAAGAGATAGAAAAAATTTTACTACACAAAAAATGTAGATCGCGTTAAAATACACAATTTATCTCATATGCGTTTTTTTTGTTGAGTGAACCATTTTCGAGATATTGCTTGTTATTCCCTTAAATTTTTCAATACTTATTTTCTCAAACGGGAATGCGTTATTCATTTTATTTATGTCCTGGACATACAAAGAGAATGGAATACTCCACATAGCAACCAGCTCTTAAAACATTTGACTATCGCTTAAAGCCTATCATATTCCCCTTGCATCTACAAGAAAATTAGCAATAAGATTAACATCTGGATTAACATGAAGCATATGGAGAATAAGCGTTTGTAAAAATAGTTTGTACAGCAGTAGAGAAGCTCATGAGAGTGTAACGCATCAGAATTTTTTTAATTAGGATTATTCCTTATCCTCCACAGAGTCTGGAAGTGTGGATGTAAGAGTGAATGTGGGTGTGGAAATAAGTTAAAACGACGGAGACTAAAAGTTCAAAGATTAAAAACACAATTAAATGTTCTAGTGAAAGCCATATATCCAAGCCAAAGGCAAATGACCATAACAGTTAAAGGTGGCTATAGAAATTAACCAAAAAAGAAAAAATAAGACAGAATATAATTATATTAAAGACACGCCATATCTATTTAAGTCTAAATAACTTTCTAGAAAACTGCAATAAATGCAAATTGCCTTAAGAATTTACAGTTATGGCGAATGTTTAGAATTTCCTTTTCACTAAAGTATTTAACTGAGCGGCATAAGCCGATTACGCGCAAAGAGCTTACATTTTGCTCGCCTTTGCTTTTGTTTCACTTTCCCCAAGCGTTGAGTATTTATTGCAAGAATGGACTTTTATGTAGAGCAAAAGCGCCTTTGAAGGGGGGTATTTAGCGGTTAGCCTAAAAGCCAGGTTTAGAAATATTTAAGGTATGCCAATCACCGCACCAAAAAGCCACATTACATGCCTCACAAAGCAGGGCTTTTACCGACCTCGCATCCACGTTTATCGACATCACATTATCTGCGTCACTTAACCTGCCATTAAGCTCTGTAGAGCGTATAAAACAATGCCATTTTGTTGCCTTCTAGAGGGCAGTGATCTATAAAAGTAAAACACGCAATCTGTACGCCAAGAGAAGTCTGGAAGTAGGCTTCCAAAGACAGAGGATATGAGCTGAAAGTGTTCAAAAAGCCTATTGAGTATGCGAGGTTTTTACTAATCTTGAAGAGATAAAGTGGAGATAATTTAGCGTACTTTAATACGTCGACGAATGTAAATGGTTATTTTTTGGAGTTTAGGCTGTTAAATATTACGATATTTAGCTCTAATATATAATTCTGTGCCAGCTTTCTACGCCGAAATAGCGTAGCCTTCGCGAAACCAACATCTATAAGCAGGAAAATATTTAATTGGGCTAAGTCATTGCATGATTTTCCGAAAGCAGAATTTAAGAAAAAAATCTAATGTGATACATTTATATGACTTTCTTCGTCCTGTATCTTTATTATTGGGTATAGAAACTATTCTAAGTAAAGCTTATTTTCCTATCTACTACGTTAAATCAAAATAAACCTTTGTAAAAATAGCTACATTGCACATTTCATTATAAACACAGAGAACAGCGATAGTCAAATGGACGCTATATGCTGGCCTTAAAATTCCATAATGTTTGCATGCAATCGCGAGAAACAACTCAAAATCAATGGGATTGAAAGAATGATAAGTATTGAACAATTTGAACCATTAATAATGGATATCTCAGAAACGGCTTATGCCACAGAAAAACTTATATTAAGTAAATTGTGTGTTTTTAAAGCGATCTAATTTTTTTGTGTGGTGTGTTTTCGTCTATCACTTACAGTTACAAGTTATGCAAGATTATACAAAATTCCTTCCGAATGAAGAGGACTTCACAGGATATTCCCAGAAAATTCAAGATATAAATTTTATTTGTCATGTAAATATCTTTCATATATGGTATTTTAATAAAAATTGTTAGAGCCAATTTTATAAAATCGAAATTTTCGAAACATGTTCCATGTAAAGGGTAGTTGTGGGTGGAAAATACTAAACAAAAATACCAAGTTTGGTATTTATCCGACTCTTTGTTTTTGAGTTATGCTGTTCACAGACAGACACACAAACGGGCATGTTTCGAAAAATGTTTTATTGGAATTCAGGGCGCCGCCTCAAAAATGTATTTCTCGGTTGAATTTTTGGGTGGAATGCAATACTTCCACTACTTACTATAACATAGTAGAGAAAGGAATAAGAGGCAACTAATTACTAAATTAGGCTACACTCATTTACAAAGGGAAGGAAGATCCGCAGTTCAAATTCCGGCTATGACACTGAATTTTTGAGTATAATTCTACATTTATTAACTTAGCTATACACGGAATCTGAGAAAGAAAATTGTCATTTATTGACCTAGTGGTGGTTAACTATGCATCTAGGGAATTAAAGAGATTCTATGTCACCGTTGGGGTATGTTATCTTAAAATGAATTTGATTACGCCTTATGGTTTAGCGGAAAAAATACTAGTCAGTTGCGGAATTTAATGCCGTACCGGCATGTTTTCCATTGTACGAGGGGCACTATTTATATTTTAAGCCTAATAATTAAAACAAAGTAATTTCAGATTGAAAACTGCTTTATTGTTTTTAAAAATATTCTCCTTTATGATCAATACACTTTTGCATCCGTTTGAACCATTTGTCAAAGCATCCATTCCAGTCTTCTTGAGACACCTCCAAAACATGGTTTTTGAAGGCATCAACAGCTTCTTCTGCCAACGAAAATCGTTGTTCACGCAATTTATTCTTGATGTTCGGGTACAAAAAGAAGTCATTGGGTGCCACATCAGGAATGTATGGCGGATAACCCATCAATTCGATTTTTTTTAGCCTTCAAATACTCTGTTGTTAGACGAGATGTGTGTGCGCTCGCATTGTCTTGATGAACGGTCCTACGGTTCTTGTTGGTTTTCCTTACTTCACCGAAGACTTCCGGCAACAAATAGTTGTGTACCATTCGGCATTGACCGTTTTACGTTCCTCTAAAGGCACTGTTGCCACATGGCCAATTTTCCTGAAAAAGCAGGCGACCATTTGCTTCGAAGTACTTCGAGTGCCAGCAAATTTTGTTGGATTTGCTTCATCTTGTAACACCCATACAGTCGACTGCTGTGTACGTTCCGGCTCATACGTATAGATCCATGATTCGACACCTGTTACAATCTTATATACGTCTTTTGAGGCACCGCCATTGTATTTCTTGAGCATTTTTGTACACCAATCGTTACGAGTATCCTTTTTGAGATTGCTTCAAATTATGCGGGATCCAACGAGAGAAAACCTTTTTCACGGCTAAATAATCATGCAATATTTTATATATGCTGGTGGAACTAATGCCTAGGGTTGCCTCAATCTCACAATATGTCGCATGACGATCTTTCATTATTAGGTTTTGCACAGCATCCATGTTTTCTGGCACAACAACTGATTTTGGACGACCATCACGAACTTCATCATTGAGCGAACACGGCCACAATTAAACTCGTTATACCAGCGTTTCACAGTGGCAAAGGATAGAACTTCGTCGCCAAATGGGGAAGTTAGTTGTTCGATGCACTGTTGTCTTGATAATGCACGTCGAAAGTCGTAATGAACCATTGCACGCACATTTTCACGAGTTAATTCCATGTTTTTGTTGACACACAATTTTAAGTTAGTGTAAACAAAACAAATGACGCTCTATTGACAAAATGTTTGAAGTAGATTATGGTCAAAAATGTCAAACCTTCCATTGGAAACGTCAGATGGCACCTACAACATTCAGGGTTGCCAAGGCTCAAAATATAAATAGTGCCCCTCGTAGCTCAGTTGGTTAGAGCAACGGCACAGAAAGTCGATGATCCATGGTTCAAATTACAGCTATAACATTGAAACTTTCAGTCTGATTTTACTTTACTATTCTTAAAGAAGGTTACCCTTCTATTTACATAGATAAATAAATAAATCTGAGATCATCTTTGCATAAACAGTTTTATTACATATTTCCCTGTAGGAACAAGGGGAATACAGTAGACATAAACCATAGTCAATGTTTTAAAAGCGGAAATCGGATTGCTATGTAATGGCTTTGAGATTACTTTCTGTTTGCAGGACCACAAGGAAAAAGGAAAAGATTAGCGACTTACCACATTAAAAAGGTAAATATGTGACACATTTCAAACCGATCATAAAAAAATCTCCGAAATTACTAGTGCCATAAAGTATTTATTGAACACAAACTGTGTATTCTAAGGAGATCTATATTTTTGCGTAATAGGTTTTTGCCTGTCTCATTAGGTTTACGAGTTACAAAAAATTATTTCAGAATGAAGAGGGCCTCACAGGCTATTCGCAGAAAATTCAAGATATGCATTTAACTTTTTATGGAAATATCTTAAACATATGGTATTTTAATCGAAATCGTTGGAGACATTTTTGAGGGAGTAAAAAATAAAGCCTTTTCCATGTAAAGGGTAGTTTTAGGTGGGGAATTTGTTATAAATCTTCGTGCACTTAAGTATCAATTTTGGTATTTAAACGACTTTCTGTTTTAGAATTATGCTACACATACACACACGCGCAGAACTTTTTAAAACCAATGCTGTCTTTTCGATTCAGGATGCCTCGAAATATATACGAGGTGTGATCAAAAAGTTTCCGGAATGACGTCATAAATACTAAACAACAGTTTGTTTTGTCTAATCTGCACTTTCACCCTCGAATTAACCGCCTTGGGACTTGATACACTTGTCCCAGTGCTTCTGCCACTGCTGGAAGCACCTCTAGAAGTCCTCTTCTTTCAACATGTTCAGAGACTTCTGCGATTCGCGATGGATGACATCAATGTCCTCAAAACGGTGTCCTGGGAGCCGCATTTTAAGTCACGGGAAAAAAAGAAAGTCCGCTGGTACCAAATCTGGAGAATAGGTGGGATGGGGAACAGTGTTCACCCTATTTTTATCTAGAAAGGGCTTTGTGCGCAGGCGCATTGTCATGATGCAGGAACCAGTCACCACTCCTCCATTTCTCCGGCCGTTTGCGTCGCACATTCTCCCTTAATCTTTGCAGTACTTGTTTATAGAACACTTGATTCACTGTTTGACCCTGTGGCACAAACTCCTTATGTACAATGCCTTTAATGTCAAAAACACAATCATCATTGACTTCACTTTGGATCGAACTTGTCTGACCTTTTTCGGGCGTGGAGATGAAGGTCTCTTCCATTGTGAAGATTGTTGCTCAATAAATCCATATTTCTTCACCAGTAATGATTTTTTCCATAAACTGTGGGTGATTTTGTAGCTGTTGTTTAAGATCTGTGCAGGCAATCACAGGCTTTCCTTTTGGTCATTTGAAAGCAGGCGGGGCACGAACTTGGCGGCAATTCTTCTCATGTGCAAATTGCCTTTCAAAATGCTTTGAACACTTCCAAAGGAGAGCCCTAATGGGTCAGAAAGTTCTCTTATTGTAATGCGCTTATCATTTAAGACCATTTCCCTCACCTGATTGATATTTTCCAGTTTTGCTGGAACAGGTTTGCCCCAAACGATCTGCATCTTTAATGATGTCACACCACTTTTCAATTTCGAGGACCACTCAAATCTTGAGTTTTGACCATAACTTCCTCCCCATAAGCTGTTTTTAACATTTCATAGGCTTCTGTTGCAGTTTCACCGAGTTTAAAGCAAAATTTGATGTTCGTTCTTTGTTCTTCGTAATCAGACATTTTTGCTACTCGGAAAAATCGCTGCACGTGCAAAACATGTGTTCACTTCAGAACATCTACCTCGTCACTGCATGGTCACAGGAAGTCAAATGAACTCTCATGTTTATCGGGAAGGAACGCTGCATGTATAGTATGGGAAAGAATTAAGGAAATCTCAGCGTCAGCATTGTTGTGAAGCCATTCTATAAACTTTTTGATCTCACCTCGTAATCCAGTGAAATCCTGTTGTCGATTTTTTTTAGGTGGAATACATCACTTCTTCTAGATTAGGTTCTGCAGATAAGTAGTATAATAATCTGCTATGATACATTCACATAACTTTCTCTACACTCTGTCGTTTATTATTGGATTTACAAACTATTCTTACTATAGTTTATTTTTCTATCCACTACAGTTTTATTTTCTCTACTACGTGCAATACTTCCCCTACTTACTACACCCAAAAACTTGATTTGGGGAAATACATGTTTTGAGGTTCCCTGAATCTTAAAACATGCCCTTATGTGTGTGTCTGTGAACAGCATAACTCAAAAGCGAAAATTTGGATAAATACCAAACCTGGTATTTGAGTTCAGTATCTTCCAAGTATGCGTTACAAAGATTTTCAAGAAAATCCCCCAACCCAATTACCTTTTACAGGGAACAATTTTTAGAAAATTTTGATATTCTAAAGATAAGCTCTAATAATTTTGATTTAAATGCTATATGGGAAATGTGTTTACATGACAATTAAAATGTATAACTTGAATTTCATGCGAATAGCCTTTGAAGTCCCCTTCATTCGGAAGGCATTTTGTATAATTTTGTGGAACTGGAAAACCTTAAGCGATAGACGAAAACGTACTATAAAAACGTACGTATATTTAAAATAAGGTTTTTTTGTAGCATAAGCTGTTGCTGAGATATCCGTTATTACAGGTTCGAATTGTTCATTACTTTGTTGAACATCCTTCATTTCATTCTGTTTAAGTCCCATCGATTTTCAGTTGTTCCTCGCGATTGCATGGAAACGGTATGGAATTTTAAGGCCAGCGTATAGCGTCCAGTTCTTAAACATTTGACTGTCGCTATTTCATTTGTGTAGTAAGAATATATCCAGGAATAAAGATAGAGAGTAGAGAAAGTCATGTGAATGTATAATATCAGGCTTTTAAATGTATTTTCTGTGGAATATTGTTAGTGACTGTTTTGTACTCATTGGCAAGCTTGACCTACCCATAAAGTAAGACGTTGAGAAAACGTCATTTCAAATGTTTTTCTGCAAATCTACGAAGGAGAGAAAATAAAGCGTTCATAAAGCCTTTTCAATGTGCACATCGAGATGTTCCTCTGGCTTAAGGAATTATTAAAAAACTCAAAAATGGGTTTGTATGTCCAAATTATTACATACCGCATGGCCTTTTCTCTTAGAGCCCTTTAAGGCTTCAACACGTAACCATTTAAATGCCAAGGGCACACTGCTTAATGACCTGTACTTACTTTTAACGCCTTTTACTCACTTTGATTTTTCTTGCACTCTTAAGACTTAAGAATGTTTCACGTGATTATTTTTCAAGCAATCTTATTACAATTTTTCACACAAACCCATAGAAAATGAACTTAAAAAACTGGAATTTTTTTGCTGCAGTTTAAAATTGCTAAGATATAGCATAATTAATTGGAGCAATGAGAACAAATTGACAAAAATTATATTTAAAGGTTTAAATTTATTTCTGAGACAACTAGAGCAGTGAATAAAATTCTGTGTGACAGTTTCGTACTTTTAGTATTTAAATAATGTGGTGATATTTGTGATTTTCTGCATTTTGTGGAACATGTGTTTAATTAGCATAATTAAGTTGTAATCCAATTTTTTTCTCAAAAGTATTAAATATATCTGCATGAAGTTAAAGGAAAGCTTATAATTGACGTGAGTATGTGACAAAATTTTGAAAACATTTAGATAAAAACTACAAAATTTAGAAATTTCCCCTGTGGGTATTCTTAAAACATAACATGTTTACTTCTTTACCTGATAAGGATCACACGTACAATATTCAGGGGGATACATTGCTTCAGAAACAAAAAGGCACATTACCTGCATTATATATAATAAGTGCTGTAAGATTATCTCAATTGTATCTACGGGTTTTCGTCAGAGCAAGGAGGTCACTGGCTTGCCTACTGCACGATCAATGTCTGAATATGGGAACTGAACGTGTCAACAGAACTATTTGCGAACTTACACGAAGGGTCCAGGAAGCATGTGTTTATATTGATAAGAGGTTGTCTGGTTCGACAACAAACTTTTCCAATGATGGAGAGGAATCAGCGATGCGTAGTGACAAGAGTTCAAGTGGCACTCGAACCTCTTGACTGAGGTGAGTTTCCGATAATGCACGTCTGAAGAACGTTTCTCACTTTCCCAACACTCGCAGCACCTCCTTTGTGATTTCTTACACAAAAGGGTAGTGAATTTATATGGCTAAAACCTGGCAATACTGCATTTATCTCGAAAATGTGAAAAATATCACCAAAGCATTTGATGCGTAACATTAATATCTTTTATCCATTTAATATAAAGAAGTATTTTATTTTAGGAAGGCATATGGACGTGCATATTATTTTAATTGACTCCTAAGGGAGCAAAGAGTAAGCTCCTTACCTGTCCTTTCCGGTGACGATCGCTCGGCATGCAAGGTCGTGCAAACTACATCGCTTCCCGAAGTTAGTCTGACATGCAGGGAGAGTAGCTGTGTTTTAAAGCATGCAGTTAGGGGTCCCGCATTAGCACCCTAGTTAGTCTCTATGTTATATGTTGGAATGCGAACGCAGAACGATGAGTGCAGAAAGATATGGATAGCTGTATACAGATACACCTCTCTACCAACATTCAATCATACCTACGCGAATTCGCAATGCTATGTTTGCGAATATAGTCTTTAGTTACCGAGCGGGATGGCAGCAAAATTTGAGGTCCGCATTCGGGAGGTCCCGGAATCGAAACCTGACGGCCGCCCACTTTGACCATAGGTTTCTTCGGGATTTTCCAGGGTCGTCAGACGAATACTATAGTGGCTTCTTTCAGTCCCCGAATTTTTTGTCCCTCCATTTCGTTTCATCTTCATTTAATTTCATCCTTGATTTCGTTGGTCTCCTTACAGGGTCGGAAGTGTCGGTGATGGTATTTGTTGCTGCATGACAGGGACCCTCGGCTTTCGGCTGGCTGCCGGGGTGTTTATATCTGGAAACTTATGAACCCTGTCATTGTTGTACCGTTGTTCCTTGATCCGGCCGTCCGGTGTCACCTCTCGCTCCATCCTTCCTCGCGGGAAAACCTCCTGTTGGGCGTAGGGACAATATTCACTCTGGATCGTGCCGAGTACCTACCCTCCGTAACAAACGATAGGCGTTAGTTGTTATAAATAATGATCAGTTAACCCAACTTAACGTCACATCCGTCGCCATTGTCTGTATTACAAAATATAACAAAAGTAGTTATAATCTTATGTTTTAAAAATCGTTTTAAAACACGTAAGATGGAGGCAACTGCATCGAACAAGCTCAACAGTGTACTTAAAGCTGTTTGGACAGAAGATGCCTAATGGGCGTTATCGTTGTCACTGCGCATCGAAGTTCGTAGACCTTTCTAAGTGAGACATGGTCACTTACCCTGCATTTCACGGAAACCTCGGTTGATAATTTAATTAATTTATCCCAACCCCGTTTAACTGAGTAAAAATTGAGGCAGTATTTTTAAAACTTAAATAATTTCAGTATAATTATATAATATGTAAATTCAATAACAGCCCGGCTTAAAGCAATATATGCATGTAACAATATATAAAAGGTGTATATTGCAGTCATTGTATATGTTTATACTATTGTATACATGTAATAATAATATCTGAATGTATTACGTAATTTAAAAATGTAGGAGCTGTGAGAATAATGGGTTAAACGTTGCTAACAATGCGGTAACCATGAGTCAATAATGAATTAGAAAGTGTAACAATACAACTTGTGATTCTTGGAAGCAATAGTGTAATTTTTGAGACAGTTTATAAAATAGCCAATCAACAGCCAGAAAAAGCTTTATGTAAATGAAGGTATTCTATTGGATTAGGAATAACCAATCAGAGACTTGAAATACAGAAATTTACAAATGTGGCGGTAGAAATCAAGTCAGTTGGTTGTAGACAGTGCTCTTAATTGGACGCGTTGGTTGTAGACTGTGTTCCTAATCGGACGTGAGGTGTGTCCTCGAGAAATTTAATACATATTTTGTGTGAGCAAACATAGTTTACGTGTTAAAAATTGCAGGTATTTAATAATAAAAAATCTCACAGCTCTCTCAGTGAAGTAAAAATTATAATCTGTGTAAGTCTACATTCTTCAGTCGCACCAGAATCCTGCAAAGAAATCCATGTTTCTAACAATAATACTAATACAGCCGAGTCAAACATAAATATATAATAATTAAAGAAACTGTCAAATTACAAAGTTACAATTTTTAAACATTTTCTGGGCAAAGGCCACCGGAGAGTGCATTTGGGTTGAAGGCTACCGGAAACTTTTTACCATACGTGCGGTTGCAACTACTTCAAGTTCGGCTCCCCAACAGTTGAACTACAATACAACTCCTACTTCAAATTGGCTTTCCATACGTGAAGCAACAACCTACTTAATATTGACGCCCAAAGCGTGGTGCAAATAACGTAAAGATAAAATAACTACTTCAAAATTGGATTATGTACTGCTGGCAAATCTTGAACCAGCAGTTGGTAACTGCTCAAGAGGTATTTAGAGAATCAGAAACTTATGCGGTTTTGTCCATTTATTCACTTAAAGCGTATTTGGAGGTTGGCTAGCGATATACTTAGGTCCATTGCGCCTCTGAATCAAAATATATACGCCTGCTTTGTGGTTCTGTAATTATGTGAGAGGAAATTCAATGCTTATATTTCCACAGTTATCCTTTGTCGTATTGCCTGTTTAGCTACTACTAATTCTACTGATTTGGTACTATTAGCCCTTTCTGCTTCCTAGCACAATTACTGCATACGCATTTCTTCCAATATCGTAGGTTGGATCATGTTACAAATTCTGAAACACAGGGTTATTCAAAAAGAAGGAACAGATTTTGAATATTCATTTTAATGAACGACAATAGATAGCGATACATACTACAGAGGAAAGTTCAAAGTTTTAAGCCCCACCTATTAGTTCCATTCAGTGCCTATAGACGCGCTCGTTTGTTTACGATAAAATGGCGACCCCACAAGGAAGGTCCTTTTATGTGCTGCATTATGCAAAGAATGAATCCATCGTTTCATTGCAGCGTGCATTTCGTTGTAAGTTCAAAAAAGAGCCACCTCGTCATAAAAATGTACAATTGATATAATAAATTTATAGAAGATGGTTGCGTATGCAAACGAAAAAGCACTGGTCGTCCTCGCATAACAAAGCTGCTCATTTTGAACACATGAAATAAAATTGTGAACTTTTTTCTATTCAGTGATGCATCGCATATGTCGCCATCTATTGTCGTTAATTAAAAATAAATATTTAAGGTCTGTTCCTTCTTTTTGATTAATCTTTTTGATTATATTAATTTCATTACGAATTCTATTTAAGCAGAATATTTAAAGTTATAGGTCCACTTAAGTAAAGTGCAACATTCACAATTTATTGCGTGCTGCAGCCTTGTATATTATCTGCTTGTTTTTTTTACGTGAAAGTGTGCACCTTTAAGTTTAAAGTGAATAGTGGTTGACTCATATATGATAAGGAAAGAACAAGAAAATGCTAGTGTCTAGTTCCCGTGGTCACGGGTTCAAACCCGGCGGAGGGCGGTCCGTGTTATAGATTTACGGCACATAAAAGAACCTCAAGTCTGATAAAGAGGCCTCTGAGCAAAACTCCCAGGGTTTCACGCCCAATATAGAATGGGACGCTAAGAACCATAGGAGTTAAGGAGCATCCATAAATAAAACTCAACTTAATTTCAAGGAAAGAGCACGGTTAAACAAACACAGAGAGTAATTATGTTTCTTGCAGCTATTATATGAATGAATTAACTCTGAAAGCATTCTTTAACTATACATTAGGTTTACAAATGTGAAAGTCTTTAGTCTTCTTCATGCATATTTACATTTGACGTTGCAATTAGTTTGAATAAACTCGCTCGGACCCGTTTCACTATACGTCACATAGGGGTAGTATAGAAAATTCTGAATAGGCCGAAAAGCATGTATTGTCGTCGCTAACCCCTGCGTTGAGCTAAACCTACCGATGCCTCCGTTGGTAAATCCTCAACTGGTGATAGCTCCTCTTCGTGCTCGTTAGCAAGGTGACCAGCGGAGAAGCGAACAACGTGACTTCGCATCGCTTCGAATGCCACCTTGACGGGGTGAGAGAACGCCCTCCAGCGTTCCAACAGCGAATATTTCAACAGCCTCGGCGAATGCTTTATGCTGGTTGCGTCGTAAGTCTTGGCAGGCGCAACGCTGTCGTGATAGTACTAATGGTAATGCTAATAATATGTAGCTATTAGAGGTCTGGCGTAAATGGTGAACATAAAGAAGAGCCAGGACTGGCTTAGTATTCGTTGTATAAAATAAGCTAATAAAGTGAGCATTTGTCTAGCATATCAAAGCCAAAGTCTGCACTAACTAAATACTTCTTTCCTTTCAGTATGTACCTCGCTACTTAGACACAGAAGACTATAACAAACACAGTAGTAGTATAAATAGAGGGGCAAAATATGGGAAAAAATTGCCAAAATATAAATTAATTTCGCCAAATTATTAAAATACGAAGAAAAACCTTGAAATATTCTGCCTTTGTCCAGCTTGTTACTGTCAGTTCGCCAAGTTCTCGCTCTTACATTACTAATATGAACTAGTTCAATTTTCCTTATCACCTCATGTTTTCACTGCCACATCACTTTCTTCGCGCTGTAGGGGCGTAATGAAATACACACGGCATGACCTGTTTTTCCAGATGGCTCACCCGGTTTACAAACTCTCTCAACACTTTTTGTTGCACCAGAAGCCCACTTCTTTACCCAGCCGCGAGAGCGCTTGCTTTTATAGCTGTAGGAAATTTCCCCAGAACATTCTAGAGTGTTCTGGAATCAGGGAGAAGGGAAACTTTCAGAAGATTATGGTTATCTGACGATGGCGTTGGATGTGAGCACTACTTATGTCTATTTATCTCCCCAACTGCCTAGCGTTGACCTGAAGCTTAGATCATAACCGCTGCATCACAGTATTACAAAATTTATCTTTTAAGAGTTTGGAACATGTTCACTTCGTTAGTTTAAAGAATTGGCCATGTAGATTTTTTACCATATTTAATAATAACATATCAACTAAAGTACAACAAATTACATGGAGCCTATAGTTTTTAGTCATCGTTAATCCCTTAAACTTAGAAAAAAAAGTTACTCGTTGCTTTCACCCTGCTTAATACTAATTACCATACTAGTTAGCTCAACATTAAAGAATAGAGGGCCTTTAATCTCGCACGTGACGTCACATATAGGAATTCCAACATTTTTCCAACACTACCTCACCTTTTGGATATTATGACTTGGGGTTTTAAACATGTTTCACCAAAACTGTCCAAAAAGAATATTTAGAAACCCTAATTTATTTTTAACGAAAATAACTTATAATAGAAAAATCCTAACTTTTACAAAATATGAATGAATATGAAGATTTTACGAAAGCATTATGAAATTTAAAATTTTTTTCGTCATCTGCATGGAATTTTACACCCTGCAAAACATAAATATACTTGTTCCCATTATTATAATAATATTTAGAATATGAAGTTTCATATTTTCTCTGTATCTAATTATAACTTATAGCTGATAATTAAGTCCATTGCTTGCAATAAACTACATTTTACTGGCCATCTTTAAGCTTATTTAAAATTGACATGTCTTCCTTGATCTCGGATTGTATATGCAGGACTGAATTATTTAATGGTATGTGTGTTATAAAACAGTATTCAACGGATTATCTGATGAACTGCAGTTTAAGATAATTATGCAATCTGAAAAATTTTTCTATAGCAGTGCACATTAATCAAATAATTGATTATAATGACATAAATATTACTACGCTGCCTTTCGCTTTTATAATTCCGGTTTAAAGTTTCTAACGTCAATGATTTTGGCGTTTCTTATGGCCAATTTTTTCAAATTATAATATTTCTTTTGAATTATCTATGAAAATGAGTTTTCCTGTAGATGAGGCCTCATTGAGATCAGAAAGTATTTGTTTCCGTTTTAAAAAATGCACCAAATAGCTTAACGGAGAGAAAATACTCATTTTAATAATATCGAAATTTTTCCAGATTTCCATTTAAGAATTCTATATGTTTCTCTTTTTTTTTGGAAAATTGTAAGAGTGTTTCAATTTTTTATACGCGGGGTACACAACATTATTTGATATGCATTTATTACAGCGTTTTAAAATAAATCCTGACAATGTCACCGACATATGATTGAAATTGAGGATAAATTAACTTGTGAAGTCATAACAAACCGAAGCGTTTATAAGGAAGCTGAATAAAAACGTAGATAATACTTTGACTTTTGTTAGGTTATTATATTGACAAGAACTTCTACTAAATGCATGTAAAATAATTATGTAAACATCACACAGTAAAAAGCTGTAAAAAGCAGCGCACTTCAAAATCTCATGAAACTAATAAAACGTAAAGCCTTGAACACGTAAGTGTAACAGTATATAAATACTGTCTGTTCAGAGACATTTTAGCTAGTGTGGTGGGTGGCTTATTTCTCAGATAAAGCTTTAGCTGATAAGAGGGGTACACAATATGCTGAACTCGTGACGCAGGTGAAGCGTACAAGTGGAAAACAGCCAAAGATATTTCACTATCGTGCGTCTTCACCTCTCACTTGCCTCAGATCTGCAAACACTACCTCCTCCCAGTTGCTAAACGTCTACCTGTTTGGAAGGGCTCCCCACCCCTAGCTAAAACATCGTTGAACCGACAGTAAACTAGTTAATCGTGATTGCGTTCGCTCTCTTTCAACCACACCACAATCACAGACCTACAATTTTATCTCGCTTATGTAGTTGTATAGGATATTTTATTACAATGCAAGGTCTTAAGCAAGCTATAACGTAAACATCAAGCAGAGGTTATTACATAAAAGGTTAAGAATTGAAAACCAATTCAGTTCAGAAAATTGAAGATAGAAAGAAAGAAAAAAAAAAGCTTAATGACGTGGAGACTCAGAGTAATTAAGGATGAATGATTATCGAGGACACCCTCAAAAAACCTTTATTCCTACAAGATCACAACTTTTTGTGTAATAAGATCAAATGTTTAATTGTAACGCTCGAGTTTTTATGTTGTTCAACAAGAGCTTTGTTGTTACATTCTTAAAACATTGGGTTATAAAACTGAATTACTTATAACTACAAGGTACATGTTCTACATGTGGACTACAGGCATATCGATATTATAATTTGGAGCCTAAATTAAGCTAATAATAATAATAATAATATGGACTGAACTATAAATATAAATGATACTTTTTGGGGCATTATTCTTAAAATATTTCTTCATTTGGCACTCATAGCGAAACAGAACTATAAAATGGGTTTTCTTCAAGTCACTGCCTCATATTGGACTTGGCTTTTTGGTCGATTTGTGACAGAATGTCCCCCTAGCTATCAAATAACTAGCCGGTTAAATATTTAAATGCTCCCTAACATCTTTTAGAAACAAAGGACTTAAGGTTTCAAAGATATGTGTCTAGTCCTTGCGAGGGGAGACAAAAGAAGGAATTATTATTGACATCAAAGGATGCGTTGAAAGTGTAATCGACCGGTCATCTCGGCACCATGCAAGGATTCAGCTCTTTCCCCTTTTACTTGAAATTCGTGACCCATTTTCTTTCTTGCCAAGCGGAGAAAGAAGGTTTTAAATGTAAAGACGAGGTAGAAGAAACAAACAACTTGACCTACCATTCTTTCGAAGTTCAAAAATTCTGATGTTGTACAGTCACATGTGCCGTCTATACACATTGCAATTGACCATGCATATGCTATACTATTCATTGGGTTATTCATGACAAATTTTGGTTGTTTTGAAATAAGGGATAAGTACTTAGCAACATGCAATAACTAAAAAAAATCTGATGTGTTACACTCACATGACTTTCTCTACTCTTGTACAAACTATTTTTACAAACGCTTATTCTCCATATGCTTCATGTCAATCGAGATATCGAGATTTAATCTTATTGCTAATTTTCTTGTAGATGCAAGGGGAATTGGTAGGCTTTAAGCGATAGTCAAATGTTTTAAGAGCTGGTTGCTATGTGGAGTATTACCTTCTGTTTGCATTACCAGAATAACGAATTCCCATTTGAGAAAAAGTATAAGTATTGGAAAATTTAATGGAATAACAAGCAATATCTCGAAAATGGTTCACTCAAAAAAAATCATATGACATAAATTGTGCATTTAACGCGATCTACATTTTTTGTTTAGTAAAATTTTGTCTATCTCTTATGGTTTACCAGTTATGCAAAAGTCGTACTTTTGGATACACTCCCAGAAAATTCGAGATATACATTTCATTTGTCATAAAAATATCTTAAATTTATGATATTTTAATCAAAACCGTTAGAGCCATTTTTGAGAAAATTAAAATTTTCGAAAAATGTTCCATGTAAAGGGTAATCTAGGGTAGGGGGATTTTCTTTAAAATCTTCGTGCCGCATCTCTGGAAGATAGTGAACCTAAATACCAAGTTTGGTGTTTATCCGACTGTTCGTTTCTGAGTTATGCTGTTCACAGACAGACACAGTCAGACACACACACACGGCCATGTTTCAAAAAATGCTTTTTATTGGATTCAGGGGGTCTCAAAATATATATTTCCGGTGAAATCACGTTATCGAATTTTTGGGTGGAATACAATACGTCCTTACTTACTATACGTAGTAGAGAAAGTAAAAAAAAAAAAAATCCAATCGGAAAATTTCATGAGTCCATCATATGTATTTATAGGATGAATCACAGCACCACCGACAAACTTTCAGAGGTTGCTCAGGGATACCTTCTAAGTATTTTGGTGTAAGGGACCCATGGTCACCGGCTGCTCGTTACAGAGTAATAATCTAATTATGATTCATCTGGTTTGTTACCAAATCACCCTAGTTTCTGTGAAAATGCCTTCACAACAGTGAAGAAGCCTGTATAATATGCAATATCCAAAAAACACAACACAGAGTAATGCAATATCCCGCAGACGAAACATTTTATCACAGTGTTTTTAATCTGATTTGTCAATGTACGGTACAGTACAGTACAGTACAGTACAGTACAGTACAGTACAGTACGTAACAAATACAGAACTTTTCAATTACGTATTAGTGTTTAAAATGTCGACCATCATGATCACGGCAGAATGTACAGCATCGCACCAGAGTCTTACACCTCAGGCATTCCAGGAGTTTTTTCGCGGTTGCAGTTATCTTAGCAATCAGGTCCATGCGGGACTCCTAAACTAGGCTTTTAACATGCATCCAGAAGAAAAAGTTCGTTTGGTGTCATGTCATGCCATGGAACAGGACTACCACAACCAATCCATTGTCGTCCAAACTGGACGTCAATGTGGTTCGTAACATCAGTGTAAAGTGAGCCGGCGCCACGTTATGTTGAAGCCACATAAGCTGACGAATTCACAGCGGTACATCTTTTAGTAACTGTGGGAGGACTTGTTGAAGGAACGTTTATACACGACTCTGTTCAGTGTATCAGGAAGTACGTATGGTCCAATCACAAAATCGTTGACGATACCAGCCCATACATTCACAATAAACTGCTGTTGATATGCTTGACACACCAGTGCGTATGGATTTTCGTAATCCCATACATGGCTATTCCTACCGTTGAGCAGGCCCTTGGCCTCGTCTGTAAACAACAACAAAGCAGGGAAATTGTGATTTTTCTGCACAGTTTTTTAGGAACAAATTTGCTGACTCCGCTTGAAATGGAAGTCCGCTGGCTGCAATGACTGTACCTTCTGTTGATGATACGGGTGCAATTGTTGTTCATGTATACTAGTGGCAAGATCGTCACCAATCGCGTATAATACATTCTCTTACAGATCGGGTGTTCTGGCATATCTCACACGGCCAGTATCTTCCATTCTTACATGGTAGGATCCAGTTTCTCGCAGGCGCCTATGCACAGTTGCAAAAGTACTGTGATGTGGTTGCCGTCTGGTGCTGGAACAGCTCAGCATACCATCGTTGTGCAGCTCTTCCATTGCATTCAGTGAACCTATACATGAGGTGCATATTGGCCAACTCTTCATCAGTAAACCTATCCGTACTGTTGTGTATCACTGTTAACGTACAATTAACACTGCCAGAAAAACAAAATATTAGACACAACCGAGCAGTACTGCATGTAAACTTGAGGCAACGAGTTAAATAGGGCAGTACTGTTGTCAGCAAATGGAAACAATTTGTTTACAAACTAGATGGATACACAGCACATACCGTCAACGTTTGCACTGTTGTGCAGTATTTTCAGTGCAAAATAGATTCGAAGCTAATTGGGGAAAGAAACCAAATGAAATGCAGTTACTCTGTAAGGAGCCGCCGGAAACCGTATGTCACTTATACCAAACTACTCGGAAGGTATCCCTGAACTACCTCTGAAAGTTTGCCGGTTGAGTTCTGGTTCAGCTGTATATCTAATAGAATATAATCATGCAGCGTGGGGTCGTCCTCCGTGGTGTAGTGACTACCATGCTAGCCTCTAGTTCCTGAGGTCGCGGGTTGAAGCCCGGCGGAGGGCGTAAAAATACTTAGCATGGCTACTTTTGGAAGGGAAGTAAAATCGGTGGTCACAAGTCGTAGATTTACGGCACGTAAAAGAACCTCAAACCTGATAAAGGGGCCTTTGAGCAAAATTACCGGCATTTCACTCCCAAATATAGAATGGGACGCTAAGGACCACAACAGTTAAAGAGCATCCATAAATTTTTATGAGCTCTTCACTTTTCTGAAGTAAGTATTTGTCTATCCCTTACAATTTTATTCAATATTATGACTTTGTCCAGCATTTTAACCGTCACTTCTCTCGGTTCTCACTCACTACTTTAACTGGTTCAGCTTTCAATGGTACTTCACTAATGTGAACTATTTAATTTCTCTGCCACTTCACTTTCTTGGTGACGTAACCTCTTCCTCCGGACAGTTCATTCGCTGCGGAGTCGAACAGAAGATTTATATAATCTCGCGCTCAGCAGTAGCACTCGCTGTACGTCACAGCAGTCGTCACCAAATCGCTAGGAGAACCGCACTTGATGTCGCAGCAGAAACGCGTTCCCAATTTGCTTACTTACTCACTGACGGACTCAACTGACTGACTCCTCTCACGAAACACTCGCATATATAGCCAGTGTAGTCTTCCACTGAACATTCTAAAACTTCGTTCTGTAAGCGAGGGAAAGAAACTTCTAGAAGATTCTGATTATCTGTCGATAGCACTTCTGGTTTTTACGCCGACGAGAGCGTGACTTATCTTTGTTTATCTCCGACTGTCTAGCACCACCTCCCGATAATCTTGGATCACAGCCGCTGCGTCAGAATATGAATGAAAAGTTGTTCATAGGCTGCTAACAGAAAAATCAATATATAAATTTTATACCTACATTGCCAATTCTTAAAATTCTGCATAAGACATATTCTTTAAGTTATTACTTCGAACTTTGCTGGCAGTTGCGCCGGTATTCTCTTGGTTCTACGTATTTGTTTTTAAGTTTTGTAGTAATTATAAACATAATTTATTGTTCCGGCAGGTAGTGGAGCGTGAAAGGAATGAAATTATAACATTACTGAAAAGTAATGTTCAAGTTAATGTATTTAATGTAATTGTCCTTTGAATAAAATGAGTGTATTAGAGTCAGCTGTTGAGATTCAGTTGCATTAATTTAGGCGTCACTTTGCACAAGGTCTAATTTCGGTCATTACACATTAATAGAAGTTACCACGTTAATAACATTTAGGCCAGTCGGAACCTAATGCCATCTTCTGTCACGTTGTAATAATTACCTCATTCTAATAACCCCATTATCGGTGATTACCTATGCATGTTTTGTGACTACCTCAGTACGGTCTGCCTTCATCAGTATCCAAGCTGTGACTAACGTTATTCGGTTGGTAAATCTTAGCTTGGCTTCTCTATCTTACATTTGAGAGTTGAAAGTTACTCATATACGCTTTTGGTTGGCTAACTTTAATAATTCGAATCTACCTCCTTGCCATTCTATTAGTTCTTTGAAGTATTACATAATATCCCTACGGCTTATCCACGCGAGTCCGTTTTCTCATTCCTGGCAATTTTTTGTGGTCCGGACAAAGTTTTCCCATAAGCTATAAAATGTTTCGTCTGGCTATCGGCACGTTCTTCCTTTTCTCGTTCTATTCAACAGCTAACTCGATACACTTATATGCAATATACATTCACATAAATGATAAATTTTATGTATATATAATATATAAACACTGTTACTTGTACATAAACAATAAAATGTAAGAATTACACTAGTCTGCATTTTCAAACTTTTTGTCAGATTATTTCTTAAAAGTAGGTGTTCTTGAATCAAGAAATAACTTGCGTTTTTTCCTATATCAGGTTTTTACACAAAATAAGAAATGTTTTGACAATTTTAGTAATGAGCATAGAAATGTATTCAAATACCATTTCACACAAGGTAAGTTTTTGTTCAAGAAACATTTTAAGAATACTCTGAATAACTCCCCTAATTTATTTCATGACTACATTTTAACAAAAACAGAAGCCGAAGTGTTTCACTGAATTTTTTTTAACTTTCTCTTCTTTGAATTCCTTGCAGATATTTGAAGATGACTGTCCCTCCTGAACTTCCAACAGTGATCGGCCATCATAGTTTCATTCCATCTCCCCTCATACCACAACTCCATTTCCTTAATATCTTTGTGAAAACGTTAACCCTGCTCTTCACTATAATGTCCCAGATTTTCTGTAAAGTAGTCCATATGTAAATGAAGAAAATTCACCTTTACACTCATGTTAAAACTCATCTTCTTGAAATTTTCCAACATTGTTTCGACAATGGCCTTGTAATTAGGATCTTTGTTAGCCTAAGAAGTTTTCAGTAACTGATCGGAAGGCGGTCCATGCTTCTATTTCTCTCTCATTCATTGTCTTCTCAAAATCTTCATCCTTCATCAATTTCTTTATTTGAGGACCAACAAAAATTCCAGCCTTTAATTTGTCTTGTGTAATGAAGGGAAATTTGTTGGAAAGATACTTCAAGCAGGGTCCATCCTGTGGTAGAGCCCTTACAAATTGCTTCATCAAGCCCAATTTTATGTGTAGTGGCGGATGCAATATCTTTATATCTCTATATTTTTGAAGTAAAATTCTGAAAAAAACTGTTTTCAGCCATCTGATATCATGCACACTAGTGTTATTAATGAAATAATTAAACCGTCAGTTATAATTATTATTTAGGCCTGTGATGTGAGCCATTGTTTATTTATGTCTTTGTGTGCCAAAATACTGCCTAATAATATTTTTAATATTTAACAACTGAACCTTACTGCGTAATATGTGTCCTAAGATTCATGTCATCTTTAACTGAACTAATATTTTTACACAAGCTTTCGAAAAAAATAGAAATATATGAAAGGAAGTCAAATGTATGTGACGTTTATTTGTACTAAATTTCTTTGGAGACTTAATCATTAATCTAGATTTTTAATTTCGTATGAAAAAAATAATTGCAACGCAATTGCAAGGAACATGTTTGGGAAACTTTTAAAACGTTTTAAACCGTAATTTGTAAACCGTTTCATTTAAAAAATTATACTAGTGATTTAAAGATACATATTTCAAGGTAAAAATCGAATCAATACCTAAAGACTATACATCTTTTAGAACATACCAGTGGTGGTCCTAAGTTATTGTATAGAAAGTAATAAATGAAACAATACATACCTTAAAGTAACTCTTATTATATCTCTGATACTTTTTACCAATATTCTCTAATATTTAATGCAACAAACAATATCTATTAATTGTTATGCTGAGAATATAAATTATTCAAATTAAATGTAATTAGCATAAAGTAGTTGCACATTGCCCAGTTACTATGATCTTCTTTGTTTTTAACCTTTTTTGTAGCTGCTTTAACCTAAGATGATATCGCGATTTTACAATTATTTATACAAAGAACATTGGAATTAGGACAAAACATTGTATGTTCTTATACATTGAAGAAGTGAATTACATAACTTGAGTTGGGAGAGGTGTTAAGCGCTGATTTAAGTTCACTGGGTATACTGTAACTTGTTTTCTTAAAATGTAGTGACTTAACGGGTTTCTGGAAATAATTAAATAGATTCAGGGCATAATTTGAGAAGTATCTTTAGAATATAACGTTTTGTTCATACTTAAGTATGTTTTACTTAACGCCTAATCGTTGCACTCAAAATAGAACAACAGGTGTGTCATATTTCGTTGCATCAGAATCACAATTGCCTTGCATTTGAGAGGTGGCGAGTTCAAGTGCCAGGCAATCTGATGGATTTTCCTTCGTGATTTTCTTCAACGGCCAGGAAAGTTCCAGATTGGATATTTATTACTACGATCCATAGTTTCACCATCATAACAAAAAGAAATAAAATAAAAATATGATGTGTTACATTGGCATAACCTTTTCTACTCTCTTCGTTTATTAGTGGGTGCACAAATTATTCTTACAAAAGTTTATTTTTCTATCTACTTCATTTCAATCCAGATAAACCTTTGCAGAGATAGCTGCATTACACATTTCGTTATAGATACACAGAGAACAGCAACTGTCAAATGTTTAAGAACTGGCCTTAAAATTCTATTCTGTGTTGACAAAACATTGAACAAATCGAAGTATCAATAACGGATATCTCTGAAATAGCTGATGCCACAAAAAGTTATTAGAATTAAATTGTGTGTTTTAAAGAGATATACATTCTTTGTGTGGTACGTTTTCGTCTGTCGCTTAACGTTTACCAAATATACAAGATAATACAAAATTCCTTCCGAATAAAGAAGACTTCACAGGCTATTCCCAGAAAATTCCAAATAAACATGTTATTTTTCATATGAATATATCTTTAATATATGGCATTCTAATCAAAATCCTTAGAGCCTGACGCTGACCTCTGACATATCTGTGTTGTTCCTTGCTGTCGCTTCAGGTGACTCGGAGTCCCGGGTTCGATTGTTGGATGGCAGGGATTTGGAACTTGTTCTGGTAGAGCTGAGGTTCTGGTTTTCAGGGATGGTGACACTGCCTTGAAAATATTAATAATGCTGCCGGCGAAGATTTAGTTATTATTCCTTTATTTTGTCACGAAGATTCCTATCTGGTCGACCCGCCACCTTCGTCGACGAAACCACTGTTATTATTGTCGTCACTTTCGAAATCGCTACTTATGTGTTCCTCTGACTAGTCCTCGAATTGCCTAGATTTCACAACTTCATTTTCACACTATCAACTTTCTGAATATTTTCTTCTTATTTTGTTTCATCAGCCGTCCTCGTGGTTAGTTTGTACCGGAATGTCTGCCCAGCGTTTCTTTTCTTTTGTTCATGCCTTTCGCCAAACTTAGGATTTTCACCCACCTTTCTTATGTTTCGTTCCGTTTTAAGTTCAAACGTATCATGTGATGTATACGCGATCTTTTATTGGCTATCATTTTTGTTTCATGATTTTCGTATTAGCTACCCCCACGTTGACAACTTTCACGTCTGCTTCTTACAGCTTATTTTGAGTTTTAAAATCTTAATATTCTTAGATCGTAGATAAGACGCGTATACTTCCTGTCCCTGCTAAGCTTTGAAACCATTGTAAACTACACGTCCGAGCCAAAGTACAAAAGCGAAACTTCCGGTAGACTTCTTGTCGCCGATAGCAAGTAGATACATCTGCTTTCGTTTCGAGGAAAACAAAAATTGTTTTTCTGCCTTTTCAACAAAACCCATTCCTAGTATGAATTAACGGAGCGGGCGTCTTTTTATTTTATAAATTGTTTCTCTTTATACCCTTTATCTGTTTTCAGCACATTTCTGTCGTTATGTTTGATTTCGATCGTATATTGTTGTTATTATTATTATTATTATTACTATTATTACTATTATTATCTCTCCTGAGTCTCGATAACCGGCTTCAAGCCGTTTTTATAAAATAAAATATTTCGAAAAATCTTCCGTGTAAAGGGTAGTTTGGGGAGGGGGGATTTTGTTAAAAATCTTCGTGTCGTATTTTTGGAAGGTACTGAACCTAACTAGCAAGTTTGGTATTTATCCGAAATTTCTTTTTAGTTACGCTGTTCGCAGACAAACAGGTTGACATACACACACGGGAACCTTTTTCTAAAAATACTTCTTATTCAGGAGGTCTCAAAACATGTATCTGTGTATCGAATTTTTGGGTGGAATGCAGTAGCTTCTCTACCTACTATGTACCTACACGCCGCTGTTGTGCATAAAATGTCATTCCCCTAGATCATGGCAGGCAGATGCCTTGTTCTGTGACGTCATACTCGCGAGCAAAATTGCTCACTGCGCGGTGATATCTATGTAGAGAGCACAATGGAGGAAAGGCCTGAAAAACTTCAACTGAACAGTGACGGCACGGTGCCTGAGCTTTAACCAACTAAGCATTATTCCTCTGAGATACTACAGGATAATTTATGAAGAACTGACACATTTATTTCTTTAATTGTTTCAAAACGCGTTTTGCTAGCGACCTTAAATGCAGAGGAATTTTGGGAGATTATTTACCTATATAGCAAATGTTGAAAATGTCCTCCATCCTGTATAAAACACAACTCAACACGTCCTTCCATGTTACTGGCCACTCGTTGGAGGGCTCTGTTGTCAATAGCTTGAATATCTTGTGTAATTTTGTGCTTCAGATCGTCCAACATTTGAGGACGTGTGGCATAATCCCTGCCTTTTAAGCAATCCCATAGTGTCGCAGTTCTCATGCCTCGTGTTATCTTATTTGTTGGGCGCTTATTGTTTAATTATTTTTTTAATTTGGATTCATTGTCCTCCGACTAGCTATTATAACGCAGTCGAGCAAGTATCTCTAAGCAGGGCGTGTAAACGGAAAGAAGTTGCTGCTAAAAGATAACTCTTGTAAGTGTATTACTTATAATGTTTGTGTATTTGTGTTTACTTCACGCGTTGAAGCCATCTTGTGACGTGATTCATTTGTTAGGTTTGTTCGCTCCATCTGGTGTTAGCAATTTGCGGTAGTATTAGTGTTTGTTTGAAAGAATGCGACTGTTATTTGATTTAATTTTTGTTTACTGTCCTCCGGCTAGCTATTATCTTTTCTTGGGTCGAGTACTTATCTTTATACAGGTTGTGTAAACGGAAAGGAATCTTTTATCCAAATATAACACTGATGAAGAAATTTGTTTTACACTTTTATTGTCGAACACCTTAACTATCACATTTATACATTGATCTTAACACTCGCCAAACTGAAACTGTTATAACAACTTCTTACTAATCACTTTTAATCCACGTACTTCAACCTTTTGTATAATTAACTTTACCATACTTGAGAATTTTCATAACTCTGTTACGCGTAACCTGCAAATTGATATCCGAAGTGTGCCGTACAAATACTTTCGACGAACTGATGGGAATGCGACGTGTAGTGTACAAAGAATTTTGATGAACTGACGGCGATCTACCTCTAACCTACTCTTTTTATACTCATTCACCCAGATATGCCTAAAGATTATAACTGAGCTGCAATTGGCTAATAAAACGCGCCAACATTAGCGTCTATTTATATATCCAATGAAAATTATGAATACATATGCTCTAGGGAAACGTTCCAGAATATTCTAAACGCGCCAACATTACGTAACTTCCACGTTTCCAATAATGATAAACAGCTCACCCCTTCACTGCATTATTGCACGCTATTATTGTCAGTTTCAGTAAGGCGGTATAAACTTCTTTTCAACAATAATTACAATCAATAAACATCTCAAATCAATGTCACATAAAAATGCATATTCATATTCCAATCATTATTTACATTTAAGTAATTTATGATACAAATTACTGCATCACTCTGATAAAATAATTTTGTTTCTACACCTTTATTACCGTCACACTTAATTAATAATTCACATATTTAATCTTTATACACGCCTGACTAGAACTGTGATATTTCTAAATGTAACTACAGTCGTTATAGCTGCCGCGCGCCAATTACTTCGCGTAATTTACATTTTTGTAACTAATTCTGCGACGTGCACCTCGTGAGAGATTCTTCAGAACTGTGCGAAACTTGCTTATGGCTCGAGAATATAAACTCCTTCACCCCGAATTGCCTAAACATTATAATAGAGCTGCTATTGGTTACCAAATTGCGCCCACTTTAGCGTCTGATTTGGTCAGCCAATCACTACTAATAACATATATACTCTAGGGAAGATATTTTCTCCATTTATAAAAAAAGGCACGCTACCCTGACGTCATTTGGTTATCTCTTCTTAGTGATAAACAACTCACCCCCTCGGTTTATTGTTACCCACTTCTATTGTCAGCTTCAGTGAGGCCGTGTAAACTTATTTCCTAACAATACTTACGGCAAACAAACATCTAAAATCCTGTACATACAATAATATTAATTTACACTACAATCACTCTGGCATTCACAGTGTTGTGATATAAAATATTGCCTCAATAGACAGGAGTCCCGCGATGTCAAATCCAGAGATTTCGGTGGCCACAGGTTCTTGGAAATTATCCGGTCGTCAAAGAAACTTGCAATTAGCACCATGGATTCATTTGATGTATGGCATGAAGCGCCGTCCTGCTGAGAATATCCTTGACTCAGCTCTACATCATCTAGTTGCTCAGCAAACTCCATGAAAATCTCTCTGTGCGGATATTGCGCACCAGACTCCAATTTTAACCGAGTGCATAGGTGCTTCATGAATAACATGTGGATTTTCGCTGGCCCAATAGCGTGAGTTATTTGAGTTCACATAGCCGGATAAATGGAACCATGCTTCATCTGTGAACCTTGTGATGGACAATATGACAGGGTTTTGCACGATGAACGCCTGAAAACAACGACAATAATTCAGTCGTCTACCCTTATCTGGTTCCTGTAACTGATGGACAACCGTAACCCTATACGACTTTAGGCCTGCACTTTTCACAGCTCTCTGACACATTGAGTAGCTGTGCCCTGTCTCCTGCGACAAACGTGTTAATGATTTTTTGGATGACTGGTCCAGTCGTCCTCTTACGTCAACAACATTCGTGGGAAGCCTAAATGAACGAGTTTTGCCTTTTTCACTCAGCAGAGACCCAGTTGTTCCAACTTGTTTACCAGTCCCAGTATTGTGTTTCTTTGGGAAGGATTCGAATACGAAATACTCTCTGGTATGCCCTTTGAGTAGCTGTAATTGATTTCGTAATCCAGTATTGCTTTACAAGAAAGGGTCATTTATTAATGGGTACTCCATTTTCACTTTTATTGGAATGAAATCTCAAAAATATTTGCCGATAATAAAACAAAAAATTACGAATAAAACATCAACATCTGCGCATCTAGTGAGAGGCAATCGAAACTCCAGAAGATTCAGTTTAATTTGGTGCTAAAATTGTGGCATTGCCTGAATTTCATACAGAATAATTAAAGAAAGAAATGTGTCAGTTCTTCATAAATTACGCTGTATAATAACAGTATACATTATTTGCAACTGACTATAAATTTCAATAAATCACAGAAGGAATAACAATACACTTGTATGAAAAACATCCATAGTAACGCAATGTAAGAAATGATGTTTTAATGTGCTAATGGAACCACAAAATACATAACTGCAGAGGCATATGATTACATAAATGCGACTGTGAAACTTTTTCGAACACTTTAAGCAGCAGTGCAACATTTTTCGTTTGGAATGTTGAAAATAGGCTGCCTCTCCTTCTCTCTCTCTCTCTCTCTCTCTCTCTGTCTCAAATTCTTTTACAAAAATCAGTTTTATACATTTTACTTTGTATTACGCATAGCCTGCATACACGTGAAACACACAGTTGCTTAGTAGCACGCCCTGCCAAAGCTCGACGCTTTCTCGAGCTTTTCCTCCCTTTCCTCCATAGGTTTGTTGTATTTGGAGCCATAGTCTGGCTAACACACAAACGAAGAACGTTTTCCAAGTACAGATCAGAAAGTTGGATTCTGTGTTGTGGTTTATGATCTTCATTCAAGAAGAGAACTGTTCATATATATATATATATATATATATATATATATATATATATATAAGTAGATCTAAATATGCTCGGCAACCTGTCAGAAAACTTGTGCACCCGAGGGAACTTTGTTTGGGGGAAATTTCTATAAAAAGAAGACAAAAAAATCTGATGTGCTACACTCGCATGACTTCCTCTACCTTGTACAAACTATTTTACAAACGCTTATTCTCCATATGCTTCATGTCAACTGAGATATCGAGATGTTAATCTTATTGCTAATTTTCTTGTAGATGCAATGGGAATATGGTAGGCTTTTAAGAGCTGGTTGCTATGTGGAGTATTCCATTCTCTTTGCATTACCAGGACAAAAATGAATAACGAATTTGAGAAAAAGTATAAGTATTGGAAAATTTAAGGAAATAACAAGCAATATCTCGAAAATGGTTCACTCAACAAAAAATGTATAGGATATAAATTGTATATTTTTAACGCGATCTACATTTTTTGTGTAGGAAAATTTTGTCTATCTCTTATGGTTTACCAGTTATGTAAAAGTCGTTCACAATGAGTATACTTTTGGAGACATTCCCAGAAAATTCGAGATATACATTTCATTTGTAATGAAAATATCTTAAACATATGATATTTTAATCAAAATCGTTAGAGCAATTTTTGAGAAAATTAAAGTTTTCGAAAAATGATCCATGTAAAGGGTAATCTGGGGTGGGGGTATTTTCTTGAAAACCTTTGTGTCGCATCTCTGGAAGATACTGAACCTAACTTCCAAGTTTGGTGTTTATCCGATGTTCGTTCCTGAGTTATGCTGTTCACAGACACACACACGGACATGTTTCCAAAAATGTACGTAATAGAGAAAGTAATAATTTTGTTTTCAAAGCTGTGCTTCATCAATATTTACTTTGTAAGTCATTATTTCTAATTGCATTGACAGCAGTTTTCTCACTGAAAATGGTGTTGCAAATATATGTGTAGATGTTGGATGGCGAGATCTACAACCTCTTGAAATTGGTATCAAATTCTTGACTATGTTCCACCAGTATTTATTGAGGCAGTATTATTGACACTTAAATGGTTTCAGTCAAATTATATAATATCTAAATTCAATAACAGCCCACGTTGAAGCAATATGTGTATGTAATAATTTGTAAAATGTATTTAACAGTCAGTGCATATGTTTATATTATCGTAAACATGTACAATAATGTTATATGAATGTATTACGTAATTCAATAATGTAGGAGCTGTGAGAAATAGGTCAAAAGTTGCTAACAATGAGGTAACCTTAAGTCAATAATGAGTAAGAGAGTTTAAAAGTACTACTTCTGATTCTTGGAGTAACAATTATGTAATTTTAGTGACAGTTTATAAAATAGCCAATCAACAACCAGAAAAAGTTTTAGTTAAATGAAGGTATTCTATTGGAGTAGGACTAGCCAATCGGAGACTTAAATACAGAAATTTACAAGTTTAGACGGTTGAAATCAATTCAGTTGCCTCCAAACAGTGCTCATAACCAGACGTGTTACTTCTAGACAGTGATCATAACCACCGCGGGATGTGTCCTCGAGAAATTAATTACGTATTCGTGCGAGACGAAAATAGTATACGTGTTAAAAAGTGCAAGTATTAAATAAAAGAATCTCGCAGCTCTCGATATCATTGAAGTCCTATTTAATTTGTGTCAAGGATTAATAAAAGGGAGTGAATTAAAACTTAAAATCTGTGTAAGCATACATTCTTAGTCGTATCTTAACCCTGCCAAGACTTCCATATCTCTAAAATAATACTGACGCAGCCGAGGAAAACGTAAATATTTAATACTTAAACAAAGTTAATTTTTTTTAAACTTGGGGCAAAGGCCACCTGCAAGTACATTTGGGGCGAAGGCTATCGGAAACTGTTTACTATACGTGCGGTTGCAACTACTACAAGTTCGGCTCCCCAAAAGTAGAACTACAATACAAACTTCTTCAAATTGATGCCCAAAACGTGGTGCAAATAACGTAACAAACCATGATTTTCAAACTGACTTTCCAGGTTGCAGCAACAACGTAAAGGCAATATCTACTTCATTGTACATAGTTATTCATATCGGTAGTTAGGTGACTTGCTGTAGAGAACTTTGGAAAATGTGGGAGATGATAGTTTTTCACTACTACATTCTTGTATCTCCTCCAAGATTAATTTGGCGAACTTCAATAAACTGTCTCGGCCCACCTTAACTAGTGCGCTATCGTATCCGCCACTGTGCTGGTTACTGCTAATAGTGATGTGTGTCTACAATTGTGCTATTACGTCACAAATGCAGCAGGTGCCGACCACTGCCCTAGATCGCCATAGTGTTTCTCTATATGTAAGTTTTTCACCTTTTGATTCTGCCTAGCCCGTACGAATCGTTTGTGTGACTGGCATGAAAAACAATACAGTAACATAGAAAATAACCAATGAAAGATGTTTATAATGTATGTGGAAAGAAAGGGTGGTACGAATACGATCTCTAAGAAAGTGTTTCCTACGATTGGTACACAAAGAAAGGCTAAACCAATCATAATATTGTTCGACCTTCTAGAGGAATAGTGAAGAATTATTTGCATGTGTGGTTAAACTGAACGACAGCTACTACATTTATATGTATATATATATATGAGAGATTTCATAAGCGATATGAAGACGAAGATTCAAGTTGTTGCTGCTACTAAACGGTAATAACGAAACCGCCATTAAGAAAACGTAGTGTAACATGAAAATCTAAGGTTTAAGTTGTAATGTTACCCTTCGGCAGTTCGGACATACCTTGATGGAGGTAAAGTATGGGGCAATAGTTTTTAGCCCTTAACTGCTATTAATTTTATTATACAATATAACAATAATAGCCCACCTATAAGTGATCATTAATTGCTATAAAGTGTGTATTACAGCCATTGTATTATTTATTGTATACATGTGCAAAACATTATGTGAATTCATTTCTTAGTTTAGAAACGTAGGATCTGTAGGGTACAAGCAAACTGTTTTCTGTAACAAACAGTGTCATAAAGTGGAAAACAGATGGCGGGAATAGGTTATAACCTTGGCAGAACAATAAGTTAGAAAGCTAAGGAAGGCTACCAATAGTCGATGGAAAAATGCTGATGTAACGTCAAAAAGTTTGTAAATAGTTACGTGGGTGCAATAAGTCAATGAAAGTCAAACTAAAAGTGTTCTGCTAGAGTAGACTTAGCCAATCAGAAAATAGAAGTTAAATTTTGTCCTTTAAAAATGTAGTTAGGAACAGATAATTATTACAACCGTAAAATACATTTCATTATATATTCTCAGAGATATATTTGTGTGATTTATAATATTTTAACGCAAATAAATAACCTAAGAAACCCTATGTAGACTGCAGTTCGTTAGCACACATATTTAATATTTTACAGCTCCATACATAAATAGTTCAATAAATTATTACTTGATATATTATTCAACTGCCTTCAAGAAGTAATAAAGAAGTGAGAATTTAAAACTATAACTTGTGTAAAGTGTGTGAAACTATTCTACAGCCGTACCATCACTGTTAAGAGATATTTGCTCTACCAGATGTAACTGACGCAGCCGAGGATAAATTAAATAATATCATAATTAATAACAAATCAAAATCCATTACATATAAACTTTATTAACACACACACACACACACACACACACACACACACGAACGCTACCGCAAGTACCTTGCCAGTCCTGTAGCTAGAGTTGTGCTCGAAAAAAGGTGGTCATGCTGGTAGGGAGTGGGGCTAGATTTTGTCGGTACCGACATAAACAGTTCCGTTGCATTACGGGTCACATTTTATGCGCTTCAGTGTACGTGGGAGAGAAAGTAAAACTTATTGATGGATTTTTTTGTGTGTCGACATACACAATTCAAATGTGTTTCAGAAAGTGCAGCTACGCATTTCGGTTTACTATTTGTTCTGACTCGGTGCTCAATATTGTTGACTTGAGTTCGACCTGTGGTTAGGGAATGAGCTATTTTCATGTTTGTTAACTAACGCGGATACATGGTGGTCGGAAAAGGGAACGTATCTGCCAATCAAAGAGTTTGTCGAACATTTGAAATATGAGAAATGGAATGGGGAAAAATTGCATATGGGAAGCGACTGGCAAGATAATTAAACATTCACAGAGATAGCTTCACCTGCCAGCCAGTTCACCGGGAGTGAGTATGCAAATTGGCTGCCCACACGTTGTAGCAATTCCAGGATGGAAATTCAAGTGGACAGGGTAGAATGTTTAACCTGCAGTACTCCAACTACTGAATCTCTCACCCAAGCTATTAGCTCTTGCTCTGAAACAACCCCATTCCGCTTTAAGGGGCATGAATGTAAATGCCCTCCGTATCTCGAATATGTTAAATTTAACCAATTGATGATTCACTATCCAATAAAAAAATTAAGATAATTATCTAATTTTTCAAGGCATGATCTGCAACACGTTTACTGTTTATTAATGTAAAAGAATATACTTTTGTTTTCCGGAAGGTTTGTTACGAGCTTTTAAATTAAAAGCTTAAAATGTTAATGAAAAACAATGTGTTTTAAACTATAAAAAGAACTAACTATACATATGCACAACATTTTGTCACTAAATAAGCTTATTTAGCTACAAATGTTTCATAAAAATAGCAGTACTCTGTATCATATAGTTCCTAAGATAATGGAGAATGTGTATAGAAAATTGAGCTGTTTTGGAAATTGCTGTTTGGTGTACAAACTCAAAGTAATACTATACAGAATGACTAAATATTCTCAAGGCTCATACTCCTCTCTATATTTTGATTGCTTCTGCTAATAACTACAGTGAAAGTTGTTGATAAAACAAATGAAGAAAAAACAGAAAAAAGAAAATATTTCCTCCAAGTTATTGATGTTTTAAGGATATGAGTGAACTAGTAAATTCTCCAAAAAGTGGTGTGCAGCTTATTTTCAATAACGAAAGATGTGAAATATTCACATGTGATCAAAAGTTGAACATGGCAAGAAAATCCCTAAAATCACATTTTAAATTCTCCTTAATACGCGTATTAGGGATAGATTCTTTACTTGTTGTTTACTTAAATTGGTATTTATACGTAAATAGGGTGAGAGACAAAGAATTTGATGTTAGAATGTGGAATAAGTAGTGCCTACTGTATTGGCTATAGGCTTGTCTAATAACTAATGGTTGGTGCTAATTCTTTACCATGGTTACAAAGTGAACGTGATACAAAACTACTAGTTAGACGGTCTACTGGCCACTAAAGACCCGGGAACAGTCACTCCGCTCACTGAGTATGCGTAGACCTATTACGGACCACTATATACTAGGTGCCTGGCAGCTCGCAAAGTGAATATTTAGAATTTGATGTATTTCATCTCTCCCCTCCCTTCAAATCCAACCGACCAGTCTGTTCATGCACACTGAAATAAGGAACAAATAGAGACCACTTAAAGGTGGAGTTACCTCCGAATTTGGAATAAAATTTAAGTGAAAAGAAAATGTGTTTGTATATTTTGGCAAAAAAATAACAGTGACGAAAGCTGTTATGTTACCTACATTCACATAACTTTGTCTACCCATTTTACACACTGTTTTTACAATTTACAAGTGTTTGCAAAAATACTTTCATTACACATTTCGTTATAAGTACAAAGAGGATCTAAGAGGCTGAAGCAATAGTCAATTTTTACTTTCTCTACTACATATAGTAAGTAGGGGAAGTATTGCATTCCATCCAAAAATTAGACACCAAGATTTCACCGGAAATACATTCTTTTGAGACCCCCTGAATCCAAAAAAACATGCCCGTGTGTGCGTCTGTGTGTGTGTGTGTGTGTGTGTGTGTGTGTGTGTGTGTGTGTGTGTGTCTGTGTCTGTGTATGTGAACAGCATAACTCAGAAACGAACAATCGGAAAAACACCAAACTTGGTATTTAGGTTCGGTATCTTCCAGAGATGCGACACGAAGGTTTTCTAGAAAATCCTCTCACCCCATATTACCCTTTACATGGAACATTTTTCGAAAATTTTAATTTTCTCAAAAATGGCTCTAACGATTTTTATTAAAATATTATATGTTTTAGATATTTTCATAGCAAATGAAATGTATATCTCGAATTTTCTGGAAATGTCTTCAAAAGTATTCTTCATTGTGAACAACTTTTGAATAACTGGTAAACCATAAGAGAGAGACAAACGTTTACTACACAAAAATGTAGGTTGCGTTAAAATACACAATTTATGTTACATGCATTTTTTTGTTGTTGGGTGAACTATATTCGAGATATTGCTTGTTATTCCCTTAAATTTTCCAATACATTTTCTCAAATGTAAATTCGTTATTCATTTTTTTGTCCTGGTAATGCAAAGAGAATGGAATGTGCCACTTAGCAACTAGCTCTTAAAATATTTGACTATTGGTTAAAGCCTACCAATTCCCCTTGCATTACAAGAAAATTAGCAATAAGATTAACATATCGATATCTCGATTAACATGAAGGATATGGAGAATAAGCGTTTGTAAAAATAGTTTGTACAAGAGTAGAGAAAGTCGTGCGAGTGTAACACATCAGATTTTTATTTTTTTAATACAGCACTTCATGTACCAATCGCCATAAAATTGTTTTTACTTATTTAGGGATGGCTCTTTTATTCAACATTTCTTTCTCTCGCAAAACAGCGAGCGGATTCATAATAAGTACGTCTATACGTTCTCAAACGATTTCATGTATGATGCAAAGCATACAAAGTTAGGCCTGTTAACTTTCTAGTAGCAAATTGAGAGTCTGGTGTACATAGGTTATATACCGGTGTATTGTATATTAACTGCTAAGCTGCAAGTGTTCATCAGCTGTCAGAATGTTGATGTAATATTCTCTTGTGTAGAGAACATGGCTTTAGGCGTTTAACCACCGCGCACATAATACAATGCGTACTGTACTAATATAATAGCAAACATAATCCTATAATCATGCGTTGCTATCCTTGTTAATGAGAGGAATACTAAAATTCCTGTGCATGACACCACTAGATATTCAGGCTACTCTAAAATTTATCCCTCTATACTTGACACCTTCTCTTTGTCCAATCCTCTTTGTATATGGACTTCCGTTACCTTTTTTATACTTACTTTGCCGCTTAAATATACGAGGTAGAGGAAGAACTGCTTTAGATACCATGATAGCCACCTTCATGTACCACATAATCTTAAGGAATTATTAAATCATAACCTCGCACATTTCCGCAATACGTGCATAAACTTAAAATGTGAATAGGTACGTTTCGTAACGGGGATTACATCATTGTGAAGAAATAAACTTAAGATAATACATGCACCACATAACTATTAAATCATAACCTCGCACATAACCCAATAGCCAAATGACCTGTGTGAATATATTTCGTAATATACTTTCTTTAATCACCATGCAGTTTCTTGTACTATGTGATTGACAAATGGGGTGTTTTAAATATCCCATATTACAAAAATTAATTTCAACAAATTATTGGGGATTAAAAGGGAATTGAAAATTCCCAGAACACTATTAATGTGTTCTGGTTTGCGTAAAATCAAAATGGTACGCCCCTTTTATCTCTGCATTTTAACTGGTTGCTTCATCACGTGATTTCCTCTACCCTATGGTCCGTTTCGGTTTCAATTCTGGTCTTTTCTGTAAATACAAGTTCCCTCAATTTGGAATATGGACTTATATTCCTTATTCCCAACCCACATATCTTCCTCATGAATTTCGTTTTTTAACTTTGGTTATGGTTTAGCGGCGTGACGTAGCAAAGGGATAGGTTGGCAGCAAGATTACACACTTTTCCTGTTCTGTGGTTTCTAAATAAAAGAAATCTAATGTGCTACACTCACATGACTTTCTCTACTCTTAAAAAACTATTTTTACAAACGCTTATTCTCCATCTACTAAATGTTAATCGAGGCTTTAAGCGATAGTCAAATCTTATAAGAGCTCGTTGCTATGTGGCGCATTCCATTCTCTTTACATTACCAGGACAAAAAAATGCATGACGAATTTCCATTTGAGCAAAAGTATAACTATTAGAAAATTTGAAGGAATAACAAGCAATATCTCGAAAATGGTTCACTCAACAAAAAAAAAAATGTATATGACATAAATTGTGTATTTTAACGCGATCTACATTTTTTGTGTAGTAACATTTTGTCTATCTCTTATGGTTTACCAGTTATGCAAAAGACGTTCATAATGAACAATACTTTTGGAGACATTCCCAGGAAATTCGAGATATACATTTCATTTGTCATAAGAATATCTTAAACATATGATATTTTAATCAAAATCGTTAGAGCCATTTTTGAGAAATCGTTAGAGCCAAATTTTCGAAAAATGTTCCATATAAAGGGAAATCTGGGGTGGGGGTTTGTTCTTGAAAACCTTCGTGTCGCATCTCTGGAAGATACTGTACCTAAATATCAAGTTTGGTGTTTATCCGACTGTTCGTTTCTGAGTTATGCTGTTCACAGACACGCACACGGACATATTTCCAAAAATCTGATGTGTTACACTCACATGACTTTCTCTACTCCTGTACAAACTATTTTTACAAACCCTTATTCTCCATATGCTTCATGTTAATCAAGATATTGAGATGTTAATCTTATTGCTAATTTTCTTGTAGATGCAAGGGGAACATGGTAGCTTTTAAGCGATAGTCAAATCATTTAAGCGCTGGTTGCTATGTGGTGTATTCCATTCTGTTTGCATATCCAGGAGATAAAAAATGAATAACGAATTTGAGAAAATGTGTAAGTATTGGAAAATTTAAGGGAATAACAAGCAATATCTCAAAATGGTTCACTCAACTAAATAAATGTATATGACATAAATTGTGTATTTTAACACGATCTACATTTTCTGTGTAGTTAAATTTTGTCTATCTCTTATGGTTTACCAGTTATGCAAAAGTCGTTCACAATGAAGAATAATTTTGGAGACATTCGCAGAAAATACGAGATATACATTTCATTTGTCGTAAAAATATCTTAAACATATGATATTTTAATCAAAATCGTTAGCCATTTTTGAGAAAATTAAAACTTTCGAAAAATGTTCAATGTAAAGGGTAGTCTGGGGTGTGGGGATTATCTTGAAAACCTTCGTGTCGCACCTCTGGAAGATACGGAACCTAAATACCAAGTTTGGTGATTATCCGACTGTTCGTTTCTGAGTTATGCTGTTCACAGACACACACACACACACACACACACACATGGACATGTTTCCAAAAATGCTTTTTTTGGATGCAGGGAGTCTCAAAACATGTATTTCCGGTGAAATCTCGGTATCGAATTTTTGGGTGGAATACAATACTTCCCCTACTTACTAGTAGAGAAAGTAAAAATGCTTCTTTTTTTATTCAGAGGGTCTCAAACATGTATTTCCGGTGAAATCTCGGTATCAAATTTTGAATGGAATACAATACTTCCCCTACTTACTATACGTAGTAGAGAAAGTAAAAATCTGATGTGTTACATTCACATGACTTTCAAATTACCTTACGAAAGGTTATTTTCGTGTGTAATTCATTTTAATGAAGATAAACCTTTGCATAAATTGCTATATTACACATTTCGTTTTAGATATAAAGGGAATACCAATAGTCAAATGTTTTAGAACTGGGCGCTATACGCTGGCCTTAAAATTCCATACGCTTTCCATGACATCGCGAGAAACAACTGAAAATCGACAGGACTGAAAGGAATTGACAAGTATTGAACAATTCAAACCGTTAATAAGGGACAAAAATTTTATTTATAATAAACTATATGTTTTAAAGAGCTCGTTTATGTAAAAAACTCTTTCATCTATCGCTTAATCTCCTTCCGGATGAAGAGGATTTCATAGGCTATTCCCAGGAAATTAAGACGTACATTTTATTTTCATGTAAATATCTTTTAGACAGTAAAACAGTTCTAAAAGTTTCCATATAAAGGATAGTTTGGGGTGGGGAATGTTCTTGAAAATATGGGTAGCATCTTTGGAAGATAGTGAAGCTGAATACGAAGCTTATTATTTATCCGACTTTTCATTTTTGAGTTCTTTTCGTAGACACAAACACACATACCCACCCACCCACTCACACACACGCACGCACACACACACATGGAGTTTTTCTAAAAATGTGTTTTTATTCAGGGGTCTGAAATCATGTATTTCCGGTCAAATAGTAGTATAAAAATCTGTTTGAATGAATAGCACTATTATACCTTCGACTAACAGTTCTTTTAAAAGCTTATTTATCCACACACTTCATATTAATCGAGATAAAGGTTCGTAGAAATACTTTCATTCGACATTCGACACGAAGGGGATGCAGGGGGCTGAAGTGATGGCCAAATGTTTATAAAACGGGTTGCTAAATTCTGGCTTTGAAATTCCACTCCTTGAATGACATCAGTTAAATCGTGAAAGCAGTTAAAAATGAAAAATTGAAACCAGTAACAATGGATGTATTGAAAATTGCCGATATCACAAAACTGTATTTAAAATAAATTGGTGTTTTGAAGAGTGAGTTATGCTTTTTCGTATCTCTTAAGGTTTATCAGTTACATAAATTATACAGAATTCATTCGGAATATAAACTTCAAATGCTTTTCTCAGAAATAAAAAAATTATTAATTACTTAAATATCTTAAACATGTGGTATTGTATTAAAAATAATTATTAGAGTTAGTTTTGAAAACATAAGAAATAACGTAAGTGATGTTAAATATTCTCGTGTTGCATGTTTGGAGGATGGTGAATTCAAACGTCAAGTTTGTTATTTATCCTAAATTTAGTTTTTTGAGTTACTTTCTCTCCCTTTCTATTTGTTTTACTCACACACACACAAATTCAGACACACCTACACGGACAGTCTTTTTAAATGTGTTTACCGGTGTATTCAGGAGACCTCAAAACATGTATTTCCGGTTAAATCTCGACAAAAATGTTTTAAATGGAACCATAAGTAGGTGCTACAGAGAGAGAGAGAGAGAGTGTGAGAGAGAGAGAGAGTAGTAAAATAGGAATAAATAGAACATTTTCATTTCATTTAGGCATCTTTCAGGGATGCAGGACATGTAAGACATGAAACACCCAAACAGCCCTTTGCATCTGCCTGTCTTCTCAAAAACTGCTTAAAATATTTGTATTAAATTATTCCATGTTTGAGATATTGAGAATAAAATATATACCTTAATATTCTACAAAACGTATAGGCAATTCTGTAAAGTTTATCTTTTCTTTAACTGGGAGAACTATATGATAGGTACAAAGTTACTACACAAAACCTAATTGATATTTGAATCTTAGTATACCTTAAACGGAGATTGCTTTATTGCCTTCTTATTGGCTAAAAACAATTTAAAGAAGTATTTGTCCATACCCTTAAATATACTGTTTTTCTAAAGCCAGTTACTGCAAATATCTCCAACAAATACTGTAAAACATTAAATATTAAAACACAAAAACAAGAAAGAGAAGAAGAAGGAGAAAAGGAAAGAAAGAATCTTTTGTGTACGAGCTAATTTTTACTCAATAATGCAGCTGGGTATTAAAAATTTGAAACCTTTTAGAAGGATTTCTCCATCTAAATTAACGTTAATTTTGAGTCCATTTGAACCAAAACTCCTATTTATAAAAGCTCTTCTCCCTGGTTGCGGTGGTTGTTGAGTTCCTTTGTGCGTAAGAATGAATGTACAAATGAACAGCGCAACGCTAATGGATGTTTTGCAGTAATGAACGAACCTAATGAACGTGAGCTTGAAGAGGCCATCTTGGCTAAAACGCAGATTTAATGATGTCGAGACAGTGACGATGATTTGACTTTTAATGTATTAACTTTTTACTTTTTGTACTACGTATAGTAAGTAGGGGAAGTATTGTATTCCACCCAAAAATTCGATACCGAGATTTCACCGGAAAAACAGGGTTATTCTAAATTAGCTACCTGATAATAAAGCTAAATTATACATAGTTATCTTACGCAGTTTATTTCCATTTCCATTACATACATTGACATTAACATTAAGTTTTATTTGCAATGTTTAAAAATATTCAATGTGACTCCCTTTTGTCATTTCCATTACATACATTGACATTAATATTGTTTTATTTGCAATGTTTACAAATGTTCAATGTGACTATCTTTTGTCACTCGGCAGAGGTTGTGGAATGGTCCACTCCAAACTTGCTGTACTTGTAGACTTCTTTGGACTTCGTATATAAGTTCTCAGGACTTCCACAACGTGACCTGCTATAGGAGGCGCCCCTGTCCTTTCTCTCGGTGTCCCACACAACCTGTTTCTACGAATCGATCATACAATGTTTTGATAGTTTTCTCCTGCGGGGGAATTTTTTGATACTTTGTACGAAAACGTCTTTGTGTGGTAATTTGCGATTTAGTTTCATGAAACCACAGACAACACTGCGCGCGCTCCGCACCGCTTTAAGACTCCATGGCGACTGCTAACTAGGCTCCAGGTGTTGCGAGTGCTTCACATTTTCCTGCCAGACGATCGAGCAAGGGTATGTAGCGAAGTCTGTCGACCATGTTTAAAACTTGATGATATGACATAAGGTTTGATGAACATCGGAATAAATTTCCGTCAACAGTTTCGAAATAATTCATTCATACTTTCAGGTAACTAATTTAGAATAACCCTGTATATGTTTTGAGACCCCCTGAATTAAAAAAACATTTTTGAAAACATGTCCGTGTGTGTGTGCCAGTGTGTGAGTCTGTGAACAGCATAACCCAGAAACGGACAGTCAGATAAACACCAAACTTCGTATATAGGTTCAGTCTCTTCCAGAGATGCGACACAAAGGTTTTCAAGAAAATCCTCCCACCCCAGATTACACTTTACATGGAACATATTTCGAAAATTGTAATTTTCTCCAAAATGGCTCTAACGATTTTGATTAAAATACCATATGTTTAAGATATTTTCATGAAAAATGAAATGTATATCTTGAATTTTCTGGGAATGTCTCCAAAAATATTCTTCATTGTGAACGACTTTTGCATAACTGGTAAACCATAACACATAGACAAAATTTTACTACACAAAAAATGTAGATCGCGTTAAAATACACAATCTATGTCATATACATTTTTTTTGTCGTTTGAACCATTTTCGAGATATTGCTTGTTATTCCCTTTAATTACTTTCTCTACTACGTATAGTAAGTAGGGGAAGTATTGCATTCCACCCAAAAATTCGATACCGAGATTTCACCGGAAATATATGTTTTGAGACCCACTGAATCCAAAAAAAGCATTTTTGGAAACATGTCCGTGTGTGTGTCTGTGTGTGTGTGTGTGTGTGTGTGTGTGTGTGTGTGTGTGTCTGTGAACAGCATAACTCAAAAACGAACAGTCGGATAAACACCAAACTTGGTATTTAGGTTCAGTATCTTCCAGAGATGCGACACGAAGGTTTTCAAGAAAATCCCCCCACCCCAGACTACTCTTTACATAGAACATTTTTCGAAAATTTTAATTTTCTCAAAAATGGCTCTAACGATTTTGATGAAAATATCATATGTTTAAGATAATGTCATGAGAAATGAAATGTATATCTCGAATTTTCTGGGAATGTCTCCAAAAGTATTCTTCATTGTGAACGACTTTTGCATAACTGGCAAACCGTAAGAGATAGACAGAATTTTACTACACAAAATATGTAGATCGCGTTAAAATACACAACTTATGTCATATACATTTCTTTTGTTGAGTGAACCGTTTTCGAGATATTGCTTGTTATTTCCTTAAATATTTCAATACTTATACTTTTTCTCAAATTCGTTATTCATTTTTTTTATGTCCTGGACATGCAAAGAGAATGAAATGCGCCACATAGCAACCAGCGTTAAAATATTTGACTATCACTTATAACCTACCATATTCCCCTTGCATCTACAAGAAAATTACCAATAAGATTGACATCTCGATATCTCGATTAACATGAAGCATATGGAGAATAGGCGTTTGTAAAAATAGATTGTACAAGAGTAGAGAAAGTCATATGAGTGTAACACATCAGATTTTTTTCAATACTTACACTTTTTCTCAAATGGGAATTTGTTATTCAATTTTTTTTGTCCTGGTAATGCAAACAGAATGGAATACTCCACATAGCAACCAGCTCTTAAAATATTTGACTATCGCTTAAACCCTACCAATTCCCCTTGCATTTACAAGAAAATTAACAATAAGATTAACACTTCGATACCTCGATTAACATGAAGCATATGAAGATTAAACGTTTGTAAAAATAGGTTGTACAAGAGTAGAGGAAGTCGTGTGAGTGTAACACATTCGATTTTTTCATGTAGTTCTGGATAACCATTCCATTGTATTGGACTTTTTATATTTAATTATTTGGTCGCTTTCACAATGAAGTCTTGACGAGACCGTAACAGTTAAAAATGTCATAGTAATGTTAAATTACAAACAATGCGTCATAAGACATGTACAGTTGAGTTATAAATCGTGCCGATATAGTGCGCAGTGATTTATGTTAGTAAGGAAATACTAGATCGTCTCGGCCAATCCCAGTCCACAGCCCCTACCTAATCCTAGCACTCTACTTAGCACTTGCTTTCCTCCCCTTTACTTTCTCATAGTATAATGTTTGAGTGCTAGATTTGTGACATCAAACCAATATGAGACGGACTCATCCAGGGGCTGGTGTGGACCGTAGTTGCGAAGCATGCCTTCCAGATCCTCAGGTAAAATACTTTCGTATTACTTCCTTTTCGCAGCTCTCTTAGACTTGAGTTATTTAATTTGATTTGTTCTGGGGAGCTTTACGAGAGCGACACTGAAAAAATCATTCAAGGATTAGCTTAAAATGATTTAAATGACCTTATTGTTTTTCAAAATGTTTCACTTTAAATTCAATACATTTTTGCATTCAATTAAGCTAGTCCTTAAAGCAATGATGCCACTTCTTCTGAGGCACTTCAGAAACCAGGTTTTTAAAATGCTCCACTGCTTCGTCTATTAACGCAAAAGCGATTCCACACATTTTATCTTTAATGTTTGGAAACAAAAAGAAACCACAAGGCGCTAGTTAGGGCTATACAATGGAGGATCCATGGTGCTGACCTTTAGTGAGCAGTTGTTGGTTTTGCTGCATGCTACGATTTGTTGTCAAGCTACAGCATAATTTTTCCTTTTGAGCGTTTTTTACGAACTTTTTCAAAACTTTGCGGTAAACAGACATTGTGTACCAATCGGCAGTAATGGTACGTCTATCTTTAAATGCTATAGTAGCAATTTGGCCCATTTTTGAAAAAAAAACTAGCAACCATCTTCTTACCATCACTGTGAATTCGTCGGACTTTTGTAGTCTTAGGTACTATTCGAAAGACCCATTGAACCGGTTGAATTTTCTTTTCAGAATCATAACAATAAATTCAAGATTCATCACTAGTAACGATATTCTTAACCAAATTTGAAGTAACGCCCTGGAACTTTTCCAGTGTTTTTCTGCACCAATCAATGCGTTGTTTTAATCGAGAAATCAATCCTCAACAAATATTTTTTTCGGCTAACTGTTGATGTAAGGTGTTTTGGACTTCACTCATGACAATGCCCAATGTCGCCCAATAAATTCATAAGATGTCCGTTGATCTTCTTCAGAGCATTGCTTGAACAACGGCAATATTTTCATTAGTAACAGCAGTTCTTGGGCGTCCTTTACGAAATTCATCACTAAGAAAAGCCCATCTCTTTTGAACTCGTGTATCAATTTTAAATTGTTGCCTTAGATGATGCTTCTTCGCCAAATAAGCCGATCTTCACATTGCTTTTGCGTTAATAATGATTTAAAATCGTAAAAAACCATAGCCCGGAAATACTCTGTAGTAAAATTCACTTTTGGGTGAGCACAAAATCTTTAACTGATAATAATTAACAAACTGTTAGAGCAAACCAAAGAAACTACATGGCAATCTACTCGCAAAACATTAAAAGGTTTCTATAAAATATAAACCAATTTCATTTGTTTTTAGAAAAATGGAATTCTAAAAATGTTCTGTATCGCCCTCGCAACAGCATGGTCATACCCCGGTTCTCAGCTTATCATGATAGAAAACATTAAATTACAAAGTAGGAATATTTACATTTCAGAATAATTAAAAAGTTTTATATTTTCTTATAAACATCCGTCTTTTCCATTGTTTTGTGGTTATTTAGAGCATTTGGTTGGTCACTGAAGCCAGCCTATAGTCTCCATTTGGTGTAGTTTGGACATCGCAGCAGTATGTGTAGCACAGCAAGAGTTGCATTGCAGGTCTGGCATTTAGGTTGTGGTACATTATTAAGGATGAGTGAGTGTCAGTTTGCAGTGTACAATTTTGAGGAGAGTAATTACTATTTATGCATGACGTTCAATTGTTCGGAGAGGTTCGAAGAAATTGGTGGATCTAGCGCGGCATCAAGCAGTTTGCTGTGCTGTCCAAATCTTCTTCTATTTTTCTATAAGTTGTTGTTTGGTGGAGCTAATGATCATGGTATGTTGAAGTTATTCCGTGATCACTGATAGGGTGTCGGGTGTTCTTTGCAGCTCTATCACCTTTCAATACTTTCATGTGAGGGTACCCAAATGAGGGTTACTTGTTTCCCAGAGCTCTGAATGGTAGAATAAAAACAAAATATATCAGTTATTAAAATTTGCTTAGGAATTGGACTCTGGTTGGCAAGAAAGGTAAATGACATAGTTTGACAGACATTTTGAATGATGCAGTAGTTTCGGAATTGCAAAACCTTCACAGGAGAAAAGGGAAACTTACTGCGGTAATGCGTAGAGCATGGTGTGCGTAGGATATGTCACTGCACAGCCGCACAGTCCTTCCAGTGTTGCTGAACCATCCGTGAAGACTTCTAGAGCATCTCTGTGACTACCTCGTACAGAGTTATGTTTGTTTGCAGATGAACTTGGGTGTTTGAGGATTTGTGTTGTAATAAAGTTAAATGTAAACTGCTGGGCATAGATGATAATTTGTCGCAATCTCAAAAAGATGCTCGTGTCGATTGGTGTACAAAGATGCTCAAGAAATACAATGGCGGTGCCTCAAAAGACGTATATAAGATTGTAACAGGCGACGAATCATGGATCTATGCGTATGAGCCTGAACTTAAACAGCAGTTGACTATGGGTGTTTCAACATGAAGCAAATCCATCAAAAGTTGTTCGCACTCGAAGCACTTCGAAGCAAATGGTCGCCTGCTTTCTCAGCAAAACTGGCCATGTGGCAACATTGCCTTTATAGGAACGTAAAACGGTCAATGCCGAATGGTACACAACGATTTATTTGCCGGAAGGCTTCGGTGAAGTAAGGAATACCAACAAGAATCGTAGGATCGTTCTTCATCAAGACAATGCGAGTGCACACACATCTCGTCTAACAACAGAGTATTTGATGGCTCAAAAATTCGAACTGATTGATCATCCCCCATACAGTCCTGATTTGGCACCCAATGACTTCTTTTTGTACCCGAACATCAAGAATAAATTGCGTTGAAAACGATTTTCTTTGGCAGAAGAAGCCGTTGATGCCTTCAAAAACCATATTTTGGAGGTGTCTCAAGAAGACTGGAATAAATGATTTGACAAATGGTTCAAACGGATGGAAAAGTGTATTGATCATACAGGCAAATATTTGGAAAAACAATAAAGCAGTTTTGAATCAGAAATTACTTTTTTAATTAATAGGTCAAAATATAAATAGTACCCTCGTACCAGGGTTATGACAGTGCTGTGTAAATCGGCAATTCCAGGTTGTCTCCATTTGATGCACAAATGACAGTTTCAGTAGAAGTGTATCTTGTTGATGGTACAGAGTATGTGTACATCATGGTCAACTGGTAGGAATGGGTTAATTTACAATGATCAATTCTAAGCTGCAAAAGAACCACCTGGTTTCTCGTCGGGGTGTCCATCTAGGCTTGTAAGTACTCGTATGACCGTAGTGGACATCAGGAAGTTTATTATTTAGTGTCAGCCATTCTTCTTTCATACCGGAATTATTGACCAGCAGATTAATAGTCTTATAAATACATGATAGGTATAATATATAAATAATTGCAACAAATAATTTCTTTATATTGCAATTAATGCATAATGTAGGAAGAAATACTTCAAAAAGTGAATAGGAGGTTCGACCAGGCAAATTACTTGTTCAGGAAAAGCACTTAAGTAGAAGTAGAAGCTAAGGCAATTAGGTTCCGGCGAACTGAGTCAACAAGAGACCCATTAGCTCATTACGTTAAGATCAGAGAGGTGTGTGAAAGTGCACGTAGACCAGTTGTGAAAAATCAGAAAGGGAAATAATATTTAGAATTTAGCTAGTCATAGAGTAGAAGTTGTGCTTCAGATGCGAAACATTTGGCAACGTATAATGTAGGAACTTTGGTGGGGTAGTAGTAAAGTAGGTGGGAAGTTAATAAAAGAGCCTTTACCTTTCGTATTTAACTTACAGAAGTTTACTAGGATCAATTATCGGCAGTCCGTAGCGCCTAAACACTGCACCAGGTTAACACATACTTAGCGGCAGCAGAAGGGGCAATCGTCGTACAACATTTCAGCTATTCACGGCAACTTACGCTTCTTATTGTTATTACGGAAAAAATTATTTTAAGCGGTAAATTTCATACTTCAGAAGTTAGCAGATATAATAATTCAGTAGGTAGAATTTCTCGTGCTATGATTCAGAATCAGTTTAATTCTCTATAGTCGAACCTTCAGAACTCGCTTCAATGGCTCAAGTTTTAGTTCACATTCAGTTTCTTAGTCGGTTTAACTGGTGTTACCTACCCTCACCTGAGGCAGTATTTTAACACTTGAATAATTTCAATTAAATTATATAATATATAAAATCAATAACAACCCGCCTTGAAGCAATATGTATGTAATAATTTGTAAAAAAAATGTGTGGAACAGTCATTGAATATGCTTATATTATTGTAAACGTGTTTAATAATGTTATGTGAATGCATTACGTAATTTAATAATGTACGAGCTGTGAGAATAATAAGTTTAAAGTTGCTAACAATGAGGTAACCTGGAGACAATAATGAGTTTGAGATTTTGAATGCTACTAGTTATGATTAGAGCAACGATAACGTAAATTTTGTGACGGTTTAAAATTAGCCAATTAACCGCCAGAAAAAGCTTTAGTAAAATGTAGGTATCTTTTGGACTAGGATTAGCCAATCAGAGACTTGAAATACAGAAGTTTACGGGTTTGAACGGTTGAAATATGTTCAGTTGCCTGCAGACCTTGGTAGTGACCGGATGGAAGATGTGTTCTCCAAAGAAATATTACGTATTCCTGTGAAACGAAAATTAAGTATACGCGTTAACAAATTCAAGTATTAAATAAAAGAACCTCACAGCTCTTGATATCAGTGCTATTTAATTTGTGTCAAGGATTAATAAAACAAAAAGAAGTGAATTAAAACTTAAAATCTGTGTAAGCCTACATTCTTGTCGCACCACGCCCTGATTAAGCGAAACGTGTCTCTAAAAGTAATACTGACGCAGCCGAGGCAAACATAAACATAAATACGATCTACAGAAGCAGTTTAATAACAAAGTTAATAAATATTTTTTTAAACTTGAAAGTTAACAACAAAAATACATCTTTAAATAGGCTTCACATACGTAGTAGCATATTACGTAACAAAGAATCTTTCTTCAAATTGACGTCCACATGCGGAGCTAAATAAATAAATAAACTTAAAGAAAAACTACTTTCTCAAGTTGGCTCCCATACGTGGGGCAGAAAACACCTACTTCAAATTGAGGTCCAAAGCGTGGTGCAACCTACAACAGTAAAACACCTTCTCAAATTGACGTCCATACGCGGAGCTAAATAAATAAATAATTAAATAAACTCTAACAACAATACTAATTCACACCCCAACCTCGCATATCCCGTGAGAAAGATCTTACCGCTCATCGCTGTAGTAGCCCGCAGCAGATTCATCAGCAGATATTGGCGACGACATAAAAGGTAGCGGAGAGGGACGTCGTCAACTTCCATTAGTCAGTAGGCCATCGTTTGACAAATGTTATAGCCTGTTGATGTGGTGATGCTATCCTGAGGTCTCTAGGAAGATGTCAGGTGGTTTGATTTATGCCTCATCTGCTTTATATACCTTTGTGCCAAAATGTGACGGGGTCCATATTAAGGTGATATGCTTTTCAGAAATTCTGGTTTCATTATACAAAGAAGAACATCCTGAACCATGGATCGGTTGTGATTATTATTTTGGGTATTACGTAGTAAGCTCTTGGAGTCGATGAATGACATAGTTTCTGTAGCTTGCACTGTGTACTCCAGGGTTTTCTTGGGAGCAAATGATTAACAGGAGAATACTGTAAAATATTGATGAATATATCCTTTCTAATTGTTTCAACCTTTTAATTTTGTATTTTTATCCGCTCTGGGCATATAAATTCTCGTGTATTTCGTCGCACTGGTTTTAGTACTAGTGAGTTAAAATATTATAATTCATTGCTGCAATCCTTTTATTTAATGAACAGAAATAAATAGTAACTGGTACTGTTTATCATATAGAAAACGAGACCTTTAAAGAACCAGTGGATTCACTGCACTCTGAGCATCCATTAGAGCGTCTTCAGGAATAAATATGTTTTACCTTTTCTGGACACATTTGAATTTACACTTAGAGTATCTGCAGTTAATTTATATTTGTTTATATTGAGAAATGTTCGTATCTTTACGTTATTTTTACGTTGTTATTTGTCCCACGTTTTTGAAACCAATATGAAGAAGTTATTTTGTTCTAGCAGTTGTATTATATATTTCAACTGTTGGGGAGCCAAACTTGTAGTAGTTGCAACCGCACGTATAGTAAACAGTTTCTGGTTTCTGTACTTTCAGGTGGCTTTTGCCCCAAGTTTAAAAATAATATTAACTTTGTAATTTGACTGTTTTTTTTTAAATATTATATATTTATGTTTGCCTCGGCTGCGTTAGTATTTATTTTAGAGACCTGGATATCTTGGCAGGGTTATGATGCAACAAGAATGTAGGCTTACACAGATTATAGTTTTACTTTACTCCTTTTATTAATACTTGATACGATTTAAATAACACTTCACTGATACAGAGAGCTGTGAGATTCTTTTTATTAATTAATTACACTTTTTTAACACGTAAACTTATTTTTCGTCTCACACGAATATATATTATATTTCTTGAGGACACTTTTTGCGTCTGGTTACTAATTCTGTCTGCAGGCAACTGACTTCTAGATTTGTAAAGTTTGCTATATTTCATTTTCTGATTGGCTAATCCTACTCCAGTGGAATACCTTCATTTAACTAAAGCTTTTTCTGGTCGTTGATTGGCTATTTTATAAACTGTCATTAAAATTACATTATTGTTGCTCCAATATTGACTAATAGCATTATTAAACTATCTTACTTATTATTGCCTCAAGGTTACCTCATTGTTACCTCATTGTTAGCAACTTTTAACTTATTCTCACAGCTCCCACATTATTAAATTACGTAACATATTCATATAACATTATTACACATGGATACAATAATATAAGCATATGCAGTGTTTGTTACATGCATTTTACAAATTATTACATACACATATTGCTTCAAGGCGGGCTGTTATTAAATTTACATATAATATAATTATACTGAAATTATTTAAGTGTTAAAAATACTACCTCAGTATACATTATCTCCATGACAACCAGCGTCGGTGTCATTATGTTGCCATCGAGCAACGTAAAATCTAATATTTAAACAAAACGATTACTCTGATTTATGTGAAGTACCGGATAAAATGTCGAATGCAACACAATATTAACTATATATTTGAAACTCGGCAAGCCTGGGGTATTAAATGTTTCACTCAATATTAAAATATTATTTTAACCCTTTATATCATAAATTACTATTATTATGTTATACGTATTCATAGGCTGACTGCTCTATAATACTTCGTAAATTTATATCCTTAGCAACACAATCTGGCTATCATGTCCTAGAATTTTCTAAAATTCCAACATAAACTGAAGGATTTTACTCAGCTGTCAGAACACTTAACATGAAAACAAAACACAAACGGAAGCGACGTGCGCAGCGACATTAAAATCAAGTCCGCTTAAGGCTGCATGAAGCCTCTCCAAATCTCGCCTGACGAAATCAATTTCGGAACGATGCTGGTGACACCGAGTTGAATGGGCTTGTAATTAGGGATTAGGCCCCAAGAAGTTGTGACCCAGTTTGCTAAGCCCTTGGCAGTCTCTGCGCTGCTCCACGATCTCGTCTAAATGCCTTGCGGCCAACGTTCTTGCTCCAGTTTCGTAGATTCCATAAATGTTCGTTCAGAGTTTTAAATACATTCTGATATGAGACGTTATGGGACATCTCTGAACAAAATTTCTCCCAGTGCTCTTGAAGGCTTTACAGTAACTTCGTTTTATGACATCGTAATGTGTGTAATAGTTGTACAGCTTAAACCTGAGCGGTATTCTCAGGTCTTCAGTAGAAACAACATTTATGTCAGAAACAATTTTGTCAGGACTGCCTCTGAGGTTGAGTGATCAGCACTCGGGCTTCTCAACCCAGAGTTAGAGAGTTTGATTCCCGGCCAAAATGGGGATTTTTTCCTTATTACTAATCATTCCCCATCCCTCACAGATTCTGGAAGTATGACTGTGGGAGTAAATGTGTGCTTAATGTTAAAATCTGGTAAAAAACAATTAATATGGGAAAATCTACAGTACTGCGAGTAATAACACTATCGGTTGTTTTTTAAGTCAAAGCAAAAACGAAACAATCAAAGTAGAAAAAAACATTGCCTGCATTACTCGACTGAAACATACTCACGACCCTGCTTTTGTTCAAATGTTCACGGCATCCATCTTGAGCACAACTTTCTCATGTCTAAATTTTCAGTTAGTATGCGATGTACAGCACTTTCATTTGACGGTCATCCAACACCATTTTGTGGATTTTCTTCACAATTTCTGTCATGGTCTCTGCATTTGTTCGACCACTGCGATGTTCATCTTGGCAGCTCGTACGGCCTCGCTTAAACTCTGCCACCCAATATTTTACTGTTGTAAACGAAGGAGCAGAATCCCCCAGAGTAGAATCTAGCTCAGCTTTAATATTAGTTGGACTAAGACCTTTCAAAGGATGGTCAGTGTTATCCATGTTTACAAATTCGCTGAGAGAGTTCCCTACTAATGGCTGCCAAACAACTACTAAACAACGTAGCATGGTCAAACTTACAACTTAAGTTGTATAAGGGTTGTACTTTCTAGCATAGTTATTTGTTTGATACAACCACCCCTATATATACGTCAGGTCGGGTACTTCTGGAACTGCCCTCGTATGTTCACCATACATGATTATAAAAGAACATTAAATGATTGTGCGAGGATACTGATACAGGGAGTCATGGTTGGTTGATGTGACACTTTCTAGCACTTGAAGTGTGAACGGAAAAGTCATTTTGAACCAATGCGCAAGTTAAATTCATCCCATATAAAGCATACAACATAATTTGTTCCATAGTTACCTTCGCTGAATAGTGTACTGAAATGGGCACTTTGTTGTATCGTAATTAATTGAGTTTACCCTGAAGGGCCACCAACATTTGAGCGAAAAATCCTCGAGATAGAAATTACTAATAGAACGAGTAGGGGGCAAATGTAGGCCGTAGCCAGCCGCAGTGAAACCACAGACTCTGTGGTTTCCAGATTTAACCCGAGGTTGGGTGAAGGTTAATGCGCATGTGTATGTGTGAACTGGATTCAAACAACGGGTATATAAAATCTGATGTGTTACACTCACATGACTCTCTCTACTCTTGTGCTAACTATTTTTACAAACGTTTATTCTCCATATGCTTCATGTTAATCGAGATATCGAGATGTTAATCTTATTGCTAATTTTCTGCAAGGGGAATTGGTAGGCTTTAAGCTATAGTCAAATATTTTAAGAGCTGGTTGCTATGTGCAGTATTCCATTCTCTTTGCATTACCAGGACAAAAGAAATGAACAACGAATTTGAGAAAAAGTATAAGTATTTGAAATTTTAAGGGAATAACAAGCAATATCTCGAAAATGGTTCACTCAACAAAAAAATGTATATGACATAAATTGTGTATTTTAACGCGATCTACATTTTTTGTGTAGTAAAATTTTGTCTATCTCTTATGGTTTACCAGTTATGCAAAAGTCGTTCACAATGAAGAATACTTTTGGAGACATTCCCAGAAAATTCAAGATATACATTTTATTTGTCATGAAAATATCTTAAACATATGATATTTTAATCAAAATCGTTAGAGCTGTTTTTGAGAAAATTAAAATTTTCGAAACATGTTCCATGTAAAGGGTAATCTGGGAGGGAGGTTTTTCTTGAAAACCTTCGTGTCGCATCTCTGAAAGATACTGAACCTAAATACCAAGTTTGGTGTTTATCCGACTGTTCGCTTCTGAGTTATGTTGTTCACAGACACACACACACAGACATACGCACGGACTTGTTTCCAAAAAGGCTTTTTTTGGATTCAGGGGGCCTCAAAACATGTATTTCCGGTGAAATCTTGGTATCAAGTTTTTGGGTGGAATACAATACTTCCCCTACTTACTATACTTAGTAAAGAAAGTAAAAACTGGACATTTGCTACTATCCTGTTGGCAGTTACCCTTGCGTGTACACTGTATTAACAACATTAAATAATTGACATGTTTTTACTATACAAGAATGTGTCTTAAAATGGACGGGTGGCTGAGAGAGTTACAGCTCTTTTAAGTGTTCACATCACCTGTTAAAGTCACTATTACATGTATTTTCCTTACTTAAGCTTCTATTTTTACCTTAACTATACGGAACTAAAAACTAATTTTAAAAATTGCATATATGTGGGCCATTGCACCTTGACACCTACGAAACTTTTTTGTACCTCAGACCCTGATGGAGTGCCACCGATAGGGAGGGATGAGGTGCGAGGGGACCGACCAAAAGGCACGGCAGGGCAGAGAGCAAGGTCCCTATCTTTTTCCAGATTGAAACTCCCGGATGGCAGCTGGTACAACCGGCTCCCCCCTGCAGACTTACACATACCACTGGGGGCCAGGGACTCGGAGAGCACCCTCATTCCGAGGAACGAAGTGTTACATACAGCATCCTTTTTCCCCTGCCATGCAACGCTGAGACTCCCGCCGACACTTGAAACCCTCAAACAGCTAAGCAGATAAAAGGTGAAGTGAAGTGAGAATGGAGGTGAAATAGAGGGACAGGAAATTCGGGGGATGTAATTTACTCACTACCTGTTAAATTCACGTAACTTTCGCTACTCACTACGGTTTATTTTTTGCAGCTTCTACAACTATTCTTGCGAAAGCTTGTTTGTTTATGCACTTCATAAACATTTAAATAAACCTTTGTAGCAATAGTTCAATTACTTATTGTGTGTTGTATGTATGAGGGGCATAGGGGAAACAGAATCGATAGTGAGATGATTAGAAGCTAGTCAGGCTAAAAGGCCATACTCCTTCCATGATATTGCGAGAGTCAACTGAAAACGACAGCACTTTAAGAAAATGACAAAAGTTAAAAATTAAAACCAATAATTAAGGATATCACGAAAATGGTTGATGCTACAAAAAATTATTTGAATTTTAAAGATGTCTACATTTCTTGTGTAGCCCTTTCTGTCTATTTATTATGTTTACTCGTTACACAGGATATACAAATTTCCATTTGAATGAAGCAAACTTCAAGGCTATTCCCAGAAAATTAAATATAAACATTCTATTTGAAAGTAAACATTTCGTGTTTTATTCAAAATCACTACAACACCACACTTTGAGAAAATACAAAGTATGGATAAAAGCCCCTTATAAAAAGTAGTTTTGGATAGAGCATATTAAAGTTTCCGAGTCCCATTTTCGGAAGATACTGAACTTAAACACCAAGTTTTGTGTTTATCGGACTTTTCGTTTTTGAGTTATGCTGTTCAAAGACACACAGACACACACACGGACATGTTTCCAAAAATGCTTTTTTTTGGATTTAGGGGGTCTCAAAGCATCTCGGTATCGAATTTTTGGATGGAATACAATACTTCCCCTACTTACTATACGTAGTAGAGAAAGTAAAAATGAATAACGAATTCCCATTTAAGAAAAAGTATAGGCAACTATTGTAAAATTTAAGGTAATAACAAGCAATATCTCGAAAATGGTTCACTCAACAAAATAAAATGTATATGACATAAATTGTGTATTTTAACGCAATCTACACTTTTGTGTAGTAAAATTTTGTCTCTGTCTTATGGTTTACCAGTTATGCAAAAGTCGTTCACAGTGAAGAATACTTTTTGAGACATTCATAGAAATTTCAATATATAAATTTTATTTGTTATGAAAATATCTTAAACATATGATATTTTAATCAACATCGTTAGAGCCTTTTCGAGAAAATAAAAATTTTCGAAAAATGTTCCATGTAAAGGGTAATCTGGGGTGGCGGGATTTTCTTGTAAATCTTCGTGTCGCATCTCTGGAAGATAATAAATCTAAATACAGTGTTTATCCGACTGTTCGTTTCTGAGTTCATAGACAGTTCATAGACAGACAGACACACACACACAGACACATAAACTCATGTTTCCAAAAATGCTTTTTTTGGATTCAGGGGGTGAAATCATGGTATCGAATTTTTGGGTGGAATACAATACTTCCCCTGCTTACTATACGTACTAGAGAAAGTAAAAATCTGATGTGACATGATCACATGACTTTCTCTACTCCCGTACAGACTATTTTCAAAAACACTTATTCTCCATCTACTTCATGTTAATCGATATAAAAATTTGCAGAGACTATCTTATTGCTAATTTTCTTGTAGATGCAAGGGGAATTGGTAGGCTTTAAGCAACAGTCAAATCTTTTAAAAGTTGGTTGCTATGTGGAGTATTACATTCTCTTTGCATGTCCAGAACATTAAAAAAAATAAAAAATAAAAAAGAAACACGGATAATGAATTTCCATTTGAGAAAAGGTATAAGTATTGGAAAATTTAAACAAATAATACAGCGGATATGGTTCACTGGACCAAAAAAAAAATGTAAATGACATAAATTGTGTGCCTTAACAAGATCTGAATTTTTTGTGCAGTAAAACTTTGTCTATCTCTTACGCAAAATTCTTTCAGAATGAAGACGACTTTTGTGTACTTTCCCAGAAAATTAGAGTTATACATTTCATTTGCCATGAAAGTATATTAAACATATGGTATTTTAATCAACATCGTTAGAGCTATTCTGAGAAAATAAAAATTTTCGAAAAATGTTTCATGTAAAGGGTAGTTTGGGGTGGGGGGATTTTCTTGAAAATCTTCGTGTCGCATCACTGGAAGATACTGAATCTAAGTCCCAAGTTTGGTGTTTATTCGACTTTTCGTTTTTGAGTTCTATTGTTCACAGGCACACACGGACCTTTTTCTAAAAAGGTTGTTTTTTGATTCGGGGCGCCTCGAAACATACATTTGCGGTGAAATATCGATATCGAATTTTTGGGTAGAATGCAGTACTTCCGCTACTATACGTAGTAGAGAAATTAAATAGATTTCTTTTAACAGAGGACTTCAAAACGTGTATTTCCGGTGAAATTTCCAGTTCGAATTTTTTGGAATAGAATACTTCCTTTACTTACTGGAAGTATCTACGTAAATACGTTGATTGCTAGAACATTAATTTTATCAGGTAATTTATTAAAACTCCTGCGCCTTGGCGCTGTGGGACTTTTAACTCCCAAGTTTAGGATCAGTGCTCACTCAGCATCGCGAGGAAAGTGAGGAGCTACGATAGGGAGCGATCCCAACCTCAGAGGCCAACATTATGACTGGGGAATGCGTGATTCTGGCCACATCATGATCGCCTACGTCTGCTAAGCGTACGTGATTATTATTATTATTATATTATTATATAATTATTATTATTATTATTAATTTATCAAACGAATTTAATCTTCAAGAGACTTTCAATAAAATGTGCAGTTGACAGCACCTAAAAAGACAATATACTAATGTAAAAACAATAAGTTTCTTATGGTCAAAAAACGTTGAAAAAGCACTGAAAATAACGCAGTAATGAGATAAACTACGAAGACAAAAACGTAAATTAAAGCATCACTTTTAATTTAATTCCGAGAAAATCGGCCATCAAATGTTGCTCCGACCTCGGAAACAAAAGCATCACGAGATAAGGAATGTAAGACAGGACGTGGAGTCAGGGAATATGAGATTGTATAAAGGAAGAGAAACAAGGGTAGCATAATAATACCAGGAGTCTGACTTGTCACGTATCGCTGGGGATAATTGTTCTAATTAAATCATTAAGATGAAGTGACTTAATATCTGGATGGAACATCTCTCGTCTACAACTTAAGTTCAAAGGAAGATGAAGTATATGAGATTTTCATTTTCTCTCACTGCTTTAATTCCTCCAGCTGCATTTAACATGCTCGTTAATTTTTCTGCTAAGCTTTCATTTAATTCCGTAAGCTCACAGAATCCGATTTTGCAAGATTGCTCCAGCAAACCATCGGTTAATACTGGGTATACAAATTATTCTTACGGAAGTTTGTTTTCCTATCTACTTCATTTTAATCGAGATAGATCTCCATGCAACTATCAACTGAATGTTGACAGAGCTTTAAAGACTAAGTATTGAACAGTTCTAACAATTAATAACGGATATCTCGGAAATGGCTGATGCTACGAATAGGTTATTTAAAATAGTGTGTTTAGATCTACATTTTTTTGTGCAATACGTGTTCGTCTATTGCTAACGTTCATCAGTTATACAATATTATACAAAATTACTTCCCAACGAAGAGGGCTTTACAGGTATTTTCAGAAAATTCAAGATATACATTTTATTATGCGTGTAAATATCTTTAATATAAGGTATTTTAATCAAAATCATTATAGAATTTTTTAAAATATAAAAAGTTTCGAAAAACGCTCTTGTGTCGTATCTGTGAAAGATACTGAACCTAAATACCGAGTTAGTATCTATCCGACTTTTCGTTTTTGAGTTATGCTGTTCAAGAGCGCACACACACAGACGCGCGGGCGCGGATCTTTTCTAAAAATGCTTTTTTGTATTCAGGGGGTCTTAAAGCATGTGCCGGTATCGGATTTTTGGGTTGAATGCCTTCTGTACCTTCTGTCTTTAGTCAATATAAAGAACCAATGTTCCTTAGCATAACCTATCATCACTCAACAGCTAGCATTGCTAATAAGGCAGCCTTCTAAACTGAAAGACCATAATTCGAATTTCGGTTGGGGTGAGCTATCTCGATGAGTTTTTACTTTCTCTACTACGTACAGTAAGTAGGGGAAGTATTGCATTCCAACAAAAAATTTGATACCGAGATTTCACCGGAAATGCATGTTTTGAGAACCCCTGAATCCAAATTTTTTTTTTGGAAACATGTACGTATGTGTGTCTGTCTGTCTGTGTATGTGTCTGTGTTTCTGTGTGTCTGTGAACAGCATAACTCAGAAACAAACAGTCGGATAAACACCAAACTTGGTATTTAGGTTCAGTATCTTCAGAGATGCGACACGAAGGTTATCAAGAAAAACCTCCCCCCCAGATTACCCTTTACATGGAACATTTTTCGAAAATTTGAATTTTCTCAAAAACAGCTCTAACAATTTTGATTAAAATATCATATGTTTAAGATATTTTTATGACATATGAAATGTATATCTCGAATTTTCTGGGAATGTTTCCAAAAGTATTCCTCATTGTGAACGACTTTTGCATAACTGGTAAACCATAAGAGATGGACAAAATTTTACTACACAAAAAATGTAGATCACGTTAAAATAGACAATTTATGTCATATACATTTTTGTTGTTGGGTGAACCGTTTTCGGGATATTGCTTGTTATTCCCTTAAATTTTCCAATACTTATATACTCAAATTAGTTATTCTTTTTTATGTCCTGGACATGCAAAGGGAATGGAATGCTCCACATAGCAACCAGCTCTTAAAATATTTGACCATCGCTTAAAGTCTACCAATTCCCCCTGCACCTACAAGAAAATTAGCAATAAGGTTAACATCTCGATATCTCGATTAACATGAAGCATATGGAGAATAAGCGTTTGTAAAAATAGTTTGTACAAGAATAGAGAAAGTCATGTGAGTGTAACACATCAGATTTTTTCTATGGTTTTCCCTTAGCCACATAATATGAATATCAGTGGAACCCAGACTCCGTGTTCCTTAGGAAAGTATTCGATCCGTTTCATTCCTAGTATTGTATTATATTATTGTATTATATTGTATTGTATTATATTCATACAATTGAGTAGCTAAAAGAGTTGGTTAAAGCTTATAAAAATTTGATTATGCATTCACATGAATTCCTCTAGCCTCTGTCTTTATAGGTTGGTATATTATTCTTACTAAACCTTATTTTTCCTTCTACTATAACTCAAATAAACCTTTACAGAAATAGCTACGCCATATGTTTCGTTGTATATACAAAGGGAACTGAACGCTATATGCTGCCTTAAAATTACATACTGTTTCCATGGAATCGCGATAAACAACTAAATGTTGAAAGACCTTGAAAAGAATGACCTAATAATGAAAAATTCGAACCATTAATAACGGATATCTCAGAAATGGATTATGCTACAAAAAACATTTTAACTAAATTGTGTGTTTTAAACATATCTAAATTTTTTGTGTAGTACGTTTTGGTTTATTCCTTAACGTTTAGCAATTATGCAAGATTATACAAAGCGTCTTTCGAATAAAGAGGACTTCATAGGCTATTCCCAGAAAATTCAAGATATCAGTTTTATTTGTTATGTAAATATCTTTAATATATCATTACTTTAAACAAAATCGTTAGTTTAATTTTTTAAAAAATCAAAGCTTTAGAAAAATGTTCAATGTAAAACGCAGCTTGACTGGGGGATTTTATTGAATATCTTCGTGTCGCATCTATGGAAGATACTGAATCTAAGCACCAACTTTTATATTTATCTGACTTTTCGCTTTTGAGTTATACTATTTACAGACGCACAGACACTCTGACACACACAAACAAATAGACGGAAAATTTTGTTCTAGGAATGCTTTGTTTTAATGTAGGAGGGCTCAAAAGATATATTTCCGGCGAAATCTCGGTATCGCATTTTTGAGTGGAATGCAATACTTTCTCTACCTTGTACATAGTGGGTAATAAAGTAGGTAAAGAAAACGAAAACAAAAAGACACTTGAAAAATCTGTTGTGTTGCTTTTGCATGATTTTCTCTACTGTCCTACAAACAATTCTTACAAAATGTTATTCTTCTATTTACTTCTTGTCATTTGAGATAAACACAGATTACACATTTTGACCTTTCATTGTATTATAATAAGAATATAATTGGCTAAGACCATAGTCATATTTTGTAATAAAAAGCAAGTCGCCACGTGATGGCCTTAATAAATTGCATGCTCATTGTATGGGCACGGACCACCCTCCAAAAAAGATGATTGGGGACTTATGCTTAAAAATAATACATATTTGAAAATGAAAACCAATCACAAGGAATATTTCGGAAATAGTGAACGCCACAAAAAGTTTATATGTCAAAGTTTGTCGCTTAACGGATCTACATTTTTGTGTAGTACGATTTTGTCTATTATTTAGTCACATAAGGTGGCAATAGGTTAGGATGTATACTTCACTGTAAACCGATATACAGTTTGTACCTCTCCGTCTCGCGCACTACTGTTTAACATATATAAAGTTTGTAAGGTTTAGAAAATAAGTATATAAAAGTGTTGTAACGCTGGATGAGAAAAGTTTTATAATCGAATTACTCTCTATATTACCGTATAAACCTACATTCCTCCTCCTTCAACCCTGTCTATCCTTGTATCTCTCCCGTTTTCCATATTTCTCCCTTATAAACGTATACTCTACTCCTCAAACCATGTCTAGACTAGCACCTCTCCTCGTATGCCCTACCGCTCTCATATGAATGCATTTTTCTCCTTGAAGACTCTCTCAACCTAGCACCTACCTTCGTTTTCCCTATCTTTTCCCATATAGACGTATACTCTTTCATTCAGACCTTCCTGACTAGCCTAGCACTTCTCCTCATATTCCCTACCTCTCTCATATGTCTAGACTAGCACCTCTCCTCGTATGCCCTACCGCTCTCATATGAATGCATTTTCCTCCTTGAAGACTCTCTCAACCTAGCACCTACCTTCGTTTTCCCTATCTTTTCCCATATAGACGTATACTCTGTCATTCAGACCTTCCTGACTAGCCTAGCACTTCTCCTCATATTCCCTACCTCTCTCATATATAAGATGCATTCCCTCCTTCAACACCGTCTAGCCCAGCATTGACCCTCGTATTCCCTATCTCTCGCATATAAACGCCTACTCTATCATTCAAAACTCCTATCCTAATACCTCCCCTCGGTTCGCTATATCGCTCATATTCTACCCTTCAAGTCCTGTTTAGTATAGCATCTTTCCTTGTATTCCCTATCTCTCTCGTATAAAGCATATCCCTGCCTCCTTTAGCATCTGACTAGCCTAGCATCAGCCCTGGTATTCCCTATCTCTCCCTTATAAATGCATTTTCCTCCTTGAACCGTCTCATCTACCCTCGTTTTCCCTATCCTTTCCCATATAAACGCAAAAGTGGACCAGCTTCTGTCTATAATACCGTCTGTCTCCGTTTTCCATATATAGTTTAGGAGTTATTAAATTTATAATTAAATTACATTTTATCGGTATTCGAACCCAGGACACCAGGTACCCAAATATACATCCACAAGAAACTACCTAATGACATTAATGTAATAAACTTTATTTGACGTCTTTATCGTAATTAGCCTCTGAGTTATTAGAATCTGAATTTGTAATCACTCCTAGGATTCGACCCCAGGCATTGCTGATAACTTGAAACAATTCCCTAATGACGCTGCGCATTCCAAAGAATTGAGAATGAAGATGGTAGAAGCGCGGAACTTTACTTTAGAAGATAGATGGCAGAAGCGCGCAACTAGCTGGAACGATCCTAGATCTGGAAACGTTAGGGAGACACAGCGCAATAACCAAAATGCTCAAGTCAATTCATATACAATTAATTAATAAAAAATATTTAATTGTATTCATTGATCAGCGAAGCCATTTTTTATTTTTAATAACGTATGTAATATTCACCTATAATGTTAACCGTATTTATTTTTTAATAACATATATAGTATTCAACTATAATGTTAACCGAATCATTTATTTTTTTAATAACATTTATAATATTTAACTATAATGTTATCCGTATTTATTTTTATTTTTAATAACATATGTAGTTTGTGATGGAAATTCTACGGGCTAAAAGGTATTTACATTGAGTGTCTGCGGGTTTTTCAGAGCACTTAGGAAAACAATTACTGACATTGTACGCCAATGTATGTATACAGATCCAGGATGCAATCTTAAAAGTCTATTAATGTGGTGAAAGCGTCTAACGTTGTCAGCTAATGGACATTACCGTGAAGTAGGTTGCAGGGTTTTCATTACATTGCGGACTGTTCTCGTGAGCGTGCTACTTATACACAAGCCACCACTTGCGTTCGAGTCAATTCATATACAATTAATTAATCAAGGGCCTTAGTAGTCATAAAAAATGTCAATTCTTTTTTTTTCAATAATGTTTGACGAATATTACCTAATTGATTTGTCGAGGGGCGGCAGGCATCGAGAAAATCATTCCCTACCGCACATCTCAAGACAATTAGGTAAGATCACAAAGAGAGAGATGACGGGGCCTAGCGACACGAGACCATGCGGTATCTAAGACCTCAAAGGGAGCCGGCGGGAGGCTGCAACACAGAACAAACGATGTCGATTATATCTTATCACCTGTCGACATCTCCGGTGGTCATTAGCGGGTTACATATGTTTACATATGTATTACCACACATATCCATTAGACGTGACATTAGCGGCGGTCATTAGTGGTTACACATGTTTACATGTGTTTACATGTGTTAAAACACATGTAATTACCCTTATCAGTGGGCGGCATCTTCCTTTGCTCTTACGTCGCTATGATATGACTACTGTGGGGTGGGGGAAGAGGGGAAGTGAGGGGAAATACATACATTTCTATTACTACACCTTATCAGTCGTCGGCATCTCCTTTGTTTCTGAACATACATTTCTATTAATACTGACGTATTCCCTATCTCTCCCATATAAACCCATTTTCCTGCTTGGACCGCCCCATCCAGTCTCGTTTTTCCTATCCTTTCCCATATATGCCCAAAAACTGCGCCAGAATTCCTCTATATATCCTACTAGTGCTTCCTAATAAAATATCTGTTTTTAATGGTGTACAGGAATATTTCCTTGAAGTGCAGATTTGAAACATCCTGGAAGCAAATTTCAATTTTTTACTCCAAACATTTGTCCTTCAAGCTTATATGATTTTCAAACAAAACATTGATTACTTTATAAAACAATTAAAATACGTATTTATTGCTTTTTATGATGTTTTAATCAATAAAATGTACTTTTCAAAGCATTTACTTCGTCATTTTTACTTCTAAATTTCAAGCAATAACTTATTTATCATCATCCTATGACTTCCCGAGGAAATTTTCGAAATAGTTAGCAAAGATTTGTTGAAAAAAAGGCCAACTGTCCAAAGATTTATAAGTATTGGCCGTCTATGACGTGATAATGCTTTAAGGTGCAAATTTGAGTGATAACGAACACAGGAAAATTAATATAGAAAAGAAATTACTTTTAAAGGTAGAGAGGAATTTTGGACTTTGATTTCAGTATCTGCACCATTGTATACCCATTTGTTTTTGAGGAAACCAAATGATTTGATTTTGTCTCAAAGCTGAACATCTTGTCGTTATTCTGGTGATTTATTGTGTACTCCTATTAAAATTCGGCAACACACTTTTGGAATAGCAATTACATTGTAGTACGAAATTTTTATTTCAGATTTTCAAAATAAAGAGCCATAAGCAGCTCTTCTCTAAAATAAGTAAATGCTTTAAAGTTAATACCAAGTATTCATAAAATAAGTGAAAATTGTTACTTTTTGAGAATATAAGCAATAATTTGGCTATTCGCAGGAACAAATTGGATGAAAAAACTCCAATAATGAGAAAGATGGAAAATGTTATATAATGCACAATATTTACAATAATGGTACACATTGCGATACAAGTGTACCCTGTGCATCATTGGAGAAGAATTTGAAAATATGAGGCTAAATCGTGTATTTTTACTTCCGAAATTTTCCAATGCACATTAAGGTGCGTATTGCATGGGCATGGATAGACAGACAGACAACAGACAGACAGATAGATAGATAGATAGAGAGAGATAAAGAGAGATAAAGAGAGATAAAGAGATAGAGAGATATATAATCTTTATTGGTTTCAAGTTATTGCACAAGTGTTTAGTGCATGGGTCATTGACCGTACATGCATATTTAAGATACAAGTATGGTAACAAAATAAACAACGGAAAAATAAAAAAAAATAGAAAAACAAGAAAAAGGAAAATACGGATAAATTACCTTTAACTATTTGAACAGATTTGATCTGGTTTCGCACACTTAAGCCAAGAAATTACTCATGGTTTGCCAGTTCCTATGGTCAGCTAGTAGATCCTAACATGCCACTCTCCTTCTAGAAGAACTTAAAAACTTTTCTTTGAGTTTCATAGTTTTCTGGTTCTTCCACTGAGCGCATTCCCCCAAAATATGTACCCAGTCCTAATCCAAATCACAGAATGGGCAGATTCTCCTGCAAGAATCGTCAATCATTTTCTATGCCCTCCAGCCCCCCTATCTAAACTGTGCCATTCCTGATCTTTCCTTTCTTCCTAGGTTAAGATATGTGCCTCTTTACCCCAATTCAAGTTTATTTCATTTGCTAGACTGAGAGAAGGTTGAATTTTACAATCCGATTCTATTTCCTGTTTATTGGTACCTAGTCTTCTTTTGACACCTTTCCATATGTTTTTGTTATTTGTTACAGCTCTTTGCCATAGTGATCCCACTCTTATTCTCCGCAAAGCCTTTTCGAAATCAGCTGCCCAAAACTTAGGAGACAGGTTTTCTCGCTGGTATTTATAACATTTGGATCGTAGTGTGGAATTATGCCCCTGCATCAGCCTCAGCCAGTACTTTACTGCTCTTATTTTACAGTGCATTGTGTCTTCAAATATCCCACCTCCCTCAATACCCCCGTATTTGATGTGCCTTGTGAAACTCCAAGAACTCTTTTCCAAAATGTTACTTGTGTTTTATTTACATGATCTGCTCTTTCCCATCCGCAAATTTCACTTTTATGTAACAAAATCGGCCTTATCATAGAGTTATACATATTTTCTAATGTATCTACAGGTACATCAGGTATCCGCGTGAGGGTACGTAATAATTCATTTAACTGCCCTCGTGCTTTAGGTAGTTACTGAAAGATGTTTCTTCCATTTTCCTCTCATATTAAACATTACTCCTAAGTAAGAGAAATGCATTTTGTAGTTCTAGCCCCTTGTGACAACATTTTTCATCCCTGCCACACACATAGCCATTTTTGAAAGCAAACTAAGGGAGGGACCATACAATCTCTGCAGTTAAAAAAACTCAAAGGGCTGTGCTAACACCTAATAAATTTGGGACATAAAAACAGGGCACAGAAAGCTTCGTAGATAATTTCATACTCATAGACACAGAAATAAGAATTCAGTGCATAGTCTTGAAGCAGAATATCTTCTCTTTATTTCGCTCGTTTCTGACGCGTTTATCGCCGCAAGAGATACTGGAATATAGCTTCGCATTGTGCATGAAACGTGGAGTACATTCCCGCCATTAGCAAAGTTAACAGTAAGCCCTCTTTCTAAATCCTTGCCACTCAGACTGGCAGAGCAGAAAATACATCTCCTCTCGGGTCTCTTTGCCATTGTTTCTCGTCTGCACTCCAGTTCCAAATCGCTCGTGATGGGAGAACCGGGCTTTTAAACATCAGCACCGTTGCCATCGTTATTTTTCTGACATTAGAGCTCTAGAGTGTACCTGCTAGGGACGTTATGTGGGTCACTAACAGTGTCAGTTAGGCACCTTCACTCACCAGGGGTTATTTCGCTAAAGTGGAGCCTTTTATTTTAAAGGGACTCGCCAGTCCAAAGCTGAAAAAATGTAAACTTTTACTTTGTTTATTTAGTTTTTCTTTGCATTTTATGAAAATATGTTTAATTCTGCTTAATTTGGTACTTGGTTTCATTAAAAAATTCAAATATTTACTACTTAAATTAATTTCTAAAAATATAACGATTAAATGTGCTTTATAGGCATTTTCACTTTAAATGTGTTATTACTGAAATCAACATTTTTCATCATAAATAACCCGTTTTCTGTGAAACTACAAGCTGTATCTACATAAAAGTTTTACCACATAGTACAAACAATCCCATCAGCCTGTGGAATTGCTTTAGTTGAAGTTTTTCAAATAGTTTATTTTTTAAAAAAGTAAAATATCTAAAAGTTAATTGAAAATTTTAAAAATTAGAAAAAAATTTATTCCAATCAGCATTTTAAAAGTCTACTCAGAAGAGATGAGTAAACATTATGTGAAAGTATCACATCTCTATGTCAAGTGGGTTAGGAGAAAATACATAACTTAGCTAATTTAACGTTAGTGAGATAGGGCTTTACAAGCCTCCTAAAGAGGACCAACCTGTCAAAATGATAAAAAATTCTGAAAAACAGAGATTTTGTGCAGCAATAAATGTTAGTGGTACTAAGACAACTTGGGGTGAAATATCAAAATTACGTAATTCTTAATGTATTGCCATGAACTTTTAACCACGTGCTACGAATAGTTTTACATAATAATATATAAATTTTTATGCTGCTGCAAATACTTTAGGTAGGTCCTAATTTTTTTCCAACGATATGTTTATATTTCTTTCCCGTTCATCTGTCACGGTGGAAAGTTAAATTTGGTGCATTCAGTGGCGGTAACCTAACCTACCTGCGTGTTTTGTGTATTCTACTACCGTACGTGCATGAACTATATTAAATCCTCTAAGTTTTGATATATTTATTATTGCAGGTAAGGAATATAATCATATTGGATAGTCAATTTTACGATTTATATCTTGCTTGGATCTTTGCTTCGTGTTTATTTGTTAATATTTATTCACAATTTCATTTATGCAAGTTATTATTTTAGGGCCAATAGCCATGCAAGTGATTTGACATGGAAATATTAACAGATAAAATAAGAAACAATGGTGTTTAGAGGTATATACCCAGTCCGCTCAAAGATAGTACTAGAAAATAGGATTCTGGAACAAGTGTCAATATTTAACTTTCTGTGGTGTAAAATACCACATATTAACAAAGTAGGCATACGCGGAAAGATAAATTTAATTACATACTGGAACGTTAAGACGAACATTAAAGCATAACACAACACCAGACTGAATAATTAAACTATATAAGTCTATAACAATACCTAATTCACATGGATCCGAAACTTGGACCAATATACATCAACATTTGCAAAAAATACAAACAGCAGATATGAGATTCCTAAGATCTATAGCAGGATTAATACAAAACTATACCAAAACAGTATAAACTTCACGAAGAACAACAATTAGAATAATTATATAGCATAATAAAGGCATATAAAGAAAATTAGAAGTCGCACTTGCACAGGATGTCAGAAACCAGAACACCTAACATGAAGCTTCTGACACTTCTTGGAGGAGTATGTTACCATGACAATGTCCCCTTCGTTGTTGCTCTAGCCAGTAAGGTGCAACCACTCTCCTTTCCCTTCGCCCACAAGCTGAACTTTGAGGTGCAACACGTTGCCATGTTGGTGTGGTTTACAACTGTTCACTAGCATTACGTCCCAGCGAGCTGTTTGCTATTCGACGCGCTAGTAAATACCTCACACATGCTCTAATACAACACGGTAACCCAGCTCTCCCACTTTTCCGCTTAGAGTGAAATGTCAGGAGACTCAGGTTGTTTAAACGATACTCACAAGGGAAAAGGAAATCAGGCAAGCCAAAGAAACGATGGCATCAGCAATTTGGAGCCGCAGGTTGAAGCGTAAACCTTCAAGTAGAACTAGAAGTGGAAAAGCCATGCGTGGACAATCGGTCGCCACTTTGTCACCAAGATTTATGTTGGCGACCTTGCTACTGGAACCACATAACAACGGTCCTTAGTAAAATATTACTTTTATATTCGTGTAAGTACTACTTCTGTTATTCACTGTCATCAAAAAGACCCATGCAATACGCAACTTTATGTGCATTGGAAAATTTCGGAAGTAAAAATACACGATTTAGCCTCATATTTTCAAATTCTTCTCCAATGATGCACAGGGTACACTTGTATCGCAATGTGTACCATTATTGTAAATATTGTGCATTATATAACATTTTCCATCTTTCTCATTATTGGAGTTTTTTCAACCAATTTGTTCCTGCGAATAGCCAAATTATTGCTTATATTCTCAAAAAGTAACACAATTTTCACTTATTTTATGAATACTTGGTATTAACTTTCAAGCATTTACTTATTTTAGAGAAGAGCTGCTTATGGCTCTTTATTTTGAAAATCTGAAATAAAAATTTCGTACTACAATGTAATTGCTATTCCAAAAGTGTGTTGCCGAATTTTAATAGGAGTACACAATAAATCACCAGAATAACGACAAGATGTTCAGCTTTGAGACAAAATCAAAACATTTGGTTTCCTCAAAAACAAATGGGTATACAATGGTGCAGATACTGAAATCAAAGTCCAAAATTCCTCTCTACCTTTAAAAGTAATTTATTTTCTATATTACTTTTCCTGTGTTCGTTATCACTCAAATTTGCACCTTAAAGCATTATGACGTCATAGACGGCCAATACTTATAAATCTTTGGACAGTTGGCCTTTTTTTCAACAAATCTTTGCTAACTATTTCGAAAATTTCCTCGGGAAGTCATAGGATGATGATAAATAAAAGTTATTGCTTGAAATTTAGAAGTAAAAATGACGAAGTAAATGCTTTGAAAAGTACATTTTATTGATTAAAAAATCATAAAAAGCAATAAATACGTATTTTAATTGTTTTATAAAGTAATCAATGTTTTGTTTGAAAATCATATAAGCGTGAAGGACAAATGTTTGGAGTAAAAAATTGAAATTTGCTTCCAAGATGTTTCAAATCTGCACTTCAAGGAAATATTCCTGTACACCATTAAAACAGATATTTTATTAGGAAGCATTCAAAGAACTGATTCGTAAATTTGAAAATTCTTTGTGTGTATGTGAACAATATAACTGAAAATTGAAATCATTTAAATACCATGCTTTTTATTTAAGTTCAGCATCTTCCAAATGTGTAACAAAGATTTTGAAGAAAATCTCCTTCCTCAAACCACACTTTATAGGAAATACATTCTTGTTTTTGATTTACTCAAAAGTTGCTTTAATGATTTTGACTTAAAATCCCATGTGTTCAAAGTATTTCATGACAAATAAAATATATGTATATCTTGAATTTTTTGTGCCATCTTCATTTTGAATGACTTTTGCTAATTGGTAAAACTAAACAATAGACAAAATCGTACTACAAAAAAATGTAGATCCGTTAAAGGACAAACTTTGACATATAAACTTTTTGTGGCGTTCACCATTTCCAAAATATTCCTTGTGATTGGTTTTCATTTTCAAATATGTATTATTTTTAAGCATAAGTACCCAATCATCTTTTTGTGGGGTGGTCCGTGCCCATACAATGAGCATGCAATTTATTAAGGCCATCACGTGGCGACTTGCTTTTTATTACAAAATATGACTATGACCTTAGCCAATTACATTCTTCTTATAATACAATGAAAGTTGAAAATGTGTAATCAGTATTTATCTCGAATGACAAGAAGTAAATAGACGAATAACGTTTTGTAAGAATCGTTTGTAGAAGAGTAGAGAAAATCATGCAAAAGCAACACATCAGATTTTTCAAGTGTCTTTTTGTTTTTGTTTTCTTTATCTACTTTATTACCCACTATGTACGTGGTAGAGAAAGTATTTCATTCCACTCTAAAATGCGATACCGAGATTTTGCCGGAAATATATCTTTTGAGGCCTCCTACATTAAAATAAATCATTCTTAGAACAAACTTTTCCGTGTATTTGTTTGTGTGTGTCTGTGTTTCTGTAAACAGCATAACTCTAAAGCGAAAAGTCGGTTAAATATAAAAGTTGATGCTTAGATTCAGTACCTTCCATAGATGCGACACGAAGATTTTCAATAAAATCCCCCAGTCAAGCTGCGTTTTACATTGAACATTTTTCTAAAGCTTTGATTATCTAAAAAATTGCTCTAAAGATTTTGTTTAAAGTAATGGTATATTAAATACATTTGCATGAATTTTCTGGGAATACCCTATGAAGTCCTCTTTATTCGAAAGAGGCTTTGTATAATCTTGCATAATTGCTAAACGTTAAGGAATAAACCAAAACGTACTACACAAAAAATTAGATATGTTTAAAACACAGAATTTATTTCAAATGTTTTTTGTGTCATAATCCATTTCTGAGATCTCCGTTATTAATGGTTTGAATTGTTCATTATTTGGTCATTCTTTTTTCAACATTTAGTTGTTTATCGCGATTGCATGGAAACAGTATGTAATTTTAAGGCAGCATATAGCGTTCAGTTCCCTTTGAATATACAAGGAAACATGTGGCATATCTACTTCTGTAAAAGTTTATTTGGATTGTAGTAGAAGGAAAAATAAGCTTTAGTAAGAATACTTTGTATACCGACTTATAGATGAATTCATGTGAATGCATAATCAAATTTTTAAAAGCTTTAGCCAACTCTTTTATCTACTCAATCTTACACAGACTAGGAATGGAAACGGATCGAATAATTTCCTAAGGATTTCGGAGTCTGGGGTCCACTGATTTCAGAGTCACCCGATATTCATCTTATGTGGCTAAGGGAAAACCATAGAAAAACCTCATCCAGATAACTCACCCCTACCGAAATTCGAATTATGGTCATTCAGTTTAGAAGTCTGCCTTATTAGCAATGCTAGCTGTTGTGTCATGATAGGTTATGCTAAGGAACATTGGTTATTTATATTGACTGAAGACAGAAGGTAGAGAAGGCATTCAACCCAAAAAATCCCATACCGATACATGCTTTAAGACTCCCTGAATACAAAAAGCATTTTTAGAAAAAGATCCGCGCCCGCGGAACAGCATAACTCAAAAAACGAAAATTCGGATAGATACTAACTCGCTATTTAAGTTCAGTACCTTTCACAGATACGACACGAAGATTTTCAAGAAAATCCTCCACTCCAAACTATACTTCATAAGGAGCATTTTTCGAAACCTTTTATATTCTAAAAACTTCTATAATGATTTTGATTAAAATACCTTATATTAAATATATTTACATGTAAAATAAAACGTTTATCTTGAATTTTCTGGAAATACCTGTAAATCCCTCCTTATACTGCGACTGTATGCCGCTTAGCTTTCTTTTTAAAAATGAGTTCAATTCCTAATCTTTTAGATCAGTTAAAAGAGCTTTCTCGTGTTTGGTTATTTTCTGTAAATAAATTACTTCGGATGCTCAAGAGGCGTGACACAAGGATATGAACGAATATTGAGAGCATTATTCCAAAGGTGCTCAAGAGAGGCCACAAAAGTTCTCCGACTGTCTCAAGCGACCCAAAGATTTCCACCCGCAAAGAATCAGTGGCCCATAAAAACAAGAGAAAGAAATTATCTCCATTTGTCTTCTGAAAGTACTATAGGAGTCCCAAACTTTAAGTGATGCTAAGTGAACGTGTATCAAATATGAAAAAAAGCTAATTCGTGCATATTTCTCTTATTTTTTGCATTAAGTAACTGTTGTGCCTCAATGGATTTAAAGAGATTTTGGCATGGTTTTAGGGTCTCTGAACCACTGTGCGATGTCAAAAATTACCACAAAATACCACGAATTAAACGAGTTTCACTCAAACGTATCTCGTATTTCAGAAACTCAAAGTATTGCTATATACCGGGTGTTTCGGAAATTCTTTTGCAAACTTCGGATATGGGTTCCTCACGCCAAAAGAAGGAAAAAAGTTCATATGAACATATGTCCCATAATCCTTGGTTTTCGCGTTATTCCTGTAAAAATGAAAGTGTGAGTTTAACGGCCTTCGGGGTCCAACCTCAAAACTTCATTTCTCTATACATTCATAGAAGGCGTTGCCCCATTGCACTACATACGGTGGATTGCGAAGCGTTGCCATGGAGACTTGTTTACGTTTGTCATTTGTCATTAGTATGTCTTCAACGTTTCAATTGTGTACATGTAGTGAGTTAACTGCACGTGTTTCGTTCCACCATTGCTGGATATTCATTTCGTGAACAGGCAGACATGATTTTTATGTATGGTCTCGCGAATGGTAATGGACGCGATGCTGCACGGCTCTATCAGATGGAGTTTCCAGACCGAAGACAACCGAGTCATCCAACCTTCGTCGCTGTTTATCGTCGCCTTGCTGATAAATGTGATAAATGCCTGGCTCCGGCACATTTTAGTCGCATTGTTCGAGATGCACTGACCGATGGATAGGCAGAAGAGGACCAGTTCCATGGCCTGCACGTTCTCCCGACCTCAATCGTGTGGATTTTTACCTCTGGAGGCATCTTAATTCATTGGTTTATGGAGCAGCCACCCCAGATGCAGAAACGCTTCATCGACGTGTCATGGAAGCCTGCGAAACCATTCGACACCATCCCGGAGTTTTTGACAGGGTGCGACATTCCATGATTCGACGAGTAGAGGCATGCATAGAAACAAGAGGAGGACATTTCGAGCATTTATTATGAGTTTTGTGTGTAATAAGTGTACCACTGTGTTGAACACATCCTAACGAGAAAACAAAGGTTTATGGGACATATGTTCATATGAACTTTTCTTCTTTCTTGTAGTGTAAGAAACCCATAGCCGAAGTTTGTGACAGTATTTCTGAAACACACTGTATACGAGTATATATTCATTAAACAAGGTGATAGACCCGGGGGATAAAGTACTGGTTTGGTGTTCTCTAAAATACATTTCGGTGGTATGCCTACTTCATAGGTTTCTCAAGTTTTCTATTGGAAATCCTGAGGATTATTAGAATTGGCTGCAAGGCATATAGTGCGACGTTTTTCATAACCAGAGCTCGGCAGCCTTTCCACGTGCAAGAAAAGACACATGCTACAGTAATTGCAAATTCTGGCGGTTCGGCCTCCCGTCCGGCAGCCTGTGGTTTCGAAACTCAGAAGGGATCGATACAACCTACTGCTCAAGCAAATTCGAAAACAGGTCAGCTTAGAAAAGAATTACAGACTGCCCATCTGAATTCAAGTTTCTGATGAGATGCAAGGTTTGTTGTTTCCATTTTCTGACCACTGTAGTGCGTGGGAGTAATTTTTCATCAGGCCTTCCATAAATGAGGAAAGAAAAATAGCAACGTGGTGGTGGTGGTGGTGGTGGGGGCGGCGGCGGCGGTGGTTGTCCATGGTCGAACTAACATTATTCTTCTTTTCCTAAATTAAATTCCTCTTTTACTTCGTAATACAAATAGAAAAATAGCAAGTATACGAATAAAACTGCTTTCATCTTCTACGCTAAATGTATACAGAATGTCCACGGATTTGCGTACTGACCCTTCAGGATTATATTCTTCGAACAAATTGCAAACAAAAACTTTACGGCACGAATGTTCTAGGTGTAATAGCTCTCAAATTATAGCCTTAGAAATTTCTTTCTATTTTTCTTCTTCTACTACTGCTTCTCTTCCTCCTCCTTTCCGGGACTAAGTGAATTCATTTTGTTCGCTAATATCAAGACACTTTTCGTTGTTTTGTCAAATCTCTTCTTCCGGTTGGTTGATAGTTCATTACGTTCTTGGGTACTCTATTTCATATATACGCAAGGTGGCCCACGAAAGCCGTCCTTTGCCGTTTTATATTTCCCGCATTTATAGGTGCAAAAGAAGTTGCCGCATCACTACTGTTCAAAATGGTAGTGCAGGTACTGGTCTTTCATTTAACGGTTTCTTCTCTGTCGGTAAGAGTCCCCTTGCAGTTCTGCTTAGGCAAATCTTTTGGCATCCGAGCTATCCGGTATAAACTAACTTAAACTAGGACGGCTTATTTGGGACACTATATATAAGTAGGGGAAATATTGTACTCAAAGTAAAAATTCCTTATCCAGATTTCAACGGAAATGCAGATTTTGAGACTCCCTGAATAAAAAAAGAAAGCATTTTTAGAAAAAGGTTCGCGCACGCGTGTGTGTATGTATGTGTGTGTCACTCTGTGAAGAGCATAATAAAAAATGAAAGTCGTTTAAATACCAAACTTAGTAAATAGTTCATCGTCTTCCAAGGACGATTTTCAAGAAAATGCCCCAACTCCAACTTTCGCTTTACAGGATAAATGTTTCGAACTTTTTATTTTCTCAAAAACGGTTCTAACAATTCTGATTGCATAATAAATAGAACGTATATCTTTAATATTTCTTCAAATAGCCTGGGAAGTCCTCTTCATTCTGAAGTACCTACGTTTGTATAATGGTAAACCGAGATAGATAAAATCTTAATACATAAAAAAAGTGTAATTCCCGTTAAAATGTAGGTCGCTATGTAATGCTGTTGAAATGTCATGCTCTTTACATGACGATGAGAAAAAACGAATAGCGGCTTTCACTTGAAAATTCAAATCAATAAGTCGGAAATTATTAACTCCGCAAAAAATATATTGGACTTAAATTTTGTTCTTTAAACAAATATCTCAGTTTAAATCCACTGTATACGTTTTATACGTCCTGCGCCGTGGCGCATTGGGCTGGAGTGTGGTACTTTGGTCCCCGACCACGGAATGCACCCGAGTTTGTTCCCACCCATTGGACCGGTGCCCACTCAGCATTATGAGGAAAGTGAGGAGCTGCGATAGGCAGTGGTCCTGGCCTCGTGAGCCAACTTTCCGGCTGGGGATGCATGATGCTGGCCATATTACCTTCCTATCGGTTGGATGATCGCCCACTTCTGCCGTGCGTACATGGGTGGTTTGGCTGGCCTAGGCCCTTGGTGGGCTATAGCGCACAGAATATTATTATAATATTTATGCTTCTTAAGGAGGGTTGCTCATGATCTATGGTGACAATATCAGACGAGCACAATATCTCTACGATGAAATATGTGGATCGAATGAAAGTTCAGCAGTATGAGTGTACCACTGTATTTGTCAAGTGGTGTGCTCTTGTTCTTGCTACATCAAATGGTGTCAAAAATAAAATCATTCTGATAAGGCTACATTATTGCCCTTTCCGATTCAAAATACTTGTATTCTAAGATTATTAAGCAGTGCAAGAGGCGTGGTTTTGTGCACTCAACAAAAAGGTAAGGCCACATCAGGACTTATTCCACAGGGCAAGACACAGGCAAATCCACGACTGGTCACCAGTCCCACCCTGGAGATAATTTGGATGGTGAAGTCCCATACCTATGGACCAAATACTGCAACTCAGAAAGGCATTGCACTGTAATTTGGGATCTTTGTTACTGCTGTGAACATCATAATCAACCAGGATTTGAATCTAGAAAAGTGCCATAACAGCCGGGGATATAAGCTTTGCCTAGACACATTGCAGAGCCTGTCACTAACAGCAGAAAGTTGTATGAACGATACTTAGTTGGAGAAATGTGGGGTTTGTTTCTCTTTAGATGATGCATAAGTTTATCTAAGTGACACCAACAAACCCTGGTATTGTTACATGCTGGGTAGAGCCTAAATCTTCACATGATAAATTAGATGAACTTTTAGTACCCAGCATGTACATTGAGGGAACGTATACTCACTTGGCTGCGCAGGACCGAAACGTGATGTGGAATTTAAGAGGAAGGCGTGGGGTTTCACTGTATTAAATCCATAACACAAATATACTTACACATTCATAGATTTATTTCTCAACCGTTTTGGGGTTCCTACATTATTAAATATGAAAGGTGAGGGGAGATGTTCACCGATCCAAAGGCCGGCTCGTACGCGCGATCCGCTTCTCACGGAATACTCAGCTATTCGCTGACGCTATCCCCACCACTCGTGACTAGCAAAACTGACTGAGGGATGAAAACAACAATGACAATGCAGAATAACAATATGTCTGGTAATGACAATGAAACCCCCAAATTATTAGTGCGCTGCAATATTACCGACCAAGGGGAGAAAACAGTTTTGAAATTTGGTATAAGGAAACAAACGAAAATTTCCCCAAAGGTTTCATGGTAATAGCAAGATACGGTTACAATGACCATTCGTGGTGTACATAAAAATGTGAAAATCAACTTGGCATATTATCAGACTAACGTCATGATACCAATTTTCCATACAGAAATCTCTGCTCTCTATGGTACAGATGTAGATAGTCTGATTGCATCAGGATAAGGCACTAAACCATACGTCTGCTTCAACCTACAGATTTTTGGAGAGCATAGAGAGATAAACGGGAATACATTCCATACCTTTCAGCGACATCCGTGTTAACTTATCTGATACATTGATGGAGTTTTGTGTATTTGGATTACTGAAAATGGCCCTTGGAAACGGAAGGCCGCGAACTTTGGATAGTCTCTGGAGAGCTGACAGAGGAATGGAATAAACTGGACATCCTTCTGTTTCGTAGCAGTTTGCTCCAGTGAAAATTGTGCTGTATATTGATAGCTCAAGCTAATGATTACCAGATAGAACATCACAGCTGGTGGAGGCGTGGTTTTTCCTAAGGTATGGGGATCTAAAGTTTGTTATTATAAATTGCGAACAACCCTCTGTATGCCTAAAACGAAATATACGAGGGCAGTCCAGAAAGCCCTACACGTGTTGGCCTATCGTGGCGATGAGTAGGGCAAGAGCCACCATCTTGGTGTGAGAACGTCCCTACATTCAGTACGCATCCAGGGAATAATGAGTGAAAGCCGAGTCAGTGTACCAATGTTCACGACGAGGATCGCAGTGGTAGCCCTAGCTTTATCACTGATGATCTGTCAATGTAAATCATGACAAAACTTGTGAAAATCGTCGTTTCACGATTACAGAATTTTCAGAACATTTTCCCCAAATTTCACGGAGTTTGGTGCATCAAGTTGATGCTTTAATACTGACTGTGAACTGCATGCCGGTGAAAACCAATGGTTGAAGTCGCAGGCGGCAGATTTCTACAGAGAGGGTATTGAAAAACTTGTGTCACGGTATGATAAATGTCTCAATTTGAATGGCGATTATGTAGAAAAATAGCTGAATAGTGTACCTTTCAAATGTAGATAATAAACGTTGATATTTGCGTTTTGTTAATTGTTTACTTCAAAACGTCTGGGACTTTCTGGATTATCCTCGTATAATGAAAGTTTATCGTGATTTATAGAAAGTATATACAGGAATAGCATTTTTAAGAACGGTTTGTGGAAGTGAATGGAGGATGTTATGGAATGCAACACAAAATATTTTTGGTACTGTGAAGAAACTCTTAACTTTGGAATCTGGTTTTCTAATATGAATAAACTTCAATTACAAATTTCCGAAATAAACAACTGATTGAAACTATAGTGAATCATCAGGCAGTGTCGGATGTCATGAAAAGCTTTTCTGAAAGGTGCTTTTCTGCCCATAGAAAGGCACTCAACATACGTTCTACACTGCAGGTTTTGATAGAGCTCCAGCAAAGTTTCCTCAACTTTGTAATTGGAATTGACTGCTCTTTCTTTTTGCTTCACTAACTTGGAGTGAAACTAGAACGTAAGTTTCGACATCAGCTGATTAATCATTCCCTTCCATTACCTCTTTTGGCTCTACACACCTACATCGAGGCCGTATTAAAGGAAAGGGAAATTTTTACGTTGGCTGATCTGAGAGATGTGATTGGCAGTATTGTTTAGTTTGCTAATTCATGAAATCCATTACTACGGGTACTGCTGATTTAGGAGTATTTTATTTACAATAGAAAATTCACTATTTCATTTCACGAACCCCCAACTCACCAGCAACTGTAGTTGGAAGATATGATATCAACAACTGAGTGAGTGGGCGGCGTAATAAAGTGTGCAACTCGCATTCGGGAAGTCCAGGGTTCGATCCCAGGCGATTACTCACTGTGACCCATGAGTTTTTCGTGGTTTCCCCGGATCGACAGCCGAATACTGGGGTGATTTCTTGTCTATCACAGTTTCCTTTCCCTTTCATTCCGTTTCATTCTCGTTTTTGAGGTGTGTTTCTAGATTTCTAGATATAGCAGTGCCGGGTAAATAGCGCGGATGCATGCTCAATGGAAAGAGTACTCTCCGGGGACACCAGAGGGCTGCTTGGTGGATGGCTTGTTCTTCGTCTTCTCTAACAGTAGGACGGGTCTACGATTTTGGAAATGCTAGGGACTTGCACGCGTTTTTGTGGACCGCTTGACTGCGGTCTATACCTCCTGTAGTTCCTTCACTTCAAACCTTCCTCCTGGGCTGGCAGTCGTAATAGATCTATGTAGATTGCAGCGCGCGAGGTGTCTCGCTCCATTGAATCACCTGTATCTATGCCTTAACTTCAACAAAAATAGAGCAAAAAATCTGATGTGTTACACTCACATGACTTTCTCTACTCTTGTAAAACTATTTTTACAAACTCTTATTCTCCATTTATTTCATATTAATCGAGATAAACATTTGCAGAAACGATCATTTGACATGCAAAGAGAATTACATTTTACACATAGCGACCAGTTCTAAAAATATTTGACTATCGCTTAAGGCGTACTCTGTTCCCCTTGTTTTGTATTTACAAGGGCAATATAGAAATACAGTAGCCTTTAAGCACATACATATCTCTTAATAGCTGGTTGCTAGGTGCAGCACCATTCATTTTGCCACAGATTAATACTCTTTGCATATCCAAGACAAAAAATGAATAACTAATTCCCATTTGAGAAAATAAGTATTGAAAAATGTAAGCGGAAAACAAGCAATATCTCAAAAATGGTTCACTAAAAAAAAATGTATATGACATAAATTGGGTATTTTAACGCGATCTACATTTTTGTGTAGTAAAATTTTGTCTTATCTCTTATGGTTTACCAGTTACGCAAAAGTCGTTCACAATGAAGAATACTCTTGGAGAAATTCCCAGAGAATTCAAGGTATACATTTTATTTGTAATGGTAATATCTTAAACATATGATATTTTAATCGAAATCGTTAGTCATCTTTGAGAAAATTAAAATTTTCGAAAAATGTTGCATGTAAAGGGTAATCTGGGGTGGGAGATTTTCTTGAAAACCTTCGTGTCGCATCTCTGGAGGATACTGAACCTAAATACCAAGTTCGGTGTTTATCCGCGTTTCTGAGTTAGGATGTTCACACACATACACACACACACACACACATACAGACACGCATACAGACACACACACGGATATGTTTCCAAAAATGCTTTTTTTGGATTCCGGGGGTCTAAAAACATATATTTCCGGTGAAATCTCGGTATCGAAACTTTGGGTGGAATACAATACCTCCCCTACTTACTATACGTAGAAAGAAAAAAACAAAGTTCTGTTACATAATACTATCGCTGCTGTGTGAAATGGCGCCGTTGTATCGCCTAGGACTCGCACTAGGGAGGTCCATGTTTTGATACTCGTTGGACTGACTACTCTGACTTTGGGTTTTTTCGTGGTTTCTCCCAAATCGATAGGAGAATGTTGGGGTGGTCCCTCTTTTACCACGTATTCCTTGTACAGCATTTCCTGTCCCCATTATTTCCTTTCACCTATTTCAACCATCATAAGTTTTAGCGTTGGACCGGGCTTCGGCAACTGGTGCGTTGCGGCGGTACGGTGAAATTTCTCCTTGGCGTTGATTGGCAGTCTGGTAGCCCTTCCTGGGAAGGCTCGTTTCAGGGACCCCCGGGTTTATGGTGCAGGTGTGCTCGCGTCGGCGTCAGAACTGATGTCATTTTAAAATCATTAGGTAATCTGTCCTTGCTCGCGCAAATCGTCGTTCGGACCTGATAGTCTTTCTGTTCTTCCTTTATCCCTTCCTTCCTTTCTTGGTAAGACACAAAGTGACTATTAATGGCCTACGGTGCTGAGCTTCACTGATCCCGCTCCCCCTCTGTGTTGTGGTGGGTGGCGAATTATGCCGCTCACTAATTACAGCGTAGATGCTCACCTGCCTTCTGGTGGTCTCTGGTTTGAAGTCTGTCGGCTCTCTTCGTGCTGTGAAATGTTGGAGGTTACGTCTATCCCTATCGCGTTTATCTCAAGAGTGCCGAAGGCAATGATATAACCACGTTTTAGGTTATAAACTGAACTTTATTCCAGATATAAAAGTGTAGGTGACTAGAAAAGATATTTCCTTTATTTACATGACTACACTTTTTCTATTTTCTTAACTTTTTTTTTTGCGATAAACGCTATTTGTAGTAATTTATTTGAGCTAACTCATTGGCGTCACACGATATCTCCATCCCCCCCTTTCACACAACCCTCGCTGCTTCAGAATCCGAGACACAATGTCACAATGTTTTGGGCTGCTTGGACAAAATTCCCTCTTTTATGATAACGTCCTGACGCGCACATTCGCGCTACTAATTGTAACAATTGTTTTGATTGGTGCTTTACATAGCGTTGTATGAGAGTTCAATCGCTCGTATTTCTGCTGTTACGCTTCTGGTGTCATATTTGGGAATTCCAAGTATCTCTGTCAGTTTCTCAAGTCGGTCCCCCTCTCTCTCATATGACCTTTCCAAAATAATTGCCAAGTGTTCAGAAGTTAATGGAAGCTACTTTGAGCACTTAATAATGCAATTTAAAGTAATAACGTGGGTATATATATTGATCTACTTATTCATTTATTACTATTTTTACTATTGTGTATTTAGTGAAAACACGCTTTAAGACCTTACCAATTCATTTTACAAAAAATGTGTTTTAATAAAAGCTGCTTAGTTTGAGGGGAACCAGAATATAAAAAAATGATCGTGGTTTCATTTAAAATTCTGAGGTTGGGTCCCTTGAGTGGTATAAGGGGCCTTAAGGAAATATTTTCCTTATGACAAGATTTGGAATTCCTGGCATTTGGTTTTTCTATCCCTTTACGAGATATATACCTGTAACACTTTATGGGGGCCACCCTGTATAATGAAGTGTGTAATTTAAGTATTTCTACAAAAGCTTATTTTGATTAAAAGGTAGTAGATATAAAAATAAGCTTTTGTAAGAGTAGTTTGTATACACGCTAATAAATGATAGAGGTTAGAAAAATTAATGCGAATGTTATCGCATCAGATTTTTAGAAAAAGGCCCCTGCGTGTGTATGTGTGTGAACAGCATAACTCGAAAACGAAAAAAAGGATAAATAACAAACTTAGTATTTGGGTTTAGTACTTTCCAAAGGCGACACGAATATTTTCAATAAAATTCCCCCAACCCACTACACTTTACATGGAATAAACTATTTTCATTAAAATACTGTATATTACAGATATTTACATAACAAATGAAGTGTATATGTTGAATGTTCTTGGAATAGCATTGAAGTCCACCTCATTCGAAACAATTTTGTATAATCTTGTATAAATGGTGAACATTAAATGATAGACGAAAACGTATTGCTTAAAAAAATCTGATGTGTTACACTCACATGACTTTCTCTACTCTTGTACAAACTATTTTTACAAACGCTTATTCTCCATATGCTTCATGTTAATCGAGATATCGAAATGTTAATCTTATTGCTAATTTTCTTGTAGATGCAAGGGGAATTGCTAGGCTTTAAGCGATAGTCAAATATTTTAAGAGGTGGTTGCTATGTGGAGTATCTCTTTGCATTACCAGGACAAAAAGAATGAATAACGAATTTGAGAAAAAGTATAAGTATTGGAAAACTTAAGGGAATAACTAGCAATATCTCGAAAATGGTTCACCCAACCAAAAAAAAGTATATAACATGAATTGTGTATTTAAACGCGATATAAATTTTTTCTCTAGTAAAATTTTGTCTATCTCTTATGGTTTACCAATTATGCAAAAGTCGTTCAGAATGTAGAACAGTTTTGGAAACATTCACAGAAAATTCAGGATATATATTTCATTTGTCATGAAAATATCTTAAACATATGATATTTTAATCAAAATCGTTAGAGCCATTTTTGAGAAAATTAAAATTTTCGAAAAATGTTCCATGTAAAGTGTAATCTGAGGTGGGGGGATTTTCTTGAAAATCTTCGTCTCGCATCTCTGAAAGATACTGAACCTAAATACTAAGTTTGGTGTTTATCCGACTGTTCGTTTCTGAGTTATGCTGTTCACAGACAGACACACAGACACACACACATACATGTTTCCAAAAATGCTTTTTTTGGATTCAGGTGGTCTCAAAACATGTATTCCGGTCAAATATTGGTATAGATTTTTTGGGTGGAATACAATACTTCCACTACTTACTGTACATAGTAGAGAAAGTAAAAATGTAGATCTCATTAAAGCACAGAATTTATTTCAAATATTCTTTTTGTGACATCAGCCATTTCGGAAATAGTTGTTATTAATGGTTCGAATTGTCCAAAAGTGTGTAATTCAGTCCTTTGGAAGTTCAGTTATTTCTTGCGATTGCACGCAGAGAGCAAGGCATTTTAAGGCCAGTAATTAAACATTTGACTATCGCTATCCACTTAATATTTATAACGAAATGTGTAATGCAGCTATTTCTGAGCAGCTTTACCTCGATTAATATAAAGAAGATAGGAAAATAAAATTTCGTAAGAATAATTTGTATACCCTCTAATAAGCGCTAAATGGTGAAGCGGTATTATTAACACTTAAATAATTTCAGTCTAATTATATAATATGTAAATTCAATAACAGCCCACCTTAAAGCAACATGTGTACGTAATAATTTGTAAAATGTATGTATCAATCATTTTATATGCTTATATTATTGTATACATGTTCAATAATGTTATGTGAATGTATTACGAAATTTAATAATGTAAGAGCTGTGAAAATAATAAGTAAAAAGGTTGCTAAGAATGAGGTAACAATGAGGTAAGCTTGAGGCAATAATGAGTTTGAGAGTTTAAATGTTACTTGTGATTCTTGGAAGCAATAATATAAGTTTGAGACAGTTTCAAAATAGCCAATCAACAACCAGAAAAAGCTTTAGTTAAATGAAGCTATTCTATTGGAGTAGGATTAGCCAATCAGAGACTTGAAACACAGAAATTTACAAGTTTGGACGGTTGAAATCAATTCAGTTGCCTGCAGACAGTGATTGTAACCGGATGCGTGACTCGTCCTCGAGAGATTTAATACGTATTCGTGTGAGACGAAAAATAGTTTACGTGTTTAAAAAGTGCAAATAATTAATAAAAGAATCTCACAGCTTTCTATATCAGTGAAGTGTTATTTAAATCGTGTCAAGCATTAATAAAAAGGAGTGAAGTAAAATTATAATCTATGTAAGCCTACATTCTTAAGTCGCACCACAACCCTGCCATGTCTCTAAAATAAATACTGACGCAGCCGAGGCAAACATAAATATAATATTTAAAGAAACAGTCAAATTACAAAGTTAATATTTTTTAAACTTGGAGCAAAGGCCACCTGGAAGTACATTTGAACCGAAGGCTACCGAAAACTGTTTACTATACGTGCGGTTGCAACTACTACAAGTTCGGCTCCCCAGCAGTCGAAATATAATACAACTCCTTCAATACAAGTACTTCAAATGGACGCCCAAAGCTTGGTGCAAATAACAACAAACCATTTCTTTAAGGGTAGAAAAATTCCTGTGAGTGCAACACATATTTATTTTTCCATCTACCTACTTCATAATAATCGAGATAAACCTTTGAAGAAACAGTCACATCCCATGTGTCGTTGAATGTATCGGATAGAGGAAGCCGATAGTCAAATGTTTAAAATCGGGCCGCTATATACTGTCCTTAACATTTCATACTCAATCATGACATCGCAAGATAGAGCTGAATAGCAACAGCACTTTAATCAAAATGATAAATATTGTAAGATTCGAACCAATAACAACGGATACTTGGGAAAAGACTGGTGTAGCAAAAAAGGTTATGTGAAATAAATTCTGTATTTTAGAGAGTTTTAAATTTTGCGTAGTGCATTTTGTCTATCCCTTAAGGTTTACGTATTACACAAATTTATACAAAGCTCCTTCCGAGTGAATACGACTTCAGGCTATTCTCAGCAAATTGAGGATATACTCTTTTTATTTTCTCTACTAGGTATAGTAAATAGGGGAAGTATTGCATTGCACGCAAAAAATTCGATACCGGGATTTCAGCGGAAATATATGATTTGAGGCGCCCCGAATCCGAATAAGGCATTTTAGAAAACATGTTCGTCTGTGTATCGGTGAACACCATAACTCAAAAACGAAAAGTCGGATAAGTACTAAACTTTGTATTTGAGTTTAGTACGTTCCAAGGATGCGACATGAAGAGTTTCAAGAAAATTTCCCCTACTCCAGACTACCCTTCACATGGAACATTTATCGAAAATTTTGATTTTCTCAAAAATAGCTCTTAACGATTTTAATTAAAGTATCTTACGTTTAAGATATTTTCATGGCAAATGAAATGTATATCCTCAATTTTCTGGGAATGTCCACAAAAGTCCGCTTCATTCTGAATGACTTTTGCATAACTGGTAAACCGTAAGACATAGACAAAATTTTACTACACAAATAATGTAGGTCTCGTTAAAAGACACAATTTATGTCATATACATTTTGTTCCTGTCGAGTGACCCATTTCAGAAATATTCCGGACTATTTGTTTGAATTTTCCAATGCTTATACGTTTTCTCAAATGGGAAATCGTTATTCGTTTTCTTCGTTTTTTTATGTCCTCGACACGCAAAGAGAATGGAATTCTCCACTGAACAACGAACTCTTAAAATATTAGAATATCGGTTAAAGTCTACCATATTCCTCTTGGGCCTACAAGAAAATTAACAATAAGATATTATCTGCAAATGTTTATCTCGATTAATATTAAGTAGATGGAGAATAAGCTTTAGAATCAATAATTTTTACAGGAGTAGAGAAATTCACTTGAGTGCAATGCACCAGATATTTTAATATGTATTTAATGTATGGTGTTTTAATCAAACTATTTTGACCCATTTTTGAGACATAATGCAGCCTGGATTCGCAGGATATTTATTTATCTTAGCTACCTTTATTTTGATACATTTCAAACAAATTTAAACTGTGTTAAAAATGTTTTCCGAACTCTCGTGTATAAGCTTTCAACTCTGTACAAAAGTTGTAAATTTATAGGAGGCTCGCCAACTAACTTTGTACAGATTTAAACCAAATCTTTAACGTGTGGGCAGCTTTTCTACAAACTCCTGTGCATAAGCGGTTGGCTAGTTATTTCAAGCGTATAGACGGACAGATGGAGAAATCAACACTAATACCTGAGTCGTATTTAAAAAAGCGTGTTACTGTTCACTACAAATTTCTACAAATCATTCATGCATAACGTAGAATCAGACTGAAAAATTCAATGCCATAGCCGGGATTTGAACCACGTATCTTCCGGTTTCCGTCAGCTTGCTCTAACCAGTTGAGCTACCATGGCAATATGCCGGCACGACACTAAATTTCTCTACAGATTGGAGAGGACTTCACAGGCTTATCCTAGAACATCCAAGATATAAATTTTGTTTGTCATGCAGATATCTTAAACATATGGCATTTCAGTCAAAACTCATTGAGCCAGTTTTGACAAAATCAAGAATCATGAAAAACTATTTGTATAAGGGTAGTTTAGTTTGGGGAATTTCGTTATAAAGCTTTGTATCGCAGCCTTCGAATATGCTGAACTTAATACCAAGTTTTTATGTTTAACCTGATTTTCGTTTTTGAGTACAGAAAGTAATAAAGTCTGTAAAATAAAACTCATGATAAGATTAACGATACGGTATTGCTTTACTCCTGTTCGTATTTACCTGTCGCTTCTAGTTCAGAATATTATTCAGAAAATTTCTGACGCGTTCAATTTTCGCTTATAGAGAAACTGTAAACACATAAATCACTTGGAATCAGTGAGGAAAGTAATGAGTTTAATGCTGTAATGAAATTCATTTCCACAGTTCATGCTATATTTGCTTATCCGTGTGTTCGTAGAGTTTGGCCTTGCTGTTATTGGGCGCCTGCTGGTTTGTCACCAGAATGTTAGCGCCCGAATTCAATAACGTAAACATCACTTCATCTCGGTGATTGGTTAGATTTCTTTCGCTACACCTAAACAAATGAGTTACTGTTTATTGGTGTGGTGTAGGGTTACCATACTAACCTCTAGTTCCCGAGATCGCAGGTTCAAACCCGGCGGAGAGCGACGGATTTTTCCGGACGCAAAAATCCTCAACATGGCTTCCAGCGGAAGGGATGTAAAGCCGGTGGTCCCGTGTCGCAGATTTACGGCACGTAAAAGAACCTCAAGCCTGACAAAGAGACCCCTGAGCAAAATTACCGGACTTTCACACCCAATATAGAATGGGACGCTAAGGACCACAGCAGTTAGAGAGCGTCCATAAATAAAACTCAATATTTAAATTTTTGCCTAATGCTATGTACATTGGCGCGTGTATGTTTGTGGACTTTTAAACCTGCTGCTAGCTCGTTTCCTTACTAGTTACAATGTTTCCTTGCATATGCCTACACTTTTAGATAAAAGTCTTTTCACAATATTATATTACATTATTGGTTATATCTTAGTTATTGGTTCCTGTTATTTACAATTGTTTACCCTGTTGTGGTGTTAGAATTTTAACTTCCAAATCCAGACGTCTCGGGTTCGATGAGGGAGGATGATAATTTTGTTTAGTCAGGATTATTCTCCATCCTCCCTAGAATCTGGAAGTATGAGTATGTGAAATTAATGTTTAAATATAAAACACAAAGTAAACAAACCTAAACATTAACACGAAAGTAAATGAATGAAAATTATTGTCGACGAGCAATTGTTCCAAAGGCAAAGGCGGCATATAAATGAACCCTCCCCCAAACTATGTACATTTAAGCTACAGGACTTTGTGAAACTTATGGAGTGCCTTATAACCAGGCATAGTATTTCTTAAACAGTTGGCTTGAAATTATATACATTAAAATCATTATCACTACAAAGACTGCAAAACAATGGAGGCCAAGGGTAACTGGAGGAGTTAAAAGCTGGTCCCAGTGCTGTTTCAAAACGCCAAAAGGCTGTACGAGGTTTGGAGGTGGTTTGTTATCTGATGGTCGTGAATTTTGAAGCAGTATACTTTACCTGCCTCCTCCTTGATTTTACTACTGTAATCTTGTAGCTTGTTCTGCTGTCTCGTGCGCCAGCTGCTGCACAGGTAGAGTTGTGAGTACTTTCTCAGGGTATTTGTGGATGCATTGTGAAAAGACAACACCAGTTTAAATTGAATAAGAAGTTTAACGGGATATAATACTTGAGCTAATGAAGTGAGTTGCCGACCGTTTGGTGATAAATAATGAAACTGATAATGAATCCCAGTACTTGAAATTATAACAACTGAAATATTATACTTGCTAACTTCTGCAGTATCAAAGTTACGGTTCGAAATAAATGTTTCCGCAATAAAAGAAACTAGAAGCGTAAATTGCTGTGAGTTGCTAAAGTGCTTATCGGCAAGACCTCTCGCAGTAGCCGCAAAATCTTACTCACACAAGCGCGTTACTAAGTGCTTAAAATATCACACAGGCAGTAAGTACCGCTGACGGTCCCAGGGTCAGAGTATTGTATGCACAACTGTGTGCACGAAGAATGTTCACGAACGAATGTAAGTACCAGTGCCGGTACCAGAGTGAGAGTAACTTTCTGCTCTAAAATTACACGCTTTTATTACCTTTACCTCCGCCGCTTCATTACCCCACCAACGTTATTTTGCACCCGCAGCCAATACTTATCCCCTACATGTGCCTCTTAACTTTGTTACCAGGGGGCTTGGTTAAAATCTCGGAATCTAAGTGCCTTTCCTTTTCCATGATATTTCTGCCTACGTGACCCTGCAAACGTACTGAGCTTATAACCTAACTGAATTCCCAGAATGTTTAAGATAATACTTTGGCTCATACTAAAGACTTTCGCCAACCTGCTTCCTAATTGACTTCGTCTTTCCGGACAAATCTTTTCAAATCAACTTTAATACATTGTACATTGATTTAATATACGGAAATTATTTATTGCAATTATTTCTCTATCTTGCTGTTATTTCTTTATCTTTCGTCAATTATTACGGTATCACCTCCCTGGCTATATAATGGCAGTTAAACCTTATTTCCTTCCAACTTGGTTTTAATGCTTATAAATTGCTATGCCTGCATAAATTTTAAAAAGAGACAATCCATTCTGATGTTTTAGACTCATTCTATAAAAATTTACATTTGATTAATCCAGAAAGAAACTATGACACTCAGAATTTACAGACGTGGTCAAATTATTATTAGAGTAAACATTTTCATTAGCCTAATTCTTGAAAATATGGTTATGGAACACAAAACATTAATTATTACAGTTAAAAAATTATTCAATACGAGTAGATATTATTAAGTCTGCGCTTAGCATACATTGCTTTTAGATTATTAACAATTTTTAAAATTTGGTATATTTTTGGATAAATATTTTGCAAAACTATTAACTACACTATATTTTTGTTAAACTTTTACTAATGCTTTTATGACAGCAGTGTTTACAGAAACGTGAGGCAGCATTATTAATACTTAAATGATTTCAGTCAAATTATATAATATGTAAATTCAATAACAGCCCACCTTGAAGCAATATGTGTATGTAATAATTTGTAAAATGGATGTAACAGTCATTACATATGCTTATATTATTGTAAACATGTTCAATAATGTTATGTGAATGCATTACGTAATTTAATAATGTAGGAGCTGTGAGACTAATAAGTTAAACGTTGCTAACAATGAGGTAACCTTGAGTCTATAATGAGTAAGAAAGTTTAACAGTATTACTTGTGATTATTGGAGTAACAATAATGTAAATTTTGAGACAGTTTAAAAATAGCCAATCAACAACTAGAAAAAGCTTTAGTTAAATACAGGTATTCTATTGGAGTAGGATTAGTCAATCACAGACTTGAAATACAGAAAATTACAAGTTTAGACGGTTGAAATAAATTCAGTCGCCTCCAAGCAGTGCTCATAAACAGACGTATTACCTGCAGAAAGCGTTACTAAGCAGACGCAAAAAGTGTATGTATGTAATAGTATGTATTCGTGTGAGACGAAAATAAGTTTATGTGTTAAAAAGTGCAAGTAATTAAATAAAAAGAATCTCACAGCTCTCTAAATCAGTGCAGTGTTATTTTAATCGTATCAAGTATTAATAAAAGGAGTGAAGTAAGGTTATAATCTGTGTAAGCCTACATTCTTAGTCGTATCACAATCCTGCCAAGACTTCCATGTCTCTAACAATAATACTGATGCAGCCGAGGCAAATATAAATATTTAATACTCAAAGAAACAAACAAATTACAAAGTTAATTTTTTTTAAACTTGGGGCAAAGGCCACCTGAAAGTACATTTGGGGCGAAGGCTACCGGAAACCGGGTACTATACGTGTGGTTGCAACTACTACAAGTTCGGCTCCCCAACAGTTGAACTATAATACAACAAAGCAACTTCAAATTGACGCCCAAAGCGTGGTGCAAATAACGCAAAGATACCATCTTCGTCAAACTGGCAACTGCTTCCATACGTAGCAACAATTCAACAACAAAAAAATCTGATGTGTTACACTCACATGACTTTCCCTACTCTTGTACAATCTGATTTTACAAACGCTTATTCTCCATATGCTTCATGTTAATCGAGATATCGAGATGTCAATCTTATTGGTAATATTCATGTAGATGCAAGGGGAATATGGTAGCTTTTAAGCGATAGTCAAATATTTTAACGCTGGTTGCTATGTGGCGCATTCCATTCTCTTTGCATGTCCAGGACAAAAAAAATGAATAACGAATTTGAGAAAAAGTATAAGTATTGGAAAATTTAAGGAAATAACAAGCAATATCTCGAAAACGGTTCACTCTACAAAAGAAATGTATATGACATAAGTTGTGTATTTTAACGCGATCTACATTTTTTGTGTAGTAACATTTTGTCTATCTCTTATGGTTTAACAGTTATGCAAAAGTCGTTCGCAGTGAAGAATACTTTTGGAGACATTCCCAGAAAATTCGAGATATACATTTCATTTCACATGACATTATCTTAAACATATGATATTTTCATCAAAATCGTTAGAGCCATTTTTGAGAAAATTAAAATTTTCGAAAAATCTTCCATGAAAAGGGTAGTCTGGGGTGGGGGGATTTTCTTGAAAACCTTCGGGTCGCATCTCTGGAAGATACTGAACCTAAATACCAAGTTTGGTGCTTATCCGACTGTTCGTTTTTGAGTTATGCTGTTCACAGAAACACACACACACACACACACACAGACACACAGACACACACACACACAGACACACACACGGACATGTTTCCAAAAATGCTTTTTTTGGATTCAGGAGGTCTCAAAACATGTATTTCCGGTGAAATCTCGGTATCGAATTTTTGGGTGGAATGCAATACTTCCCCTACTTACTATACGTAGTAGAGAAAGTAATAACTACTCCAAACCTTTATTTTCAGGAATTTCTTGATACTATAATCTAGTTACAAGATACTGGGGAAAAGTGTTTCAAAAACAAAGTAGGATACTGATGAAGAAATAATAAAAAAATTGGGAAAATTATAGTTTGCCCTTCAATAAATAACTGTTTTATTTTTGCTACTGCATTCATGTTAACCAGAGTTCTCAAATATTAAATTTTGAAACACCTAAAATTGGCAAAAGTGAGCTCTTCATTTTAAAATATACTAATTAGTGAAAGATGCAGTAATCTACCAGGTTTACTCTAATAAATTTATCACATCTGTAGATATGAGTGGAAATTATAGCCTACTCAACGTTGAAAAATCTTGCTTTTTTTTACTTTCATCCCCAGGTAAGACAGCTGGTCATATCATCATTTAAGTTTTCGCCTTGATGTTAGTAGATGGTTTATAATCTGAAGATTACATTAAACCAACTTATAAAACGAGTTAAGGAGCACAGGTAAGTATGCACTTTAGGATAAATCATTAAATACCACTGGAGGACGCCGAGGTTTGATATTATGTGAAAGGTATGCTACTTTCTTTCATTTTCTTTCTCTCTTTTTCTTCTCTTCGAAACTAACGATGCAGATCGTCGTGCTTGCACTTTGTACTTGATGTGTTTGTCTCTGGTTTACGCCTCGTCTAGAAATTCTGCATTCGTTGCCAGGAAACGTTGAGAGGCAGTTTGACAGGCAAAACCTCCTGAGTGAAGTGTTTCCGAGAGATGAAAGTTATTTGGGTCACAGAATCTCTGCTGGGTTCTGAAGAACAGAAGAAGAAAGGATACGACCGTAGCTTGGAATTTACTAGTTGCCGGGTTTAATCGGAGACAAGAGTTGGTTATTCAAAAACAGCGGGACAAAACATCTGCTTTCGGAGATAGGAGAAGAAGGTATTTTGCATAGACAAGGCTTCAGGAGAATGGAAGTAAAGTTACAAGTTTGCTAACGTAGTGAAAACGTAGATACCATGCAAACTTTAATTCATATAATTGCTAGTTCATATTCTTCAGCTTTAGCAATATATACAGTACGATATAAATGGCAAATACATTGCATAAGTAATATTCTAAAAGGTTTCTACTTGTTTATTGATTGAAATTGAAACAATAACAATAAGAAATTTCGGTATTTGTGGGCTGCAATCAAGGACATTAGAACAAACGAATTATAAATAAAAAATCTCTATATCAAAAACATTAATAAAATTGAAACACCACTATAAAGATAACAATGTAATGTCGACAGTTCAATGGCAACCTAAAACAATACCGTAATCGCTGGGAAACCGAGCATTCGGGAGGTTGTGGGTTCGATTCCAGTGGCCAAGCATCCTGACCCATAGTTTTCTTGGAAGGTTTCCTCGGGTCGCCAGGCGAATGCTGCGAAAAAATCATTATATCTCCCGAATTTCCTGCCCCTCCATTTCGTCTCCATTCTCATTTCACCTTACCTTTCATCTGCTTGGTTTCTTTCAGGGTTGCAAGTGTCGGCGGGAGGTCTCGGCGTAGGCATGGCAGGGGAAAAGGAGCTCTGAGTAAACTTTCGTCCCCCGTCTGCGAGACGTTTAAGACTACAGGGGGAGGGTCGGTTGCATCAGCCAGCACCCAGGGAGTTCAAATGTGTAAATGGCAGGGGCCCTACCCTCTGCCTGTCGTGCCTCCTGATCCGCCGCCCTCTGTCTCCTCTTATCTCATCCCTCCCTCCCGGGGGCGCCCCGTCAGTAGCCTAGGTACCAAAGATGTGCGTAGGTCGAGGTGCTACAACCCCTTCCGCTTCTAGTCTTATCCTATCCTAACTGAATGGAACATAAATAGCTGAAAGCAACTATAAGGTAATTGTTTTACTATTTTATGTTTTTAAAAACCTGATCCGGTCTAACGAGTTTGTAGAATCAGCTTAAAGATGCAATGCTATCCACTGAAAAATAAAAAAACAAGTAGTAAAAAGAAGTCGAGTCAATTGGTGAATTCAATGTCCTACCGCTATGTTGTCACAGTAGCTCAATGGTTAGAGCAATGTAACTAATGTACAATAATGTATACATAATGAAATTAATTAATGGCTTTTGACGACGTGCCCGGCTAGGGATTTTTACTTTGTCTACTACGGATAGTAAGTAGGGGAGTATTGCATTCCACCCAAAAATTCGATATCGAGATTTCACCAGAAATACATGTTTAGAGGTGCCCTGAATCCAAAAACAGCATTTTTAGAAAAAAGGTCCACATGTGTGTCTCAGTGTCTGTGAACAGCATAACCCAAAAACCCAAAGTCGGATAACTACCAAACTTGGTATTTAGGTTCAGTATCCTTCAAAGATAGGACATGCATTTTTTTCAAGAAAATCCCCCTACTCACGACTATTCTTTACATGGAGCATTTTTCGAAGATTTTGATTTGATCAAAAATGGCTCCTAATGATTTTGGTTAAAATATCATATGTTTAAGATATTTTCATGGCAAATGAAACGTATATCTTGAAATTTCTGGGAATGTCTCCATAAGTCTTCGTCATTGTGAATGGCCTTTGTAAACCGTAAGAGATAGACAAAATGTTACTACACAAAATATGTAGATATCGTTAAAACAGACAATTTATGTCGCATAATTTTTTATGTCGAATGAACCATTTCCGAGATATTCCTTGTTATATGTTTGAATTTTGCAATACTTTTATTTTTCTCAAAATGAAATTCGTTTTTTTGTTTTTTTTTGGTGTCCTGGACATATAAAGAGAATGAAATGCTCCACATAGCAACCAGCTCTTAAAAGATTCGACTATCGCTTACAGCTTACCACATTCCCCTTGCACCTAAAAAGAAATTTAGCAATAAGATTAACATGAAGTAGATGGAGAATAAGCGTTTATAAAAATAGTTTGTACAAGAGTAGAGAAAGTCATGTAAGTACAACACATCAGAATATTTTTATGTAGAGCCAACTGAACACGGGTTTTGATCACGATTTTCTGGCCTTCCGTGCTTGCGAATGCCCCTAGAACTAAACTAAAGCCATCGGCCCAAACTTTCTCATCTGCAATTCCTCGTGTGTTACATTACCATGTTTTGATTTGTTTCCCTGCTATAATAGTTACCGGCATCCGACTTCTCCTTACTACTAAGCTATATTACATGTGCTCTACTGTTTTCTATCCCATCTGTCCTATATCGTTGTGATATTGCCCTATTTCCCTTGCTGTCACAGGTCCACTTCATCTGTCATGTTCCTCTTTCATGTCTCTTCTTATGATTTCATGTGTTATTTGTCTCACACTAGGATATCGGACATGACAACCGGCCTCAGTGGTAGTGTTATCCATACTGACATAACACGAAATATTTTACTGAATAATAATGATAATAATAATAATAATAATAATAATAATAATAATAATAATAATAATAATAATAATAATAATAATAATAATAATAATACGCTTTTTCCATGGTTATATCCTAGTGGGCTGTAGGTATTCCGGCGTCGTACACTCGCTTCCATTTATGCCGTCACCGCAGCTCTGGGAGTCGGCATTCTAATGGCCTTCACAGGTGAAGTGTGCATAGCAAGGGGGAGGTGTGAGTGTGTGTGTGTGTGTGTGTGTGTGTGTGTGTGTGTGTGTGTGTGTGTGTGTGTGTGTGTGTGTGTTTGCTTTTTCGCCCATGCAGAGGCGTATTTTTTACGCACACAGTTCTAGATTATTCACATAAAAGTATTTTAATGGCAACATAATGTAAAACTGAAATAAATTGCACTTTTTACTCTCAAAGATTACACATTTACTAGGCATTATTGGAATCATTTGTTCAGTCTAAATATACAGCTAAATAGCACACCGTTCTCTACCATTCTTCCACGAAAAGGTATTTTTAATATACTCTCAAAAAAGGACGCATTTACTAGACATTATTGGAATTGTCTGTCCAGTAAATATATAGCTAAATATTACACTGTTCAGAGGAACTTTTCCATGAAAAAGTATTTTAAATACGAGCATAATGTAAAACTGAAGTAAAGTATACTTCTGAAGGAGTATTATTGTATTGTTATTTGCCCCACGTTGGGCACCAATTTGAAGAAGGTGTATTATATTTCGACTCTTGGGTAGCCAAACTTGAAGTAGTTGCAACCGCACGTATGGTAAAAAGTTTCCGGTAGCCTACGCCCCAAATGTTCAAAAATTATTAACTTTGTAATTGTTACTGTTTCTTTATATATTATATATTTATGTTTGCTTCGGCTGCGTCAGAATTTATATTTTTTTAGAGACATGAACGTCATAGTAGGGAGTGGTGCGACTGAAGAATGTAGGCTTACACAGATTTTAAGTTTTTCTTCACTCCATTTATTAATGTTGACACGATTTAAATAACATTTCACTGATATAGAGAGCTGAGAGATTTTTTTTTAATTACTTGCACTTTTTAACACGTACAACTATTTTCCTCTCACACGAATACGTATTAAATTTCTCGAGGACGCATCTCGCGTCCGGTTAGGAACACTGTCTACAAGCAACTGACTTCTGAATTTGTAAATTTTGCTATATTTCAGTTTCTGATTAGCTAAAGCTTTTTCTGATTGTTGATTGGCTATTTTATGAACTGTAACAAAAATTACATTATTGTTTCCAAGAATCAAGTAGCATGAAACTTTCAAATTCATTATTGCCTCAGTTACCTCATTATTAACTCTTTGTTAGCAACTTTTATTATTTTCACAGCTCCTACATTATTAAATTACGTAATACATTCGCATAACATTATTATACAGGTATACAATAGTATAACATATACAATTACTGTAATATACACTTTTTATATCTTGTTATATACACATATTGCTTTAAGACGAGCTGTTATTGAATTTATATATTATATAATTAGACTGAAATCACTTAAGTGTTGAAAATACTGCCTCAAATTTTACTCTAAAAAAAGGATGCATTTACTAGACATAATTTTAATAAACTGTCCTTGTGAATGTTGCATGGAATTGCACTACTCTGTATTCACTCTTAAGTTGATCCGTGCCAAAACAAATCTCAGGTGACCAGTGTACCGTTATAATGTATCCTTCCGCCATTCGCGCTAGAAATAGTCACATTCAGACCATGTGGCTAGTACACGCGGCACATAGTGCAGAAAGAACAGAACCCTTATTTAGACAATTGAAACGGTGACTTGCATATTCTCTTAGGGGTTAAAGGTGATAAGATTGATTGTTGCAACGAAATAAACGTAGTTCATTCTAAAAGAAATGAGGGAAAAATACAGTAACAGATAGACGATAACTTATTCACTCTCTAGAAGCGGCAGTTTATCAACTGCTGGCGCCTCATTTTAAAAAAGAATTGGTGCATTATTACGCGAATTGCATTCTGCTCAAAATCACTACATTGTTGCATCGCGTATTTCACATGCTTTCTTTTCTTCTTTTTTCAGGTATTACCACTTTACTCGTTTCAGATTTTTCCTCACAAGCACTGTTTATACGTCTTGTACTCGAAGCACCGGTGAACTCAGAAGTTACACCATTGTTTCACGGAAGGTGTTGGATATTTCCCACATAACTTATAACAAAGATTCAACACTACTGTTTTTTTCACCATTAGTCAATGGTTTGCCCGGCTAATGCTTTACGTAATTCGAGAAAACACAAGAGCAAATCCATCGTTCTCCTGATCTAAACACGACTGCTGGTTTCTGACTGTAAACAACATTCTATGCATACCCGGATGTCAGGTGACTCATACGAATTGTATGTTGGGACGTATAGCTCTGTTTAACGGTATATATCAACGTCCAATACAACCTTAGGCATTTTATGGAGTTAAATTTAAGGATAAATTTATTCTAACATTCAGATTAGTAGCATGGAACTGCTTTCTACCGTGTAGTACCACGGTGGATTGGCCACGTGGGTTTGTTTTGCCGCGGATCAACCTAAGAGTGAACACAGTATAGCAGTATGTTCAAATGGAAAACCGACTTTTCACATATCCACAATTTTTCTCCGGTGCACCTCGAAATACTGCAAACATCGCGTGAGCTACAGTTAACACACACTACTGCTTGCTCGAACAACAAAGTCTGATCGTTCCAGACATACCCCTTTCTGCTATGTATGCGCCCGCTAAGAAAGTTGGTAAAATACCTCCCGACTGCGGTGACGGCATAAATGGAAACGAGTGTACAACACAGTTTAGCGCCTAACCACTAAATAACGAATAACACGGCCTTGTTACGAATTCGTAAACCGGCTCTTAATAAACAGTATACATTTTCATGAAGTTCTCAGTTCATAAGAAACAGTTATAAAGTTGTGTGTTTTATCATGTTTAAAATAGAGATTTGCATTTTACCTGTGGTAGTGTAACCAGAGCTACAATATTTCTATAGAGGAATGATAAAAATTACGTAACATATCCATAAAACGCTGTTATACATATTTTAGCGGAAATCTGCCACAAAACAACTAAATTACCACAGATTGTACATAGTAAACAACTCTCTGACACACGCCACAAAGGTACTAGAATATAAGCAACCTGCACACAGTGTAAGCAGCAGTTAGTTGAGGTACGTGCCACAACAGCGTTAAGAGTTAAGTAGTTCAAGCTCAATAAACCAGATGGCGCCACGGGTAGCTGGCACAGGGAACCAAATCTTAATGGCCACGTATGTGAAAGGAATAGGTCCAAGGACGCAGCGAGTGGGCAGTCAGAACTGATCCACACTGCAGTACTGTCAGTGTTACCAACTACTGTGGCGGGCTATTGAAAGGGAATACAGTCTACTCATTAATCAAAAAAGAGCTTTCCTACCCGGACTAACCATCTCCCGAATCCAGACCTTCCATAAGCACTTCGCTTCGGCGGCTTGACGATCTCGGGTTGTGTTCGAGCTCGGTGGGTTTATCCATCAGCGTGCCTCACACCCGCACTAGCAGGCCACCTACGCTCGATCGTGCGGGGATGAGGAACCCGGCTCAACTACTTTGAACCACCTCCTTCTGCACCCGGTAAAGTAAAACATCCTCTGACCTTACCCTCCGGGAGACACAACACGCAGCCATCGACACATCACACTCCACAACACGTATTAATAATCCTAAACTACCGCCACGGTTACAAATATTTAGTCTGGCATTTGAATTTCTTCTTTCGAACTGATGAAAATCGAAATTAAACAATTCTAGGAGTAATACATTTAACGGCACTAATATAAAACGATTCTATATAGAGACATAAAATGGAAAAGATAAAACTAACAACATAGCTATCATTGATCCAGGTTCATAATACATCTATCTCGGATTAATCAGATGATCCATGACTGCAGTAATCTGTAATAATACAATCAAAGCTATCATTAAATTCAAAAGCAACTTTTGCTCGCGAATTCGTCTTCAGGATATCTGAGCTCAAGTACTATTAAATTTCAATATTTCATAAACGAAATGATAATGAGCAAGTAATATATCTTGACTTGTAAAGTATTAACTGCAGGTTGATTCAGTGACACCTACATTTTTACAGTTGTGGGCAAAATATTAATTGTTTTGTGTATGTAAATAAAAAAATCTGATGTGTTACACTCACATGACTTTGTCTACTCTTGCACAAACTATTTTTACAAACTGTTATTCTCCATCTATTTCATATTAGTCGAGATAAACATTTGCAGAAACCATCTTTTGACATGCAAAGAGAATTACATTTTACACATATCGACCAGTTCTAAAAATATTTGACTATCGCTTAAGGCTTACTATGTTTCCCTTGTTTTGTATTTGCAAGGGCAATATTAGCACAGACATATCTCTTAATAGCTGGTTGCTATGTGCAGCACCATTCTCTTTGCCACAGATTAATACTCTTTGCATATCCAACACAAAAAAATGAATAACGAATTCCCATTTGAAAAAATAAGTATTGAAAAACTTAAGGGAATAATAAGAAATATCTCGAAAATGGTTCACTCAACAAAAAATGTATATGGCATAAATTGTGTATTTTCACGCGATCTACATTTTTTGTGTAGTAAAATTTTTTCTACCTCTTATGGTTTACCAGTTATGCAAAAATCGTTCACAATGAAGAATACTTTTGGAGACATTCCCAGAAATTTCAAGATATACATTTTATTTGTCATGAAAATATCTTAAACATATAATATTTTAATCAAAATCGTTAGAGCCATTTTTGAGCAAATTAAAATTTACGAAGAATGTTCCATGTAAAGGGTAATCTGGGGTGGGGGGATTTTCTTGAAAACCTTCGTGCTGCAGCCCTGGAAGATACTGAACCTAAATACCAAGTTTGGTGTTTATCCGACTGTTCGTTTCTGAGTTATGCTGTTCACAGACAGACAGACACACACGGACATGTTTCCAAAAATGCTTTTATTGGATTCAGGGGGTCTCAAAACATATATTTCCGGTGAAACTCGGTATCGAATTTTTGGGTGGAATACAATACTTCCCCTATTTACTATCGTAGTAGAGAAAGTAAAAATATATGAGATGAATGCATTTTTACACCAGTTTGTTACACAAACTTAGAAACAAATTTTATCTCTTGAGAATTACGCCCCGCAAATGACCTCCAACACAGACTGTCACAACAATATACCAACCTCAAAGTCATCAGAAGTCAATTGGAATAATATTAATATTTCTGTGAATATTGTATTTAAGGGCTACAAGAGAGCAGCCGAAATGTTTCCAGCAAGCTGGTGCCACAGCATACACTGCTGGAATTTTCAAGGCAGCTGTGCATCAGCTCTACGGAAATCAAGTCATCCCGAAAAATTAAGATACTGTATGGCCTTCAATATCTCCAGGTTTCTGTCTCGTGACTACTCTCTCTGGGAGATTTGACGAGCAACTTTATTCAAATCATCTACAAAACGCTGCAGCCCTTAAAGACACGGATAAATTAATGCTTTTGTTAACTTCACCATGTCGCGACGGTTACTGTAGGTTCAACTGAGTCATTGTGTACAATACAGGTGGTTTTAATTGCTTAGTCGCCTTCCTGTTGAGGCAGTATTTTTAACACTTAAATGATTTAAGTCTAATTATACGATATAAAATATAATAAAAACCGGCGTTAAATTAACATGTGTATAAATAATATATAAAATATATGTAACAGTCACTGTATTATGTTTATATTATTGTGTACATGTATAATAATGTTATGTGAATGTATTAAGTAATTTAATAATGTTAGAGCTGTGAGAATATAAGCCAAAAGTTGCTAACAATGAGGTAATGATGAGGTAACGTTGAGATAATAATGAATTGGAAAGTTTAATAATGCTATTAGTAATTATAGGAACAATAATGTAATATTTTAAAACAGTTTATAAATAGCCAATCAAAAACTAGAAAAGCTGAAAGTTACATAAAAGTATTCTATTGAAGTGGAATTAACGAATCAGAGACATGAAATAGAAAAATTTACAAATTTAATCGGTAAACGCCAGTCGCTAGAAAGCAACGTACCTGACTAGTTTGTTTGCTCGGTACGTATTCAGTGTGAGACATAAAATTCATTATGGCGAGAATATTATAAAGTTTACGTATTTAAAAGTGCAATTAATAAATCATTTCACAGATCTCTATATCCGGAAAGTGTTATTTAATCGTGTGAAGGATTAATAAAAGGAGTGAAGTGAAATTTATAATTTGTGTAAGTCTACATTCTTTAGCCGCATCACCTCTGTTAAGAGATACGTGTTTCTACAAATTAATACTGGCGCAGCCGAGGCAAATTAAATATATATAATATTTAAAGAAACATTAAAATACAAAGTTGATTCCTAAACGTTGGGGCCAAGACCACCGGAAACTTTGTACCATACGTGGGACAGTTACTTCATCAAGTTTGGCTCCCCAACGGTGGAACTATTAATACAACTTCTTCAAATTGGCTTTCCAGCAGTGAGGCATACAACTTTCACAAATTGGCTTTCCATACGTGAAGCTACAACCTAATCTCAAATTGGCGTCCATACGTGAGGCATCAACCTCCTTCACTGTAACATCTATTTTTTTGCTATTGAATTTTGGGAATGTGTTCTTTGGAATCGTAGTGCTGCTGGATGTTCTTTGAATGCACCCATAGTCATAGTGATGCTGGACAAATGGCCTAGTTGCGTAGTCGCCTTACGTCTATCAAGTTTTATTCCTACTAGTTTTCTTCTATAGCTGGAACTTTGGGTCGCTGTATTTATATAGTCGGCACTTGGGATTTGAGACCACGACCTCTTAAATGCGAACCACAGACACTATCATGAAGCACCTTGCTCGGTGCTGGCAGATTGTTGTCGCAGAAATTAAAGGATCTTAAGGGATATGCTTTTCGAGAAATTATATGCTTTTATGTATCGTAGAAGGTGACGCATTAACCTAAGACTCACGTATTCGATAATTTATATAATAGGATTAATGTTAGCTACACAGATATAAACATTTGGTTTCGGTGAATCACTCTGTATAGTTAATGGTTTGAAGCTTTCCCGGCGTTGGTTATTTAGTATCTCTTCACAGGATTGCAGCCAATTGGTTCTGTGATCAAACTTTCGACCCAATACACTCCGAGGTCTTCTTCAAGGTAATGATAAAATTGGACATTCGTGTCACCTTTTATAACTAAATTATATTCTTGTGTTTGGTCCGGTTACTTCGGCCAATCCTACCGATACTTTGTGAGTGATGTAGCTACGGCCGATCATGTGTATAATTTCTAAAATCAGTTAAAATTGGAAGCATAATTGATAAAGCAAGCTAAAAGCTATTGCTAAAACTATGCTAGAGCAATAGAGGAGGCCATGCTGTCAGAGGGTGGGGCTGAATATGTCAGCATCAACAAAATCGGCTGCGCTCCATTAAAGGCCACTTTTTATACACGCGAGTATACATATATTATACCGTAGAAGGAATAAAAAAAGCAAAAGCCGTACATCTGGCAACGCTACTTTCCTGAGAGCAGCACGAGAACATAACGTGTTGGAGAATGGAAAAGTAGTTGCAGGTGTGATATCGAAGTTCAGACCATTAAGCATCTGCCCGAGAAATTAATTTAGAATTTGGAGCTAGGCACAAAACTGCATTAAGCTGGAAGAGGGAGCGGTGATGTACTCAGGAGCAGGTGTGATCTCGCTAAAAGGTACTAGAGAAGGCGCTGCAAAGTATATCTACTGCAGCGTAACTCTGGTGTCATACGGCAGAAAAAAACCGAAATGTCATTTAATTGACTTTCACACATCTGTTCGTTAACTTACTATGCTTTCTGTACTAATGTGAAATAGGAATGTGTTGGGAAAATAAGAGAAATTCAATAAGAGAAAGGCACGGAGGGAGGGAGAGAGAGATAGCAGGGGGATATGACCTCATGACCTAGATATCACATTCTCCTTATAAATCAGAATTCACCCAGCGGGATAGCTCAAACTAGCATTCAAGAGGTACCGGATTCAGCTCCCGTTATGCCGGTCATCAAAGCCTTTGAATTATTCATGGTTTTCCCAGATCGGTAGGTAAATGCGGGGTGGATTATACAGGGTGAACCATTTAAGTTGAGACTGTACAATATCTCCAAAACTAAGCGTTGTAGAAAGAAATGCCCGTAATAAAAGTTGCTTGATAGTATGTGGGAAAGTAAATGCCATTAGTTGTGTTTTGTTTGGAGGACTTATGATGGTCATCTTAGGATTAATACATTTTTCTAAACGGGAACGTACATTTTTATGTTGTTTTATCGTTATAAAATGGTTTATAAAAAACTTTTATTTTTTGACGAGGAATAGGAAAACAGAATAAAAAATGTTGGTTCCCAATCACGAAAGTTAACTTGACCCTCAAATGACCATTCATGGATTGTCCAATCATTCATTGCGCTCTTCGTACACAGACATTCACAATTTTTGTGTTTATTTAAGTCGGTGTAAGAACAATTGCAAAGTGCTTTATACGAATGTTGTTTAGTTTCTTATGAAGAGTGAGAAAACAACATAAAGGTAGGTTCCCATTTTAAAAAATTCAGTTGACCCTAAAATGACCATCACAGCGTCCTCCATATGAAACACGACTAATGGCATTTACTTTTCCCCAATAATACAACAACTTTTCTTCAAGGCATTTCTTTCTACAACGCTTAGTTTTGGAGACACTGTGCAGTTTCACTTAAATGATCCACCCGCATACTGTCAAAATTTCTCCATCCCTCAATTCCTCTAGTTTCATTTCACTCTGCATCTTCAAGATTTGCAGGGCCTAGCATGGTAAATATGCTTTGAGAAGAGAACCGTTTCATTGCTGGCATGTAACCTCCTGCCAGAATCTGTCCGTGACATAGAAGGGGATATTGAATCTGGAAAGTTTAGGCACCCCGCTGCACTGTGCCTGCTGCCATCGGATCTGACCTGCCTTTATACTCTCCCGCATCATCCCTTCCTCATGAAGGTTTAGCAGATGTAATAGGCGTTACCTGAAATCCTCCAGCATTTCTAAACCTCATTCCTGATTAGAAAAGCATTATTATTTAGGTACTAGCACTAGCTCTGTTCGCATTGTTACGTTAAATGCTGACATTTCACTGTTTACTCTCTCCTTTCGTTTTCCCTCGCTTAAAAATGATCTGTTGACAAATTTAAAAATTCTTTAAAATCTCTACATAGGTTCTTAGAGTGGAAAATATGGAAAGTCCTCTAAAACTACGATTTCCAGAATTGTTTTCATATTGTCCTCCAAACACCAGTACGTAAGGCAACATTTTTCAAACATATCTAAAACGTAACTCTATGGTACGTTTAGGATGTTGTTATAAGCCCACGTGGAAAAACAATAGTAAATTTTGAGGCAGTATTTTTAAAACTTAAATGATTTCGGTCTAATTATATAATATATAAATTCATAACAGCCCGCCTTAAAGCAATATGTGTATGTAACAATACATAAAAAGTGTATATTACAGTCATTGTATATGTTTATATTATTGTATACATGTTCAATAGTTTTATGTATTACTAATTTAATAGTGTAGGAGCTGTGAGAATAATAGGTTAAAAGTTGCTAACAATGGGGTAGCCTTGAGGCAATAATGAATTAGAAGGTTTAATTATGCTACTAGTGATTCTTGGAGCAACAATAATGTAATTTTTGTGACAGTTCATAAAATAGCCAATCAACAACCAGAAAAGCTTTAGATAAATGAAGGTATTCTATTGAACTAGGATTAGCCAATCAGAAACTGAAATATAGCAAAATTTTCAAATTCAGAGTTCAGTTGCTTGTAGACAGTGCTCATAACTGGACGCGTTGGTTGTAGACAGGTTCCTAACCGGACGCGAGATGCGTCCTCGAGAAATTTAAATATGTATTGAGTGTGTGACGAAAATAGTTTACGTGTTTAAAAAGTGCAAGTATTTAATAAAAGAATCCTACATCTCTCTATAACAGTGAAGTGTTATTTAAATCGTGTAAAGAATTAATAAAAGGAGTGAAGTAAAATTATAATCTTTGTAAGCCTACATTCTTCAGTCGCACCACTCCCTGCTTAGACTTTCATGTCTCTAAAAAGAAATACTGACGCAGCCGATGCAAACATAAATATATAATACTTAAAGAAACAGTCAAAATTACAAAGTTAATATTTTTAAACTTAGGGCAAAGGCCACCGGAAAGTACATTTTTGGGGGGCGAAGGCTACCGGAAACCATACGTGCGGTTGCAACTACTTCAAGTTCGGCTCCCCAACATTTGAAATATAATACATCTTCTTCAAACTCACTTTCCATACGTAACAGCAATAAAACTTCTTCAAATTGGCCCCCGAAGCGTGGGGCAAATAAAAATACAACTCCTCCTAAAATTCATTCATTCATTCATTATCTGTTTACCATCCGCTTATGTAGGACTTACACCCCCCAGGACTTACAGGCGGGTGCCTGGGGTCAGAGGCCCGTCGAGGAGCAGACACTCATGGATCAGACAGAGCATCCAGGATGGGTGATCAGCCCGATGCCTGGTATGGGATGAAGGAAGTAGATGAAACGAAATGTTGGTGAAATGGATGAAAGGAAAGGTGATGATGGAGCAGTTGGTGGAATGAATGGCGGGGGAAACCGGAGAACCCGGAGAAAACCCGCCCAGACGCCGCTTCGTCCACCACAAATCCCACATGCAGCTCCCTGGGATTGAACCCGGGCCGCCTCGGTGGGAGGCGAGCGGTCTAACCACTCGGCCACGGCGCCGCCATCCTCCTAAAATAACACCTTCATTTTTCTGAAATGTTTCGCGGATATGCATCGCATTCTTCATCGAGAAAATGAAAATGATGAACACTGGTAGTTTAGGGTGAGGAGTATTTATGAAAACTTTCACCTGGCATTTGCAAACGATGTCTGTTTATAGAATTTTTAAGCTATGCTATTCGCACATCCATACATACATGCGTACACACCATAAAATGCTTTTTTTTGGGCGTGGGGTTTCAGATGACCTCAAAACTTTCCTTTTGTTACTGAAATCTTTGGCATCAGAGAAATAAAAAGGTACTTCTGTTTTAAATTACACTTTGTATTACAATTAACCAGACAGTACTTGCGGGTACAAGGCATTCATCTCTTTTTTGGAGCGAGCTTAATGTAACAGGACAGAAAAAACAGAACTTGTTAAGGCAAGCTGAAGTAATTTGAGGTCTTAGTATTCCACTTCATACTTGAAGTCAAAAGTCGTGCAGAAAATGGTGGAGAATATTTTAAAACCCAGTACAAAGAATTAAATTCCACCGTCCTGTAAAATCCAGTTATCTGACCATTCGTGCTCATCGTACCGTCAAATACGACAGAAAATGTTTTATTGCATCTCTTGCTTAGAATACATTTTCTGTAGCTTTGTTGCGGATGGCTGGATTTTGTTTATTGTCTCCTGTTCCCACCTTCAGCATGTTTCCTTTTCATCTTTCTTCTTTTATGTCACTTCATCTTTCCTCTGCATTCTTTAATCACGATTTACCGTAGCACGATTTGTTGCTCTTCCTTGGTTTGCAACTTTCTCGTTTTCTTGTTAATCATGGTCATACACGATGGTGGTTGTGGGTTTGCCTGTCACGAACCCGAATCTGCCAGATAGACGGTACAGTTGCGTAGTCACTTTTCTATAACATTTACTTGAGAAACTAGCTAATTGATATCCTTACTTGCGTAGGCGCCTTCCTATAAATTTTCTTGAGAAACCAGCTGATTGATATCCTTAGTAATGTGTCTCCTTTTTATAACATTTACTTGAGAAGCTAACTGATTAAAAAAAAATTAAGTGAATTTTATTTATGGACCTTTCGTTAACTGCTGTGGTCTTTAGTGTCCCATTGTATATTGGGCGTGAAATACCGTTAATTTTGCTTAGAGGATAGTTTATTAGGCTTGAGATTCTTTTACGTGCCGTAAATCTAGGACACGGGACCACCGGCTTTACTTTTCTTCCGAAGGAAGACATGATAAGGATTTTTACACCCGAAAAAAATTCATCACCCACCGTTGGTTTTGAACCCGCGACCTCGAGAAATAGAGGGTAGCATGGTAACCACTACACCACGGAGGACGACACTAACTGATTGATATCCTTAGTTGCGTAATCACCTTTCTATAACATTTGCTTGAGAAACTAACTGATTAATATTCTTAGTTGCGTAGTCGCCTTCCTATAACATTTAGTTGAGGAACTAACTGATTGATATCCTTAGTTGTGTAGTCACCTTGCTGTAACACTTGCTTCAGAAACTAACTGATTAATATCCTTAGTTGCGTAGTCGCCTTCCTATAACACGTGCTTGAGAAACAGATATTAACTCAAATAGTTCACCCTGTATTTACTTATCCGACGCTGAATGAGTGTTACATTAATTTCATTTACTTTCCCATGTCGTTTATGAAATTATTATAAATTAATCAGTGATAAAGAAGATTTTACGAATGAAACATCCCTTTTACTTCTGATTATTGTAATCTCGCCCAACCCCGCAATATTTCTAATAAATCTGCTGAGATTTACGGAAATAGTTATGAAATATCGGTGGATGTTGCATAATAGCAGCAACGCTCTATGAACATAATTGAAATCTGGCTTTATGAAACATCTTCATTTGCCAATCAAAATGAAATGTAACTGACACGACAAGTATGTACGTACTGTTTCAATTAATGAGTACTGGTACACAATGAGAAGCTAGCACTTACTGTACTGAAAAGACGGTATTACCGTGCCATCCAGTAGGCTTCACATCGGAAATACCTAGCGACAGTGACTAGTACTATACAGGAGTGCGTTTTGTTTACATCCGACTCCCCACAAACAGATTTCGCAATCGGAGACTCTAACATGATGGATTTAATGTTGACGCATGTATCGCAGTAAAAAAAATTCTGTGACCTCTTGTCGCTAACCTCAAAATGCTTATTTTGAGGCAGTATTTTAGTACCTAAATTATTTCAACTGTATTATATAATAGGTAAATTCAATAACAGTCCACCTTGAAACAATATGTACGTAATAATTATTTGAATTTTATGTAACAGTCATTGCAAATGCTTATTTTTATTGTAAACATGCTTTAATAGTGTTATGTGAACGCATTATATACTTTAATAATGCAAGAGCTGTGAGAATAATAAGTTTTAAGTTGCTAACAATGAGGTAATAATGAGGTAACCTTGTGGCAATAATCAGTTTTAGAGTTTGAAAATTACTAGTCATGATTAGAGCGACGATAATGCAAAATTCAGTAACAGTTTAAAAATTAGCCAATCAACAGCAAAGAAAAGCTTTAAGTAAAACGCAGATATTCTATTGGACTAGAATTAGCCAATCAGAGATTTGAAATACCGAAGCTTACGGGTTTTGACCGTTGAAAGTTGATGAGTTGCTGGCAAACCTTGGTAGTGACCAGATGGTAGATGTGTTCTCTACAGAAATATTACGTGTGAATCGTAAAATATGTATACGCGATAAGTGAAAGTATTAGAGATTCTCACAGTTCTTAAAAAGTGTAGTGCTTTATAAAAATGTACAAGGATTAATTAAAGAAGTGAATTTCAAAGCTTAAATTCTGTGATGTTTACATTCTTGTTGCACCACGCCTTGCCTAAGATACATGACTCTACAAACATTACTGATGCAGCCGAGGCAAATTTAAATATAAATAATATATAGAAGCAGTTTTAAATAACAAAGTTAAATATTAAAACTTGTAAAACTTGGAGTGTAAGAATAAAAAGTCTGATGTGTTACACTCACATGACTTTCTCTACTCTTGTACAAACTATTTTTACAAACGCTTATTCTCCATCTACTTCATGTTAATCGAGATAAACATTTGCAGATTCCATCTTATTGCTAATTTTGTTGTAGATGTAAGGGGAATATATATTTACAAGGGCAATATAGAAATACAGTAGCCTTTAAGCACATACATATCTCTTAATAGCTGGTTGCTAGGTGCAGCACCGTTCCCTTTGCCACAGATTAATACTCTTTGCATATCCAAGACAAAAAATGAATAACGAATTCCCATTTGAGAAAATAAGTATTGAAAAATTTAAGGGAATAACAAGCAATATCTCGAAAATGGTTCACTCAACAAAAAATGTATATGACATAAATTGTGTATTTTAACGCGATCAACGTTTGTTGTGTAGTCAAATTTTGTTTACCAGTTATGCAAAAGTCGTTCACAATGAAGAATACTTTTGGAGACATTCCCAGAAAATTCAAGATATACATTTTATTTGTCATGAAAATATCTTAAACATATGATATTTTAATCAAAATCGTTAGAGCCATTTTTGGGAAAATTAAAATTTTCGAAAAATCTTCCATGTAAAGGGTAATCTGGGGTGGGGGGATTTTCTTGAAAACCTTCATGTCGCAGCTCTGGAAGATACTGAACCTAAATACCAAGTTTGGTGTTTATCCGACTGTTCGTTTCTGACTAATGCTGTTCACAGACAGACAGACACACACACACACACAGACACACAGACACACACACACACGGACATGTTTCCAAAAATACCTTTTTTGGATTCGGGGGGTCTCAAAAATGTATTTCCGGTGAAATCTCGGTATCAAATTTTTGGGTGGAATACAATACTTCCCCTACTTACTATACATATTAGAAAAAGTAAAATTTACATCGTAAAATCAGCTTCTCATACGTAGCAGCATATTGCGTAACAACAGTAACTATTACGTAATCAACAAAATTTAAACCGAAGCCCAAAGCGTGTTGCAACTCCTTAAAGCAACTAAACATATTTACGTAAAATATAATTACGTAACAAACATTCTACTTCAAGTTGGCTCCCATACGTGGGGCAGTTAAAATTACGTAAGCACAAACCTTCTTCAAGTTTAAACAATAGGCAACAACAACTAACCAAATAACTTCATTTTTGCTTCTGCCTTTCTACTCTACAATTTTCTGCACATTAGTTTTCCCCACCTAGCATAAAGTAAAACTGCTCGACACATTCATTCCATGAAAAACTCCGTTTCTCCAAAATTGTATCTGAGAAGAAAGTTCCGAGAGGGCCTTGAAACGTTTCTTGGATATTTTGACAATTAAAACTTGCTTTATTCAGCTAAGATCTTCAAACAAACTTAAGAGTAAAGTTCTACTTAGATGCTATGCATGGGTCGCTATCCACTGATTACAGCACACAGAATGGGGGTGAAACAGCGGAGTTTCGGGGACAATAAAGCCACACGGGAAATCTAGCACGCTGCAGTCACCAAAGTGGGCATATGATACGGGTAAACAGAAAGCTTTTCTCTGTCCGCACACGTCCTTTGCCAGTAGGTAAACCTTATACAGCCACATCTGGTGTTACCATGGGAACATTATAGTTATGCTTCCATCGTAGCGTGCATTCTCGCATTTCTGTTGTTCACTCGTTACAGTAGTGATACATCTTGTTGTTTTCGAAAACTTCTCTACCAGTGAACGCCAGTTTTAAATAGCGGGTTTCGCTGTTTACTTTGCCTACCACTCGTTTGTGGTTGATAGAGGAAGTTCTTTATTTCAGAAAAAGACGCTTCCTGCACTGCTCCTCAAGACAGTGTGGAACTACCGTTGTATCAAATCGTGTGGACGAAAATATGAACTAGATACCTTACAGCACCTAATGTAAATATTTAAAATTTCTTGCGGCTCATCTTCCTTTGGAATTATATGTTTCAAATGTATGAATCAGGCATTCCTAGGCTTTTTAATTCATGGGGCCCTTCTTAAATTAAATATTTATATATAAATAATTCTATATTTTCATTTATATATAGAAATAAATATTAAATAATTCTATAGCGTAGCCCTTAAGTCTCGCCGAAAAGGAGAAGGGAAATTAAAAGGGATATTTAAATATATTTTTAAAAGCTGAACTTTCCTGTAACATTTCACTTTCTCTCAACTGTAACAATATACAAATATCCTTTGGCTTACAATGTGTGCTCACAACGACTTTGTATCGACAGTGCGGCGAGGGACTGCAAACATCAGCGTCAGGGGTAAAACAGAACATAAACACAGAGCTTCCAAACAGCAACTCTCTACCATACCAGTACCATACATTGTATGTGTGTTCAGTACGAGTCACATGTACTATATAGGGTGGTAGTTATGTTGATTACTCGCTCAAGGATATTTATCCTAGCCCTAATGATTGCATCCAGTTCAACTAAAACACATAATGGTTCATTATTCTTCGAAAAATTTATTACTCAGCAAGCATGCTCCTCGCTCAGTCTCGTCGTTTTATTTCTCACTCTCTGATGATTTTCGTGTTAAAGATGTTTCCGAATATCTTGAAGGTATAATCACGCACCCGGATGGTTGGGTTCTAGTGAAAATGCTGCTCCTTCTTGAGGCCTCTTTCACTTCGTCGCCAACAAGCAACAACTACTCTTTAGCCTTGCTCCTTCCACCGCATAACCTACTCCCTTACTTTAAAATTGCCGTGCAAACACTACACTTTGAGGCAGTATTTTTAACACTTAAATGATTTCAGTCCAATTATATAATATATAAATTCAATAACAGCCCGCCTTAAAGTAATATGTGTATGTAACAAGATATAAAAAGTGTATATTACAGTCATTGTGTATGATTATATTATTGTATACATGTGTAATAATGTTATGTGAATGTATTTCGTAATTTAATAATGCAGGAGCTGTTAGAATAATAGGTTAAAAGTTGCTAACAATGAGGTAACCTTGAGGCAATAACGAGTAAGAAAGTTTAATAATGCTACTGGTCATTATTGGAGCAACAATAATGTAAATTTTGTGACAGTTTATAAAATAGCCAATCAACAACCAGAAAAAACTTTAGTTAAATGAAAATATTCTGTTGGAGTAGGATTAGGCAATCAGAAACTGAAATATAGCAAAATTTACAAATTCAAATGCAAGTTGCTTGTAGACAGTGTTCCTAACCGGACGCGAGATGCGTCCTCGAGAAATTTAATACGTATTCAGTAGGAGACAAAAGATAGCTTACGTGTTAAAAAGTGCAAGTAATTAATAAAAAAATCTCACAGCTCTCTCTCTCTCTATATCAGTGAAGTGTCATTTAAATTGTGTCAAGCATTAATAAAAGGAGTGAAGTAAAATTATAATCCGTGTAAGCCTACATTCTTCAGCCGCATCACGCCCTGTTAAGAAATCCATGTCTAAAATAATACTGACGCAGCCGAGGCAAACATAAATATATAGTATTTAAAGAAACAGTCAAATTACAAAGTTAATATTTTTAAATTTGGGCCAAAGGCCACCGGAAAGTACATTTGGGGCGAAGGCAACCGGAAACTTTTTACCATACGTGCGGTTGCTACTACTTCAAGTTCGGCACCCCAACAGTTGAATTATAATACAACTCCTTCAGTACAACCTACTTCAAATTGGCTCCCAAAGCGTTGGGCAAATAACAACAATAACAATAACGTAAGAATTACTTCTGCACATGGTTGAATTTCTAAGCTTCCTCTGACAGAGAAGGCTAAACATTTATCTTTGAAAATTTCTGAATGTAATTTATATTATTTTATTGCATTCTGATTCTTCTTTTTCGCTTCTTAGTCTTTAATTTAATTAGTCAATTACTTTTAAATTCCTGGAGTGGTCACGGAGCTCAGGAGAAGTGCACACGAAATCCTTTGTGTCCACATGTTGGGATTCCCTGGTGTAGGTCACGATCACCTAAATGGCGATTTGCGCGGAAATAAAATTTTTTGGTATAATATTGTGCTATCAAAAAGATTCAAAAGTATTTTAAGTGATAACACCTTTAATTTGAAATTACAAAGTTAAAGTATGAAGACATTATTACAAAAACAGTGCTTGTCAGTTTTTAACAAAAGTGAGTTAAGGTTACCATTATGTGAAGAAACATTTTTTGTATAATTTCAAATGTCTTAAAGCACCAAATAAAAGGCCCATGTCAGGAGCAATAGCCATTAGAAAATCAATCAGTTATACAAAAACAGGCCGTCATTTAGATTTCCAAGAAAAATCGCCTTTGTCAGCTGACATGGATTATTCTGGTAATAAATATTTTCAAAAGAGCATTAATGAGATACTTTATGTGTTATATATTGACAGCAATGTATTTACAGAAGCCATGAAGACCAATGCTGCAAGATTCAACAACTATTAAATATTGCATTTTAGCTGCTTGTACGTCATGGCTTATCATAATTTATCAATGACAAAGCTACAAGTTTACCTATCATGAAGGTGTCGGAAAGAAGGGGTAAAAACTAAGTAATGTCCTTGATGATTTATTACCTAAAATGAAGAAATGATCTAAAAGTGGTGACATTGGACGGCTGTTCCAGGACGGAATAAAAATTCCTGAATGCTGTACTTTCTGCATATGTTAGCACACTAATTTAAGATGTTAAAATCAGTTGCACACTTATTCTCCATAAGGAACGCTAATTTTTAGTAACTAATCAAGACATTTTCTTGTTTGCAAAGAAAAAAACGAACTGCGTCTGTGGAAACTCCAGAGGAGGGAACATGTCATGTCTAGCTGCAGAATTCACCCAACAGTTTTTGAAGTGAAGGGAATCCATACATCAGATTTTCTCAACATCATGGTACTGTAGAATCCTATTTTGCTCAATGTTTTAGATGTCTTCTCAAGCTAAAGCAATTGTGAATGTGTAGGATTGACAGAGGCAGTCTACGTGTAAAGAACAAGGGTACAGTTTTCAGGGCCACTGCATATCCGTAATAGGCTGCTAATAAGTACTATTGTTTGTCCTCCTTTATAATCAAACTCTGAAGAGCAAACACTCGAAAATTAAATACCTGAAGAACGTACGGACTACTTCATCCAGAAATCCGTAAGTTCTTTGATAATCTTAAAAATTATTCACGAGGGAAACTTCAAATACAAGTAATATTACAGATATTGATGTAGCAGATAACAGCAGTGGAGATGAATACGTGTAATGCATTATGTTTTCATGAATTTCGCAATAAATATTTCATATTGCATTAAAAATACAAAAATTTTAATTTATATTATTTTGGTTTAAAATACCCCATGTAACCCATTAGCAATTAAACAATTTTTAAACCTGTATGTAAGGCATGAAAGCTGTTGTTCATATTTTACATGAGCTGGGAGTTGTATTTTTGCTCTCCTGAAAATTCCCAATTTTTGATAAGGGCTGTCTTTGTACTAAGGTATTCAGTTTATCTTGAAATTATGATCCGCTGATATAAAACTGTGCGCTATGGAGTAGCAAATATAGAATGTCGCGCCTAAAACAGCGATAAAAGAAGTATCTATAGCTGTTAAGTGTATGTTATTTAATTAAAACTTAACATTATCTGATAAATTAAGAGTTCAAATTTTATCGAACAGATTTCAGTACCATTTGTAGCATGATGATATCAAGTCTGTTGTCAAACTTTATTCAAGTATTCCTCAGGACACCATTCATGATATTTTGTATCACAAGGCGGGTCAATCACTAATGTTCCATGCATTTAATAATTTACGATTCAACATTAGAAAAAGTCTTGGGCGTACAAAGCAGGATGAAATAGATTCATCTTATCGTTACAAATGTTTGTCTTAAAAGGCAATTTTCGTCAGCAAGCTTCCCTATTACTTAAATTTTCGGCCTATAGTAAGTAGAGGACGTATTGTATTACACCAAAAAATTCGATAATGAAATTTCACCGGAAATGTACATTTTGAGACATCCTGAATCCGAAAAACCTTAGAAAAATGTTTATGTGAACAGTATAACTAAAAAAAAAACAAAGATTTGGTTAAACACCAAACTTGCTATCTATTGTCTTTTGAGGATGCGATACGAAGCTTTTTATGAAAATTCCTCAACCTAAACTACCCTTTACATGAAAAAAAATCATTATTTCAGCTTTTCTTACAAAGTAAGTGTAATGTTTTTACTTTATCTACTACGTATAGTAAGTAGGGGAAATATTGCATTCCACCCAAAAATTCGATACGAGATTTCACCGGGAATACATGTTTTAAGGCATCCTGAATTCAAAAACAGCACTTTTAGAATACGGTCCGTGAGTGTGCTTGTTAACAGCATAACTCAAAGATGAAAAGTCGGATGAATATCAAACTTGGTATTTAGATTTGGTATCTTTCAAAACTGCGATACGAAGATTTTCAAGCAAATACCTCTAAATAGACTACTCTTAACAATGAACACTTTTCGAAAATTGCCATTTTCCCAAAAATGGCTCTAAGGATTTTGATTAAAATATCATATATTTAGGATATTTTCATGGAAAATAAAACTTATATCTTGAATTTTCTGGGAATGTCCCCAAAATTCCCCTTCCTTTGAATGGCTGTTGCATAACTGGTAAACCTTAAGAGGTAGACGAAATTTTACTCCACAAAACATGTAGATCTCGTTGACACATGCAATTTATGTAATTCGTACATTTTTTTTGTCGAGTGAACCAAGAAAATTTGCAATACGATAGTTTCTGCAAATATTTATCTCGATGAATATTAAGTAGTTTGTAAAAGTAGTTTGTACAAAAGTAGGGAAAGTCATGTGAGTGCAATACATCATATTTTTTAAATGTAGTTAATGATTTCCGAGGTATTCCTTGTTATTGGTTTGGATTTTGAAATACTTATGCTTTTCTCAGCTGGTAAGTTGCTATTCTTTGATTTGTTTCCTCATGCTCATGCAAGGAGTATTGAATTTCAAATCCATCACCTAGCAACAAGCTCTTTAAAACCTGACTGTCGCTTTATCTACTATATCCTTCTTATACCTACAAGAAAATGTGTAAATGTAAATGATTAACAAGAAGTAGATACAATATTTTGTAGAAGAGTGAGTAGAAAAAATCGTGAGAATATAACATACATTTTTTTAAATATGGAAATGTGATAGTGCACTCGAATATTGAATACTTGAGAAAAGTTGTGTCATATCCTTCACAAACTTAGTTTCTATAGCCAAAGAGACACGTGTTTTACCACTCAATCATCCAGATATTTTGAAAGAATTATCAGTTTATTATTCTTTATTACTTTCTCACTCTCGTAGCAACCGTTGGTTCAAAAATTGCACTGACACTGGCTTACATAAAACGTGGCCTACTATGGAACGGAGCTGTTTATTTTGGTACTAACAAAATCTAGCCCCTCTCCCTACCAGCATGATCATCAATGTTTGTCAAGCATAATTCTAGCCACTGGATTGGCAGGCTACTTTACCTCCCCAAAGTATGATCGCAATACCGAAGGGTAACCTTACAACTTACATCTTATATTTTCATGCTACACCACCGTTTTCTTAATGCCGGTTTTCTTATTGACGTTTAGCAGCAGCAAAAACTTTAACCTTCATCTCCATGTTGCTGATGAAAGCTCTCATATATGTAAATATCGTAGCTGTCTTTCAGTTTAACTAAACATGCAAATAATTCTTCACTCCATCCTGTACAAGGCCGAATTATTTGTAATTGGTTTAGCCTTTCCTGTGTGTCAATCGTAGAGAAACTCTTTCATGGAGTGGTATTTGAACCACTGCTACATTTCACATATGTTACAAAAATCGTTCATTGACTAGCTTGGATGTCCCTGTATTGTTTTTCAGGCCAGTCACATAGAGAACTGATACCGGTTGGTTGGAGTCAAAAACTGGTTACCTGAAAGTGGATACCTTATGGAGGGAAAAACACTAGTGGTGTACATTTATTTCTCTTCAGCTAATATTTAAATTAGAACAATTTTTATTGTGTTTTAAGAAAGACATCCTATACTTGTAAAAATTAATACATTAACAAACTGCTACTGTAATAGAAGAAGAGCTAAGGCGTTCATTTTTAATCTTTATGTAAGTTTTAACAGAAAGTAATCATGGAAATTAGGATCATTGGCGACATTTGCCAACACTGTGTACGTCAAATTTGACGACGTACACCTTTGTAGCTCTTTCTTTGTCGTCTCCAAGATCTGCTGATGAATCTGCTACAGTGGTTGGCTATGAGGTCTTTCTCAGAAAGTATGCGTGGGTGGGCTTAGCTTAGACAACAGCAGTTAAATTGAATGAAAAATTTAATGCATGCTAACATCTGAACTATTGAACGAGTTGCCCACCGCTTGAAGATGAATTAAAATGATTTTGAATCACTGTATCAACTTTACAGCTTGAAATAATTGTTTCGGCAATAAAAAAGCTAGAAGCGTAAGTTGCTGTGAGTCGCTAAAACGCTTACCGGCAATTACTCCCTTCGGCTGAGTAAGTGACAACCGAGCGCGGTCTTTATGCGCTACGGACTGTCGATCACCATAATAGAATGTAAGCTCCTAAGACTGCAAACGAAATACAAAATACTGTAATTTTAGCAATACACGCTCCTTTATTAACTTAAATCCGCCTACTTTATACCTACCCCACCAAAGTTCCTACGTTACACGTTGCCAAATCTTACACATCTCAAACAACTTTTACTCCTGAACTTGTTAAGAATTCTTTTACTTTCTGATTTTTCAGAACTGGCCTACGTGTTTCACGCACCTCTTATCTCTTAACGTATTGAGTTCCAGTTACTTAAAGCTTGAGCTAATGGGTTTGCTGTTGACTTCAGTTCGCCGGAACCTAATTACTTCAGCTATTCTATCTTCTACCTTCTTTTCCTTAACACGTAATCTGCCTGGTACTGACTTCCTTATTCTCTTCCAAAATTGTAATCCTTTCTTCTTCCATTGTACATTGATTGAATGTATGAAAATTATCGATTGCAAATGTTTATCTATCTCATTACCATGCCTTTATAAAATAATAATTCTGGCATCACCATATATGTATACAAGGTATATAATAATTAATAGCGTAAGCCAAAACGGTTAAAAGTATACGATAATAAACGCAAAAAAGTTGCACTAAACAGGTCCGCAAACAAACCGTGGGCGAGATTTATTATTGAGAATATGTGGTTATGAGCCGGCACGTGATTGCTTGAGGATGTTCCTCTTGAGCAACGTCCGAGTATGTAGTACATGCATGATGGAGCACCGGCATATTTTGCTGCTACTATAAGAAAACACCTAACGTGGAGATGTGGTCCACGGTGGATATGTCGAGGAGGGCCCGTATCTTGGCCTCCACAATCACCTGATCTCAGTCCTTTGGATTTTTCTTTATGAGGTCACCTCAAAAGAGAGGTGTACAGCATCCCCTTGATACCGTTGAAGTACTGGAGCAGAGAATTGTATGTGCTTGTCAAGAATTCCTAGATGATCCGAGGATGTTTGAAAAAATTGAAACTCGCTGCAGAGACGAGTACAATATTGCATTCAGATGTAAGGACGACGCTTTGAACACCTCCTAGAGTGTATGGTATTAATAACATATAACTAAAGTGGAATTGTATTCCTTGTTAAGTTAAACTAGGAGTGAATTTTGAGGCGTCTGGCAATTATTAAACGAAAAGTCTACTTCCCAAATTCATTTGTACTAATTAGGACGATGGTGCTTAATGAAGCCAATGGCGGCTTTTAATTACACATTTGCAATTATCTCGCACATGGCTCGTTTGCGGACCCCTGTTTACCGGAAAGCTTTTGCTTCTACTATCGTATGCTTTCAAACGTATCAGATTACGCTATTAATTATTTATAACACACTCTGTGTATATAATTACAGTTCTTAAATGTAACTAGCTAAAATAATTAAAACACAAATTCAAAATCTTAATATAACCACACCATATGACAAATAATCATATCCAAATATACATTCTTAATCACGTGTTTATACCGAATAATCCTTATACATTTCAAAACGTCTGTATGCGTAAAATAAGGGTGGAAAGGAATTTTCTGTATATTTCTATTTGTTCCTAAAATTAATGACCAATTAACAAGAAAAATAAAATTTAAGTAAAACAAAAGAAGAGCCTCTCTCAAGAGAAAAGTCGAATTTGCCCTAAATCGATTCGATTTAAATGACCTTTCAAAACATTGGCTTTAAACTATAGTATTCTATTCCTACATGATAGTTTACGTTTTTATACAGTCGTTTCACATAATGAGTTTTCAAATCTCATTTTGGTATTAATTTTCGCATCTATTACGTAATTAGGTGCTTAAAATAAATTTTAAAGGAATTAATTGTTCTTTCACACAAGCCGTGTGTTGGACAGGTTTGGAAAGGTAGAATCAGATGACTGAAAAATTCAATGCCGTAGCCGGTATTTGAACCACAGATCTCCCGGTCTCCGTCCGGTTGCTCTAACCACTGAGCTACCATGGCAACATGCCTGCACCTCATTAAATTCTCCAGCTGACCCGAATTTTCCCCGGTAAACCGCAAGGAGATCTCAAATGTATTGAGATGCCATACCCCAATGGCGACTTACATTTTTTGTAAGTACTTAAGACCCGGGCTTTTAGTTTCAACCACTATTAGGTCAATTAATACCATTAATTTTCAGTCATCAGATTCTACCTTTCCATAAATTTTAAAGTTCAAAAGTACATAATTCTAAACATTAAAAGATAAATGTTAACCATTTATTTATTATAAATATTCACAACGCAACTATTTAAGGTCAACATTTGTAGATTTGATATATTATTATTATTATTATTATTACTTTTTTTCTCCCAGAACACAGTTATGTTCTGTATCAGAAAACTGTGGCTTATTCTTCTCCTTGTTGAGTTTCGGCTTATTAAAAGTGCGATTCATTCCAGAGAATGAATAGATAACGTTATCCTCTTTAAAATATAAGCATATTCTCGAGCGATTGTCTAAATATTATGTATGACCCACGTGCAAAAGTAACACTTTAAGGATTCGGCGTGTTGGCCATTCCCATCTCTTGTGCTTAAAACGCTATCTTTGCGCCACTTGTTACATAAATAGCTTCTGTGCCTTCAGAACGGCTCATTATAAACGTTAATATTACTTATTCGAAACAGAAATTGTGTAGTATTGGTAACAAGGGAATAGGTGATAATGATGCAGTGTCGTCATCTAGTGGAAGATTTGTAATGATGGGGTGGTGCAACAATACATTTTCAAGAAGTTTAATATTATAGTAAATCAATTAACATTTTAATTTCAAAACCGAACACCATAGATCTAATCGTTCTAAGAAGAATATTAATATTGTATTTATTTCGCCTAATCTATAGAGTGGCGCAAGAGTCACTACATCGTACTTAAATAATTAAATAAAGAAATTATAGTAAGATAAAAAACAATTGCAATCCATAATTTCCGTGTATTAAACCAATGCACAATACAATAAGCCTGAGTTGTCAGATTTCTCCGAAGAAAAAGGTAATTAGCGGGTCATGTTAAGCAAAGTCATTAGTAACAGAGTGTGGAAGAAAGCATTAGATTAAAGATTCTTGGAATGCAGCTAGGTTATATGTTCAGCACGTTTGAAAAGTCACCTAGACAGAAATTCTGTAAAAGAGAAAGGTAATGTAATTCTGAGAATTGGGGGAAGGTATTGCCTAGTAACAGTGTCACAATGCATACTTGGAGTTTTGAGACTGGCGTGTGGTGTAGTTCTAAAGTATGCAGAGCTTAAATTTACATACGGGCGTGGAATTCTAATCAGAGACACACTCGTTCGTGCATACATTCGTGACACCCTCTCTTGACTAATAGGTGGCTTAATCTGGTGATTACTCGTGTGCTATTTTAAGCTCTCAATGGAGCGCTTGTGTGAGTAAGAATTAGCGGCCATTGCGAGGGGTTTTGCCGGTAAGAATTTTAATGACTCAACGTAAGTCACGCTGCTAGTTTCTGGTATTGCGGAAACACTTATTTTGAACCGTAAAATTGATACTGCAGAAGTTAGCAGGTATAATATTTAAATTGTTATGGCTTCAAGTGCTACGATTCGTAATCAGTTTCATTCTTTATCTTGAAATGGTCGGCAACTCCCTTCAGTAGATCAAGTATTAGATCACATTAAATTTCTCAGTCAGTTTCAACTGGTGCTATTCTTCAGGTTACACTCACGTATGCCCCGAGAAAGTACTCATAACTCGATCACTGAAGCAGCTGGCACATGAATTAACAGAACAGCTACGAGATAACGACATCATCAGAAGCAGGTAAAGTATACTGCTTCAAAATTGTCGCACCGTCCAGCGGCTTTAAAAATTCAGATGAGTACGTTATCAACACTTACACTACGTGAGTAAATTATTTTGCCTAATTCTTTATATTAGCATTACATTTTATCTACAAAACAAATGGACGAAAATGACGTACAAATTCGTGGCGCCCTCCATCGGTAATGCTGGAAGTCAATATGGTGTTGCCCCACCCTTAGTCTTGATGACAGTGTTCACTTTCGTAAGCATACTTTCAATCAGGTGCTGGAAGGTTTCTTGGGGAATGACAGCCCATTCTTCACGGAGTGCGGAACTGAGGAGAGGCATCGATGTAGGTCGGTGAGAACTGGCACGAAGTCGGCGTTCCAAAACATCCCAAAGATGTTCTATAGGATTCAAGTTAGGACTCTGTGCACGCCAGTCCATTACAGGGATGTTATTGTCGTATAACCACACCGCCATAGCCCGTGCAGTCTGAAAAGATGCCCGATCGTGTTGAAAGATGCAATCTAAGTCCCCGAATTGCGCTTCAAAGTGGGAAGCAAGAAGGTGCTTAAAATATGAATGTACGTCTGCGCTGTGATCGTGCCACGCAAAACAACAAGGGGGGCAAGCCCCCTCCAGGAAAAACACGACCACACCATAACACCACCACCTCCGAATTTCACTGTTGGCACTACACACGCTGGTAGATGACGTTCACGGGCATTTGCCATACCCATACCCTGCCATGGAAACGCCGCATTGTGTACCGTGATTCGTCACCCCACACAACGTTTTGCCACTGTTCAGTCGTCTAATGTTGACGCTCCTTAAACCAAGCGAGGCGTCGTTTGGCATTTTCCTGCGTGATATGTGGCTTATGAGCAGCCGCTCGACCATGGAATCCAAGGTTTCTCACCTTACGCCTAACTGTCATAGTACTTGGAGTGGATCCTGATGCAGCTTGGAATTCCTGTGTGATGGTCTGGATAGACGTCTGCCTATTACTCTTTACGACCCTCTTCAGTCAAAAGACGAGGTCGACCTGTACGCTTTTGTGCTGTACATGTCCCTTCACGTTTCCACTTCACTATTACATAAGAAACAGTGGACCTAGGGATGTTTAGAAGTGTGGAAATCTCGCGTACAGACTTCTGATACAAGTGACACCCAATCAACTGACCACATTCGAAGTCCGTGAGTTCCACAGAGCGTCTCATTCTGCTGTTTCACGATGTCTAATGACTACTGAGGTCGCGGATAATGGGTATCAGGCAGTAGGTGGCAGCACGATGCACCTAAGATGAAAAACGTATGTTTGTAGGGTGTGCGGATACGTTTGATCACATAGTGTATTTCACTTATGTAATTTATGTTAATTCTAATAATTTCAACATGATATAGGCCTACAAACAAATTACAGTACACATCACTTCTTTTTATGTACAAACTGTCTTCCTTCTTCATCAATACACCATTGAAGTCTACCTGGAACATTCTGACACCCATGCAACAGCTGAATGTTCTTGTCCAAATTTTGGAGGGCGTCCTCAATGTAACCAGTCAGCTCTTCAAGAGTTTGTGATTTCCTTCCATAGACTTTACCTTTAACCATACCCCAAAGGAGGAAATCCATTAAGGTAATATCGGGGGACGTTGTATTCAATTACAGCTAGACGTCGACGCACCCTTCCTTTGAAGATGTTATCAGGGTACGTCCTACAGTCTAATGTATAATGTGCAGGAGCTCCATCATGCTGGAAGTAGAGTTGATCATAGTTGTCCATATGCATGATGATTCCTAGTGAAACCTTTTGAAGCAGAGCCAAGTACTTATCTCCAGTGAGATTTCCGTCAATAAAGTACGGCCCAATTACAACACGTGCCAATATTGCAGAATACACATTTACACCGGGTTGATTCAGCGGCTGTTCCAAAACAATATGGTGATTTTCCGTGATCTAATATGAACAGTTATGTCGGCGTACATATCCCGATAAATTGAATATGGCCTCATTAGACTACAGAATGTTAAGAAAGAAATTCTAGTCAATTAGACACTGATGAGCATATGTTCACTAAATTCCAGACATCTCTCTGGTTCATCTTCAAGCAACCCATATATCAGGCTTAGAATGTACACTTTGAAGTTCTGCTGATGTAATATCCTTTGGATTGACTGACGTGATGTTTCTGGAAGCTCTGCCCGCTAATCGTCTCGTGGACTTCTTTGGGCTAATCATAGCAGATAAACATATATTGAATTCATTGTCACCAATTCGTGCTGTCTTAGATCGCCATTGCTAAGTGCATCCAAAACAGAATCATTTTCAAATTTATGAATTAAATTGTAAACAGCCTTACGTGTTGGTGGATTTGTTCTCTCCATTTCTTCAGTACTGCAGTTATACCGCTGTCTTCACAGTAAAAGTTCTTTCTTCTTTCGTTAACATTTTGTGAAAACTGTTATTTGTGTTTTCAATACGATGTTACTTATGGTTACGATTCGTTTGTTAACACTACGTGTAATTTTCTGTTTCCTACCAACCATATCGAGTTCGTGGCACGCATTACAAACTAGCTAAGTGTGTAGTGACTTTTGAGCCATTCTATAACTTTTTACTTTCTGTACTACGTATAGTAAGTAGGGGAAGTATTGTATTTCACCCAAAAATCCGATACCGAGATTTCACCGGAAATTCATGTTTTGGGACCCCCTGAATCCAAAAAATTCTCATGTGTTACGCTCACATGACTTTCTCTACTCTTGTAGAAACTATTTTTATAAACGCTTATTCTCCATATACTTCATGTTAATCGGGATATCGAGATGTTAATCTTATTGCTAATTTCCTTGTAGATGCAAGGGGAATTGCTAGGCTTTAAGAGATAGTCACATATTTTAAGAGCTGGTTGCTATGTGGAGTATTCCATTTTCTTTGCATTACCAAGACAAAAAGAATTGAATAACGAATTTGAGAAATAGTAAGTATTGGAAAATTTAAGAGAATAACAAGCAATATCTCGAAAATGGTTCACTCAACAACAAAAAATGTATATGACATATATTGTGTATTTTAACGCGATCTACATTTTTTGTGTAGTAAAATTTTGTCTATCTCTTATGGTTTACTAGTTATGCAAAAGTCGTTCACAATGAAGAATACTTTTGGAGATATTCCCAGAAAATTCAAGATATACATTTTATTTGTTATGAAAATATATTTTTTCGTTGAGTTAACCATTTTCGTGATATTGCTTGTTATTCCGTTAAAGTTTCCAATACTTTTTCTCAAATGGGTATTCGTTATTAATTTTTTTATGTCGTGGACATACAAAGAGAATGGAATGTGCCATATAGCAACCACCTCTTAAAAGATTTGACTATCGCTTAAATACTGCCCTATTCCCCTTGCACCTACAAGAAAATTAGCAATAAGATTAACATCTCGATTAACATGAAGCATATGGAGAATAAGCTTTTGTAAAAACAGTTTGTACAAGAGTTGAAAAAGTCGTGTGAGTGTAACACATCAGATTTTTTAATCATGAGATAGTGATTTAAATCCTACCTCAGATTTATTTTCTCTACATAAATCTGCTGGTGTTTTACTTGCAGATATATCATTAAGGTTAAAACTTCTAATGAGATTACTGGCATCACACCCTTACATTAGTCAGAATTTTCACCACATGTTATGGCAGTACTTAGATACACCCTGTTTAAGTGGTTTAGAGAAGTAAATTTACTAAAGTAAAGGTATGAATTCAGATATATCCATTTGTTACCTATGCCTTTATTCTTCCGACCATAGAATTGAGTCTCAGAATGTTTGAGAGTATATAGCATGTGATAGAGGAATAAAAGGGGTGATAAACCTACGTAATGACAGCTATTTGGAAGAGAACGAGTTATTTGTGTTGTAAAACCCCCAGACGGAGCTAGAGTGAGATAGCGTTTGGATGAGTGACAGCAATATCACTCCCCTTAAATCTTTGAAATCTCGAGCACTCGCAGCTCTATGGGCAACAGATGTTTCGCAAGCGCTATAGCAGCCATGAATACAAACAATTTCCGAAGAGAACTGTAAAAGGCAAAAGAAGTTTAAAATTGTGTAAATACTAAAAGAATGTCACTGGGAAAGAAATGCTATGCACAATTACATTTACGTAAGGTAAAATGGATGAAGAATAAGAAACCAAAACTTGAAAATGTAAAGGTCCTTGACTATGGTAGGAAAAAAACGGAATTGTTATTAAATTTTAATAATGTAAAACAAGAAATCTCTAAGATGAATATAGTTTGTTAATAAGGAATTGTTTATGTTGTTTTTATGTATGTGTCTAGCAGGTAGAGAAGGATTGCATCCCATCCAAAGATTCGATACTGAGAATTCAGCGACAATACATGTTTTGAGACCCTCTAAATAAAATAAGGTTGATCCATATGTGTCTTGTCTGTGAACAACACAACTCAAAAACGGAAAGTTGCATAAGTACTAGTCTTGCGTTTTAGGTTCAGTACCTTCCAAAGGTGCAACACAAACATTTTTTCAAACTAATCCTACTACCCAAAACTACCCTTTACATAGAACATTGTTTGAATTTTTTATGAAAAAATAATATTTATGTATTGAATTTTCTGGGAATAACCTGTGAAGTGCTCTTCATTCGGGACAAATGTTGTATAATCTTGTATAACTGTCTATTTCTTACGTTTTTTTTTGAAATTGGCTGTTTTGATTTGATTTTGATTAAAGTACCATATATTAAACATATTTTTATGACAAAATATAGATCTCATTAAAACACACCTTTTATGTGTCCCATACTTTTTTGTGGCTGAACCACTGCTTGCTATTTGTTTGAATTTTCCAATGCTTACATCTTTTATCAAATGGGAATTCGTTATTCGTTTTTTTTTTTTTTTTTTTTTTTTTTGTCCAGGACATGCAAAGAGAATGAAATGCTCCACATAGCAACCAGCTCTTAAAGGATTTGACTATCGCTTAAAGTCTACCATATTCCCCTTGCACCTATAAGAAAATTAGCAATAAGATTAATTTTGCGAATGTTTATCTCGGTTGATATGAAGTAGATGTAGAATAAGCATTTATAAAAATAATTTGTACAATATTAGAGAAAGTCATGTGAGTGCAACGCATCATTTTTTTTTCTGTGACACTACAGCTCTTGTGTGCCAAGGTCCATCAATCCGGCAGCCGACCTCACGCGCACATGCAGAGAGCAGAGTGGACGATGATACAGCCGATATGTGGAGATAATGTCGTCAGTACTGTGCTTCTGCCAGCCTAAATGATTATCTTCGTGATCTACAGATCGATACCTATCACATACTAACGTGCATAAAATGTGGCCCATAATGGAACGGAGCTGTTCATCTTGGTATTGACAAAATCTAGCCCTACCGCTATTAGCGTGATCCCCTGTATTTTCGATTGGGTACTTCACCTCTCCCAAAGTATGGCTGAACCGCCCAGGGGTAATATTACCACATAAACAGTATATTTTCTTGCTACACAACCGTTTTTTATTGCTGTTTAGTACCAACAACAGCTTTAACTTTCGTCTCCAGTCGCTGATGAAAGCTCTCACTTATGCAAATGTCGTTCAGTTTAACCACACATGCAAATAATTCTTTTCCCCTTCCTCTGGAAAGGATAATGCTATTGTAATTGGTTTAGCCCTTCCTTGTGTGCCATTCGTAGGAAACTTTTAGAGATGGTATCCGAACCACCACTTGATTTCACATAAATTATAAATATTCTTTACTGATTAATTTTTGAGTTCATGAATTTTTTTCAGGTCAGTCACATAGAGAACTGATATCGGTTGAGTGAAGTAAAAGGCTGGTTACCTGAAGGTGGAATCCTTACGGAGAGAAAAACACCTTGGCGATCTAGGGGTATGGGCCACGTTTTATGAACGTTAGTGTATCTCTCAAATGTACTATACAATGGGTGGACTCGAATTCCATGGTTGAGACCCGGAACATCACATTAGAACCCAGTACGCCACGGCGCAGGATGAACATTTCTTATTTGCTTCGTATATCCTAGGGAACCTTCAAGTCGATACTAGTTAACCCCAGATATACCTTAAAGGTGACGCATTGCTATAAATACTTTTAATTTCCAGGCTTGTAGTTAACCACACCACACCACCCGCTTATATTGATATATTACATTGCTGCAGAATTAGATTTAAAATTCGTTGCTACACCCTGGGATTCCAATGACAGATAAAATACTCTTAACTTCCAAAGTTATCGTACACACCGATGTGAATTCCGAAAGCTTCTAAATTATTCAGGATTATTTGTAAATAAAATTCTTACTTTTTCTAGTGATTACTTATATTAGTTGGTTTCAATAAAGTAATAAAGGAAACTAAATGTTTTAACTTTACTAAATATACATTGATGTAAAAATCCAAATAGGGAAGCAAAACAAATTTTTTGATAGTTTATAGAAAAATTCAGTGAGAATAAATAAAGTGAAGTACGCATTTTTGCTTCAGTGTTTAAGAAAATGCAATGAAAGACGAACACAAAACTATCTTGTTTCTATTTACACATTAAATTAAAACGAAATCAATTGCGTGAATGGTGGTAACGATGTTTGTAGCAAAGATCTTGAACTTCTAACAGGGAGGATGCAGGATACAAGCACGACAGTGTAAGAAGACGTTTACGTGCTCAGTTATTCAGGCCGCTGATGCGACGTCGTAACTTGAGCGTAAATTATAAAACAGCAAATTTCTGGCGAATCGAGGCGCTTAAGGAAGAAAACGAACATAACAAAAAATTTAATTTATATCCTGTTCTATTGTACTGTCTGAATAAGGCTTACCTTAGTTGTTCCATATATGAATTATATGACGAAATTAGAGGGAAACTTTATTTTTATGCAAATGAAAGCGTTCAATAGATTAAATTACATTATAAAAGGATGACATCTATAACCCTTCCAACTGGTTCAATACGAAGAGTTAATATTCTTAATTTTCTTAATTTTTATAATTACCTACTGTTTAATCCTATGTAGAAACACATGTACCAATGTTCTCCTGTAGTACATTTTTCAGCTAAATGAAAATTCTCAGTGTGTCGCTACACTGTAAAATATTTGACTAGGATTCAAATATTTCTACAATACTTAATATTTTTTTCTGAGCTAAGTTTTGTTGCGTCTCCCTATTTTATCATTTCTTCTGCAGCGTTGCTTCCTCTCTAAAAGCTTTATTTCCGCTGCGCAGTATACTTTCTTCTTTTTCTCTTCAACTGTTTCAGTTTTCACTGTTGTTTTCTGTATGTTAATTAAGATCTTAACGTAGTCGTCGTGACGTCATAATGTGTTCTTTCATCTCAAAAGACTCCAGTTACATTATACAGAGCCAGACACTCCCTGTTACCATAGTTGCAAAGTCTTTTTGTCTTGCCTGAGGGGGTAAACTTCCCATTCATTTGATTCCGTTATGCTCTTCTCTATCACTTAGCTAAGGCATGAAGATGTACTATAATCTACTCAAAATTTGGATATGGAGATTTGACTTCACGTTTTGGGGTCCCTTGCACCAAAAACAATTTTTTTGTTAGAAAAAGTATGCATGTGTATCTGTGATGAATGTTGTAAAAGGGGGAGAGAAGGGGGAAAATGAGGAGCATAGCATAAAGAATTAAGATTTCTATGCAATTTTGTCGACCCTATACTTACCTTTGGCTCCCTTTTTTTCAAAATGGCTCTAATTTTTTATTAACATGTCACATTTAAGACACATCTGTAATTTTCTATAATGTTCCTTTCATTATCATTGGATTTTTCATAACATTATATGAATAAGGAGCATGCATTACAGAATACGTTAGAGCTCATTAAGATATGAAATTTACATCAAAGTTCAGGTTTTAACATTAGTTGCCTTCTAAACATTCTTTCTTTCACTTTTAAATTTGATCGGGCTAAAATTTAAAGTACTCTTTGAACATTTGAATCAGAGTCGAACTCAATTTTTTATCACAACATTGAAACACTGACGTGAGATATTGTTACATGTTGGGGCGAAGGCCAAAGGTAACCAGAAAAACGAATTAATTTAGATCGCCCAATATGCACATGGGGGTGGCGTAACTCGCTGGCAGCGAGAGTCCGGGACTTTGTTGTGGAGATTAAGAGGTAGGCGTGGGTTTTATACTACACTGAACAATTACATAACACATATTACCTTTACATACCTGGATTTATTCACATATTGAACAAAGGAAAAGGGTTGGAGGGAGATGTCACCAACCCGTAGACTTACTATACACACGTCTGACTCCAATGAACACTCCCACTAGAGTGACGCTTCCTTACGCCCACCAACCGTATCTAGGTAAAAGCAGATAGGGTTGATGTCATAGCAGATAACTTCAGAAAGATCTTTCCCTTTGGCGTGGCCCGCACCAAAGGGAAAAACCATTAAGCCGAAATATGACTAAAGGAATACAACAATACTACGTCTGGTGGCAACAATACAGCACAACAGTATGTCTGGTAATGACAATAAAATTAATAAAAGCCAGAATATAAACAGCTGACTGTCGCTTCCATATATTACATGTAAACACGAGGAATGAATATGAATGAGTACATGTAGCCAAATTTGAAATGTTCTCTAGGTAATCTTGTTTTAAAGGAAAAGCGTAGAAAATAATAACCCATTAATAGTATAATATAGTCACTTAGTTCGCTTTTTCTCAGTTAATATATATATATATATATATAATTTTTTTTGCACTTATAACTTCAATTTGTAGGCGTCCAACTCACGCTCTTGTTCTTCCGGGCGCTCGCTAACGTGTCGAACTCAGGACTTTCCTTTTCTCTGGTGCGTTGAAAACTACTTGCCCGTACGATGCAAAAACGCGCTGAGTAAACATCAGACTAGAACTAAATTTAACCCGGAATCAGCGGGCAGCCTTCTTATATAACCGAATGACGTTTTCTATAAGGTTCACATGGGGCCAGAGGAATTCTCGAGGTTTGTACCTGCGACACAACAGGAGTTCCGGAGATAAGAGAGCACCTCCACCTCCTCTCCAACGAAAAACATACCAGCCGGCGCCGAAACCACTCCCTGTCCAAGAGGGGACAAGCAGCAAGAAACGTCCGCTGCAATATAAATTGTACTGTGAATGAAACTGATGTGTGAGTGTATATAATTTCACCGGTTATAAAATAATAAAATCGAATACGAAGTTTAATCTACCTAAAGAAAGGTTTTAACTGAAAATTTACACATAGTGTTACATCGGATCGGCTATCATTCGCGAAATTTATTTACTGATTACGTCAAAGGTTTCCAGTTCAGTCATAATCCGAAATTTTTAAGTCGGATTGTCCTTTTGGGCATGAAGCAGGCTCTATTGCACTCGTATAGGGCATGGCCTGTTTGAATATTATAAGTGTTTAAGTTCTGACCATTTATTTCCCTAAGATTGACGATGTCAAGAATAAACCGAGAAAGGGCAGTAATTTCTAACATTGAAGGTAAAACTTCACTTAGGGTTATTAATATAATTATCTAAAAAATATATGGTATTTTAAATAAAATCCTTAGTCAATTTTGAGAACATAAAATAATGAAAACAAAATTGCATGTAAAGGAGTGGAGGTATTTTGATTCTTTCGAATTTTCGATTTTGCGTTACGTTGTTACCTCTCTCTCACTCATTCGCTCTCACTCAAACTCACATTTTTACAATTCTATTTTGGATTCAGGGGATCCAAAAACTTGTATATCCTGTGAACTCTTGCTAACGAATTTTTCGGTGGAATGCAATACTCCTTTTACAAATTGCATGCGTGGTAGAGAAGGTAAACAGGCTCAAAATATGCATTTCTGTCAAATATCGATATCAAATTTTTGGGTGGAATAAAGCACTTGATCCCCATACCAGGTAGATAGTAGTGAAAGGAAAATATTCTGAAATATTGATAAATATTTAAATGCAATGCAAGACCTCCTCTTAGCTACTGAAGGAAGATGATAGAGAACATAAAAAGTTTTGGAAACATTTATCTCCGTGAAATATTCATATCGAAATTTCGGAGTGATGCAAGACGTCCTGTTAAGTGGTAGAGAAAGTAAAAAGTTCTGTAAACATTTACTTCCGTGGAATATCGATATCGAAAATTTGGTATGTAAGATGTCCTCTTATGTACTAGGTAGGTGGCGGAGAACTTATAAAGTTCAGGAAACACTTATTTCCGTGAAATGCGAAATTTTTGGAACGACTGTAAGACTTCCTCTTATTTACTGTGGGTAGGTGATAAAGAAAGTAAAAATAAAAGCTGGAAACATTTATTTATATCGATATCGAATGTTGATGTCGTCGATATATCAATATGAAAGTTTGGATGGAATGTAAAATATCCTATTATCTACTGTAGGTGGGTGGTAGAGAATTTAAAAAGTTCTGGAAGCATTTATTTCCATGAAATATAATTTCGAATTTTTAGATAGAATTAACACTTCCTCTTATCTACTGTAGGTAGGGGTAGAGAGAGTAAAAAATTCTGGTGATTTGTTTCAGTGAAATGTCTATATCTAAATTTTGGAAGGAATGTAAAATGTCCTCTATCGTAAAAAGTTCTGAAACATTCTTCGTCTTATCTACTGTGGGTAGGTGATAAGAAAGTAAAAAAAATTGGAAACATTTATTTATATCGATAAAGAATATCAATGCTCATCGATACATGGATATCAAATCTTTGGATGGAACATAAAACATTCTGTTATCTACTGTAGGTGGGTGACAGAGAATGTAAAAAGTTCTAGAAACATTTATTTCTGTGAAATATCGATATCGAATTCTTTCAATAAATTAACACTTCCTCCTATCTACTGTAGGTAGTGTGGAGAAAGTAAAAAATACTGGAAACATTTATGTACGTGAAACATCGATATGTAAATTTTTGGATGGAATGTAAGACGTTCTGTTATTTACCGCAGGTAGTGGATGAAATAAAGTAAAAGTTCTGGAAACATTTATTTATGTGAAATATCGATGTGATTTTTGATGGAATGTAAGACGTCCTATTATTTACTACAGGTAGTGGATGAAATGAAGAGGTAAAAATTCTGGAAACATTTATTTACGTGAAACATCGATATGTAATTTTTTGATGGCATGTAAGACGCCCTGTTATTTACTGCAGATAGGTAGTAAATAAGTAAAAATAACCAGACATTAGTATGCACACATTTTTCGGTGGCCCGTATCTGTGAGAATACTGGCACGAATTCGGGCTGTAAAGGAATTGCAAGCGAGGCAGAATACATTCCCTGTAAGGGAGGATTGGAATTACTTTTCCCCTCTCTTCAGGAAAGAATGGAGTTGAGCGAATGTTAGATGGATGTAGGGGATATTGAACATGACTGTCGCTGCAGAAAGGGAGATTTGAGGCTCGGGATATCGAGCTCATGTAGGTGCACTCCTTTCTAGGGGTGTGGAAAACCCTTATTTTGTGGTAACCGTTACGATTGCTCTTGATACTTGCGTTAACCATTGGCATATCAACCCCTTAGTCCGAAGTTACCTGTATCCGGTTAACGTATCTTTAACATAAAGAAGTGTCTGTAACAAATCTGAATAAGATTGAAAGATAATTTATACACTAGTATATTAGCAGTTAAAGGAAGCTTACGTTACATTCACATGATTTCTGTATTCACTGTTCTACAAATAAATTATTCTTATCAAAGAATTTTAATTTCTCTACCCCATAGCACCGAAAATACATGTTTTGATGCCCCCTGAATAAAAACGGAGCATTTTATACAAATGTTCGTGTGTTTGTGTGTTTATGAACAACATAACTCAAAAACGAAAAGTCATATAAATATCAAACTTGGTATTTAGGATCGGCACCTTCAAAACATGCGATACGAAGATTTTCAAGAAAATGCCACCCCAAACTACCCTTTAGATGGAAACATTTTCGAAATTTGCTATTTTCTAAAGTGACTAACGATTTTGATGACCGAACGGGATGGTTATGGTGGTTTCGTCTGTGGAGCGCATTTGGGAGGTCGTGGATTTGATTCCCGTGGCCCACCTTCCTGACCCATGGGGTTTTTCAGGGGTTTTCTCTGGTCGCCAGGCAAATGCTGGGAAAGATTCTCACATCTCCCGAATTTCCTATCGCTCCATTTCATCTCCATTTTCCATTCACTCCATCTTTCATCCGTTGGTCTCTTTCAGGGTTGGAAGTGTCGGCGATGGTGTTCTGGTCCAGTGTGGCAGGGGAAAATGATGCTCTTTGTGATTCCCTCCATCCCTCGGTTTCGCCTGGCTGCCGAGGATATCCGAACCCCCTTGAGGGGCGTTGGACTCCCCCTCTGTATGAGGTGGGGTTCCCGGCCTTCCTGTTCGTCTACAGGAAATCTCTATCTGGAAAAATTAGGGACCCTGTCATTCCTGTACCGTCACTCCGCAGCCAATCCAATTCAATCCAAAAATTTTGATTAAAAATCATATATTAAAGGCATTTAGAAAAATATACATCTAGAGTTTTCTGGGAACAGCCAGTTAATCCTTTTTATTCGGAAGGAATTTTGTATAATCTTGTAAAACTGGTAAATGTTAAGCGATATACCAGAAAACGTCCTACATCAAAACTGTAAATCTCTCAAAACACATAATTTATTTAAAATAAAATTTTATGTGGTATAATTCGTTCCTGAGATATCAACTACTAAAGGTTCGAATTGTTAATTTCTTGGTCATTCTCTTAAAGCCCTGTCAACATTCAGCTCTTACTCGTGATTGTATGGAAACAATATGGAATTTTAAGGCCCGCATATAGCGTCTTGTTAAACATTTGACTATTACTATTCTCTTTGTGTTTATAACGAAATATGTAATGCAGCTATTTCTGCAAAGGTTTATTGTGATTAAAATGAAGTAGAACGAAAATGATCTTTAGTAAGAATTATTTATATAGCAACTCATAAGCGACAGAGGGTGGAAAAAGTCATGTGGGTACATTTAATCACATTATAATTACTTTCTCTACTACGTATAGTAAGTAGGGAAAGTATTGTATTCCACCCAAAAATTCGATACCGAGATTTCACCGGAAATACATGTTTTGAGACCCCCTGAATCCAAAAAAAAGCATTTTTGGAAACATGTTCGTGTGTGTGTCTGTGAACAGCATAACTCAGAAACGAACAGTCGGATAAACACCAAACTTGGTATTTAGGTTCAGTATCTTCCAGAAATGCGACACGAAGATTTTCAAGAAAATCCCCCCACCCCAGATTACCCTTTACATGGAACATTTTTCAAAAATTTTAATTTTCTCAAAAATGGCTCTAACGATTTTGATTAAAATATCATATGTTTAAGATATTTTCATGACAAATAAAATGCATATCCCAAATTTTCTGGGAATGTCACCAAAAGTATTCTTCATTGTGAACGACTTTTGCATAACTGGTAAACCATAAGAGATAGGCAAAATTTTACTAAACAAAAATGTAGATCGCGTTAAAATGCACAGTTTATGTCATATATATTTTTGTTGTTGAGTGAACCATTTTCGAGATATTGCTCGTTATCCCCATAAATTGTTCAATACTTATTTTAGTCAAATGGGAATTAGTTATTCATTTTCTTATTTACTGGACATGCAAAGAGAATGGAATGCGCCACATGGCAACCAGCTCTTAAAATATTTGACTATCGCTTAAAGCCTACCATATTCCCCTTGCACGTGCAAGAAAATTAGGAATAAGATTAACATCTCGATATCTTGATTAACATGAAGCATATGGAGAATAAGCGTTTGTAAAAATAGTTTGTACAAGAGTAGAGAAAGTCATGTGAGTATAACACATGAGATTTTTTTCTGCTTACTTTATGTTAATAGAGATAATCCCGTGTTCGATTCCCGTCGTGGCGGGCCATCTAACAATGAAATTGTTCGTGGTTTCGCCAGATCGATTGGCGAATGTTGGGATAATTCCCCATCTATCATGCTTCGCTGCCAATCATTTCCTATTCTCATTGGGACAGGCGATTGATGTGTTGCGGCAGGACGGTGGAATATGCGCTCTAGAAATATTTGTTCCGAGCGTTTGTTGGGACTGCTACGTCCCCTTCCTGGGAACCGTCTCGATTGCCCGGGGATCCCCGAGTTCGAGTGTTTAGGCTAATCTGCGTTAGGATTGGCACCATATTGGAAGCGTTAGGTACCCCGTCCTTGCTAGCGCACATCGATGATCGGATCTGGTCGCTTTTGGGGTCTACCTTTTATCTCTTCCTCCCAAGAGTAACGTTGGAAGCGAAAAGGACCCGTTATGGCTTAGTTGCGGAGTTGCTACTCCACTAATCTGCATGCTCCTAACCGAGATAAACGTTTACAGAAATGGTTTCATTATCATTTCATTGTACGTGTAAGGATATACAAGACGATAATCAATAAGCACAATCAAATCTTAAAAACTTAGGTCGATATTTGCTGACTTGTACACTTTGCAGCACATCGAGAAAAAAAATCTGATGTGTTACACTCACATGACTTTCTCTACTCTTGTACAATCTATTTTTACAAACGCCTATTCTCCATATGCTTTATGTTAATCGAGATATCGAGATGTCAATCTTATTGCTAATTTTCTTGTAGATGCAAGGGAAATATGGTAGCTTTTAAGCGATGGTCAAATATTTTAACGCTGGTTGCTATGCGGCGCATTCCATTCTCTTTGCAAGTCCAGGACATAAAAAAATGAATAACGAATTTGAGAAAAAGTATAAGTATTGGAAAATTTAAGGGAATAACAAGCAATATCTCGAAAACGGTTCACTCAACAAAAGAAATGTATATGACATAAGTTGTGTATTTTAACGAGATCTACATTTTTTGTGTAGTAAAATTTTGTCTATCTCTTATGATTTACCAGTTATGCAAAAGTCGTTCACAATGAAGAACACTTTTGGAGACATTCCCAGAAAATTCGAGATATACATTTCATTTCTCATGACATTATCTTAAACATATGATATTTTAATCAAAATCGTTAGAGCCATTTTTGAGAAAATTAAAATTTTCGAAAAATGTTCCATGTAAAGGGTAGTCTGGGGTGGGGGATTTTCTTGAAAACCTTCGTGTCGCATCTCTGGAAGATACTGAACCTAAATACCAAGTTTGGTGTTTATCCGACTGTTCGTTTTTGAGTTATGCTGTTCACAGACACACACACAGACACACACACACACACAGACACACACACACACACAGACACACACACAGACACACACACGGACATGTTTCCAAAAATGCTTTTTTTGGATTCAGGAGGTCTCAAAACATGTATTTCCGGCGAAATCTCGGTATCGAATTTTTGGGTGGAATGCAATACTTCCCCTACTTACTATACGTAGTAGAAAAAGTAAAAATGTTTTGATACAGTCACATGACTTTCTCTACCCTGTATGGTTTATTAGTGGGTATACAAACTATTCTTACTAAAGCTTAATTTTCTATCTACTACATTATAATCCAAATAAACTTTTGCAAAAATAGCTACATTACACATTTAGGTACAGATATAAAGGGAACAACGATAGTCAAATGTTTAAGACCCGGATGCTATAGGATGCCTTAAAATTCCATGCTGTTTCTATGACGCTGCAAGCGACAGAATGAATGTTGATAGGAATTTAAGAGAATGACCAAAAAATGAACAGTTCGAACCTTTAATAACAGATATCTCAGAAGTGGCTTATAACACAAACACTTATGTGAAATAAATTGTGTATTTTAAAGATATATAGCACGTTTTTGTCTATCGCTTGACGTTTACTAGTTATACAAGATTATACAACGTTCTTTCCGAATAAAGAGAACTTCATAGGCTATTGCCAGAAAATTCAAGACATACATTTTGTATGTCACGTAAATATCTTTCATGTATGGTATCTTAATCAAAATAGTTAGAGCCATTTTTTAAAACCAAAATTTTCGAAAAAGTATATAATGTAAAGGGTAGTTTGAGGTGGGGGATTTTCTTGAAAAATCTACGTGTCGCATATTTGGAAGATACATTGGAATAATGGAATAATACTTTTCGTTTGGAGCTATGCTGTTAAGCCCCCCCCCACACACACACATACACGGGCCTTCTTCTAAAAATGCTTTCTTATGTATTCGGGGGGCCTGAAAACATGTATTTCCACTGAAATCTCGGTGTCACTTTTGGGTGGTACAGTACCTTCTCTGCCTACTATGTTCGTGGTAGGAAAATCCAAAAAAAAAAATAAAAAAAAAAAAAAAAATAAATAAATAAATGGCGGCGACTTAGCAAGAAAAGGTACATGCAGCAATCACCGCATATACCTCTGTAATCGATTTTGCCTCAAAGGTTAATCCGATAAAATTTGTGTATATTTTAAAGGTACTTATCACGCAGGAGCCCCAGGAAGAGGGCAGAGCACCGCATGCAGGCCATTCGGCCCCTTGTGCTTCCAAGGTGACCCCTGGAAAGGAAGTGTGAGCGAGAGACCCAAGGGCGACCAGATCCGACGGGAACAAGCATGGATGGGGTCCCTAACGTTTCCAGATATAACGCATTGGACGCCGCCCGGTCCCTTCCAACAAGCGACCAGTCTTCAGGGTCTCCCAGAGGTGTCCTCGCTGAGGAGGGACCTGACTGAGCGGTGCCGCAGCGACGCCAGGAAAGGAACCTTTACAGAACGCAAGCCACCGCCCACCCGCAATCCGCGAATACCGTCGCTTGGTTCTACAACAGATGACAAGCAAGATGATAGGTACAGGAAATGAGAGGGAGGAGAATCGTGGTAAAAGATCAGCCATCCCAGCATTCGCCTGGTGACCCAGGGAAGCCACGAAACATCCATGGGCTAGAGTGGGCGGTCGCCGGTTATCAATTCCAGGACCTTCTGATGCGGACTACAGACGTAACCGCCTGAGCCATACCGCTCGGTGCCTACTTGTGTATATTAATGAGTTGTACATTCTTTGTGAAGTAAGATTTTGTCTTTCTCTTTATTGTTTACCAGTGATACAAAGTTATACAGAATTCATTTAGAATGAGGATATGCCCAGAAAATTCAAGATATACATTTTGTTAATGCGAATATCTTAAATGGTATATGGCATTTTCGCGATTTTATTTTGAGATTCATAACTTTCTTGATAACCTACATGTAGCATGATCCTTGGAAGATGCTATGAACTTTGGTATTTGTCACCTAGAGAGATGGCTGCGCGGTCGTGTCAGGCTCTCATTGTGGAGGTTTCAAGTTCGATTCTTGTCGACCGCCACTCTGTCTTTGGATTTTTCGTCGGTTTCCCTAGCGGCTAGGCGAATGCTGGAGTGCTTTTTGATACACAATGATTTGTTCTCCATAATTATCATTTCATTCCGTTTCCTTTCCATGTTTCAGGTGTGTTTCTAGTTTTCGTACATTAAGGCGGTGCCGGGCAGATGGCACGGATGCCTGCTTAAAGGAAAGCATACTCCCGGTGATCAGTGGGAGCTCCAATAGCGTTAAACGTTCTTCGAGCCAGGAACTATTGGGGACTTCCGCGCATCTCTGTGGCCTGTAGCCTCCTGCGGTTCCTTCACTTCATCCCTTCGTTCTGGAAGGGTAATAGCCGGATAGATCTCCCTGAATCGCAGTGCACGAGTTGTCCGCCTCTGTTACATACCCTATACCTGTCTGGTATTTGGGATTTGAGTTCACACACACACACACACATGGGGCTTTACAGTGTGTACTTCAGTACCCCAAGGATTGCTACAGTTCCCTTTGCCTCCACCATAATTGTGACAATCCTTGGTTTAGCCAGCTCCAGGGGATGCTTACAACAGGACGGCAATGCGAGTTGTTATCGGGGTGTGTGTAGGGTACATTATGAAGGTAGAGGGTGAGTTAGAAGGAGAGCCATCGGATAATAATCCGGAGGCTGCATAAAAACGAACAACTAAATTTGTAATTAATTTACATGGTTATGGAACAGCGGCAGCGGCATCATCATAACTTAGTTATGTTGGGGCCCCCGGAACCGCAACCGTAGCTTCACCGTTGTAAAGTCGATTGAGAATGACTGAGAGTCTGACCTAATTCCGTGTCAATTAATACTTTTTGATCCGGTGATGCCGAGACCTCGTGTACTACAAAGTGAGCTTCCTAATTTTCACTAAACACCCTACTAATACTAACGCAATCCTCGTTTCCCTGTTCGAAGCTCCGTATGACTATCTACATTAAATAGGGGTTGAACATATAAATAGGGGTGCTTTTAATTATAAGCTTCCCTATACTTTTCTCTATGTGTTAAACTCAAGTTCACAAATTGGTGGCCTGAATAGCAAAGCAGTATACAGGTATGACTGAAAATAAGGGCTGGGTACTTTTTGGCAGTTATGTTAGCCTATAGTTGGTTCCTATAGTATATAGGTGTACAAAGGGTAGTGGAAGTTGCTGAAGGTTGTAGGTTTATCAATTTGCCACGTTCAGAACCCCAGATGACGAAATCATATAAAAATACTCCTTGATAAGTTCAGTGAAATCAGAGGAAACTTTGGTGACATGAAAACGATATACACTTCCTCCTCCAATAATTCAGTTTTAAAATATTAAGCCTCCTCAAATGCCCCTTGGGGCTGTAAGTCATTGAAAACAGGTCATTTTTTTCAAATTAGGGCCAAACATTTCATTCTGTTATTCATATTAAACGAAACGAGATAGGGATGCAATCAATAAGAAACCCACCGTAACCACCGCAGTTTTAAACATTTTGAAAAAATTTATAGTCAATCCAGAAGATCGATTGAGATACTTTGGAAATTACCCTGCGAGCGCGCGCGTGCGCGCGTACACACACGTTTTCTCTCCCTCAAATATTGTGACCGCGCGCACCAAACTACCTGCGCCTTCCGGCATGGCACCTGGGTGGGGCCTTCGGAACATTAGCCTGTGCGGAACAATAGCCCATTATGCGACGTTGCTTTGTTTCAGAACATTCTTTTCGGTATGTTCTAGTAGTCTCCCTTTCTAGATGCTTTCGCTTTCTATTCGAGGCGTATATAAAGGGCTACTCTTGCCCGGACAGATACTTCAGTTAGTTAACTGCAGTCAAGACGTCGGTTTGGACAGTTAAAAGTGGATAGTGCCGAGTGCAGTTCAGTTGAGGGTTGTAACTTGCAGTTCAGTTGTTACTTGTGATTCAGTCGTGATTCGATTCGACGGATCAGTTGTGTTCTGTTCTGAGTATGTGACAAAAGTGTCTCAAGTATAAATTTTGTGCTACGCTGCGTACCTAAGTGAGAAAGTAGGTTTAGAAGTAGCTGATGTTCTCATTTGCTACAATATTAATATGTATTAATCTAAATACGCCCACTTTTGTGAAACAGCTATGTTAAGCCTCTAAAAAGTAAACGATTAGAAGCTGAAAATTTCATTCTATTCTCGTTCTTGCAATTTTCTGGCCTTTTATTGATGTTTACAACCAGACTCGTTAAACTAGCTGAAAGTCAATTTGCTGCTCTTCTTTCCATACCATATAGTCCATTAAACTGGCGAGCTCAGCAACTCGATGAAGCTGCTAAAAACCGATGTGAAACTGTTATACAACTTTCTGTTTCCATTAAAAATTCGCGAGATAAATCGCTTGTACCTTACGCTATACATCTAAAAAGTAATACTTCTATCCAGATTACGTTATTCAAGGAAACTGATTGTGTAGAAATGATTTAAAATCAAATATGAACTGGTTCCATATATGCAACAAAAACAAAACACAACTCTGTATTTCACAAATCAGTTTTTACTTTCTCCGCCATGAACCTAGACAGGGAAGGTATTGCATTCCGCTAAAAAGGCGAATACCGATTTCACACAAAATTTCACCAAAATATGTTCTGAGACCACCTGAATAAAACAAAATAACTTTTAGAAAAAGGTTCGAGTGTGTATGCGTATGTCTGCGAATAGCATACATCAAGGATAAGTTGGATAGAAACAAAACTGCATATTTAAGTTCAGTATCTTCCAAAAATGCGACAAGAAGGTTTCGCCCCACCTATCCGTTACATAGAGCCATTTTTTTAGAAAATAAAAAATTTCGAAAAATGTTCCAACGTTTCGATTAAAATACATTATATTAAATATATTTACATGACAAATAAAATTTACATCTTCAGTGAATATCTGTTAAGTTCTCTTCATTCGGAAGGAATTTTGTAATTGGACATAAATTCAGATCTCTTTCAAACACACAATTTATTTAAAATAACATTTTTGTGGCTTAACCCATCTCCGAGATATTCCTTATTAATGGTTCGATTGTACAATAGTTTCTTTTAGAGTTCTGTGTTTTCGGTTATTTCTCGTGATTGCATGGACACAGTATAGAATTTCAGGCCAGCATATATGTCTTAACATTTGACTGTTGCTTTTCTCTTTGTATCTCTAACGAAAAGTGTAATGTAGCTATTTCTGAAAGGTTTGTCTTGATTAAAATATAGTGGACAGAAAAATACGCTTTCATGACAACAGCTTGAATGCCCACCAATAAACGATGGAAGGTCCAGAAAGTCATGTATCATATCATTTGTTTTCTTGAATTAATGAACTAACAGAAAAGAATCTGAGGTTACATTCACAAACTTTCTCTACCCAAATCATATATTTTTTATAGCTTTTACATACTATCCGTACGGAAGCTTATTTTTCTGCCTGCTTCATCTTAATCAAGATAAACATTTGCAGATTTAGCTTCATTACTCATTATTTATAGGTACAAGAAGAATAGAGGAAACTTAATCGATAGTTACTTGTCCAAAGTTGAGGCAGTATTTTTAACACTTAAATGATTTCAGTCAAATTATATAATATAAAATTCAATAAAAGCCCGCTTAGAGCAATATGTGTGTAAAATATATAAAAAGTGTATATTACAGCCATTGTATATGTTTATATTATTGTATACATGTAATAATGTTATGTGAATGTATTACGTAATTTAATAGCGTAGGAGCTGTGAGAATAATAGGTTAAAAGTTGCTAACAATGAGGTAGCCTTGTGGCAATAATGAATTAGAAGGTTTAGTAATGCTACTAGTCATTCTTGGAGCAACAATAATGTAATTTTTGATACAGTTTATTAAATAACCAGTCAACAACCAGAAAAAGCTTAAGCTAAATGAAAGCATTCTATTAGAGTAGGATTAATCAATCAGAAACTGAAGTATAGCAAAATTTACAAGCTCAGAATTCAGTTGCTTGTAGACAGTGTTCCTAGCCGAACTCGAGATGTGTCCTCGAGAAGTTTAATATGTACTCATGTGAGAGAAGAGTAGTTTACGTGTTAAAAAGTGCAAGTAATTAATAAAAGAATCCCACAGCTCTCTATATCAGTGAAGTTTCATTTAAATTGTGTCAAGGATTAATAAATGTAGTGAAGTAAAATTATAATCTGTGTAAGCCTACATTCTACAGTCAAACCACGCCCTGCTAAGACATTCATGTCTCTAAAACAATAATACTGACGCAGCCGAGGCAAACATAAATATATAATATCTAAAGAAACAGTCAAATTACAAAGCTAATGCTTTTAAACATGGGGCGAAGGCTACAGGGTACCATACTTGAAGTTCGGTTCCCCAACAGTCTAAACATAATGCATCATCTTCAAACTGACTTTCCATACGTAGCAGCAACAAACCTTCTTCAAATTGGCTCCCAAAGCGTGGGGCAATTAATAATAATACAAACCAACTTCTTCAAAGTTTGCTATATGCTGGCTTTAAAATTGCACACTCTTTTAATGGCATCGCGAGAAACAAATGAAGGTGACAAGACTTCAAAAACAATTACAACATACTGAACAATTGAAAGCAATATTAATGAATATAAAGTATATGGTGTTTTAATCAAAATTGTTGGAGCTAATTTTGGAAGAAACAAATTAGAAAATGTTCCATGTAATGGGTAGTATGGGGTGAAGGATGTTCTTGAAATTCTTAGTGCCACGTATTTGGAATATACTGAACTTAAATACCAAGAAAGCTATTATTCCGAGATATCAGTTTTGAGTTATGCGATCTTACACACACGAACGCGCATTTTGGCTTCAGCTGACTTCAAAACTTGATTTGTGGTGAAATACTGATATAAAATTTAGGGGGAATATCTTACATTCCCATTATTTTCTCTAACCATTATCGTTTATTTTATACCTACCTCTTGATACCGTATGATCAACGGGACTATATACATAATTAAATAAAGAAATAAGAGTAAGATAGAAGAATAATTTAACAAATAATTTCTGTGTATTAAATCAGTGTAGAATGTAACAAGTTAGAGAGTTTTGTCCGGAAAGATAGGGGTAATTAGGAGTCAGGCTAGCCAGAGTCATTAGAGCCGAGAAGGATCACATTCGCTTATGAATTCTTGAAAGGCAGTTTTAGAGTTAAATTCAGTACGCTACACAGACACGTAGGTCAATTCTGGAAATTGAAAGGATAGAATGTTGGTGGGGGAAAATAATATATAAGCAGAGCACAATCGTGGTACTTGTTCGTGGGATATTTTAAGTGCCCAGTGATTCGATTGCTGATTTGAGGCGGTATTTTTAACACTTAAATAATATCAGTCTAATTATATAATAAAAAATATAACAACAGTTCACCTATAAGCAATACATTTATACTATAACATATAAAAAGTGTATATAATAGCCATTTTACTATGTTTATATTATTAAGTACATGTATTAATAATGCTATGTGAATGTAGTACGTAATTTAATAATGTAGGAGCTGTGAGAATAGAAGCAAGCTGCTTTTTGTAGCAAACAGAATTATAAAGTAGAAGCAGAAGGTTTCTAATAATGAGGTAACCTTGAGACAACAATAAATCAGAAGGTTTATAAAAGTTACTAATAATTCTTGGAACAATAATGCAATATTTAAAACAATTTATAATTAGCAAATCAAAAACTAGAAAAAAAGCTTAAGTTAAATAAAAGTATTCTATTGGAGTAGGCTTAGCTAATCAGAGACTTGAAATAGAGGAAATATGCATATTCAGGCGGAAGGCGCTACAAGATTGCGTACCCGAGCAGTTGGATTTAATTCGGCTTCAGTGTGAGGCATGAAAATTGATTGCGGTGAGAGTAACATAAAGTTTACGTGTTAAAAAGTACAGTTAACAATAATCTCACAGCTCTATAGTAGGATATATCAGTGAAGTGTTATTTAATCGTGTGAAGGATTAATAAAACAAAGTACACTACAATTATAATGTAGTTCTTTAGCCATACCAGCCCTGCTAAGAGATACGTGTTCTGAAAATTACTACTGATGCAGCCGAGGCATACATATATAATATTTAAATAAACATTGAAATACAAAGTTGATTTTTTAAGCGTGGGGCGAAGGCCACCGTAAAAGTAAACGTGGGGCGAAGTCCACCAGAAATTTTGTATCGTATGTGGGACGAACACGCCAAGAAACATATCTCCCGCAATACATGGTGCAAACAGCAACAATAAACAACTTCAAGTTTGGTTCCCATATGTGGGGCAACAACTACTGCAGAGTAACGGCTAGCCAGAGGGTTGTTGCCCATAAGCATTATAGCGACTCACAGCGGGTTACGCTTCTAGTTTCTTTCATTGCAAAAACAGTTATTTTCAACCGTAACATTGATACTGGAGAAGTTAGGAGGTATAATAGTTCAGTTGTTACCATTTTAGTTGCTACGATTCATAATCAGTCTATTTCATCATCTCGAACGGTCTGCATCTCATTAGCTTACAATGAATTTCTCAGCCAAATTAAACTGGCGTTGTCCTTCGCAATACATGCACACATACCCTGAGGGAAATGCTCATAGCTCTACCACTGGAGCAGCCGGCAGCAGAATCAACATCAGATACTGCAGACAACCGCAACTATATCCTTGTACCAAATTGTCGCACCATTATGGCATAATAAACAACAGCTTCACTCTTCTAAATACTGTTATTACGAAGATTACTTTTCCATCTAAATATTGTTAATCAACACAAACATCAGCAAATTATTTCCTTACATACACTATGTGAATAAAAGTATCCGGACACCCCCAAAACATACGTTTTTCAGCTTAGGTGCATTGTGCTGCCACCTAGTACCTGGTACTCATTACCCGCGACTTCAGTAGTCATTAGACATTGTGAAAAAGCAGAATGGGACGCTCCGTGGAACTCACGGACTTCGGACGTGGTCAGGTGATTGTGTCAAAAGTCCGTACGCCAGATTTCCACACTCCTGAACATCCCTATAGGTCCACTGTTTCTGATGTGATAGTGAAGTGGAAACGTGAAGGGACATGTACAGCACAAAAACGTACAGGCCGACCTCGTCTGTTGACTGACAGAGACCGCCGACATTTGAAGAGGGTCGTAAAGAGTAAGAGGCAGACATCTATCCAGACCATCACACAGGAATTTCAAACTGCATCAGGATCCACTCCAAGTACTATGATAGTTATGCGTGAGGTGAGAAATCTTGGATTCCATGGTCGAGCGGCTGCTCATAAGCCACATATCACGCAGGAAAATGCCAAACCACGCCTCGCTTGGTGTAAGGATCATCGACATTACACGATTGAACAGTGGCAAAACGTTGTGTGGAGTGACGAATCACGGTACAAAATGTGGCGATCCGATGACAGGGTGTGGGTATGGCGAATGCCAGGTGAACGTCATCTACCAGCGTGTGTAGTGCCAACAGTGAAATTCGGAGGTGGTGGCGTTATGGTGTGGTCGTGTTTTTCCTGGAGGAGGATTGTACCCCGTGTTGTTTTGCGTGGAACGATCACAGTGCAGACCTATATTGATATTTTAAGCACCTTCTTGCTTCCCATTGTTGAAGAGCAATTCGGGGATGGCGATTGCATCTTTCAACATGATCGAGCACCTGTTCATACTGCAGGGGCTGTGGCGGTGTAGTTACACGACAATAACATCCCTGTAATGGACTGGCCTGCACAGAGTCCTGACTTGAATCCTATAGAACACCTTTGGAATTTTTTGGAACGCCGACTTCGTGCCAGGCCTCACCGACCTACATTGATACCTCTCCTCAGTTCCGCACTCCGTGAAGAATGGGCTGCCATTCCCCAAGAAACCTTCCAGCACCTGATTGAAAGTATACCTGCGAGAGTGAACGCTGTCATCAAGGCTAAAGGCGGGCCAACGCTATATTGACTTCCAGTATTACCGATGGGGTGCTACGAACTTGTACGTCATTTTCAGCCAGTTGTTCGGATACTTTTTATCAAGTAGTGTATTTCATTGCGGGTGTAAGCGGGATACAGGGACCTGGAGCGATATTAGGAACTTCTTGAAGTAATCTTCAAAATCTCTACGTATATGCTGACTTTGAAATTCCAATCGCTTTCCATGACATTACCAGAAATAAATGAATGGTGCCTTAACAGTTAAAACATTGATTAATATTGGAAAATTCAAACCAAACAATATTCGAAAATGATTAATGGCACAGCAAATACATTTAATCTATATGGCGTGTTCCAAGAGATCTTACTGTGTTTTTACTTCTCTTATGGTTTAACAGTAATATAGTTGTAGTAGATTCATTCAGAATGAACAGAACAGGACTTCACAGGCTCTACACGGATATATAAATTTTATGCAAATATTTTAAGCATGTGTTATTTTAATATCAATTCAGCATGAGGACCAATTTTCCATATGAAGCGAAGTTTAGGATATTCATGTCGTATCTTTGGAAGATGAACTTGAATACCAAATTTGGTATTAATCTGAATTTTCGTTTTCAGTTACGCTATTCAGAGACGAACGGTCAAATGGGACCTAAAAATATGTATTTCTGGTAAACTCTTTATTAAATTTTTGGGTGGATACTCCGCTACATCACTCCTCTATCTTATATAAATAGATGTTAAAGAAGGTAAAGATAACCATGCATGACTGATTCATGCCATATAGATAAATGCACTTAAAAATATAGTAGTCAAATGTATCAAACATGAAAGCTAATTGATACCTTTGCTTACAGGTAAGAAATGTGAAGCCATTGTAGGCGAAGAGTCTTTGAGCCAATGATACGAGATAATACTTAAAGGTAAGAGTAATGCACGTGGTAGTTACATTGGTAGTCAGTATTTAAACAATTGAGAATATGACCGTTACGAACAAACTCCAACAATCATAATGCAAGACGCTTTGTGTTTAAACGTAAGACGCATAATTTGTGAGCAACTGTTATAAACACTTCGCAGTCAGCAGTAACATTTATCTTGGATTTTATAGAATCCTGTTTTCATTAGCTTTATTGTTTGTAGCAGAATATATCGTTCGGTGAGTAATAGTAACAGTAACAGTAATAGTAATAATAATTGTATATATTATATATAAACATTTATAATTCATAAGAGGAAAAATTTCGATTTTGCCGCATATGTGATAAGCCTTGTGTCCAGCCAGAATACCGTTAACCTCTTAGTGAAAGGTCACTTCCCTACAGCAAACCTTCAGAAATCTTTGTTCACCTAATCGAGACGTGAGTCAGTCAGTGTAATGAGCTTATGGTAGCAGAGTGAAACTTGTAAATTTATACGAGGTCACGTACCCACTAAACATATGATTGGAGGATGTAAGGGAAAGCTAAAGTTCTGTTAGAGAATCAGAAATATTAATAGGATTATTTTGAAAGCCGAATGGAAGTGACAAGAAAAGGGCGTGGTTATGATAATAAAACCCACGTGCAGGCTTTGGAGCGAGACACAAACAAACAGAAACACAATTTTTCACAAGTAAAGTGCGATATGCACGGGACCACATATTTATACACTTATAATACTAATAACACAGCATGTACATTTGCTAAGTACACCCGTGGACAAAAGAAATGAGTCATGTCTTGAATGCCAATTTTTTTAAGTCCTACGCGGCACAGCGCCTTGTTTACACCATACGTAATGCGGTTGTGTAGCCGCTGCAGCAACTTGTTGTAGGATTATTAAACATGCTACCTTCCCTGTGTGTACTCAGTAGCGCTGTGACAAAGCATAGGGTACTTCTATGGTTAAGACCGCTGGTTCGCTTCTTGCATGTAGCAAATACTTTTTTGTTCTGTTAATAATATTTAATCAACGCATAGTGAATACATATTTTCGATATATGCAATTCATACACGATTTTTGGTAAAGTTCGTAATATAAAAGTTACTAGATGCAGAATACGTGGCTTCACAATTTCAGGGTCGTTGTTGGATATCAAGGGACGGTCTAGATGTGTTGTGGTAGCTTGACGATACACTGAACAGTGCCCAATACACGGTAATGCTTGAGAATATTTTGGTTCCCTCTGTGAGGATGAGATATCCAGATGGAATTATTGAATTGTGCGGGATAATCATTCTGTTCACGTACGAGGTATGATCAAAAAGTTTCGGGAATGACGTCATAAATATTACACAACAGTTTGTTTTGTCTAATCTTGCGTATGTATTCTTGTAATGTTTGTGTATTTGTGTTTACTTCACGCGTTGAAGCCATGTTGTGACGTCATTCATTTGTTCGGTTTGTAGCTCCATCTGGTGTTAGCAATTTGCGGCAGTATTAGTTTTTGTTTGAAAGAATTTTACTTTTATTTTTTATTTAATTCTGTTTCACTGTCCTCCGGCTAGCTATTATCTTATTTTGGGTCGAGTACTTCTCTTTATACAGGTTGTGTAAACGGAAAGGAATCTTTTATCCAAATATAACACTGATGAAGAAATTTATTATACACTTTTATTGTCGAAACACAGTCACTATCACACTTACATATTGATCTTGACACTCGCCAAACTGAAACTGTTATAACAACTTCTTACTAATCACTTTTAATCCACGTACTTCAACCTTTTGTATAATTAACTTTGCCATACTTGAGAATTTTCATAACTCTGTTACGCGTAACCTGCAAATTGATATCCGAAGTGTGCCGTACAAATACTTTCGACGAACTGATGGGAATGCGACGGGTAGTGTACAAAGAATTTTGATGAACTGACAGGGTCTACCTCTAACCTACTCTTTTTATACTCATACACTCCGATATGCCTAAAGATTATAACTGAACTGCAATTGGCTAATAAAACGCGCCAACATTAGCGTCTGTTTTTATATCCAATGAAAATTATGAATACATATGCTCTAGGGAAACGTTCCAGAAGATTCTCAAGGAAAAAACGCGCCAACATTACGTAACTTCCTCGTTCCCAATAATGATAAACAGCTCACCCCCTCGCTGCATTATTGCACGCTATTATTGTCAGTTTCAGTAAGGCAGTATAAACTTACTTCCCAACAATAATTACAATCAATAAACATCTCAAGTCAATGTCACATAAAAATGCATATTCATATTACAATCATTATTTACATTAAGTAATTTGTGATACAAATTACTGCATCAATCTGCACTGTCACCCTCGAAGTAGTCTCCTTGGGAGTTGATACACTTGTCCCAGCGCTTCTGGCACTGCTGGAAGCACCCTGGAGGTCCTCTTCTTTCAACATGTTCAGAGTCTTCTGCGATTAGCGATGGATGAAATCAATGTCCTCAAACCGGTGTCCTCGGAGCGGCATTTTAAGTCGCGTGGAAAAAAAAAAAGTCTGCTGGTGCGAAATCTGGAGAATACGCGGGATGGGGAACAGTGTTCATACTATTTTTTATCATGCGGGCGCATTGTCATGATGTAGGAACCAGTCACCACTCCTCCATTTCTCCGGCCGTTTGCGTCGCACATTCTCCCTTAAACTTTGCAGCACTTGTTTAAACAACACTTGATTCACTGTTTGACCCTGTGGCACAAATTCCTTATGTACAATGCCTTTAATGTCAAAAAACACAATCATCATTGACTTCACTTTGGCCCTTCCTTTGTGAAGATTGTTGCTTCGTTTCTGGATCGTAACCATAAATCTATGTTTCATCACCAGTAATAATTTTCTCCATAAACTGTGCGTCATTTTGTAACTGTTCTTTAAGATCTGTGCAGGCAATCACACGGCTTTCCTTTTGGTAATTTGAAAGCAGGCAGGACATGAACTTGGCGGCAATTCTTCTCATGCCCAAATTGTCTTTGAAAATGCTTTGAATACTTCCAAAGGAGAGACCTAATGAGTCAGAAAGTTCATTTATTGTAATGCGAAGTTTAAGACCATTTCCCTCACCTGATTGATATTTTCATCAGTTTTGCTGGGAAAGGTTCACCCCGAACGATCTGCATCTTTAACTGATGTCACACCACTTTTAAATTTCGAAAACCACTCAAATGCTTGAGTTTTGCCCATAACGTCTTCCCAATAAGCTGTTCTTAACATTTCATAGTCTTCTGTTGCAGGTTTACAGAATTTAAAGCAAAATTTGATGTTTGTTCTTTGTTCTTCGTAATCTGACATTATTGCTACGCGGAAAAATCGCAGCACATGCAAAACAAGTGTACACTTCAGAGCATCTCCCTCGTCACTGCATGGTCACAGGAAGTCAAATGATCTCTCATTTTTATCGGGGAGGAACCCTGCATGTACTGTCTGGGTAAGAATTAAAGAAATCTAAGCGTCAGCATTGTTTTGAAGCCATTCCGGAAACTTTTTGATCACACCTCTTATGTCGAAAGGTTTCAAATTGGTTCTCAGAGAGGCAGGATATCAGGGTGATAGCCTGGCCTACCTGTTCACCAGAGTTGAACTCTATTGGAAATGTATGGGCTCAGTTGAAAAGGGAGCTGCACTCGAATTTACCTGCAGATGCGCGAAGGGCAAATGATGGCTTCTGGACAAAAATTCAAAAAGCCTGGGTAATTGGAGTTTCTTGTCCACGTTACTACAGAGATTTAATTTCATCTATAATCCGGAAATTAAGGACAGTTATATCTGCTCAGGGTGGATACGCCCGATATTGGTTTTGTTTATTTTTATCCAGATATTTCACCGGAAATACACGTTTTGAGACGCTCTGAATCCAAAAAAGCATTTTTGGAAACATGTCCGTGTGTGTGTCTGTGTGTCTGTGTGTGTGTGTGTGTGTGTGTCTGTGAACGGCATAACTCAGAAACGAACAGTCAGATAAACACCAAACTTGGTATTTAGGTTCAGTATCTTCCAAGGATGCGACACGAAGGTTTTCAAGAGAATCCTCCCACCCCAGAGTACCCTTTACATGGAAGATTTCTCGAACATTTTAATTTTCTCAAAACTGGCTCTAACGATTTTGATTAAAATATCATATGTTTAAGGTATTTTTATGACAAATAAAATGTATATCTTGAATTTCCTGGGAATTTCTCCAAACGTATTCTTTATTGTGAACGACTTTTACATAACTCGTAAACCATAAGAGATAGACAACATTTTACTACACAAAAACTGTAGATCGCGTTAAAATACACAATTTATATCATATACATTTTTGTTGTTGAGTGAACTATTTTCGAGATATTGCTTGTTATTCCCTTAAATTTTCCAATACTTATACTTTTTCTCAAATTCGTTATTCATTTTTTTTCGTCCTGGTAATACAAAGAGAATGAAATACTCCACATAGCAACCAGCTCTTAAACGCAATAAGATTACCATCTCGATATCTCGATTAACATGAAGCATATGGAGAATAAGCGTTTGTAAAAATAGGTTGTACAAGAGTAGGGAAAGTCATGTGAGTGTAACACATCAGATTTTTTTAAAAGATAATCGTTCATTTTCATTTACTACTTTGGTTATTTAAAACGAGTGTTTTAATATGATAAGATTTTTGTGTCCATAGGTGTGCTTAAAGCTTAAAGTACTAAAGTTATCTTAATGTAGTATTATATTCTTATAAAATTAACCAAAAAAAAGATCAGTTAATGCGATATTTGAACCAAGGAGCTTATGAGCGCAAGTAGTGCCTTCTTAACCTCTCGATTCACAAAATGTTGCTTCGTCTTCTGTTTTCAGTAGCTTATAGGGGTCACCACTGAGAAACAGTTACACAGGCACAAACCATTATATAGTTCCTGTATTTGCGTTCTAAGCACAGATCTTACGAACACACTAAGCCCTCCTAACCGTCACATGCAATCTGGCGATGTCGGACTTTTTGTTCACGTGTGTACATAACCGTAAATGCAACCCTCTTATCGTGATTAGAAACTGAACTTAGTAACTTAATTGTATATGACAGCTGAATAGCAGATGTTTAATTGTAATGCAGACATACTTTATAGGTGGTGAGACAAATGAAGGTTACTATATTTACAAACGAACCGAAATGAAAATTATTTGGAAACCCAGAGCTCTTGCAAAACCATACCGAGATAATATAGAATCACGGCCAAGATAAATTAAATAATTAATAACAGTGTAGTGAAGATCCCGCCACAAGCTTAAGCCGGGAATTACCATTTCAGATTACTTACAAAACCACCTTTAATTTCACACTTTAAGCTTTAAACCTTATGGTGTATAATTTATAAAAACACGCATGATAACCCTCAAGCATCACATATTGGTTTCGATTTAAAGAGAAATCCTAGATAAAAAGAGCTAAACGAAGCATTAATACTCGAATAACAGTGGGATTGCCGTTTCACAAACATACACTACGTAATCAAAAGTATCCGGACACCTGGCTGAAAATGAAGTACAAGTTCGTGGCGCCCTCCATCGCTAATGCTGGAAGTCAATATGATTTTGGCCTACTCTTAGTCTTGTTGACAGCGTTCACTCTCCAGGCATACTTTCAATCAGGTGCAAGAAGGTTTCTTGGGGAATGCCAGCCCATTCTTCACGGAGTGCGGAACTGAGGAGAGGTATTGATGTAGGTCGGTGAGACACAAAATCGGCGTTCCAACACATCCCAAAGGTGTTCTTTAGGATTCAAGTCAGGACTCTGTGCAGGCTAGTCCATTACAGCGATGTTATATGCCGTGTAGCCACTCCGCAACAGCCCATGCAGTATGAACAGGTGCTCGATCGTGTTGAAGGATGCAATCGCCATCCCCGAATTGCTCTTCGACAGTGGGAAGCAAGAAGGTGATTAAAATATCTATGTAGGTCTGCGCTGTGAGTGTGCCACACAAAACAACAAGGGGTACAAGCCCTCTCCAGGAAAAACACGACCACACCATAGCACCACCTCCGAATTTCACTGTTGGCACTACAAACGCTGGCAGATGACGTTCACCGGGCTTTCGCCATACCCACACCCTGCCATCGGATCGCCACATTCTGTACCGTGATTCGTCACTGCACACAACGTTTTGCCACTGTTCAGTCGTGTAATGTTGACGCTCCTTACACCAAGTGAGGCGTCGTTTGGCATTTTCCTGCGTAATGTGTGGCTTATGAACAGTCGCTCCACCATGAAATCCAAGGTTTCCCATCTCATGCCTAACTGGCATAGTACTTGGAGTGGATCCTGATGCAGTTTGGTATTCCTGTATGATGGTCTGGATAAGTGTCTGCCTATTAGTCTTTACGATGCTCTTCAAATGTCGGTGGTCTCTGTCAGTCAATAGACGAGGTCGGCCTGTACGCTTTTTGTGCTGTACATGTTCCTTCACGTTTCCACTCCACTATCACATCAGAAACAGTGGACCTATAGGGATGTTTAGGAGTGAGGAAATCTCGCGTACAGACTTCTGACACAAGTGACACCCAATCACCTGACCACGTTAGAAGTCCGTGAGTTCCACGGAGCTGTTTCACGATGTCTAGTGACTACTGTGGTCGCGGATAATGAGTATCAGGCTGTAGGTGGCAGTACAGTGCACCTAAGATGAAAAACGTATGTTTGTGGGGTGTCTGGATACTTTTGATCACATAGTGTATGTCTGCAGTTACCGAACATTTTACCAATGTGGGTCATCGTATCGTCTATGAAGACATGAAGCTATTACCAAGAACAGAACTTTATTATGCTAGACTTCATAGAGAAGCGATTGAAACGTAAGCATTCCAACGGCATCAGTAAAAGGAGGAAGAATTGAATCTCAAGAGGATGTATACCAGTGATGGCACGGCACTGCATAACCAAAAATCATGAGCCACTTCTCGCAGAGGTGGGCAAAGCACTCCGGTTAATTCACAACGTAACCCGATTGTGAGAAAAATTGTTCTTTACATTGTTTGCTGCTACGTATTGAAAAGCCGATTTGAAGTAGGAGTTGTATTATAGTTCGACTGTTGGGTAGCCGAACTTGTAGTAGTTGCAACCGCACGTATAGTAAACAGTTTCCGGTAGCCTTCGCCCCAAATGTATTTTCAGGTGGCCTTTGCCCCAAGTTTAAAAAAAAATATTGACTTTGTAATTAAACTGTTTCCTTAAATATTTAATATTTATGTTTGCCTCGGCTGTATCAGTATTATTTTAGAGACATGGATATCTTGGCAGGGCGTGATGCGACAAGAATGTAGGCTTACGGAAATTTTAAGTTTTAATTCACTCCTTTTTATTAATCCTTGACACAAATTAAATAGCACTTCACTGATATCGAGAGCTGTGAGATTCTTTTTATTAATTAATTACACTTTTTAACACGAAACTTAATTTTCGTCTCACACGAATACATATTAAATCTCTCTAGGACACACAACCAATGCATCCAGTTACTATCACGGTCTGCAGGCAACTGAAATGATTTCAACCGTCTAAACTTGTAAATTTCTGTATTTCAAGTCTCTGATTGGCTAATCCTACTGGAATAGAATACCTGCAGTTAACTAAAGCTTTTTCTGGTTGTTGATTGGCTATTTTATAAACTGTTACTAAAATTACATTATTGCCTCCAGAAATCAAAAATAACACTTAAACTCTCAAACTCATTATTGCCTCAAAGTTACCTCATTGTTACCTCATTGTTAGCAACGTTTAACTTATTATTCTCACAGCTCCTACATTATTAAATTACGTAATGCATTCACATAACACTATTGAACATGTTTACAATAATATAAGCATATGCAATGACTGTTACATACATTTTACAAATTATTACATACATATTGCTTCAAGCCGGGCTCTTATTGCATTTACATATTATATAATTAGACTGAAATCGTTTAAGTGTTAAAAATACTGCCTCAATTGAAAGCGCACACAGCCTGGATCAGTGTTGCTAGCTAGAGGCGAGAGGGTGGTTGGAATTGATGGTATTGTCTACTAACCCATCGTTTTCCGGAAAACGGAAATTTCAGGCAGAATGGGAGGATGAAGTTTTCGGCTGTTTAGAAGGTGAAAAATGTGACATGTTTAATTTGGTCAAAAGCATTCGGAGACAATATATAAAGACACTACATTAGATGTCACCATGCTTCATATGGTGAAACTAAAAGCATGTGGCACTAGGAAATTATTGCAATTAATTAATAAAAATAATTTATTTTTAATTTGTTTTAGGAATTGAATGTGTGAAATCATTGCAGGAATGTTTACAAAGTCCCTTAAAATTGATGACCGTAAATACAAAATTAATATCATAGTTACGCACTTACCTAAGAGATCGCTCTGCCCCTAAAACCTTTTCAAGAGGGTGAATTTGTGAAACTACTTCCCAATTTTAATAGTATTAATTTATCCCGACTAACAATCGCAGAGTGGAAAAACTTTCACAGAATTTAGAGTCAACTTCTTTTTTTAGTTTTTATGAGTGAAATATCTTATTTAGAATTTTGAAATGTTTGTAATATGTTACAAGTTAATCAGCTTTATTACCTTAAAATAGTTTCGTAAAAAGTTCAATAAATACAATTTTAAAGAAATAAAATACAACTAGGGGTCCACTTGGACCCCTCATACATTTCATGTACATAACATTTTCTGCGTCTTGAGAGTTTTATGTTGACTGTCTTGTATTTTACAGTTATTCTAGCATGCATTGTTGGTTTGAAATTGTTTGGAAACAGTTCAGCAATCTCCTAGTGTGTAATGTAAGGTATAGTTATGTCGAAACGGAAAGGTGAAACTTTTAAAAGGCCGATGTCAGTTATGTCCATGAAAAAATGATAGAAAAACTAGAACAGAGTGTGAGAGCTGCAAGAAATTCATCTAAGATACCCACTGTAAGAAAATGAAAGGAGTAGTGTCTTGTATGTTACACTTAGTAAACATGAATTGTAAAACTCCAAGTAAAAAACTGAAATTGTACTGGTAGTACACTATAAAAATTTTAAAATGCAGTTGTGAGTCCCAGTGAAAAATAGGAAGTAAAACAAATTACTTCATTTAATAGTGTTGGAAAAGAAAAATAACATAGTAATTTTCAATTTGTTTGGCAATGATAATTTTGACATACATTGTTCGTAAAAAATGTCGATACATCAGAATTATTGTTTTAAAATGATTTAATTTGTTCTAAGTAGAACATGGACAAGTATATTGTGTTAATTCTTAATTCTAGTTTTCTGCCTGGAGTCCACTTGGAGCCCTCTTAGAGGTTTAAGGAGGTACAAAAGCACAGCATTTGAAAGTTAACCGAATTTGTACGCTAACGTACATAAAATGTGGCGCATTTCCCTATATCGCAACAGTGCTTTTCCCTTCATAAGGTTTGCACCCTCGGTAACTAAACTTTGACTCCAACCAGGTTATCAGTTCTCTATGTGACTGACCTGAATAATAATTCTAAAGTTCGAACCAATGAAGAATGTTATAATCGATGTGAAATGAAGGGGTGGTTCGAATACCTCTTCTATGAACGAGTTTCGCTACGATTGGTACAAAAGGAAACGCTAGACAAATACGACATAATTCGGCCTTGTAGAGGAAGGGGTGAAGAATCATTTGCGTGTGTCGTTTGAAGTAGGTGTATTTTATGGTGGTGTTGTATTGTATTTCGACTGTTGGGGAGCCGAACATGAAGTAGTTGCAACCGCACGTATGGTAAAAAGTTTCGCCCTAAGTTTAAAAATATTAACTTTGTAATTTTGACTGTTTCTTTAAATATTATATATTTATGTTTGTCTCGGCTGGGTCAGTATTTATATTTTTTAGAGGCATGAATGTCTTAGCAGGGAGTGGTGCGACTGAAAAATGTAGGCATACACAGTTTTTAAGTTTTTCTTCACTCCATTTATTAATGCTTGACACTATTTAAATAACACTTCACTCATATACTTGCACTTTTTAACACGTAAACTGCTTTTGTCTCACACAAAATACGTATTAAATTTCTTGAAGACGCGTCATGCGTCCGGTTAGAAACACTGTCTACAAGCAACTGACTTCTGAATTTGTAAACTTTGCTCCGTTTTAGTTTCTGATTGGCTAATCCTAGTCCAGTAGTATACCTTCATTTAACTAAAGCTTTTTCTGGTTGTTGATTGGCTATTTTATAAGCTGTCACAAAAGTTGCATTATTGCTTCCAAGAATCACAAGTAGCAATATTAAACTTTCAAATTCATTATTGCCTCAAGGTTACCTCATTGTTACCTCATTGTTAGCAACGTTTAACGTATTATTATCACAGCTTCTACATTATTAAATTACGTAATACATTCACATAACATTATTACATGTATACAATAATTTAAACATACAATGACTGTAACATACGCTTTTTATATCTTGTTACATACACATATTGCTTTAAGGCGGGCTGTTATTGAATTTATATATTATATAATTAGACTGAAATCATTTAAGTGTTAATAATACTGCCGCACGTTAAACTAGACGCCAGCTACGACATTTATATGATAGCTTTCATCAGAGACATGGAGACGAACACAAAAAGTTCTTACGTATTTACTTATACGTTTTAACTATATTTTATTTTTGCTCTTAAATTCAAATAATCATTACGTTTACAGTACTCTGCTGGTGAGAACATACAACGTATAATGTTATTATTTGGAATTCAGTCATATTTTGGGGGAGTGAAAGTACCCCGCTAATCCAGTGGCTAGAAATTATACTCAAAGAACAGAGCAGCTCTCGCTGAGGGAGGATGGAACCACATGTGTTATTACCAGTGAAGCTCAACGTCTTCTATTATGAACTAATGACGTTTTTGTGATATGAAGCGTTTCCCCTTCCTCACTCAGACGCCTTATTGCAATAGCATGGTCTAAGGTAACCAGATATCAGATATGTGACTGCCATGAGCCCATAAATGTGTCATAGCTCCGCGAACAATGCTTGGGGGTAAATCCGTCCTTCCCTGTTTCGCTTAATGTTGGTCATCAATGGTCATGACCAAAATAATTAGCTGCGTTCTATTATGGACCATATTTTATGCACGTCAGTATTCTGAGAAAGGTTAAACCTGAATTTAATAGTTTTTCAATTCGAAGAAATACATTTAACATAATACTGATAAGCGATAGCAGTTACATGGCTCGCATATAGGATGCAAACTGTTAAAAATAAGTGATCATTTTAGAGAGACAGAGAGAGAGAGAGAGAGAGAGAGAGAGACGGAAGATTGATGTAATACATTCTTAGGACTACTCTATCAATGATAATTTCACATATGTGCTTTATGTGTTATATTATTTATGATGTTGAAAATATAAAGTATATGCATTTGTACTGAGATAGTAAGTATTGTACGTCAGATTTTTAGGATTATTTCCTAAAATATGCATTCAATATGATGATGACCTGTGGATCGACCAATCTGACTGCGTTTTTAGGAAGTTTCCCTCTGTTGCCAAGGTAAATACCGGATTCGATATTTAATAACAGACCCAAAGTTCCACCTTAAGTCTAAAAAACAATAGGAAGAATGAGAAATAGATGGTAATAGCGAACACTCTGCCATCTATCCACAGAAAATGAAATCAGGTAGACTGGACGGCACCCTAAACCAAATGTCCGGCACGTGTAGTAGCAGAGATACAGTTAGTTGCTCTGTACTAAAGCCTGAGTGGACATGTGCTGAAGCGGCGATCCGCTTGTCACAGAAGCAGAGGTGCAGTTGCTATGTCTATGCCTCTGGACACGTGATAAAGCAAGTGGTATGGTACAGAAATGAGGCTAGAAGGCTACATACCGATCTACGAGATATCTCCTAACAGATCCGTCGTGATCTGACGACATAGTTAAAGCGATGTAAAATAAATAGGAAAAAATTAAAATCCAAGAGAAAATGTTGTCCTGGGGGTGTAAGTCCTACATAAGAGGAGGGTAAACAGATAATGAATAAATTAATATATCGAACATTCTCTACCCTTGTTGAGAGAAATTACTATCTCTTTAAATAAACCTTCTTTGTGGTTTAATGCTATATGTAGCATCGTGTCCGCAAACGTTTATGAAACCTGCATCCATTTAATGCTGTTTGCAGATTACTCTAAATTCTCTCCTTGAAGAGAAAATCCTATATTTGCATATTTATCCCAAAGCTTTGCAAAGCTATTGCGTTGCCAGAGAGAAAAGGACAGTCTGACAGTAACAAAACACGGCTTGCTAATATATAACCTCAGGGAAATCACTCTAAAAACGCTTTCCAAGGAAGGTGCTCTAACCGTTATCCTTGTTTTATGCTGACGCTGCTGGTGATGGTCAGCAGTGAGTAAATGTATTCACACCTTATCACAGCTTGCTGTTAGAGCATATAATTAAAGCCGTCAACAATGTTGGTTCAGATTCTGTAAACTACTTTATGGAACGCTCAGCAAATCTTCAGTCTAATTAATTCTTCATTAATTTACGCTCTGATAATTTATAACCTCAGCTTTAAAGGATTATTTTGCAGCAAAGCTTTGACTGAATCTGCTACAGTAAACAAAAGTGTTAGAAGTCATTTATTTGTGTTTCTGTTGTGTTGAACTTAAGAAGATTTCTGCAGTCTTAAATGGCACAACTAAGGGTGCTTGGAGTGATGTTTATCGACAAGGGTACCCGAGGTTGTTAAAGCACGACTTATGAAAGGTCTGCAGGTACCTAAACTGTGTCCTGGAAGGATTCTTTCCCAATTAACATTTCATTTCATGTATCATCTCCTGCGGTACTGTATGTATTAATAATCGACGTTAAATACTATTATTGGGGGGTGAAGTTTGCATTGTATGCCCCATAGTTTCTTCAGATGAGTCAGGATTCGTTTTTCTCCGAACATACCACATCTTCAAATGCCCTTACAGATTATAGTCCAGCGATGTCAAATCTGGGCTTCCTGGAGGCCACTTAACGGTGCTCGACGGTCAATCCAATATACTGGACTTCTCGCCTATAATGTGCTGGAGTACATTCCAGGTGAGAAAATGGACTTTAGATTTGTAGAAAATGCTTCCTCATAGATTAAAATTAAATTGGGTTTTTTGTTTATGCACGCTCCTTAACTGCTATCGTTCTTAGCGTTCCATTCTATATCGGGCGTGAAAGATAGCAAATTTTGCTCAGAGGCCTCCCTTTCAGGCTTGAGGTTCTTTTACGTGCCGTAAATCTAGACATGGAACCACCGGCTTTATTTCCCTTCCTTAGGAAGCCATACTAAGGATTCTTACGCCCGAAAAAAATCCCTTGCCCTCCGCGACCTCGGGAACTAGTATGGTACCCCTAGACCACGCAGGACGCTTCGAGATAGAGAATCTTTAGGTACGTCTTTCCATTCATATTGTTTTTAAAGAACAATGGACCAATATTTTGGTCCTTCCAATATGCTACACCAGGCCATAATTCGGTCGGTATCTTGTTCCTTTGAAACCTCCACCCAGTTGGGGTTGGTGACCTGTGGTAGATAGCAGGTACTACTAGAAATATGACTGATTGCACTAAACCTAGTTAGAGGTCTCTGTATTCCCAAGTATGAGGGGCAGGTCACAAAAGCTCCTACACTACTTGAAGTTTTCCCTAATTAACCATAAAACTGGAAAACGTCGAAAACGCTGATTGCATTATAGAATCAACTTCCATGTCTATATTACATCTACCTCAAGAGTTGCTTTACAATTTTACTCCTGCGAATTTTTTTCGTTTGTGCTCGAACGATTTTATTTGTTCAAAGTCGGGAAGAAATCGATATAATCGGTACCGTTCCCCACTCCTCTTGATGGGTTTGAAATACTTTCATTAATCTTAAAGCCAGCGAGTTGAAAAAAGAGAAATGTGTAGAGCCGATGAAATATGAACGTACAAGTTGTAATGAAGTGAATATAAGAACTCGGGTATTGGTTAGAGATCTCTGATTGTAGAACTTGAAATAATGCAGCAATTTCAAAATTTTGTTTGTTGTGTTGGCCAAAAATATTTTTTAATAGATCGGAACATAACTCTTTTCAATCACTTTCTAATTATTTGTTACTTTATTGCTTGTTCCCATGATGTTAAAGTTCTGAAGATGAGTTATAGTGCCTAAAGCTTTCTGGAAGTGCAATGTTTTTCAGCTTTGGAAGAATTTTCAAAATTGTTTTAGCGGTATACGAGATAGCATCAAACATAAACACACACCAATTCCTTCTCCTCATAAATAATCATCAAAAGTACATAACATTTAAAAAGTTATAGAAGTCAAATACAGAGAAAATTATCATTTTTAATGTGTAAGAGCAAACCATACATTTACAAATTACATGCTCCAGGATTTTCCAGGTTTATTATTTACCAGCTGGCATACCCGACGTTGCTTGGTTAGCGTTTTAAACTCTAGTAACAAATTAATAAACTTAACTTACCTCCTCTGTTCTTTATGTAATTGTTACACAATGATCTAGAGGATTTCCACAGTGAATCTTCTCTTTACCCCTTATAATAATTGTAATTTGGTACAGTCCCAACTATCCCAAATATGGGTTAAAAAATCCACCTACATTCACACAAAATGATGTGAAACATTGGCGGAACGTCTGACTTCCTTAAACTCCCCCTGACTGTCTTCCGAGTTCCGAAAATGTTGCATAGAGTGTACTTACCCTTTGGCTGTGAAAGAATTGAGTGGTGAAGTGATTTTTACTTTCTCTACTACGTACAGTAAGTAGTGGAAGTATTGTATTCCACCCAAAAATTCGATACCGAGATTTCACCGGAAACACATGTTTTGAGACCCTGAATAAAAAAAAGGCATTTTTTGGAAACATGTCCTTGTGTGTGTCTGTGACTGTGTGTGTGTGTGTCTGTCTGTGAACAGCAAAACTCCGAAACGAACAGTCGGACAAACACCAAACTTGGTATTTAGGTTCAATATCTTCCAGAGATGCGACACGAAGGTTTTCAAGAAAATCTCCCACCCCAGATTACCCTTTACATGGAACATTTATCGAAAATTTTAATTTTCTCAAAAATGGCTCTAACGATTTTGATTAAAATATCATATGCTTAAGATATGTTCATGACAAATAAAATGTATATCTGGAATTTTTTGGGAATGTCTCCAAAAGTGTTCTTCATTGTGAACGACTTTTGCATAACTAGTAAACCATAAGAGATAGACAAAATTTTACTACACAAAAATGTAGATCGCGTTAAAATGCACAATTTATGTCATATACATTTTTTTGTTGAGTGAACCATTTTCGAGATATTGCTTGTTATTCCCTTAAATGTTCCAATACTTATACTTTTTCTTAAATTCGTTATTCATTTTTTTGTCCTGGTAATGCAAAGAGAATGGAATACTCCACATAGCAGCTCTTAAAATATTTGACTATCGCTTAAAGCCTACGATTCCCCTTGCATCTACAAGAAAAATAGCAATAAGATTAACATCTCGATATCTCGATTGACATGAAGCATATAGAGAATAAGCGTTTGTAAAAATAGTTTGTACAAAAGTAGAGAAGGTCATGTGAGTGTAAAACATCAGATTTTTAATATAATTATAGTAGACTAAATTTGAAACCTGTTTACTTTCTTTTTAGTCCCATAATTATTAAATAACATAAAAACGACATCATTTCGCATAATACAAAAACCCTTAACTCATACAATGTAATATGATTCCGCATTCTCAGGCCACCGAGTTAACCTCTTTGGAAAAGACATACAGTCTGCGACCATCGAGAAAAATGTCCTGTTATTTAATATAAACCATCGGTTCATTGATTTCTAATGTTAGCAGTATTCTCTCTAAATACAATTATTTAGCACTCCCTGCTAACGATCTTGATTACATCATGAATACTAAGCAAATAAAGCAAACTTTCTTACATAAGGGTTATTAGTTGTTTTTGACATCCAGAAACTTCAATGCATACATCTATAGAACTATTATAAAGGTTATTCAGAGGTTTTGACATGTTTCGTTACATGAACTTCTGGAGTATTTGATAATGGCAAATAAAGGAACGAAAGAATCACAGAATTCGATTGTCGATTTTTAAACTCTGTCTTCTGTTTGTTGGTGTTGCATCATGGCCATCTATGTATGTTCCTTGTAATAAAATGCAACCGGCTTTTACTTTCTCTACTACGTATAGTAAGTAGGGGAAGTATTGTATTCTACCCAAAAATTCGATACCGAGATTTCACCGGAAATACATGTTTTGAGACCCCCTGAATCCAGAAAAGCATTTTTGGAAACATGCCCGTGTGTGTGTCTGTGTGTGTGTGTGTGTGTGTGTGTCTGTGAACAACATAACTCAGAAACGAACAGTCGGATAAACACCAAACTTGGTATTTAGGTTCTGTATCTTCCAGAGATGGGACACGAAGATTTTCAAGAAAATCCCTTTACATTTTCTCAAAAATGGCTCAAACGATTTTGATTAAAATCTCATATATTTAAGATAGTTTCATGACAAATAAAATGTATATCTTGAATTTTCTGGGAATGTCTCCAAAAGTATTATTCATTGTGAACGACTATTGCATAACTGGTAAAGCATAAGAGATAGACAAAGTTTTACTACACAAAAAATGTAGATCGTGTTACAATACACAATTTATGACATGTACATTTTTTTATTGAGTGAACCATTTTCGAGATATTGCTTGTTATTACCTTAAATTTTCCAATAGTTATACTTTTTTTGAAATGGGAATTCGTTATTCATTTTTTATGTCCTGAACATGCAAAGAGAATGGAATGCTCCACATAGCAACCAGCTCTTAAAAGATTTGACTATCGCTTAAAGCCTACCAGATTCCCCTACAAGAAAATTAGCAATAAGATTAACATCTCGATATCTCGATTAACATGAAGCATATGGAGAATAAGCGTTTGTAACAATAGTTTGTACAAGAGTAGAGAAAGTCATGTGAGTGTAACACATCAGCTTTTTACCTTCTATCCCATGACATCAACTAAAAAGGCCTTCTTTGTATGTTCTTTTACATCTCCAATGTGTTTGTATTGAAGCAGTACGTTTTAAACAGCTAAATAAAATTACTACTGCCGCAAGGGCTTTGTAAATCTTTTTTAATATTTTAGTAATTTATAAAATTAAATTAGATAGTGTTTTACATGCCCATGTCAGTCAGAACAAATTGGGCTTTTCAGCGATGAAAGCATTATAAAAATCCGTTAAGTGGTTTTTGAAATTATCCTACACACATAAACACACACAGATACGCATTTACTATATTATAATATTAATACATAGAGTTTACAAAAGTCAGTTCAAACATTAAACCGCTATAAATATTTCTGTCTGTGACACCATGCATACCATTCTGCAGATGTCTTGGAATATCCTCAATTTATTGCGAAATGGCATCGTTCAGTTACAGTGGAAACGTTGGTTGCATCAGGAAAGCTCGTGTGATGTAAACAGTCTGAGAAACAAATTTCTGAAGTCTTAAAATGTGAGATATTAATGAGGAAGTGCAGTAAAAACTTTATTAATTCCTGACTTTGACAATATTCCCTTGAGAGAGAGAGAGAGAGAGAGAGAGAGAGAGAGAGATGAAAACCTATTTTCAATAATATTTAAGACAGTACCAATCAGGTTCCAGCATTAGTTGCATACCAAATAAGTTTGTAAACAACCACACATGAAAACTTGAAAAGTCCGATATATTTTAAAATAATTATAAACATAATGGAATGAAAATTCCTGAAACACGTTTAGACATGTAGGCTGCAGTACCTCTCTGCAATTTGAAGTAGGTTGTTGTATTGTATTTCGACCGTTGGGGAGCCGAACTTGAAGTAGTGGCAACTGCACGTAAGATAAAAAGTTTCCGGTAGCCTTCGCCCCAAATTTAATTTCCGGTGGCCTATGCCACAAGTTCAAAAATATTAACTTTTTAATTTGACTGTTTCTTTAAATATTATATATTTATGTTTGCCTCGGCTGCGTCAGTAGTAATTTAAATAGACATGAATTTCTTAACAATGCATGGTGCACGCTGAAGAATGTAGGCTTACACAGATTATAATTGTTTTACTTCACTGCTTTTATTAATTCTTTAAAAGATCAAATAACACTTCACTTATATAGAGAGCTGTGAGATTCTTTTATTAATTACTTGCACTTTTTAAACACGTAAACTATTTTTGTCCCACACTGAATACGTATTAAACTCGCGTCCGGTTAGGAACGCTGTCTACAGACAACTGACTTCTGAATTTGTAAATTTTGCTCCATTTTAGTTTCTGATTTGCTAATCCTACTCCAATAAAATACTTTTATTTAACTTAAGGTTTTTTCTGGTTGTTGATGGGCTATTTACAAACAGTCTCAAAAATTACATTATTGTTGCTCCAAGAATGACTAGTAGCATTATTAAACTCTCTTACTCATTATTGTCTCAAGGTTACTTCATTGATAGCAACTTTTAACCTATTATTCTCACAGCTCCTACATTATTAAATTACGTAATATATTCACATAACATTATTAAACATGTATATAATAATATAAACATTAATACAATGACAGTTACATGCATTTTATATATTATTTATATACATATTGATTTAAGGTGAGCTGTTATTATATTTTATATTATACAATTTGTCTGAAATCATTTAAGTGTTAAAAATACTGCCTCAAATTTTCTTTCTGCGCATTATAAATGGGAATTATCTATTCTTCACACCACCGGGAATTTAAATACAAATGCAATGAGAGGTAAACCAATAAAAGTTTACAACAGTTCTAGTGGTTCAGCTTAGGCTTAAGATTAGAGCACACTGTTAACTGGGGAGAGAAGATTACATCAGCTAACATGACAGCGGTCCACCCCTTTGTTGTTGTAGTAATGTACTGCTATATAAACACGAATGTCTATTACCCCTGTGTACAATACCGGTCTGCTGAGAATTAATTTGTATCTGTCGGAAAAGTGTATAACTCAAAAACAAAATGTCGGTTGAAAGCCAAACTTGATATTTAAGTTCAGCTTCTACGAGGCATGTTTTTAAAAAACGGATAGCTTTATTGATAAAATAACAAAACATTATTTTCCAAATACTTTGTTGCCGTTCATTACTTGAGAATAGTATTTTATTAGCTCCAAGTATGGCCGTCAATTTGAAGTACGATGTTTTGTTACGTTATTTGCACCACGCTTTGGGTGTCAATTTGAAGTAGGTTGTATTCAAGGATTTGTATTATATTTCAAATGTTGGCGAGCCAAACACTTGAAGTAGTTGCAACCGCACGTATGGTAAACAGTTTCCGGTAGCCTTCACCCCAAATGTACTTTCAGGTGGCCTTTGCCCCAAGTTTAAAAAAATATTAACCTTGTAATTTGACTGTTTATTTAAATATTATAAATTTGTTTGCCTCGGCTGCGTCAGTATTTATTTTAGAGACATGGATATCTTGGCAGGGTTGTGATGCGACAAGAATGTAGGCTTACAAAGATTATAATTTTACTTCACTCCTTTATTACTGCTGGACGCGATTTATATAACACTTCACTGATACAGAGAACTGTGAGCTTCTTTTTATTATTAAATACTTGCAGTTTTTAACACGTAAACTATTTTCGTTTCACACGAATACGTATTTTATTTCTTGAGGACGCATCACGCATCCAGTTATAATCACTGTCTGCAGGCAACTGAACTGATTGCAAGCGCCTAAGCGTTGTAACTTTATGTATTTCAAGTCTGTGATTGGCTAATCCTCCTCCAATAAAATACCTTCATTTAACTAAAGCTTTTTCTCGTTGTTGATTGGCTATTTTATAAACTGTCACTAAAATTACATTATTGCTTCCAAGAATTGTTAAACTCTCAAACTATTATTGCCTCAAGGTTACCTCATTATTAGCAACTTTTAGCTTATTATTCTCACAGCTCCTACATTATTAAATTACGTAATACATTCACATAACATTATTTAACATGTATACAACAATATAAGCACCTGCAATGACCGTTATATACATTTTACAAATTATTACATACACATATTGCTTCAAGGCGGGCTGTTATTGAATTTATATATTATATAATTTGACTGAAATCATTTAAGTATTAAATATACTGCCTCATACTTTATACTGCTTCTCCACATAGTCACCGCCATTATTCAGGCAAATGTCGTAACGAGAAACCAATTGTTGTATGCAACCATCAAAGAATGATGCCGTTTGTGATGAAAGCCAAGTTTGCACTTCTTGTTTCACAACATCATCGCAATTGTAATGTTTTCCACCAAGGAATTTATTCAGACGAAGAAACAGATGAAAATCGCTTGTTGCCAAGTCCGGTCTGTATGGAGGGTGGTCGAATTGTTCCCAACCGAATGATGCGGTCAGATTGGCTGTGTGCGGCCAGTCATTGTCACTCATTATTTCCCTATAAAACTCCACAATTTGAGATGAATGTTTGCTGGCGTAACATTTCTCGCATTCAAAAATGAATCGCTGTTCTGACTTCACTGTCGGCGGGTCGTTCGATTGTTTTGAACATTTAAAAACGCTCTAACAACAGGAGAATACCAAATGACCATCGCTCACAACTGTGTCTCGCTTCCTAATAAAGGGAGGAAGTGATCGTTCATGCTCATAATTGCGACTACAGCGCTGCATCATCAAAATATTAAAACATTACTTAATTTAAAAATAAGCCGCATACCAAGGATACGACATGAAGGTTTTCAATAAAATACTACCCATTTATTTTAACAAAATGTTTGTTGTTTCTTATTTTGTCCCAAATGTTTATAACCATTTACCATATATTGAGGCAGTATTTTTAACACTTGAATAATTTCAATTAAATTATATAATATATAAATTCAATAACAGCCCGCCTTGAAGCAATATGTATGTAATAATTTGTAAAACTGTAAGTAACAGTCATTGCAAATGCTTATATTGTTGTAAACATGTTCAATAATGTTATATGCATGCATTACGTAATTTAATAATGTAAGAGCTGTGAGAATAATAAGTTAAAAGTTGCTAACAATGAGGTAACCTTGAGACAATAATGTGTTTGAGACTTTAAATGCTACTATTCATGATTAGGGCAACGATAATGTAAATTTTGTGACAGTTTAAAAATAGCCAATCAACAGCCAGAAAAAGCTTTAGTAAATTGCAGGTATTCTATTGGACTAGGATTACCAATCAGAGACTTGAAATACAGAAGTTTAGGGATTTTGACGGTTGAAATATGTTCAGTTGCCTGTAGACCTTGGTAGTGACCGGATGGAAGATGTGTTCTCTAAAGAAATATTACGTATTCGTGTGTAACGAAAATTAAGTATACGCGATAGCAAAAGCAAGTTTTAAATTAAAGAATCTCACAGCTCTTGATATCAGTGCAGTGCTATTTAATTTATGCCAAGGATTAATAGAAGGAAGTGAATTTAAAACTTAAAATCTGTGTAAGCCTACATTCTTGTTGCACCACGCTCTGTCTAACAGATTCGTGACTCTAAAGCAATACTGAAGCAGCCGAGACAAACATAAACATAAATCTACCTATAGAAGCAGTTTAATAGCAAAGCTATTAAATATTTTTAAACTTGGAGTGTAACAACAAAAATACATCTTCAAATCAGCTTCTCATACGTAGCAACATATTACGTAACAAACAATCTTCTTCAAATTAACGTCCAAAGCTGGTGCTAAATTACGTAAACAACAACTTCTAGTTGGCTACCCAAGCGTGTGGTTAACATCAAAGCAATAAATAAGTAAACAATTCAACTTCAACACCTTCAATTTGGATTCCCATACGTGGGGCAAATACTGTTACAAACTTCAATTTGAGAAAAACACCTTCTTTAAATTGACGTCCATACGTGGAGCAGTTAAACTACACAATACCTATAAAAGTAGTAGATAGGACAATGTTAACAGTGAAGTAGACATATGAAGACTAAGAGAGTCGAAATATTAAAAGCCTTCACTTACATCATGATGGTAACGAAATTCTGGACGATCGTTTCGGAACTTCAAGGTCCCATCTTCTTGCAGAGATTTCAAATTCGACTGAGTTGCACAAGTGAACCAAAGTTGAATCTGACCCATGTGGACGATTGGAAGGATGTGAAGTGGATGTCGGTACAGCAGTCATCTGGTACTCCTCCTATAATTATAAAAACTACCAGGTTCCAGAGATGCGACACGAAGGTTTTCAAGAAAATCCCCCCACCCCATATTACCCTTTCCGAAAATTTTAGTTTTCTCAAAGATGACTCTAACGAGTTTGATTAAAATATCAAAAGTTTAAAATATTTTCATGACAAATGAAATGTTTAACTCGAATTTTCTAGGAATGTCTCCAAAAGTATTCTTCATTGTGAACGACTTTTGCATAACTGGTAAACCATAAGAGATAGACAAAATTTTACTAAACAAAAAATATAGATCGCGTTAAAATACACAATTTATGTCATATACATTTTTTGTTGTTGAGTGAACCATTTTCGAGATATTGCTTGTTATTCCCTTAAATTTGCCAATACCTACACTTTTTCTCAAATTCGTTATTCATTTTTTTTCCTGGTAATGCAAAGGGAATGGAATACTCCACATAGCAACCAGCTCTTAAAATATTTGACTATCGCTTAAAACCTACCAATTCCCCTTGCATCTACAAGAAAATTAGCAATAAGATTGACATCTCGATTAACGTGAAGCATATGAGGAATAAGCGTTTGTAAAAACAGCTTGTACAAGAGTAGAGAAAGTCATGTGATTGCAACACATCAGATTTTTTACTTAAACAATCTGAAGTGATCCATTCACATGACAATCTCTACCCTCTATCAGTTATTAGTGGTTTTACAATCTATTCTTACTAAATCCTAGTCTTTTGTGTACTACATTTCAATCTAAATGAGCCTTTGCATAAATAGCTACTTTACATATTTCATAATAGATGCAAAAAACAGCGATAGTCAACTGAACGCTGTACGCTCACCTTAAAATTCCATACTGTTTCTGTGCAACTGTGAGAAGCCACTGAATGTTAATAGGACTTTAAGAGAATTCAAACCATTAATTACCGATATCTGAGAAATGATTTATGCAACAAAAAACTTATTGGGAATAAGCAGTGTGTTTTAAAGAGGTCTACATTTTTTGTAGTACGTTTTCGTCTATGCTTAACGTTTACCAGTTATACAAGACTATATAGAATTCCTTCCGAATGAAATGGACTTCAAAGGCTATTCCCAGAAAATTCAAAGTTGTCGCCGTTCTCGATATCTTGTGTTATCTTAATTATTGGGCGCTTATTGTTTAATTATGTTTTAATTTTGGATTCTTTGTCCTCCGGCTAGCTATTATAGCTCAGTCGAGCACGTGTCTCTAAGCAGAAGGTGTAAACGGAAAGGAGTTGTTGCTAAAAGATAATATTCATTCATTCATTCATTATCTGTTTACCCTCCTCTTATGTAGGACTTACACCCCCCAGGACTTACAAGCGGGTGCCTGGGGTCAGAGGCCTGTCGAGGAGCAGACACTCATGGATCAGACAGAGCAACCAGGATGGGTGATCAGCCCGATGCCTGGTATGGGATGAAGGAAGTAGATGAAACGAAATGTTGGTGAAATGGATGAAAGGAAAGGTGATGATGGAGCAGTTGGTGGAATGAATGACGGGGGAAACCGGAAGACGCCGCTTCGTCCACCACAAATCCCACATACAGGTCCCTGGGATTGAACCCGGGCCGCCTCGGTGGGAGGCGAGCGGTCTAACCACTCGGCCACGGCACCGCCTAAAAGATAACACTGATAAAAAAATCTGAATCTAGACTTTTATTGCCGTCACGCTTAATTAATAATTGAGATATTTAATCTTTATACACGCCTGACTGAAACTGCGATATTTCTGAATATAATTACAGTCGTTTTAGTTGTCGCGCACCAATTACTTCGCGTATTTTACATTTTTTTAACTAACTCTGCGACGTGCACCTCGTGAGAGATTCTTCAGAACTGTGCGACACTTCCTTATGGCTCGAAAATATATACTCCTCCATCTCGAATTGCATAAACGTTATAATATAGCTCCTATTGGTTACCAAATTGCGCCAACTGTTTTGGTCAGTCAATCACTAATACTAACATATATGCTCTAGGGAAGATATTCCCTCCATTTCTAAAAAACGCACTCTACCCTGACGTCAATTTCGGTTTTCTCTTCTTGGTGACAAACAACTCACCCCCTCGGTGTATTGTTGCCCTCTTGTATTGTCAGTTTCAGTTAGGCCGTGCAAACTTATTTCCTAACAAGTCCTTAGGCTAACTAACATCTAAAATCATGTACATACAATAATATTAATTTACACTATAATCACTCTGGCATTCACAACAGTTGTGATATAAAATATTGCCTCAAAGTATACATTTTATTTGTCATATAAATACCTTTAATATACGCCATTTTAATCAAAATCGTTACAGCCATTCTTTATAAAATCTAAAATTTCGAAAAATGTTCCATGTAAAGGGTAGTTTGGGGTGGGAGGATTTGTCTTGAAGCTCTTCGTGTCGCATCCTTGGAATATACTAACCTTAAATAACAAGTGGATCGTTTTCGAAAAATGCTTTTTTGGATTTAGGGGGCCTCAAAACATATATTTCTGGTGAGATCTCGACACCGAATTTTTGGGTGGAATGCAATACATCCCTTCCTGAGATATTCTGTGCCACATGCAAAACCTTTAACATAAGGTCAGATTCGTAAATAAATAAATAATTTCTGCAAATATTTGTGACGATTAACAATAGAACAAAAATAAGCTATTGTAACAAAATTTATAAAAGCGTTGGTAGAGAAAGTGATGTGAATATAGTATATAAGATGTTATTGTATCATATACTACCACATTATAGCTTTGCAGTCCAGTTCACAGTGAATTTGAAACAAACACTAAATTTGTGATGCGTAGCAGCAAAACAAACCGACCCTGCTCAGAGATCTGACGTCTAGTGTTTTATTTAGAACTTGGTTTACACAATCTGCTTGTACACAGTAGTCCATAATGAAAGAAGTTAACCTAGAGAGGGGGGCGTACGTAAAGGACTAGTAACAGCACGACATGAATTCCAAATTAAGTCAAGTTTTCTAGCATCTCTTTCCTCTGTTGGGAGTACAATGTAACGGGGTTATGGAGTGGGGATTTGAAGATGTCTATCGTAACGGAAGTAATATGATTCTGACACTGCATGCCTTTCATTCAACTCCTGCCACAGCCTTCTGGAACAGGAAGGGTGTGTATTTTAGGATCAGTAATATCTCTCGAGACTTCCGGAAGGATGTGGCAGCAATATACACCTTCCTTAGGAAAGGGGGACAAGAAGTTGAGACTAGATCACAGCAGCCTCACACTGCTTTTGTAGTTACAAGTTATATACTACAAGACATGCAACGTATTAGCGTTGTTGATATGAGATCATTTCATAATTATTAGCCGGCCCAGAGTAGCGTTTAACTGAGGTCCTGGGTTCCTTTACCTGCTAAAGTGTAGGAGGTTTTAGCCAGGATTTTTCTATATCCTTCCTAAAGTCTGTATTTATGAGTGTGTGAATAGATATGTGTGAATAAGTGTGTTTGTTTTATTTATTTTGAAATTTTATAGTCAGTTTAACATATTAGTCATATCATCACTTTACAATTTTTATAAAATAAATGTTGAGCAATAAAACAATAGGGTTATTTAACATACTGGAAGTTTAGAACCATTAAAATGAACTAGTATAAAATTCTGATGCTATAACTAATCAAATCGATTGAACATTATATACTTTTATATAAATTTATGTTTTTAAAAATTCCACTATCTTAGGGTACATCGAATAGTTGAGTGCTGTTTGTAAATCATTGGGTATCTGGTAGTGTTGTCTCCATTGATCGTATTTTGGATATTCCACGATTATGGCTCTAGTGTTACACTGGTGCAGATGGGTGATTGATCCTTTTAAAGAAGATAACTGTGGTATAGCCCATTCTCAGTCGGGATATCAAAACCTGATCTTGTCTGGAAAGAGAATTACTAGGAGGATGCGTCAAAAAACTCAATATTATATCACGGAGTTTGCTTCTCGTGGAGTCAAATTATCTTTTCTTCCACTGTTGGTAGAACTTCTGTTTAATGGTTGAGATAACATCATGGGCTGGTGTTGTGGTGGTGGTGGTGGTAGTAGTATTTATTAAGTACCGGTCAATCGGGGTTAGATTGGTCCACTTTCTGTGTTTTTTGTATTTCTATACTGGAAGCCGATACTACGATCTGAGGAATAGGCTTACAAAGGACAGGTATATGTTATTAACTAATGCAGGAATGACCTCATGTTAATAAACAAAGTATGTGGCAATTGCATTTTGAAATAAAAATTTTGAAAAATGTGGAACAATCTCACCCAGACTTGGGGTGACTTTGGTCCACATTGTGAATACACTGTTTGTGGGTATATATTCTGCTCTGGATCAATGTCACCCCTGCAATATGTAAGGTAGGACATATAGAAATAAAGATATGCCTCAAAAGCTCGTTTTACTTTGCAAAACATGGGTATAAAGACATAAGGCACTTCTGAAAAGACAAATTCTTAAACAATGTTACAAATTCTAGTATTATAGTAAAGTATAGTAAAACCTATTAATGGTTGTAAACAAAAGTAGAACATTTGTTAGAAGTTCAGAAGACTGACAATTCCGTGTTAAGTCATTACTGTACTATACTTACTGAAACTCCAACTAAACAAAATAATTTAATTCTGGCACACTGAAGAACCACCTTTTGCTTAATATTTTAGAAGCTGCAATTCTTCTTATTACATTCTCCAAGTCATAATCAAGAATATCTTCTTTCTTTGGCCATTTCCAACTTTTTACAGACTTCTCCATTCAGCCAACAGTAGGTTCCTTCTCATCACTTTCGGGTAGTTTATGGATAATCCCTGGAAACTCTTCTCCGTTGTATCTAACAGTTATGAAGTCATATATTTTCAAACCTTTTTTCTGTTTGAATGTCAAGAATGAAGCAGTTTTATGATTTGAATGTTAAATGTCTATATCACTAATTTCACTTATATGATCAGATTCCAATTCCATTTCTATTTCTCTTGAATCATCACCTTCTGTCAAGTCTACTTTTTTTTAGGACGTCCAGGTTTTCTCTTTGGTTTCTGTTCTTCAGGTGCATTTCTTAAATCTGCAACTGTGACACTTTGTGTTACATTATTACTTAGTATTACATTAATTACATAACACAGTCGAACGGGTCATAAGACCGTACATGCTCTCTAGAAAAATACCTGGTCTGTAAACGTGACTTGCAGAATAGACCAGAAAACAACTATTTTATAATCACCACATTATATACATACATATAAAATGAAAAATACTCTGAAATACACACACAAACACATACACACAATTAATGCTCAAGCACCACATATATTTAAAGAGAATTTACATAAACACCTTATCTCTTAGTACACGTACTTCCATTAAGTATGTGCCCAAGCTTGGCCAGTTTTGGCTGTTCAGAATCAAGTCCCAGCATGCTGTCCTCCGTCTATTGGAAGCAAAAAATACTTCCGGTAATAATGTTTTCCTAGTTCCCTCCGTCTGCACGCATGCTGCCAAAATATGCGTCCAGTCTTCCTGTTCCCTGCATAATGGACATATCCTCCTGCCATCATCATCATCATCATCATCATCATCATCATCATCAACAATCTTGCGAGCTTTCCACCCTCCCAACTTAAGCCATGCTATTCCCGTCCTCTGCTTTATACCTGAAACGGCAACTCTAGGCCGAGCCCGAGAACTGTAATTATAGATAATTTATTAATTAACTTTTATTGATGTTAAATCATACTATGTAAATATCTTTTTCTTATACTGCTTGTATATTGTAAGAAGGGTGATTTAACGTAATGTATCTAGCTAGGTTACTAATATTAGTAGAGTTATAAATGGTTTAATGTAAATAATTTAAGCGCTGTGTTAAAATACTGTCCACGACGAAATGTTTTAGCTACAGGAATAGTGCATTCGAAGGCAGAAAACCTAGTTTTATGACCTCTCTTTGGTCGCAGTGCCATTATTCCTACAGCGAGGGTGTAGCGCCTTTGTCCCTTTATTTGATAATTCGCCGTGACCAAGTGAGAGAGACAGATAGCTTAACGGTAAACTTGGGAAAAGCCGCGATTTATATTAAACTTGGACCAATGAGATCCATAGAAGTTTATACGAAATAGTTAGACGCGTCAAGTGGCGCTAAAAATGGACCAATAGGAAAGGAAGCAGCCTGAGTAGCCTGAGACTATAAATGGATCTGTTTGGAGCAAATTCGGGACAGTTTTGTCATGTCAGTTTAGAATTGCAGTTTGTTCGGCAGTTTTTGTCATGTGTGGTCAGGGAGAGATGCTGCAGGATGTGTGAGATATCGGCCAAAACAGGGAATCAAGATAGTTTTAGAAACACACCTAAGATCCGCTACTCGTAAAGAGATAATAAGCATATTTAAACTTCGTGTCATATCCGCGCCGCATTTTAACAGCTGTGGACAGTATTTTACGGCGACAATACCAGTGTTGTATTCTACGAGTGTTAATTAAATAAAGAGAAACGACAGTGTCATCTGTTCATAAACAAAGCACGTCTATGTCTTCCTATATCACCACCCGAGATCTATGCTTTCCTTTACCGAGGATAAGTCCATGCTCCTATATAGTTTAAAGAAAACTAGTGCAGCTAACCGAGGATAAAATTGAAGAGAACCAACACACGGCGAACTTCTGGAACCAACGGGAGAAGCATCAAGGTAAGCCTACAGCAACTGACGAAGGAGGTGACGGCCACATACCCAATTCCATAATATATGTTTCCTTACCCCACCTGGTGTTTATTTCATTTTGTAGCTCCAATGTTGATCTTTGTCTTCATTCAGATTCTATTTCCTGTCTGTTTATATCCCATAGTCGTCTTTTGACTTTTTTCACGGCACTGTGTGTATTTTCATTACCCCTTTGCCAGATATCGTTTAAGCCAATTTATGGTGATTCCCGTTGATGAAGTTATAGCTGGATCACTTAGTGGATGTTTAGTGGCTTCTTTTGCTGCCTGATCGGCCAATTCATTGCCTTGTATTCCAATGTGGGATGGAATCCATACTAAAGACACTTGCTTTCCTTGCTTATTGGCTCTATGAAGTAGTGATTGAAACTCTTGTGTAAGAGTATGGCTTGATGACATTGTTTATTGCAAGTAGTGCACTTTTGTGTGTTTGTGTGAACCTACTGTAACTACCAAAGGTCATACCAACCCAAAGTTGAATAACAGTGTGACATTGCTGATATTTACTCGTTTTACAGTAAATAGAGAAGCAATTTCGACAATTTTTCAAAGGAAAAAGGTGGTCGATATGGCCCGAGAAGTAAAGGCGGCATATGGCTATGAGTTATGCATCCAAGGGGGACACCTTGCGCACTGCGACCTACACAGATCTATTGTGGCTAACACTTCCAAGAGGAAGGGATGAAGTGAAGAAACCACTGGAGGCTACATGCCGCAGGCTAACAATTCCAGACTCGAAGACTCGTCTCACTGCTATAGCTGCTAAGTGAGGACAATGAACGACCTGTCGACCAGGCAACCCTCTAGTATCCACGAGGAATATTCTTTCCTTTGAGCAAGCATCCACGCCACCTGTCCGCTACCGCCATACGCCGCGAAACCTAGTAACATACCTGAAAAATGAGAAGCAAACGGAATGAATGGGACAGGATGGGAAGAAAATTAATTACCGATTAGTGAAAACCATTAAAAACCCAAGTGGGCGGTCGACGGGAATCGAAACCGTGACCTCACGAATACAAAACTCTCACGTTACCACGGAGCCAGTTCGCTCGGTAAGGCGACATATAAATGTAGGACAAAAATTAATTGTGTATTGTGATGGTGACAAGAAGAAACATCGGTTAGCCTAGAGAGAGAGAGGGAGAAGGAAGGAAGGAAGTATATTCATATTGTGTGTAAACGGCCATTAATAATTTATGTTGTTTGTTTTAATTTAATTGTAATTAATTGTGAAGCGATGCTTTTAAAAGAAAAAAAATGTTGTTGCATTCACATGGTCTTCTCTAATTACTATCTAGCCATCTCTTCTGCAAAATACTCCTAGAAAAGCTTATTTTTCTATCTTAGTCGAGATGAACCTAAACGACTAAATATGCCTCACGTATGGTGCAAAGTTCCGGTGACCTTCGTCCCAACTTTTAGGAATCAACTCTGTATTATTTTGTTTTCTTTAAATATTATATATATATATTTATGTTTGCCTCGGCTGCGTCAGTATGAAACATGTGTCTCTTGCAAGGTGTGGTGCGGTTGAAGAATGTAGGCTTACACAAATTATAATTTTTACTTCACTCCATTTATTAATCCTTCACACGATTAAATAACACTTCACTTATATAGAGAGCTGTGAGATTATTTATTAATTGCACTTTTAAAAATTGTAATCTTTATAATATTCTCGCCGTATTGAATTTTTGTCTCACACTGGATACGTACGCGTCTAGCGTCCGGTTAGGAACGCTGTCTACAAGCAACTGAATTCGTAAATTTTTCTTATTTCCAGTCTCTGATTGGCTAATCCTACTCAAATAGAATGCTTTTATTTAACTTAAGCTTTTTCTGGTTGTTCATTGGCTATTTTATGAACTGTTTAAAAAATATTACATTATTGCTTCCAAGAAATACTAGTAGCATTCTTAAACTTTCTAATTCATTATTGCCTCACGGTTACCTCATTGTTAGCAACTTTTGACCTATATTCTCACAGCTCCCACATTATTAAATTACGTAATACATTCACATAACATTAATAAACATGTACACAATAATATAAACATTAATAAAATGACTGTTACATACATTTTATATGTTATTTATACACATATTATTTTAAGGCGGGCTGTTATTATATTTTATATTATATAATTAGACTGAAATCATTTAAGTGTTAAAAATACTGCCTCAAATCTTAGCAGAAGTAGTTAGGTGTGAGGGTCTGAAACCATGGTCAAAGCTTTAAAACTCTGGTCATCATATCTGGCTTTGAAATTGCAAGTTCTTTGAATGACACAAAGATAAATAAAAGAATGGTTAGTTAGCACTGAAAAAATGCATAACAATTTGAATGTGGTAAGCTTTGTTTATCTCTTAAGGCCTACCAGTTATTTAAGATTATACAAACATTATTTTGAATGAAGAGGACTTCACAGGCTGCTCACAGGAAATTCAAGACATACATTTTATTGGTAATTTTAATCGAAATCACTAGTGATTTTGTGAGATGATAAAAAATAAGGAAACGTTTTCCGTGTAAAGCGCAGTTTGGATAAGATATGTTTTTGAGAACTTTCATAAGGGGACCTTAAAAGGGGACCTTTCCCTACCTACCACAGATATGCGGTGGAAAAATCAAATAGCCAAAATACATTGGTAAAACTTTACAACATTTAGGCCATTATGTAGTTCAAATGAGGTAATTATAATCATTATTAGTAGATTATGATACAAGGGGAAAAAGTAGGGCTTTATTTTGCAAGCAGGAATGTTTGGAAACGATTTTGCAACCCTACGAGCAAAATAAAACGGGTGGCTTATACTATTTTGTAGGCAGCGCTCGAATTTTTAAATATCATGTATTGATTCCTGAAACTAACAAGGATCACGTTTAGAACGCGTTCTTGAAACAAGAGAAATGACGTTAAAAAGCAAGATGTGAGACGGTTTGATGTCTCGCCAGCAGTCATATTCAGTGAAATTATTTTCACATTTTACCTTACACCAGCCAACGAAGCGATTAAACACTACATCATATTACTTTCTGGATGTTTTGGGCAAGTACTCTATGTTGTTCTTCCTGCTGCTTGTGTATGCTTCTTTCTGTTTATTCTGAATTGATAATTTCCGCCATTTAATCTCTACGTAGAATAAATAAAAGAGTAACGTTTTAGATCAAATATAACTCAAAAGCGACGACTTGTATTATGAACAGATAATGCAAGCGCCATGAGAGAAATTAATCATGTAAAAAATACATAGTAATGAAAACTGAAACCTAATCAAACGAGGTCTAGTTATTAAAAATGTGCAAATACAAAAGGTAAAGCTTCTAGCTCGTGTGCACTGTGTTAGAAGTTCTACTTTTAGGTCATGCTGTCTAAAAAAAATCTGATGTCTTACACTCACATGACTTTCTCTACTCTTGTACAAACTATTTTTACAAACGCTTATTCTCCACATGCTTCATGTTAATCAAGATGTTAATCTTATTGCTAATTTTCTTGTAGATGCAAGGGGAATTGGTAGGCTCTAAGCGATGGTCAAATATTTTAAGAGCTGGTTGCTATGTGGAGTATTCCATTCTCTTTGAATTACCAGGATAAAAAAAATGAATAACGAATTCCCATTTGAGAAAAAGTATAAGTATTGGAAAATTTAAGGGAATAACAAGCAATATCTCGAAAACGGTTCACTCAACAACACAAATGTATATGACATAAATTGTGTATTTTAACGCGATCTACATTTTTTGTGGAGTAAAATTTTGTCTATCTCTTATGGTTTACCAGTTATGCAAAAGTCGTTCACAATTACGAATACTTTTGGAGACATTCCTAGAAAATTCAAGATATACATTTCATTTGTCATGAAAGTATCTTAAAGATATGATATTTTAATCAAAATCGTTAGAACCATTTCTGAGAAAATTAAAGTTTTCGAAAAATGTTCCATGTAAAGGGTAATCTGGGGTGGGGGATTTTCTTGAAAACCTTTGTGTCGCATCTCTGAAAGATACTGAACCTAAATACCAAGTTTGGTGTTTATCCGACTGTTCGTTTCTGAGTTATGCTGTTCACAGACGCACAGACACACACACACGGACATGTTTCCAAAAATGCTTTTTTTTATTCAGGGGGTCTCAAAACATGTATTTCCGGTGAAATCTTGCTATCGAGCTTTTGGATGGAATACAATATTCCCCTACTTACTATACGTGGTAGAGAAAGTAATATATTTATTTGTTAGCAATACTATATGATTACAGCTTAACTGAGGTTGCCGAATAAGGCATTTTATTTAAATAATGCAAATGTGTGCAGCTAATATCAACATTTCTGAGTAAGGTTTAATCTAATTGGTCTTAACTCTAAACAATGGTATAAAATCTAAAGGTATATACTACGAAGGGGCTTCTGAAACCAGGGAGCACCATATGTAGACCAACGTGGCCCTTTGTGCTTCGAAGCAAACCTTGGGAGGGAGAGTTGAGAGACCCGAAGAGCGACCAGATCCGGAAGACGACGAGTCCAAGCGTGGACGGGCTCCCTAACGTTTACGGATTGAACGTATCCGACCCATTAAACCCACCCACAAGTCCTTAATCCCTGAGGGGTCCCCTGAAGGAGAGCCTGCTTCGAGAGCACCCAGAGCCGACGTCAGGGAGAAACCTTCGCAAAGTGCATCTCCACCGCACAGCCGCAAGACGCCGGACACCGTCGCCTGCTCCTTCAACCTTGAAAAAGATGATGATAAAGGGAATGATGGATACAGGAAATGAGGTACCACCCTATTATTCGCCTTCCGACCCCGGAGAGGCCACGAAAAACGCATAATCAGAGTGGTTGCTGGGAATCGAACCCGCACCTCCCGAATGCGAGTCTTACATGTTACCGTGCAGCCATCTCTCTCGATAAGACAGGTATAATCAGGTACATTATTGCCCACCTCGACGAGATAGAAGTAACGTGTCTGCTTCAAATTCTAGGTATTTCGAGTTCAAATCTCAGGGAGATAAGGTTTTTTCGGGTTTTCTTTATCCTTCGATAGGGGAAATCTACAAATGTCATAACTCTAAGCTCTATGGAACCAGTCTGATTTGAGTAGATATAATTTCACTTATTTTGTTCATTCACCGTCTGATAGGACGCTAATGCAATAAACGATAATTTAATTTCCAATGTATATAAAGTAAACATATAAAGAGACACATGTGTCTCCAGCCCAGCATCTAAAACCACTCAACTGATGTTGATAATTAACAACCGAAAGGTTTATTTTCCTCCTTGGTTACAAAGTATATTCCATTTCTAAAATTTTTAAATTCGTGGCTTAGGGGGAAGGGATTCTGCACATCTGGCGGTTTACTCCCTATTTTGTTGAATATTCTTATTAGCTGATTATGTATTCCTTTGATGCGAAGCATCTTCAGCCTTGATGTTTTTAAATAGCTACCCCAACAAAGGAAAGGCATACAAGTTTAAAATTCCGTCTAAGTGCTCATATAAAAAATTCTGATCTGTTGCATTCACATGATTCTGTCTACTCACTCTTCTACACACTATTTTACAAAAGCTTATTTTTCTAACAACAAGGTGGAAGCCCAACTGGGCGAGAGCCTTCCTTAACGCCCACCGAGGACTCACACTCCCCAGGATGTACAACAACGCTTGGGGCAGAAGCCTGACGGGGGCAAAAGATCTACGGATCACCCAGAGAGGTGGGTGATCAGCCACACGCACGTGATGAGAGCGAGGACATGGATGATAGATGCAGTTTAGAGATGAACGGTATGATGGAGCACCGGTGGAATGAAACATGGCGGGGGAAACTGGAAAACCCGGAGAAAACCCGCCCAAACGTCGCTTTGTCCAACATAAATCCCATATGTTGCTCCCTGGGATTGAATCCGTACCGTCTTGGTGAGAGGTGAGCAATTAACCACTTGGCCACGCCCCCTATTCTTCTACTTCATGCTAATCGAGATAAACTTTCATTACACATTTACATATTTCGTGTACAACAAGGATATATTACACTAAAATAGTCATATTTTTAAAACTCTGATGTGTTACACGCACATGACTTTCTCTACTCTTGTACAAAATATTTCTACAAACGCTTCTTCACCATATGCTTCATGTTAATCGAGATGTTAATCTTATTGCTAATTTTCTTGTAGATGCAAGGGGAATTGGTAGGCTTTAAGGAATAGTGAAATTTTAAGAGCTGGTTGCTATGTGGCGCATTCCATTCTCTTTCCATTACCAGGACAAAAAATGAATAACGAATTTGAGAAAAAGTATAAACATTGGAGCATTTAAGGGAATAACAAACAATATCTCGAAAATGGTTCACTCAACAAAAAAAATGTATATGACATAAATTGTGTATTTTAACACGATCTACATTTTTGTGTAGTAAAATTTTGTCTATCTCTTATGGTTTACCAGTTATGCAAAAGTCATTCACAATGAAGAATACTTTTGGAGATATTCCCAGAAAATTCGAGATATACATTTCATTTGTCATAAAAGTATCTTAAATATATGATATTTTAATCAAAATCGATAGATCCATTTCTGAAAAAATTAAAATTTTCGAAAAATGTTCCATGTAAAGGGTAGTCTGGGGTGGGGGGATTTTCTTGAAAACCTTAATGTCGCATCTCTGGAAGATACTGAACCTAAATACCAAGTTTGGTGTTTATACGACTGTTCGTTTTTGAGTTATGCTCTTTACAGACACACACACACTTTTCTAAAATGATTTATTTATTTATTTATTCATTCATTCATTCAGGTGTCTCAACATTTTTATTTGCGGTGAAATCACGGTATCTAATTTTTGGGTGGAATGCAATAACTTCTCTAACTGCTAGTTATGTGGTAGAGAAAGTAAAAAGCGGGGATAGCACCCCTGGCTCTAATTAGTGAGTAAAAAACTTCAACTGAAGCAAGATATTTATTTACTGTAAAACTGTAAGTATTGTGCTTTGGTTTTCATTTTAATTCCAAGTTTGTAAGAGATATTATATTCATTTATTCAATTTGATAACAAGTATGAAATATTTTTAGTTTCAAACCTTTATTGTAGGAATAATAATGAATAAATTAATTGATTTTGTTTTATCGTTTGATGCATACTTTAATAAATAGGAATTTATAGCTTTTTAAAATTAAGAATCGCATTACGCCATTGTTCGGATAGAGGGGTAGCTGTATTACGTCACAGTACATCTCCCTTCTGAATGTGACACGCGCTCAACCATACCTGTTCTAGAACAACGTATAATTGTATAAACAAGTATGAGATGATGCAATTAATTAAAGCTATATTTGAAATTTAAAATAAAAAGGAATAATACTAGGCAACGCGGTTTTAATTCAACCGAAAGGTTAAGGAATACCAAAAAGGCAGTATAACATTTGAATTCTATGTTAGTTTCACACAGAAAATAAAAGTTACAATTAAATAACTTCAAATTATTAGCATTTATTTTACGAAGTTACCAGATTTTGATTTATACAAACGCTTAGGATCTGTAAACAATACCTGCAGCTCGAAGTATCTTAATATGCTTACTGTAAACACTCATAATTGAGGCAGTATTTTATATTATAACATGATGTGAATGCCAGAGTGATTATAGTGAAAATTAATATTATTGTTTATACATGTTTTTAGAAGTTTGTTAGCCATAAGGATTGTTAGGAAATAAGTTTGCACGGTCTAACTGAATCTGACAATAGAAGTGTGTAACAATAAACCGAGGGGGCGAGTTGTTTGTCACTAAGAAGAGAAAGCCGAAATTGACGTCAGGGTAGCGTGCCTTTTTTAGAAATGGAGGGAGTATCTTCCCTAGAGTATATATGTTAGTAGTGTTTGGCTGATCAAAACAGGCGCTAAAGTGGCCGCAATTTGGTAACCAATAGCAGCTATATTATAATGTTTAGGCAATTCGAGGTGAAGGAGTATATATTCTCGAGCCAAAGGGAAGTGTCGCACAGTTCTGAAGAATCTCTCACGAGGTGCACGTCGTTAGTTACAGAATGGTAAAGTACGCGAAGTAATTGGTGCGCGGCAACTAAAACGGCTGTAGTTACATTCAGAAATATCACAATTTCAGTCAGGCGTGTATAAAGATTAAATATGTCAATCATTAATTAAGTGTGACGGCAATAAATGTCTAGATTCAAATTTTTTTATCAGTGTTATCTTTTAGTAACAACTCCTTTCCGTTTACACACCCTGCTTAGAGACACGTGCTCGACTGAGTTATAATAGCTAGCCGGAGGACAAAGAACCCCAAATTTAAAATAATAAAACACGAGGCGCCCTACAAATAAGATAACACAAGCCACTGAGAACTGCGACAAAATGTGCAATGTAATAAAAATGTAATCTGCCTCCACTTAAAGGATGCACTTAGAAATAATAAACCATAATGAAGTGGGAGCTAGTGAAAATGTGTGGCACTGAAACCAGCGAAAGTTGATACAGTATACACTAGAAAAAAACCTCAATGGACTCTGGTCCCACAATGACTGTCGATGTTTGTGTTTTTCCAGTTGTTTTTGTGCTTCTCTGCGTTGTCAAACAGCTGACCCAGTAATATTATTTTGGTATTATGTACCGTGTGTAGTGCACTTCATGGGTTGTATGGCCAACAAAAACCTCCACATGCTTCAGTAGTGGAATATACTACATGAAAATATGCTGTTTTCATCCCTGAAAACATTTTTCTTTATTATAAATATAAATCCATAAATGCAAGGTAACAAAAATGCGATGTGTTGCCCTCATATGATTTTGCCTACTCATTCTTCTAAAATATTAATTTTCTGTCTACGTCTTGTTAATGAGATAAGCTTTCATTCTACATTTACACAAACATTGGGTAAACATTCCTCTATCTCCTTGCAAGCATTATATCCATGAAACGCCATCGTTTTCTTTGAGGCTTTCGCAGCTCTTTGGTTCTCATTCAGGCCTTTAATCATTAATGCTAGTTTCGTATAGTACCGAATAGAAGGACAGAGCTACAATAACAGTTTCTTTGCTAAACGGGTCAATGTTTACACATTAGAATATAAACTGCGGGTTGCATAAATACGGATATCTATGGGTAGCTGACTCACCTGGTATAATAAAACATTAGCACAATTCAAATATAATGTATGATTGAAGCTGCTGAATGCAAAGTTTAATAAACCTGATAAAAACGATTGCCTTAATGTAACGTAACGGTTACATTGTAACTGTTCTTTTACTATAACGGTTATAAAATGTAAAGTGAAAAGAAAGTTACTAAGTACAGCAACAGGGGTAACTTACCTTGTCATGTATTCTCCCTCTCTAACTGCCTTGGGCAGGCATGCCTCTTAGTTGCTGCTTAAGCACCACACGCCATAATTTCGCCGAGCTCATGTTTTATTTTATTTTATCATGACAACATCTTTTATCACTTAGTCATGCTACTGTTGTAATTATCCAAGTGTAGAGGCAGGATTAAAACTCAAAATCATTGCAACAAAAATGGAAGTTTGTGGATTACGGTGAGAGGCCATGCAAAGAGCAAGGTGCATCGGGTGTGAAAACAATTGTTTGCATACAACTAGCGATAGCATTTCCCATACTTGTGGTATTATGATGGGATATTTTACAAAAGTTAATTCACACTTTTTAGGGCATTTCATAGCCTCCAGTCCTCTATCTATCTCCTCAAGGAAAAAGTTCCTCGCTGATTGATTTTCGTAATACAAATTACTTAAATTAACTTTTACAAAGAAAACTAGCGGCTTTAAGTTTTTTATAGGGGAGACCAATTTCGCACCATCATCTTGAATCTCTGTTCTTTAACACACCTCTTGCAGAATTGGAATACTAATTTTAATTTTTGAGCAATCGCGATGTAAACAAGGTCGTATTAAATTCTTCTCCACTATAAAATTATTGTGTTCACACCAGTGACGTGAAACATGTTTCCCGCGGGTCTGCCCACTTTCTCTTTTAAGACACCTTATTGGATAACAGAATAGCTAAAGGCAAAATTTGTGCAGGAGCGATTTGTCCCTCCTGAATACTGGCGTAGTCCGTAGACCAAGGGATATTACTAAGTTGTTATACTGTAGTTAGTAACTTTAAAGTAATGATTAGAGAAGTGACGGAACTGGCTTTGGTCGAGTGGTTGGGGTTCTGAAATCTCAGCTCACAGTACCCGGATTCGATTACTGGTTGCGGCAGGGAAATTCTTCTTTGGCTTCAATCTTTCTCTTCCCCAAAGATTCTGGAAGTATGTACTTGGTAGTAAAAGTGTGTTTCAAGTTAGAAAACATATGGGGGTGGCCTTTGACTTAGTAGTTAAATACCTGTACAAGTCAAACTTCTTCTTTCTCTATTTACCCTCTCCGTTAGGTGCACTTACACTCCCCAGGACTCAAAAGCAGTGTCACACGCCTGTCGGGGAGCAGACAGACTAATTGGTTCGGATAAAACAGCCAGGATGGGTGATCAGCTCGAAGCCTGGTATGAGAGCGAGGAAGGAGATGATATGAAATGACGGTGAAATGGATAAAGGAAAGATAATGATAGAGCAGTTGATGGAATGAATGACGGGAGAAACCGGAGAACCCGGAGAAAACCCGACCGAACGCCGCTTTGTCCACCATAAATCCTACATACGGTTCCCTGGGATTGAACCCTTGATGAGATGCGAGAGGTCTAACCACTGGGCCATGGCACGCCTCTAGTCATTTACAAAAGAAAAAGAAAGAAATAGACGGCGACAGGATACTCAATAACGGCAACAACTACAGCCACTGCGTATGCGTAGACTTACTATGAGGCAGTATTTTTAACACTTAAATAATTTCAGTCTAATTATACAATATATATACAATAACAGACCGCCTTAAAGCAATACCTGTGTGTAAAAAATATAAGTAGTGTATATTACAGTCATTATACATGTGTAATAATGTTATATGAATGTATTACGTAATTTAATAATAGGTTAAAAGTTGCTAACAATGTGGTAACCTTGAGGAAATAATTAATTAGAACATTTACTAATACTACTAGTAATTCTTGGAAGCAAAAATGTAATTTTTGTGACAGTTTATAAAGTAGCCAATCAACAACCAGAAAAAGCTTTAGTTAAATGAAGGTATTTTATTGGACTAGGATTAGCCAATTAGATACTAAAATGGAGCAAAATTTAAAAATTCAGAAGTAAGTTGCTTGTAGACAGTGCTCATAACTGGACGCGTTGCATGACGCATCTTCGGGAAATTTAATACGTATTCAGTGTGAGACGAAAATAGTTCACGTGCTAAAAAGTGCAAGTAATTAATAAAAAAATATCACAGCTCTCTTTCTATATCAGTGAAGTGTTGTTTAAACCGTGTCAAGCATTAATAAATGGAGTGAAGAAAAACTTATAATCTGTGTAAGCCTACATTCTTCAGTCGCACCACACCTTGTTAAGAAATTCATGTCTTTAAAAATAAATACTGACGCAGCCGAGGCAAACACATATATATTTTAAAGAAACAGTCAAATTACAAAGTTAATAAACTACTTCAAGTTCGGCTCCCCAACAGTCGAGGTATAATACACCTTCTTCAAATTGGCTTTCCATAAGTGAATCAACAACCTACTTAAAAAAGGCTCCCAAAGCGTGGGGCAAATAACAATATAACGAAACAATAAAACTTCTCAACTTCTTCTTGCTATTCCTCGAACTCGTTAACTAAACGCAGCTGCACCCCTACCCAAATAATGTGGCACTGCCGTTCTATTACACAATATGGTAACATAAATATCAAGTAGATACCTTGAAATGATGTGTGCACTCTTTGAAACATTATTTCTTAGCAACAAAATAATACAAATACAGTTTTCTTGTGTTGTGTTAAACCCATACAGTTTAAAATCTCTCCTCGTGCCACAGTACACTTCCAACAACGGCGTAGAACAAAGCGACATACCGCCTGGATTGTTGCTAATGGAATATCATTACAGGCATGTTCAATCTGAACTCTCAGCACCTCCAGTGTTTGTGGTTTTGTGGTGCACACTGTGTTCTTTAAAGTTTCCCAAAGGTAGAAGTCTGGAGGAGTTAAATCCTGAGATCGATGCGGGAATTCCGTAACACTTCCTCTTCGTCATATCTATTTCCGATTGAACGTGCAGTGGCGAAGATTCTTCAAATTTACATGAAAGTGAGGTTGAGACCCACCTTGTTGAAAATAAACCCATTTTCATTCTTAAAGAGATCATTAAGACGTGAAATTGCAGTTTCCAACATTTGCAGGTAAGTCTGATCCGTGACAGTCCCTTCCTAACCCGGTGGAGGGTGATGGATGTTTTCGGACGTGGCTTCCTTTGGAAGGGAAGTAAAGGCGATGGTCCCTGTTCTAGATTTATACACGTAAAAGAACCTCTAGCCTGCGAAAAATTTGTGGTCTTTCACGCCCAGTATAGACGCTGAGAACCATAGTAGTTAAAGAGTGTCCATAAATAAAAACTCAAAAAACTTTAAAGAAGTACGGTCCAAGTATCCTTCTGAAAGGTAGATTATACCATACTGTACTTTTGGAAGATTAACAGCCGTTTTTTTCAAAGATGTTTGGTTTTCAATTGTCTCATTAAGTTTAAATATGGTTTCCTCTGACCAAACTATTAAGTCTAGAAAATCTTTCCTTTCATCACACTTGTTCGTGAACGACTCACAAAATGGCAGTCGTCTATCTGGGTCGTCCTCATTTAGTACGTGGACATCTCGGAATGTAAGGCTTCCATTTTTGAGCTCTAAAATTCGATGAATACTGGACCACAATCGACCAGTCTCAGAAGAACATTCCTCAATGACTTCTTTAGGGATTGCAAATGTATGCCGTCATAGCAAATTTGAGAGGCATTCTACTGGCCTTCACAGTAGAGTATATTGTATAAATATATAATTCAAGTGACCGTGCTGCAGAAAATGCGGATAAAATATTATAGAAATAAACAGCATGCGCAAAAAGGTAAACAGGTACACGCGCCTCGTCGTTGCTATACATACTCCACCTTGAAGGCCAGTAGACTGCCTCCCAAAGTTGCGGGACGCAATAAATGGAAGCGAGTGTACATGTGATGTTGGCGTAATGTTATGAGAAATTAACTTGTTCTTATGGACGAGACGACGTGAACTCTGATTATGACTGGTAAAGTATAACATCTAGCGATGGGGTATTTCTCGGTAAAGTGCAATTTAATACTGTTCTGTTATGCTTCAGAAAATAGCGCAAGGAAATTTCTGAAAATGTCTATTAAGGAAGTCTATATTCTGGTTGGCTGCAAAGAAGACAGTAGATGAATACGCTTTAAATGTTATGTCTGAACGTACAGAATTTGCTGAATAAGAGAATATCTTTCACAACATTTACGAGTATTCGCCGCAGGGACTGTTAATGGCTGTGCTGAAATTTTATCAGGCGGAACGTTACCTCCCTTAGGGTTACACCCCTTTGTTTTACAACGTAACGGTGTTGATAGTGTTTATTAAAGCACTCCACAGAGCCCACGAGGCTTCCTGGAACACGAGAAGCTCTCGAGAATGGCTACCCCAGGCTTTAGCTTCGCTTCTGCACATTCGTTAAAGTAAGGAAGTATGTTGCAAACAATGCGTAAGCGGCAAGTACAGAGTATGCTATAAAGGACTATACCTACTTTAGATAGTTTGATACATATTTTATATTTCCTAAGGACGCTGGCGTGAGATAAAGACTTTTTCTAAAGAAATTCAGGTATTTATAAAGCTTCGATACAGTTAGAGGTATTAGATACGAACCAATATACTAAGTGAAACCTTTGATACATAATTATATTAACCCAGTTTTCGCTTAGCCAAGTTTCACATGACCCTTGTTCATTTTTACTCTCTATAGTACCTCATTGTAGTAGGCAGATAAGAATTTCTTTCTAACCAAAAGTTTGATATCGCGATTTCACCGGAAATACATGTTTTGTAGACCTCTGAATATAATAGAAGTTCATAGAAAAACGCCAGTGTGATAGAAACCAAATTTAACATTCAATTTCAGCATCTTTGAAAAATGAAAAACGAAGATTTTGAAGAAAATCCGTCTATCCTAAGCTACCTTTCACATGGAATTTTTGTTTATTATTTTCTCAGAAATTACTAACGACTTTGATTTAAAGCCCTAAGTTTAAGATAATATTTACCTTACTAATAAAATGTATATATTGAACATTCTTGAAATAGCTTCTGAAGTTCTATTCATGATGTAACTCGGTCCAGTTCTCTAAGTTCTTACTGTCACTGTTCTAAGTTCTTATCTAGCTCAACTTTACTAGGAGTTCACTTCACTAATGCCACTTTACTAAGGTGAACTAATTCACCTTAGTGACTTCATGACGTAGCCTAGACGGTTCACTCGCTGCGAAGTAGAACACAAAACCTCTACAATCCCTCGCTCCGCAGTAACACTCGCTGCACGCCAAAGTAGTTGTCACAAACTCGCTCGGAAAATAGCACCAGAAACGTACTCGCTAACGGGCTCATAAACCGATTTAATAATCCCTGACTACTCGACTGCGACTGCGACTGGCTGCTGGCAGGCTAAGTTTTAGCCCGAGTGAATTTTTGCTGCGTGCCCACCCTCATCAGGGTTTAACCGCAGGATGACTATTTTCAATGGAAATTATGGTTAAGGATGACGGTTTGTATTTAGGTAGTAGTGATATAAAGGAGGAAGCATATAGCTCCTCGATCTGCCTGTTAGGATCCAGCGGTCCTTCTGCACCCTGGTGTGTGTTTATCAATTTCTTTGGTTGCGATTGAATTTTGAGACTAATCATCTCATGGGTAGGATTACTATGGAGTTCAGCTTTAGCTACTGTTGGTGTAACTCCTTGGTTATCTGGTGTGCCCGCATGCCATGCGGGGAACCCGATGACGCCGAAGACGGCGATTTTAAAGGTTGTAATCCCCAAGTGATCTGACCAGGATACTCTGATGGCTTGGTAAACTGGCGTAAAATTTTGTAGCCCGGCGCCTAATTTCATCTTCCACATAAGGAGGAGATGAGGCTTCGTGTAGTAGTCTCACGGGGAAGAAGCGAAGTCCCCTATTCTGCGCCCGTTGTAGCTATAGCAGACAGCTGTCTGCGGCCATGCCCCAGACCTCGCAGGCGTAAAGCACGAGGGGGACTATCAGGCTTGGAAAAGGTGTATCTTCAGGCGAACAGGCATCCCGGATCTCGGCATCGGGTACAAGGAGGCAATCGCCCCCTGCGCCCGTGCCGAGACGTCTCGGATGTGCTCGCCAAAAGTTAGACCCTTATCCAGCTTCACTCCCAGGTAGGTTATAGAATTTCTCCATTCAATCCTTCGGCCTCGACCTGACTACTCTGGCGAGAACGCTCGCTTATATAGCCCATTGCAATTTCCACAGTGTTCTGGAATATTCGAGCAGGAGAAACATCTAGAGGATTTTGTTATCTAGCGATGATGTGACGGAGGTTTACGCTGGCAAATGGTACTTATCGTTGTTATTTCCGGCTTTCCGGCGCTGGCAACCTTGGGCATCAAGGCTGCAATTCTGAATGAGTTTAGTATAATTTTGTATAACTGGTCTATCATAGTAGATGTACTAAAACTGAACTTTGTGGCATCGTAATTTTTTTAGATATTTGTTGTTATGAGTTTCAACTGTAAAAAATTGTCATTTTTAGAAGTGGTTACCATTTATTTGTTTTTCGAGACAGAAAAAATAAGGAATTTCAACACCAGCATATAAAGATTTAACTACAGCAACCTATATTTTCCTTTACAGCATCCTGTATATGCTTTGTACCTATAACGAAATGCGCAATTAGACAATTTTGAGGCAGTATTTTATATCAGAACACTGTGAATACCAGAGTGATTATAGTGTAAATTAACATTATTGTATGACAATGATTTTACATATTTGTTAGCTATAAGCATTGTTAGGAAATAAGTTTACACGGCCTCACTGAAACTGACAATAGGAGTGGGTAACAATGAAGTGATGGGGTCAGTTGTTTATCACTTAGAAGAGACAAACAAATGAGGTCAGGGTAGAGTGACTTTCTTTAGAAATGGAGGGAATATCCTCCCTAGAGCATATGTATTAGTAAGTATGATTGGCTGAAAAACAGACGCTAATGTTGGCGCGATTTAGTAACCAATAGCAGCTCTATTATAATGTTTAGGCATATCGGGTGAGGGAGTATAAATTCTTGAGCCAAAAGCAAGTATCGCGCAGTTCTACAGAATCATTCACGAGGTACACATACCGCAAGCCTCAGAGATCTCTCGCGAGGTACACATTACGCAGTTCTACACAATCATTCACGAGGTATACATCACGCAGTTCTAATAAATCTCTCGCGAGGTACACATTACACAGTTCTACAGAATCATTCACGAGGTACACATCACGCAGTTCTCAGCTATCTCTCGCGAGGTACACATCACGCAGTTCTACAGAATCATTCACGAAGTACACATCACGCAAGTCTCTGCAATCTCTCGCGAGGTACACATCACGCAGTTCTACAGAATCATTCACGAGGTACACATCACGCAAGTCTCTGCAATCTCTCGCGAGGTACACATCACGCAGTTCTACAGAATCATTCACGAGGTACACATCACGCAAGTCTCTGCAATCTCTCGCGAGGTACACATCACGCAGTTCTACAGAATCATTCAAGAAGTACACATCACGCAGTTCTCAGCTATCTCTCGCGAGGTACACGTCACGCAGTTCTACAGAATCATTCACGAAGTACACATCACGCAAGTCTCTGCAATCTCTCGCGAGGTACACATCACGCAGTTCTACAGAATCATTCACGAAGTACACATCACGCAAGTCTCTGCAATCTCTCGCGAGGTACACATCACGCAGTTCTACAGAATCATTCACGAAGTACACATCACGCAAGTCTCTGCAATCTCTCGCGGGGTACACATCACGCAGTTCTACAGAATCATTCACGAAGTACACATCACGCAAGTCTCATAAATCTCTCGCGAGGTACACATCACGCAGTTCTACAGAATCATTCAAGAAGTACACATCACGCAGTTCTCAGCAATCTCTCGCGAGGTATACATCACGCAATTCTACAGAATCATTCAAGAGATACACATCGCGCAGTTCTCAGCAATCTCTCGCGACGTATACATTACGCAGTTTTGGTGAATCCTTCGCGAGGTACACGTCGCGCAGTCTTGAAGAATATATCGTGAAGTGCACATAATACAGTTTGGAAGAATCTCTCGAGTCGTAAAGTTAGCTACAGACTGTGAAGTACGCGACAACTATTACGACAGTAATTACGTTCGGAAATATAACAGTTTCAGTCAGGCGTGTATCAAGATTAAAGCTGTGAAATTAATTAAGTGTAACGGCAATAAAAGTGTAAAAGCAAATTCTTTTATCAGTGTTATCTTTTAGTAACAACTCCTTTCCGTTTACACGCCCTGCTTAGAGATATTTGCTCGACTGAGTAATAATAGCTAGCCGAAGGACAAAGAACCCAAAATTCATAATAATAAAGCAATAACCGGCGCTCAGAAAATAACATAACACGAGAGATTATTGCGACAATTTATGCAAACGTTTATCTCATTTAACATGAAATGAATACGAAAATAGGTTCTTGTAAGGATAGTTTGTAGAAAATATAGTGCCTTCGTTTTGTGCCAAGGCCGCAACCGTCTTATATGCGTATCGGCCGAGACGGCAGTGTGAACTGTAGAAGTCGTTGCTTTGTCTTCGTGTTCTAAAGTGTTTCGAAAATACATGTGTTGTGTATGATTTCCTTCTCTTATTAGTCCACGGAAATACCTGGCAACAAATTCACGCTTAAACAGGTATATCTATGTACGATACATAAGTGGAAACTGAATCATTAATACAGGTGTGTAGACAATTTCAGCAGCAATTTTCTGTTTATCCAGTTCCGGGTAGAGGCGCTGTGAGATGTTTGGTGAATAAATTTGCAACAACGGGATCGCTAAGCGCTAAAAGATAAAGTTTCTGGGAATAATCCCCATACCATAGACGAACTTAAGGACAATCTAAAAGCAGAAATTATTGAACATTACCCAAGAAGAACTTATGCGTGTAAATGGCAATTCCATCTGACGGTGTCAAGAATGTCTTCGCGCAAATGGACATCACTTCAACAATACTTATAAAGGTTAGTACTCATTACATACATGTTGCTAACACCCTTGAATAATAAACGCGGGAGTTACGGAACGGAAAATCCCGCAGTGTGGTAGACTGTGTATGGAGCATGCATTCGCGCAATCCGCGGCCTTGGCACAAAACGAAGCTACTGTATATAAGAAATAGCGACTAGAGATAGTCATGTGAATCTAACACATCAAATTTTTAGTCACCACATACAACGCAATGCTACAATAAATCTTTTTCTAACTTTGCAGATGTGATGTTTTGCACCGTAAGCTCAATACATGTATGTTGTTAGTTTATTACTTCATGTTAATCAAATGTACCTGCAGAAAGTTATTATTAGTTTTCTTATAGGTTCAGGGGAATATGGTAGGCTTTATGCAATAGTCAAACCTTTTAAGAGCTGGTTACTATGTGGCGCATTCCATTCTCTTTGTATGCATAGGACATTAAAAAAGAAGAAGAAGAATGAATTCTCATTTGAGAAAAGTGTAAGTATTGGAAAATTCTAACAAATAACAACGGATATCTCGGAAATGGTTCACTCGACAAAGAGAAAAAAGTATATAACATAAATTCTGCATTTTAACGAGCTCCACCTTTTTTTTTTGTTTAGAAAAATTTTGTGTGACTCTTACGGTTTACCCGTTATGCAAAAGTCATTTACAATGAAGGAATTTTGAGGAAATTCTCAGAAAATTCAAGATATACTTTTTATTTGTCATTAAAGTGTTTAAATATATGATATTTTAATCAAAATCGTTAGAACTATTTTTGGAAAAATAAAAATTTTCGAAAAATGTTCCATGTAAAGGGTAGTCTGGGGTGGGGGGATATTTTTTAAAATCTTCGTGTCGCATCAGTGTATGCTGAACCTAAATGCCAAGTCTGGCATTTATTCGACTTTTCGTCTTTTGAGTTATGCTATTCACAGACACACACACGCAGCTTTTTTTAAAAATGCACTTTTTGGATTCAGGAGGCCTCAAAACATGTACGTATTTCCGATGAAATATTGGCATAGAATTTTTGGACGAAATGCAATACTTCCCTACTTCCCCATTATATGTAGTATAGAAAGCAAATATTTGATGTGTTACATTACTCTTGTACAACTATATTTACAAAGCTTATTTTCCATCTACTTCTTGCTAATCGAAATGAACCTTTGCAGAAACTCACTGCTAATTTTCTTTTAGGGCAAGGGGAATATGGTAGGTTTTAAGCGATAGTCAAATATTTTAAGAGCTGGTTACTATGTGGAGCATTCTATTCTCTTTGCATATCCAGGACATAAAAAAGAAAGATTAACGAATTCCCATTTTGTAAAACATTTAAACATTTTTCTAAAAATGTTCCGAGTAAAGGGTAGTCTGGGGTGGGGGTTTTCCTGAAAGTCTTCGTCTCGTATCTTTGGAAGACATTAAACTTAAATACCAAGTTTGGTATTCATCCGACTTTTCGTTTTTTGTTTGCGTTGTACACAGAAATACAGAGACACATACGCACCGCGCGGACGGACATGTTTCCATAAATGGTTTATTTGTATGCAATATTGTACTGCATTTTATAATAAAACACATATTTTGGTGAAATCTTGGTATGTAACTTTTGGATGGAATACAATACTTCCCCTACTTACTATACGTAGTTGAGAAAGACAAACTGTGGTAAAAAGTTGTCCATTTCTCCCATTTTACGGTATTTCTAAACCGCATAATCACCCGTGTTTTAATTACCATCGTTGTCAAACAAGCAGATAGGAAACACAAATGAAAAAACTGCATCGTTAAATACGTATGTATGCAAATGGCAATCAATTAGCAATCATTGTAGAAATAGCAGCTGTATAGTCTGTAATCAACGCAGTAATGATTGCTCTTCACTGGCAGATACACACTGATGGATAAATACTTGTAGACAAGCAGTAGGATGATGACCCTTTCAGTTTATCTATTTTTGTTTATTACCAATTTATGACATTTGTGCAGTAGTACTGACATAATTTTATTGTGGCTAAAGCTAACCTCAGCAGTCCGCATTAAGTCAGTGAATATCGTAACGTTCAGGTCTTACCATATTGTGATGAGGTCGAGCTACCTCTAACGGGCGTGGACTTCAGCACTTGCCTGCGAATGATTGGTTAGAGAGGGAGGAGGGATAATGAAACATCTGGAAACGCAATTAAGGATGAATTTACTGGAACTTCTCCATTCTTTCTCCCCTAGATAGTATGTTCTCAGGTGCAGTTATACGAGTATAAGGAAATGTGCTGGCCGCTTGTTGTTGTGACGTGCAGAGCTGTTTGCTGTTTACTCAGTGAGTGATATGTCGTTTGTTCCACGCGTCAATGAGCGATAGAAAGAACGGGTTAGAAGGCGATCTTGTGAGCAACCGGAAGAAAGAAGAGAAGTCCTGGGTTCGAATCTTTAATGAGGGACCGGGAAGAAAGAAGAAACTCCTTTGCGCGTCGTTAATTACAACACTAGACGCAAGAAAATAAAGTGAACGAGTGCCTGAAAGTAGTATACAAAGAATATTCATAAAATAAATGGTGCTGTTCAAATTGTAGTGGTAATGATTTCCATACCGGGCGGCCCCAATTGCTCAAAAGTGCTAATAGCTGAAAAACCCATTGATGGTTAAAATTCGAACAGTATCAACAACGTAGTTGACTTCATTCCATTTAAATACATCCCTTAAATTTGAGCCGTCGCCCCATTCATCTTCAATGACAAGACAATATACGGATGTAACAAGCCATAAGCAAAGTATTCTGCCACCTTAGTTCTGCTGAAAGTATACAGAACATAACTAATATTATACAGAAAGCAAGTGCGCACATGCTAACAGGAAGGGGTAATGCATCAAACAGCTTAACATCAAATAGTTGGTATAACGATCAGTGTAAAACAGCGAAGAAAGCAGCGGAATCTGCACTTATCAAATACAGAAGAGAGGGGGGGGGTGAAGAACGTAGAATTTCTTTTGCAAATCTAAGAAAGTCATATAGGGAAGTCCTAAAGCAGAGCAAAACAGCTTGGCAGGACGCAAAGGCAGAAGAGGTACGTCAAGTAGTCGAAAATGGGGAAATTGGTGACATGTGGAAAGTTATTAGACAGATTCGAAGGCGAAGGTCCATTCAGGTAACTATCCCGGCTGGAGAATGGATAAAGCACTTTAAAACAGTCTATGAAGGAGGGGAGTTTAGAATACAATTAAATACTTTGGCCGCTGAAGGGATGACTGGGGCTCCAATTGTGCAAATGCTTGATTATGAAATTAGCACAGCAGAGGTTGTTCGTGCAATAAAATGTTTAAAAAACGGGAAGGCAGCTGGTATAGAGGGCTTGTCAGCTGAGTTTTTCAAGATCTCGCTAGAAGTTAATAAAATGGTAGATTTCTATAGAAAAAGCTTCAATAAAATATTTGAAGGCGGAGAATATCCGGAAGCATGGAAAACCGCCATTATCCAACCTCTTTACAAGGGCAAAGGGAGTTACAGCATTCCAGGAAATTACAGGGGTATCTCGCTGCTATCTATATTTGGAAAAATTTACAGTAGAATCTTATATGAAAGAATTAAGTGTTGGGCCAAGACACATCATAGGATTTCTAAATTTCAGGCAGGATTTAGGGAAGGTTTCTCGACTATTGACAATGTCTTTGTTCTGAAAACAATAATTGATGACAATTTGAGAAATAAAGGTGGTAAGGTATATACTGTATTTATAGATTTTAAAATGGCATTTGATACTGTAGAACGCAATGCTCTCTGGGAGAAATTAACACGTAAAGGACTTTCGGGGAAAATGATTAGAGCACTTAGGGCAATGTATAAAGAAGTTAAGTTTGTTATCAAGACCGATCAGCACAATACATCAGAATGTAACATAGCGCAGAGGGGGCTTAAACAGGGTTGCATACTATCTCCGTTACTTTTTAATTTGTTTATTGATGATGTTGTTAGCGTGATGACGGAGGAAGACATAGATGCACCGACAATCGCAGACCAAAAAATACCAATTCTTTTGTACGCGGATGACATTGTAGTTCTTTCTAAAACGATAAAAAGTTTGCAGACTGGTTTAAACGCTCTTCGACAATACTGTAGGCAATGGGGTATGGAGGTAAATATTCTTAAAACTAAAACAGTCACCTTTAAAAATGGATATGTGTACGGCCAACATGAAAAGTGGAGCTATGGGGAGGAAGAAATTCAAAATGTTAAACACTTCGATTACTTAGGAGTAAGGTTTGATATGGGCGGAAAATGGAACAAGAACATGGAGTTTATAAAACACAAAGGGATTGGACAACTTTCTAAAGTATTAAGGATATTGACACGGGTACCAGATATGCCAGTAAAAACATTACAGACCATGTATGAAGCAATGGTTAGGTCCTCATTACTATACGGCAGTGAAGTGTGGGGATGGGAGAGGGTGGATAATGTAAATAAAATACAATGCAATTTCTGGAAGCGCATTCTAGGGTTGGGTAGGGGTACTTCAAACTACGGAGTTCTTCGGGAGGTAGGATGCTGGGAAGATGCTGTATTTGCTAAACTAAACGTAGTTAGGTACTGGCTGCGAATAATTAAAGGCAATCAAACAACTCTGAGAGCATTATGTTATCGTCATCAAATAAACAACATAGGGCATCCAAAAGGGTGGGCAGCGGGGTTGCAACGCGAATTATCAAAAATTGGTTTAAATGATATCTGGCAAAGGGGTAATGAAAATACACACAGTGCTGTAAGAAAGGTCAAAAGACGACTATGCGATATAAACAGGCAGAAAATCGAATCTGAATGTAGACAAAGATCAACATTGGAGCTACAAAATGAAATAAAAACTAGGTGGGGTAAGGAAACATATATTTTGGAATTGAGTATAAAACAGAGGACTGGAATAGCATGGCTTAGGTTGGGAGGGTGGAAAGCTCGCAAGATTGTTGATAACGATGGCAGGAGAATTTGCCCATTATGCGGGGAACAAGAAGACTGGGCGCATATTTTGGCAGCATGCGTGCAGACGGAGGGTATTAGGAAAAAACTATTACCGGAAGTATTTTTGGCTTCCAACAGACGGAGGACAGCATGCTGGGACATGATTCTAAACAGCCAAAACTGGCCAAGCTTGGGCACATACTTAATGGAAGTACGTGTACTAAGAGATAAGGTGTTTATGTAATTTTTCTTTAAACATATGTGGTGCTTGAGTACATGTGCGCGACTGTGTGTGTATGTGTGTGTGTGTGTTTGTGTGTGCGTGTGTTTGAGTTTGTGATTCAGTGTGGTTTTTTTTTCAATTTTATATGTATGTATGTATATAGTGCGGTGATTGTAAAAAAATAGTTGTTTTCTGGTTGATACTGCAAGTCACATATACAGACCAGGTATTTATCTAGAGAGCATGTACGGTCTTATGACCCATGCGACTGTGTTATGCAATTAATGTAATACTAAATACTTAATAAATACCACCACTACACTACGCCTTAGTTCTGAGCGCACGGTGGACGACGTCGAGGTCGGCGTGCTTTCGGATTGGTTGAGAGGAATCAGCGACATCAGCGCTACTATGGTATAGCGGATAAGGATTAGGTCACCAGGTCGAAAGAGGAAACTGGACAACGAACCAGAGAAGCGATAAGGCCAATCAGCTGCAATCGCACTTCGGGTCAGTTTGGGCGAGTTATCTGAGTCCGGCAAAGTTGTACTGAGTAATTAATTTGGACCTTTCAAAATTTATTAAAACGTGTTTCGGTAAGTCAACTACTCCAACTGCGGCAATGGAGATGCTGATTGGGCTCACACCTCTCCACATATTGATGAAGGCCGAAGCCATGATCGTATTTGTCGCCAACCAAAGTGTCTAATACTGGATATATCAATCATCTCAAGCTTCCTTGGGATAAGAATGTACAACAGATACTTAACATGAAGACTGACATTCTTGAACAAAGATTCAAGTTTGAATTGAAATTTATGGTCTCCTATCCGCAACGGGGTGAATGGGAAAGATTGGTAAAACCTCATAATAACAAAGGCCCAATCTGTTATACTGATGGTTCTAGAACCAAATCAGGAACGGGGGCTGCGCTTTATGGTAATGGCACCAAGATTTCTACAGTCTGGGTACCTTAGCTACAATTTTCCAGACTGAAGTTTATGCAATCCTAGCCAGTGTCATAGAAACCATTAAAAGGAGATATAAGAATAGAAGTGTTCTTATTATCTCAGACAGTCAAGCTGCTCTTGAAGCACTTGAATCACCATCAATAAAATCAAAGTTCGTCTCAGAATGCCGGGAATCCTTAATGACACTGGCTGAGCACAATAAGGTACAACTTATGTGGGTGCCAGGACACACAGGTATACCGGGTAATGAGAAAGCAGATGAAGCAGCCAGGATTGGCAGCGAAATCCCATTTTTGGGGTGTCCTACAGACCAGTGAAACAGGTTATTAAGTGCTGGGCTCAAGCAGAACACAAGAACTACTGGAACTCCATTGAAGATTGCAGACATTCCAAGTTGTTTAACAGCAGTTGGGTAACAGCCGGGCAAAGTACCTGCGCGGTCTTAGTAGAAGGTTTGCATGGGCAACAGGATTCATTACAGAACACTGTGCCCTAAAGATTAATCTATACAGAATGGGATTGTTTAACAACCCTATCTGTAGCAGATGTAGGAGATGGGACTATTGCTCATCTGCTACGTGATTGCCCTGCTCTTGCGAATCAAAGAGCAAGTATTTTTGGCAATCACTTTCGAAAGATAGATGAACTATCGAAAGCCTCAGCTAGCAGTCTGGTTAAGTACATAACGAGCAACAGACTACTTAACTGATGAAAGGGGGGATGATCTTTAAGGTCACAGTGCTTGGGCATAAAACCCACCCTTTTTTCAAACCAGAACTAGAAGTCATTTCACAAAATTAGTATTTCATTACTCTTCAGCAATTTTAGTGGATACCTTCCGGGAATTAACTCTTTTAAATATTGCTAAGTTTTAAGACTATATGAAACAAGGAGAATTTTTAATTGAATGGTTTTCCAAAGCACTAAAAATGCAAATGTAACAGATCTTAAACCAGTATACAATTTAAATGCATTTGTACAAATACAGTGGTTAATGATATACTAAGTTGCAAATTTGAAAGGAAGCAATAAAACTAAATTACTGAATTTCTGTATTACAATTTCGCCTTATCATTCCTTTATTTGCGCCATTATGGCTTGTAATAACCAGCCATTTTTTGGGCAATTTATTATTTATTATCCTAATTGACTAGTATTTAGCGCTTTTATGAATATTGAATGGGTCATTGTGTTTCTTTAGTACGTATAATACAGTTCAAATTATAAACTGTGCCATCTCTTCGGTGTAAGAGATATGGACTATAAAGCAGTGTTGTGAGGAGGACGGTACAGTGTTGATGAAGAAAGTGACCTATATGATTTTAGGACATTTCTCTCATGATTATTTTAGGTTAGTATCAAAACAGCAAACCAAGAGCGGAGCTAATAAGAAATGTACACAGCAAACACAACTATCGTCAGCTGTTTATATGCAAGAGGGGGTGTGATAGGATAAAGCTTTTCTTAAGGTAGCTGGAGGATGATGGCTCAGAAGTTAGTGTCTGAGGCTTGTACTGGGGAGGTCCCGTTGGATCGTGCACCCAAATCTTGGATTTTTTCGTCGTTTTCCCACATCGGACGGTGAACGCCGAATTTTTCTGTACCTCAATTTTTACATTCCCTACTACGTACCTAGTAGGCAGGTACGTACCATATTTCACCTTAAATATATGTTTTGGTGCCCCCTGACACCTAACTTGGTATTTAAGTCCATGTTGCATCCTTCCAAAGAAGTTTTCAACAAAAAAACCCTAACCCAAGCTACCCTTTACATGAACGATTTTTCGAAATGTTTGATTTTCTAAAAAAAATAGCTCTAAAGATTTTTATTAAAATACTATATATGAAACATATTTACATGACAAATAAAATGTATATCTTGAATTTTCTGCGAATAGCCTTTGAAGTTCGCATCATCCGGAAGGAACAGGTGTACTCTTGTATAACCGGTAAATGTTAAGCGACAAACGAAAACGAACTACACAAAAAAGTAGATCTCTTTAAAACACACAATTTATATCATATAACCATTTTTGTGGCATCAGCCATTTCTGAGATATCCGTTATTAATTGTTCAAATTGTTCAATACTTACATTCTTCTAGTCCTGTCAACATTCACTTTTTTTTCGCGATTCCATTGAAACAGTACGGGATTTTAAGGCCAGGTATAGCGTTCAGTGCCTAAACATTTGATTGTTTCTGTTCCCTTTGTATCTATAAGGAAATGTTTAATGTAGCTATTTCTGTTAAGATTTATTTGGATAAAGATGTAGTAGATAGAAAAATAAGCTTAGCAATTAGTTTTTATACCTACTAATAAACGACAGAAGGTGGAGCATGTAAATTAATGTACACATCCGAATTTTTCTTCATATATCAAGATGACAGGAGAAGACACGATGGGTGGTGATGTGAAGCGTATGTGGTGAATACACTTTTGAGGAGAGAAACGATTCTTGCCTGGCATGGAACCTTCTGTTCGAACCTGTCGGCGTGGAGAAGAGGCCGGGGATGTTCAATCTGGAATCGTTTAGGACCTCGCTAAGCTGCGTCTGCCCTCTTCGCATCCGGCTGCCTTCATGCTCTTCCGCCTTATCCCTTCCTCCCAGAGGTTTAGTAAACACAATAGACCTAGCCTTGACCACAGTGTTGAAAGCCTTCTCCGCTTCTATTCAGTATCTCTAACCCTAACCAGTCTAAAGGTAAAAATGTAAGCCCACTTTCAATGGTCATCAATATATACTGCATCAAGACTCAAATATAGCAACGGTACGAAGTGTATACATCCAAGAGAGTGAGGCATAAAGCACTTGGTGTTACAGATATATGTATCATTACTGGTTCTTAAAATAATATATAAGTATTTGCCATTAGAAAGGTACAAAGTAATTGCTTCAAGAAAAAGAAGTGAAATGCAATTTAACACGGCATATCGTGAATCGTAGGAATTGCAGAGAAAAGAAAACGCTAAATAGCAAAATGACGAGAAAACTTTCGTTCCTGAAGACGAAAAAGAGTTGATGACAGCCGTTAAGTACCTGTCTAATGATTCTTCCATTTTCTAAAGGAATTAGAGTCTAATTGCTTGGAATATTAAACGCGTTCCCATTCTTCTCTTGCTCGTCATATCGAATAGGGTCTGAATTTAGCTCTTTCTGCAGATTCAGTATTTTATTAAACTCTCTATCGCCAATTCTAAGTAAGTAGAGGAAACGTTCTATGTCGAGATTTCACCGGAAATTTTGCGAATCGTTTTTGGAGAAAGATGTGTATGTACCCAACTAAAACTTAGTCACAGGATTCTCTAGTCACAATTCTTCACTTTTAAATACTTCTGCAAACTATTCTTGCAAAAGCTTATTTCTGTGTCTTCTTAATGTTAACCCTAGGTGGAATAAGTTTTTTTTGGTAAAACGCTGGACCAAGGGAGGGCTAAATAATGTCTGCTGTTATATTTTATCCTTATAGTTGTATTTACAGTTTTTGCATTAGTATTAATTCTTTATTAAGTAAGAAATATTGTATATTAAAAAGCAAATATAATTTTTTATGATATATATTTTAACACAATATTTTTATATCTTGAAAATCGTCAAATTAAAATAATTATTGAAAGTTCTTGCAGTCCAGGCTATTATATTTGCAACAGTTCTTCGTTTGGGACGAGGAGGATTAGGTACATAAGCCCTTCCACTTTTAGTCACATATTTCACAATTCTTACACTTGCACTATTGTTGTTATCACTAATATTCCTATCAGTTTGACTGTCACTTAAGTGCATGTAGTAAAATTGGGTTCTGGTCATCATCATTAACACCATTTATCACAATCATATCTTCAATCTGGTGAACTTCATCTTCAGTTTCACTAACATTCTCGTCAAAAATATAACTACCATCCTTGTGATGTTCTAAAACCGCTTCTTTTCCACATTATAGAATTATTTCTGAATCATACCACTGTCAGTGACAGAATAACACTGTTTATAAACTGAGTTTTTAATCCATGAAGCAATGCCATCAATGCAATATAATGTTGGTTTCCAAATAAGTCCATTGTTACATGTGTTTGCATTTTCGATTAAGGTCATTATTGTAACATATCCTTATAATTTCCAATAAAAAATTGTTATAAATAGGACCAAGGGAGGCCACTTCGAAATTTAGTCCTTATAATTAGGTTTTCAAGCAAAAAAATTTAATTATCTTTATTGCATCGTTAACTTTATACTATTTCTGATATAAAATGAGAACACCATGTGCTCCACACTATAATAGTAACAGTTCTAAATCAGCCTGGACATAAATTGACACCCCCCCGTTGTCCGTCTAGGATTAATGAGATACGTGTATGCAGAAATACTTTGGGTCATTTCCCATTTTCTATTTTTCTTTTAATTCCTTTTCTACTTTCCTGGTACGCGCGAAGTAATATTTCTTGGTACTGCCAAGATCTATGTTTTACCTTTTTATCTGCAGTTGCACTTTATACTTTCTATCGTAGATGGCATGGTTTTTTTTTACGTCCGCAGTCCGTTTTGTTGGATTTACGGTTGTTGCCGCTTCCGTTTGGGGCGCCAAGGGTGGGCGTCCACCATCCAGCCGGGAATCGAACCTGGACCTCTATTGGGTGGAATACTGTACTTTCTCTACCTAATCTACCTTCTCAAATGTATACTTCTCTTAAGTCAGATCGTTAAAATCAGAAAACGTTTATCAGAGAGTTCCTCTCCATCCTCAGCTGTTTGGAGACTGATGACTGGCTTCCGTCCCTCTTCTGATGCACCGTGACCTTGATGCCCTCTAGCGATAGTTCTACATAAATGTATTAGTTCGTTCGTCGCCGGGATCTCAAAATTCAATAAGTGAACCAAAAGTGGTGGGCTACGGCCGACTTGTACATCTCTTCGCTTTTAGAAGTGATTGGAATTTTAATAATAATAATAATTTAGGAATTTTAATGTGTGATTTTTACAACCCAAAGAAGCAAAATGGTGACAATGGGTTTTAATATGTAAAACAGATAATTCGGGCGTAGTTCACAATTTTGTGTTGAATAATCATAAAATAGGACAGAATATCAAAGTGTTAAAATCAGTTACTTCAGTTTTAGAATTGCATTTTTGGGAAAAGATTTATTGTTGCAAAAACGAAATTAACTTATGGAATTTTGAGATCCCGCCCCCGAACGAATTAATAAAGTTACGTAGAACTACCGATAATGGGCATCAAGGTCATGCTGCATCAGAAGAGGGCGGCACCAGTCATCAGTCGCCAAACAGCTGAGGATGGAGACGAACGTCTCCGAAAAAGAAAACGTTCTCTCATTTTAACCATCTGACTTAAGTGAAGTAAGTAACTCTACATATGTTTTAATATCAAATGTGGAATTTAAGTTTTGCACCTTCCAAGGCTACGACGTGAGCTTTTGAAGAAAATTCCCAACCGAAAACTTCCCTTTATATAGGAAAATACTGAGCGAGATAGTTCCACGGTAATGTGTGAGGCTCACATTCGAAATTATCGCGGTTCAAATCCCATTTACATGGAACATTTTTCGAAAATTTTTATTTACTCAAAACTGACTCTAACGATTTTGATTAAAATACTATGTGTTTAAAATATTTTTATGGCAAATGAAATGTATATCTTAAATTTTCAGGGAATGTACCCAAATGTCTTCTTCATTCTGAATGACTTTTGCGTACTAGGTAAACCCTAAGAGATAGACAAAATATTACAAAATGGATCTCATTAAAACACACAGTGCATGTCACACAATTTTTACTTTCTCTACTACGTATAATAAGTAAGGGGAGTATTGTATTCCACCCAAAAATTCGATACCGAGATTTCACCGGAAGTACATATTTTGAGACCCCCTGAATTCAAAAAAAGCATTTTTGGAAACATGGCCGTGTGTGTGTCTAAGTGTGTGTGAGTGTGTGTGTGTGTGTGTGTGTCTGTGAACAGCATAACTCAGAAACGAACAGCCGAATAAACGCCAAACTTGCTATTTAGGTTCAGTATCTTCCAGAGATGCGACACGAAGGTTTTCAAAAAAATCCCCCCACCCCAGTTTACCCTTTACATGGACTATTTTTCGAAAATTTTAATTTTCTCAAAAATGGCTCTAACGATTTTGATTAAAATTTCAAATGTTTAAGATATTTTCATGACAAATGAAATGTATATCTTGAATTTTCTGGGAATGTCTCCAAAAGTGTTCTTCATTCTGAACGACTTTTGCATAACTGGTAAACGATAAGAGATAGACAAAATTTTACAACACAAAAAATGTAGATCGCGTTAAACTGCACAAATTATGTTATATACATTTTTTGTTGAGTGAACCATTTTCGAGATATTGCATGTTATTCCCTTAAACATTCCTATACTTATACTTTTTCTCAAATTCGTTATTCATTTTTTTTGTCCTGGTAATGCAAAGAGAATGGAATACTCCACATAGCAACCACCTCTTAAAATATTTGACTATCGCTTAAAGCCTACGATTCCCCTTGCATCTACAAGAAAATTAGCAATAAGATTAACATATCGATATCTGGATTAACATGAAGCATATGAGAATAAGCGTTTGTAAAACTAGTTTGTACAAGAGTAGAGAAAGTCATGTGAGTGTAACACATCAGATTTTATTATGTTCTGGACATACCAAGAGAATGGAATGCTCCAAATAGCAACCAGCTGTTAAAAGATTTGACTGTCGCTTAAAGCCTATCGTATTCCCTTTGCACCTACAAGAAAGTTAGCAGTAAGATAATTTCTGCATACGTTTATCTCGATTAACATGAAGTAGATGGCGAATAAGGGTTTGTAAAATAGTTTGTACAAGAGTGAAGAAAGTCATGTGAGTGCAACACATTAGACTTTTTTAATGTGGAATGGACTGAAAAATTAAATGCCATAATCAGGATTGGAACACGGATCTCCTGCTTTTGTGCGTTTGCTCTAGTCATTGAGCTAGTATATGCCGGTAGGACATTAAATTCTCCCTGACTGGAGATTTTTCCTAGGCTTTTAACACCAATAATTAACATACAACAAATAAATTTGCGAATTGAGTGACGTAACGCTATACTAATAGTTATATGAGAATTTGTTACGATTATAGGAAGCCGTGGGTGTGTTCATATACTATATTTTTAGTTTTGATGTAAGGTACAGTACATAATTATACTAATATGAAATGGCAATGTTTCCTTCCTTTAACGAGGAGAATGATTTCACAAATAGCCAGAATCTTGGGGAAGAAAAAATATCTCGAGGAAGAGAACTAAAATAAACAATATTTCTTCTGAGTCTTATGGAAAGGAAAAACGTTGCCTCGTTAAAACAGAAACAGTAGAACGTTTTTCAAAGTATTCTTTATGAGAGAGGTGGTTGTATTTATTTGTGACGTTTCCTGTCAGCTAGCACCATACATCACTGTTACCGTCCCCTGTCTGAATTTCAATGCAACGTTGTCGGAGGGAAAGTTGCTAAAACAACGCCATGATTGATTATCTCATATCCGTCTTGTTTGTTCCGTGAACAAAAGTCGTTATTCTTTGAGATTGAATGACATCGCTCTTCTTGCTTCTTGTTGCTGACTCTTGATTTTATCACAAAATGGTGCAGTGTCGTTCTGAGGTTTTTCACTTTACCCTTGGTGATTTATGTATGGTTTAATGTCCCGGTTTTCTTGACAGAGTAGCACATCTCTTTCCTTCTTACTGCAATTATTTTATAGCCGTTTGATTTTCTTTAATGGTCAGAACAGCGTGAGGTGAAGAGCTGTGGTGTGCATTTATGTTACGATAATTTACCTTTTCTCGGCTAATGTATTCCAAATAATTTCTAGCTGCCGTTGTTAGGAGTAGTCGTTCTCCATGGTGTGCTAGTCTCCAATTCCGGAGGTCGCGGGTTCAAACCCAGCGGAGGGCGATGCATTTTTTTTTGGGCGTAAAAATCCTTAGCATGGCTTCCTTCGGAAGCGAAGTAAAGCCGGAGGCCCCATGTCGTAGATTTACGATACGTAAAAGAACCTCAAGCCTGATAAACAGTAACGTTACCGTCTTTCACGCCCAATATCGAGTGCGTCGCTGAGGACCTCAGTAGTTAATCCATAAGTAAGACTCAATTTAATTTGTTATTCGGAGTTCCTTACTGACTGTAAATACATAATTTACCGTATGTGGCCTGTCGATTATTTTCGGTTCCTAGATCCAGTCATATACCTGTTTCGAGGATCGATTTTTCCAGTGGACACATCTCTTCGTTGGTAAGTTTTTTATTTAGTAAGCAGAATTTTTAATTCCCGGTAGACTTGCTGTCCGGATAGTTTATCCCCTTTACTGTTGCCATTTTTCTATGAGCTTATTTTTCGGCATTAAAATGTAGTTATTTTGCGGAGCCATACACGTGATTTATATTTACTAAATTTGTATCATTGTCTTTGTTTTGGCCTGGTCATTTTATTCCTGTATGTGTAGTTTGGGAGTCCCCTTGGCCGTTTTAAGCAGTATTCAATTTTTGTGATATTATTAAGCTTTATCTAAATTGTTAATTTGTTCCACCTTTTACCTAAGCTTTTCATTTGTTCTGATTTTATGTAAATTATTAATGTGTTCAAAGTGTATCTCATTACTATATTTTTTTAGGAATTTACTTTGCGGCATCACGGGAATTGCTTTATAGTCGTTTTGTTTTCTTTAGTGGGCAGAAAATGGTGAGGTGGTCGATCTAAATGTGGGAAACATTATGTATTTATGTTAAGCTAATTTACCTTATCTCCTCCTCTGCAGTAACTACGTGATGTGTGTGAACTCATGTAATAACGTAATGGTTTCTGATAGCTTACCAGTATAAAAATTTTATGTATTCATGCTGTATAAGATGGCGTATATTCCCTATGGCAAACATTTATTAATTAAACCTGGTATATCCGAACTTTTTTATTGTGACAAATGCTTGGCGAGGCAATCCTGTTACTTTCTTGCCATCAGCCCATATCCTAGGTCCTAGTTGAGGAACTTCATTTTAATATAAGAGGCACGATTAAGAGTACACTCCAAAGATACAACTCATAATGCACCAAACATCATCCGCAGTATTTCGCCCAAGGCAGATTCTTCATTGCAACATAGCCTACATCATTGTTTCATTTTAAATTTCCTGTTTATCTCTTGATATAAACCATTTATGTTAACACTTTCTCTCTCATCTGGCATACGTTCTGCCCCAAAACATGTTTGCTTTTCCTACCACGTATACTGGCGTACATGACCCATAATGGAACAGAACAGTTTGTGTTGGTGCTGTCAAAAATAGCCCCACTTCTACCTGTGTGACCTCTGATTTTCGAGCATAATTCTAGCAACGATATTGGCGGGGTACTTTACCTCCCCAAAACTATGGCCAAACTGGCGAAGGTTAACATTACAACTTAAACTTTATATTTTAATGCCACACTACCGTTTTCTTAATGCCGGTTGTATTATTGATGTGTAGCAGTGGCAACATCTTGGTCTTCATGTGGTATTCGAACCACCCCTTCATTTTACATAGATTATAAACATTATTCATTGGTTTGCTTGTATGTTCCTGTATTGTATTTTAGGCCAGTCACCTAGAGAATTGACACCGGCAGGGTGGAGTCAAAAGTTGGTTACTTGAGAACTAAACGTCAATTGCAAATAATTTGCTATTTGTTTTTCGCCGCAGTCATATATTTGCCTACTGTATCCCTCTTAAACTTAAAGAAAATTACATAAATATTGCAACTAATGAGAACACAGTGCCTGGGTAAATACACTTTATTTATTACAAGGCACGCAACGTAACAAAACCGCTACACTTGAATCACTTTGGCACACACAATACAACACAACTGATCTGTCGAATCAAATCACAACTGAACTGCTGAACTGTACGACTCAAAACTGACTGTTGAGTTACAACTCTCAATTAAACTGCACTGTCCACTTTTAGTGTTCACTTCATCACTTCTAACAGCACTCGACTCGACTGTACTCCACATTGACTCGTCCTTCCGATAGCAGTCCCTTATATAGCCTCGCATACAAAGCGGAACTTTAGAGAACAAGATCGTATTAGAACAATGCCGACATGAAGGTTCCGGAACAAGTAAGCGAAACATAAAGGGGTTTTATATTCCACACTCGCTATTGTTCTATTGTTTCCTTATCGGATGTTGTTCGACGATCCGTCGCAGGCCTGCCAAGTTATCGCGTGGTGCTTACCGGCCGGCCGCACGTAGCGCCGCATGCGCTCTTATTATGAAATGAAATTTGATTTCAATTATTAAGAGGTAGATAAAAGTTTTTGTAAAATAGTTTGTAGAGGAGTGGGTAGAGAAGCTCATGTAAGTGCAACACACAAGATTATTACAAAAACAAATACTACCAATACGTAATAATTAAAAGTTATTTATGAAAATATGCCACATAACACACTACACAGAATGTTCATGCCATCATGCCAATTATCCTCTTAAAAATCTGATGATACATTCACATGACTTACTCTACTCTCTTTCTTTATTAGTAGATATACAAACTATTCTTAATAAAGCTTTTTTTATATCTACTACATTTTTGTATCCGAATAAACCTTTGCGGAAAAGGATGCATTACACATTTCGTTATAGAATAAAGGGAACAACGATAGTCAAATGTTTAAGAAGTGGACGCTATATGCTGCCTTAAAATTCCATACTGTTTCCATGCAATCGCGAGAGTGAACTGAAAACTGATGGGACTTAAAAAGAATGACAAATATTGAACTTTCCGAACCTTTAATAACGGATATCTCGGAAACGGCTTATGCTACAAAAAATTTATTTGAAATAAACTGTATGTTTTAAAGAGAGTACTTTTTTGGGGTACGTTTTCGTTTATTGATTAATTTTTACCAGTTATACAAGATTATATGATATTCCTTCCAAATGGAGAGGGCTTCTCAGGTCATTTCCAAAAACTTCAAGATACCATTTTATTTGTCATGTAAATTTCTTTTATGTATGGTATTTTAATCAACATTTTTAGAGCGATTATTTTGGACATTTTCGAAAAATTTCCATGTAAAGGGTAGCTGGGGTGGGAGGAATTTTTTGAAAATCTTCTAGTCGCATGTTTGGAAGTACTGAACTCAAATACCAAGTTTGGTATTTATCAGATTTTTCGCTTTTCTGTTATGTTGTTCATACACGCATATGAAAGGGGATATACCACACACACATAATAATTGTACATAGTTATAATATAATTCACCAAAGAGTATGTTAAAATATTCAACGACCAAGAATTGTACAAAGCAGATTGTAAGAAACGGGCGAGTTAGTAAATTCCAGGTAAAAGATAACTCTAGGTAGAGCCCACCTTTCACCAAGCTAATGAACAGGGAGCCGGTAGTGGTAAGGAGAAATAGAAAGAGACGGAGATATTGAATCCGCTTCATGACGCGTCATGGGTTTGCGTAAGCCAAAACTTTGGAGTAGAATATTCTCATACATGTTAAGGTAACGCGGTCTGAAGACCAATTAGAAACGTCGTTACATTTTGAGGCGCAGAGGTAAGCGTCACTAGGCTCAGCTATAAAGGGGAACAAAGCCCCAGATTTTCACTCTCTTCTAGAATTTCGTCGACACAAAGTGCTACGCCCTTGACGACAAATACACGTGTGTGCTTATGTGAGGGAAGACGTGTGCAGTTAGTTTAGGCTCCTGATTTATTCAAACGTGGAAATTGGTATAAAAGGAAAAGCTAGCCGCCCATAAATATTTAAATTGATAATAAACCACATTTATTAAGGGAAACATTTTTATATTTTTATTTTGCCTCACCCACGATAACCCTGAGAACCAAGAATTAGCTATATAGGGAAAAAGTAGGAATGGAAAATACAGCCGCCAAATAGCATCCATAGCCGAGGACGAAAACACTGCTGCAGATAGCATCAACCAGAGAAACGACGCTTTCCAGATGCTACTGATCAACAATTTCCCGCTACAACATTTATTTCCGGTGAAATCTTAGTATCAAATTTTTGGGTGTAATGCAATACCTTCTTTACCTACTATGTACGTGATAGAGAAAGTAAAAACCTCTGGTGTGTTACTACATTCACATTGCCTTCTCTAGCTATATCTGTTTCTATACGTCTTCTACTCACTAATCCTACAAAAGAATATTTTGCTGTCTGCTCCTTGTTGATTGAGATAAACGCTTGCAGAAATGGCTACATTACACATTTTCTTGTAGCTACAAGAGGGATACAGGAGACTGAATTCAAATCTTGAAATCCCAAGTCAGTACATGCTGCGACAAACAAAAGAATTTTATCCGAGGACTTTAAAAATGTATTGGCAAATTCAATGGAATTAATTGTTCTTTCACACAAGCCGTGTGTTGGACAGGGTTGGAAAGGTAGAATCAGATGACTGAAAAATTCAATGCCCATAGCCGGGATTTGAACCACGAATCTCCCCGTCTCCGTCCGGTTGCTCTAACCACTGAGCTTACATGGCAACATGCCGGCACGCCATTAAATTCTACAGCTGAATTTTTTAGTCATCTGATTCTACCTTTCCAACCCTGTCCAACACACGACTTCTGTGAAAGAACAATTAATTCCATTAATTGACCTAATAGTGGTTGAAACTAAAAGCCCGGGACTTAAGTACTTACAAAGAATGTAAGTCGCCATGGGGTATGACATCTCAATACAATTTGAGATCTCCTTGTGGTTTACCGGGAAAAATTGCGAGTCAGCTGGAGAATTTAATGGCGTGCCGGCATGTTCCCATGGTAGCTCAGTGGTTAGAGCAACCGGACGGAGACCGGGAGATCCGTGGTTAAATCCCGGCTATGGCATGGAAAATTCAAATCTGTAGCAACAAATATTTTGAAAATATGCAATGAACTATGACACAAACATTTTGGCATATACCTAACGTGTGTTTTAACATCATTTACATTTTTGGTACAGAGCGATGGGATAGCGCAGTGGTTTCGTTTCCGGTTCTCATTCTGAGGGTCCGGAATATGCTTACCACTCTGACCTGCCCACGCCAGGCCCAACGTGATTCGAGTCCACGGTAAAAGCTCTAGGTCCTCTCATTACACCGCCATCCTCATCGCCACCCTACCACCAGGGTAAACAGGTAACGAATTCCGCCCGCTGTGTCTGCATCAGAAATGGATCCAGTCATTCGCTTGGTGGAATGAGGTAACCCCCAAAGGTCGCAGGCCATTTGGGGAGCGCTAGAAACGATGACATGTTTGGTTCAGCAAGTTTTTGTCTCTCCCTCTCTCTGTCTTATGGTTAACCAGTTCTACTAAATTCATTCCGAGTGAAGAGAACTTAACGTTATTTAAATATAATTCACACCAATATCTTCAATATGTAATATTTTCTGTAGTAATTTGCTGTTAGACTTTTTCAATTCACATTACTCGGCTCTGATGTTGTTCGTCACATACGTTTTTGGGAAGCATCCTTCCCATCTTCAGCGTGGCATGCCGACTAAACCCGCTACTCTCACCTATCCCCTATGTGTCCAGCAGAATGTGAAATGGCTGTCCTCTGTTGTAAGAAGTTCGTACTTGGTTCATCTGCTTCTATTTTCATAAGGTCTGGTTCAAATGCTCTCTGTGTTGTCGATGGTGAACTCGTCTGTTTACCCTCCCGTCTTCCATGAGCTGAATGGACAAATTGTAGTAAGGAACCAAATTCAAAATATTCCTAATCTTCTGGTGAATAAATATCTTTACTCATGTATCCAATTTTGAATGGAACTGAATGGCTTTAAGTAAACCAACTTCTCGACTCATAAAATACCAAATACTACAATTTATAGAGCATAATTTTTGACTGCTTTTTATAACTATTTAATATGATATTTTATTAAAAGCTTTAAGGCCATATTTGAGAAAATAAAGAACAACTTAACATTTCCAGTTAGGGATGGGGACTTTCCTTTAAAATCGTCATGATATTCCTATAGCAGATACCTAGCCTAAATATTAAGTTTATTTTAATAACCTTTTGAGTTATGCTGTTCACGTACACCGACCATATTTTTATGGGCTCAGTGGATCTCAAGATATGTGCAGAGGCGGACTAAAGTAATAGTAATAGTCTTTACTTTAAAAAATTCTAACAACCAAATTAATGGAGATGAAGTTCTCTCTTTTAATACACAGAAAGAACAAGTTGTATCACATTTTACATGTTGTTGCGTTTTTTTAATGTTTTCATTTTGTTAGTATTATTATGTTTTGAAAGTTGCACCGATTTTTTAACCTCTTCATCTGTGGTGTTTAAAAAATATTTTATATACGCTTAGTACTGCAATTTATTGTGTATGCTACCTGATATTTGCAACGATGTGGGATTTAAACTGGCGGAGAAATAAATTTTTGAAGTCGCAGAATTTGAGGCATTAAGTTCAGGAAGAACGTTGAAACTCCTACTTTAACGTTTTGTTCTTCCTACAAAATATGCAAATCTATTTTCACCGCAAAAACTGGTATCGCACAAAAACAATAACTATGTAAACACAATGTATAAAAAGATTAACATGTGTATATTTTTCGAGCAATTGTAAAACTAATAATATGGTAGATATTCAATGCTGTCAAAACAAGTAAACTGTAATACTACTTGTTCTTTATGCCTATTAAAATAAGAATTTCTCTATTAATTTAAATCAGGTTAATTTTTAGGAGGAGTTGTATTCTATTTCGTCTGTTGGGGAGCCGAACACTTGAAGTAGTTACAACCGCACGTATGGTAGAAATTATGGTAGAGAGAGAGCTGTGAGATTACTTATTAATTACTAGCATTTTTTTTAACACGTAAAATATATTTTTTTACACTGGATACGTATTAAACTTCTCGAGGACGTGTCTCGCGTCCGGTTAGTAACGCTGTCTACTAGTAACGCGTTCGGTTAGGGAACGCTGTCTACAAGCAACTGACTTCTGAATTTGTAAATGTTGCTCCATTTTAGTTTCTGATTGGCTAATCCTAGTCCAGAATACCTTAATTTAACTAACGCTTTTTCTGTTTGTTGATTGGCTATTTTATAAACTGTCACCAAAATTACGTTATTGCTTCCAAGAATCACAAGTTGCATTATTAAGCTTTCAAATTCATTATTGCCTCAAGGTCTCGTCATTGTTAGCAACGTTTAACCTGTTATTCTCACAGCACCTACATTATTAAATTTCGTAACACATTCACATAACATTATTGAACATGTACATAGTAATATAAACATTAATACAATGACTGTAATATACACTTTTTATGTATTGTTACATACACATATTGCTTTAAGACGGGCTGTTATTGAATTTACATATTATATAACTTGACTGAAATTATTTAAGTGTTAAAAATACTGCCTCAAATTGGCTACTATAATTTTTAAAAGTTATACGAATACCCTTGCCTGTCTAAATATAGAACGTTTTGATGGTATGCAATACTGCCTCTACCGGTAGGTGGTATAGAAAGTAAAAATAACTAACTTATAAGAACTGTAATCATTTCTTTTCTCACTAAAAGCAGCAACACTTTAAAGGAAGAAAGCATACAACAGTTAATTTAATAGCCTGCTATATTTCCTTGCTGTAAAGCTTTTTTCCTCATTTGGCAGATTTGTCAATGCTGTCTGGATGCACTGGTCAGCTTCCCTCTTTCCTGTTTACGTCGAAGAAGCTTCCTGGCGCCAGATCTACGAAACCAGGGCTAATGCCTTGAATGTCAGGCAACCCACTTATCTCCTGCCTGCTTGTTGATGTTCCTCAAGATCAAAGTCTCTTCTCCTTGCCAGTCATAGAGCAAGTTTGTTCTTGTAAGATGTGACTGAGGTTTCTATGTACTATCCAATTAATAGCAGCTTCGTATACTACGAGAAGTAAGTAAAGCTGCCTTAACAAACTTGAGGAAAGAAATTGCTTTTCTTTCTTGGTATTCCGGCCGCCGCAGTTCGGACTCTCACCGAAACAGTTATAAACCCCCTTAACCATCTCAGGTTCTCATAATTCAGCAACTGTAGTAATAGAAATCGAGTACTGTTAATGTTCCAAAATTCAATAACTACTACTAAGAAAATGGAAGAGAAATATACGACTATTACGACCTGATCAAAATCAGTAGTTGTTGCGGCGAAATAATCAATTTAACCGCCAATAGCAAGGTTTTGCTTTGATATAATTGACCAGAGAACGAAGCGGACACCTCGAACCTCGCCCCAGCACGGCTCTTTTGTGCTTAGCGCCACCAGGAGGAACGGATGACGTGAAGGAACCGCGACTATATGTTGCAGGACAGGTCGGCGACAGAGAAGGTTTCTCTCTGGCGAAACGGGGAGAACTCGATTCACCTGAGGCGGCTCAGAGAAGGCTGCCGGAACTTTCTAACCACCAAGCAATGCTAATTCGACACCGACTGACACTGCGCAGTCCCCAAGTCTGCTTGAAACATGAAGTGGGTATTGCCTTTACGTATGTAAAAGCCAATTTGAAGTAGGAGTATTGAAGTATGAGTTGTATTATATTTCAACTGTTGGGGAGCCGAACTTGAAGTAGTTGCAACCGCACGTATGGTAAACAGTTTCCGGTAGCCTTCGCCCCAAGTTTTAAAAATATTAACTTTGTAATTTGACTGTTTCTTTAAGTATTAAATATTTATGTTTGCCTCTGCTGCGTCACTATTATTGTGAGAGACACGTTTCTCTTAGCAGGGTTGTGATGTGACAAGAATGTAGGCTTACACGATTATAATTTTACTTCACTCCTTTTATTAATGCTTGATACGATTTTAATAACACTTCACTGATATAGAGAGCTGTGAGATTCTTTTGTTAATTAATTGCACTTTTTAACACGTAAACTTATTTTTCGTCTCACATGAATACACATTAAATCTCTCGAGGATACTTTCTGCGTCTGGTTAGGAACACTGTTTGCAGGGAACACGTCCGTTATGAGCGCTGTCTAGAAGCAACTGACTTGAATGTGTAAATGTTTTCTTCTTTTTAGTTTCTGATTGGCTAATCCTGCTCCAATAGAATACTTTCATTTAACTAAAGCTTTTTCTGGTTGTTGATTGGCTATTTTTATAAACTGCATCAAAATTTACATTTTTGCTTCCAAAAATCAAAAGTAGTACTGTTAAAATTCTTACTCATTATTGACTCAAGGTTATCTCATTGTTACTTCATTGTTAGCAATTTTTAATTCATTATTCTCACAGCTCCTACATTATTAAATTACGTAATGCATTCACATAACATTATTGAACATGTTTACAATAATGTAAGCATATGCAATGACTGTTACATACATTTTACAAATTATTACATACAGATATTACTTCAAGGCGGGCTGTTATTGAATTTACATATTATATAATTTGATCGAAATCAGTTAAGTGTTAAAAATACTGCCTCAAACATGAAAAGGGAAACGCAATGATAGGAAATTAGGGAAAGGAAATTCAGGGAAAAATACGAAAAAAACCCATTGTCAGAATGGCCGCCCCCAGGAATCGAACCCAGGATCTCCCGAACCAGCATCTTATCGCGGATGCATTTCGTTCGGTAAGAGTTTACTTTTTTAGATTCTCTACGCACCTGTTTGCCTGCCCTATGTTGCAACATATAAACCCTGCCCCCAATGTAACACTGCAATGCTGCATGACGAGCTTGAATATTGTTTCTTACCCGCCGTTAACATACAAAAAACAAAAGTTAATTTTTCAGCTCCTAAGTCGCAAGTATTATAACAATAGGTTACTGTGTTTACATTGAATGAACCAACTGGCAGTCACCGGAAACGTTATTATTTTGTACTTGAGTTGCGGTAACCTAGCTCTAGCACTAATGGACGTTAACAGAATTTGCAGTTTAGTATAAATGGTGTCTATTGGGAATAAAGTTATGTGGCTTTGTATAGTTATAGTGTATAATACATTACAACGTGTGTTTATTGTGTTAAGTTTTGCTGGAGTGGAGTCGCATGATAACGATCACCTTGTACTTATGCAGAAATTTTCTGGTGTCAGCGTTCCTATCAAAGCTCACAAAAATAGGTTGTTAGAATGATTTAAAAGTCTGGCTTCATCATAGAAAAAAAGAAACGTGTCATTTAACAGCTCTAAACGAGGAAAAGTTAAAGAAAAGGACTGTCAACCGTATGTTTTTGATGAATGAATAATTGACTGCCCTGTTCGCTCTCTAGATCTGAATCCATGTGATTATTAGCTGTGGGGAGTGCTTAAAGATAAACTTTATGTAAGAAATCCCCACATATCTTGACGAATTAGAAGACTGCGTTTACCAGTACGTGGGCTATAGACATTTGTCAAGTGTTCTAGAGGTGCCAAGCTTGTATAGACATAAAGGGATATTACTTTCGAGGAACTGTTATAATGAAAGGTAGCGTAACGTATTTCTATTTTCTCGCATCGTTAGCATTATCTAGTATAGAAGCAGCCGGCCGTTCCGCTGTTACTGCACGAAGGGATTCGTAGAGCAATGACACGGAGTTGAGGCATTCCAGTCGCGTCATTCTGGAGAAGCCCGTAATACTCCTACAAATTGGAACCCATCATACTACAACAGTCTAACATTTAGTAAGAACAATGAACAAGAGCATTTGTTCTTCTTCTGTCTTTCACAGATTAGGCCTATCGACCTCTTCTGGCCTCCGTCCCATCTTTTAATTGGCCATCCTATATTACTCATTCCTTTAGGTTTGTATTGTAAGGCCTTCTATGGAATACTTGTTTTTTCCATTCGTTCCAGATGTTCCTTCCAGTTTTGGAAGAACATTTTCCACGTTCTTCTATTTTATCCTTTACTGAAAAAATAATCAGTTCTGCCTAATAATTTCAATCGGAAACCTATTCAAATTAGTGCAAATTAAAACTACTCGTAAAATCGTTTCTCCTCTTAGCCCAGGATTCACTACTATAAGTGAAACGACACCGCCATCGCTTTATAGAATTTCATCTTCGTAACTCATCGTGTATTGTTCACTGCTCATAGTGCCATAAACACTTAATATCTCCGCAATCCATATCCTCCTTAAAAGTAATATAGTTCCCTAAATAATTGAAGTGTTGAACTTGACCTGAAATCCGGTCTTCAATTGCATTTTGGCTTGGCATTGTATTTATTACTACCTTAAAATTATAATCCTTTCAAATTAACTTTAAGAATCTGATGTGTTACATTCACATGACATTCTCTACTCTTGTACAAACTATTTTTACCAAAACTTATCTTCCATAAGCTTCGTGTTAATCGAAATATCGAGATGTTAATCTTATTGCTAATTTTCTTGTAGATGCAAGGGGAATTGGTAAGTTTTAAACGATAGTCAAATATTTTAAGAGCTGTTTGCTATGTGGAGTATTGCATTCTCTTTGCATTACCAGGATAAAAAAATGAATAACGAATTTGAGAAAAAGTATAAGAATTGGAACAATTAAGGGAATAACAAGCAATATCTCTAAAATGGTTCACTCAACAACAAAAATGTATATGACATAAATTGTGTATTTTAACGCGATCTACATTTTTTGTGCAGTAAAATTTTGTCTATCTCTTATGGTTTACCAGATATGCAAAAGTCGTTCATAATGAAGAATACTTTTGGAGACATTCCTAGAAAATTCGAGATATACATTTCATTTGTCATACAAATATCTTAAACATACGATATTTTAATCAAAATCGTTAGAGCCATTTTTGAGAAAATTAACATTTTCGAAAAATTTTCCATGCAAAGGGTAATCTGGGGTGGGGGATTTTCTTGAAGGTCTTCGTGTCGCATCTCTGGCAGATACTGAACCTCAATACCAAGTTTGGTGTTTATCCGACTGTTCGTTTCTGAGTTATGCTGTTCACAGACTCACACACACACGGATATGTTTCCAAAAATGCTTTTTTTGGATTCAAGGGGTTCTCAAAACATGTATTTCCGGTGAAATCTCGGTATCGAATTTTTGGGTGGAATACAATACTTCCCCTACTTACTATACGCAGTAGGGAAAGTAAAAATTGGTTGATTTTTGTAATTCATTTTCAGAATTCGCAATTAATACCATGTCATCAGCATATAATAGTAGATTAATGCACTTATTATTGTTTGTATATATCCCCTAGGCGCCCATTCAACCATATGAATATTAAACGGTGTGTGATAGAGTGCACCCTTGTCTTACACCTTGATTTATTAAAATCGTTTCCCCTGTATAATTGAGTACGCCAAGAAGTTCCATTATGCAGACACTTAATGCAATTTATTAGGTGCTTTGTATATCCACATTTTTCCAAAATTTTCCATAGACACTCTCTAACCACCCTGTCAAACGTTTTGTTCAGATATGTGAAAGCCAGGCAAGTTGATATATTAAACTCTCTGCTTTTCTGTATTATTTGACCTTCCTCTTCTAAAGCTGCTTTGATCTTCTAGAAGTAACACTTCTAAAATATTCTTTAAGCCATTATATAAAACACCAGAATATGCTTTGTAGGCAGTGTTTAGCATACCAATACCTCTATAATTTGAAGTTTTACTGCGATCCCCTTTTTTAAACAATAACGTTTTGTTGTAAACTAATCTTCTGGATTCTTATTTTTTAACTAATATGTATTGAGGCAGTATTTTTAACACTAAGATTATTTCAGTCTAATTCTATGATATAAATTCAATAACAGCCCGCCTTGAAGCAATATGTGTATGTAATAATTTATAAAATGTATGTAACAGTCATTGCATATGCGTATATTATTATAAACATGTTCAATAATGTTATGTGAATGCATTACGTAATTTAATAATGTAGGAGCTGTGAGAATAATAAGTTAAAAGTTGCTAACAATGAGGTAATAATGAGGTAACCTTGAAGGAATAATGAGTTTGAGAGTTTAAAAATGCTATTTTGATTCTCGGAAGCAATAATGTAATTTTAGTGACAGTTCATAAAAATAGCCAATTAACAACCAGAAAAGCTTTAGCTAAATGAAGGTATTCTATTGGATTAGGATTAGCCAATAAGAAACTGAAAAGGGAAAAAAAATTACAAATTTAGAGTTCAGTTGCCTGCAGAAAACGTTAGTACCCAGACGCAAAAAGTGTCCTCAAGAAATATATGTATTCGGGTGAGACGAAAAAATAGGTTTACGTGTTAAAAATGTAATTAATTAATTAATTAATTAATAAAACGAAACTTACAGCTCTCTGTATCAGTGAAGTGTTATTTAAATCGTATCAAGCATTAATAAAAGGAGTGAAATAAAATTATAATCTGTGTAAGCCTACATTCTTGTCGCATCACAACCCTACTAAGAGAAACGTGTCTCTAACAATAATACTGACGCAGCCGAGGTAAACATAAATATAATATTTCAAGAAACAATCAAATTACAAACTGAATATTTTTTTTAAACTTGGGCAAAGGCCACCTGAAAGTACATTTGAGGCAAAAGATACCTAAAAGTACTTTTGGGACGAAGGCTACCGGAAACTGTTTACCATACGTGCGGTTGCAACTGCTTCAAGTGTTCGGCTCCCCAACAGTTTAAATATAATACAACTCCTTTAATACAACCTACTTCAAATTGACGCTCAACGCGTGTTGCAAACAAGTTACAATACAAACCATCTTCTCAAATTGGCGTCCATACGTGGAGCTAAATAAAATAACCTTTTCAGTATTGATGGAATGTACAATTCTAAGAAGAGTATTTGAATAAGAATATTCAATTGCACAAACATGCTGTTGCTGAGTGACTCATGATATATGGGAAAAGTTGTCTTCTGCGTTCAGATCAAGTTGGCGTTATCTTAGTGACAAGTATAAACCTACTGAACAGGATGATTCAGGTTGTAGTCTCTGTGGCACACATTCGGGAGGTTTACTTATGGTTTTCCCCAGTCGCCAAGGTAAATACTGGATTGGATATTTAATACCATGGCCCAAAGTTCTGCCTTAACTCTAAAACCATAGTAAAATGGAAAATAGATGCTAATAGTGAATGCTCTGCCATCTATCCACAGATAATGAAAGCAGGTAAACTATACGGCACCCTAATGATATGTGTTCGGCAATGTGGAAGCAGAGGTACAGTTTCTGTACACATGCCTCTGTGGACACGTGTCAAGGCTGCCAACTGCTCGTCATAAGATCAGAGGTACAATTGCTATACACATGCCTCTGGACACGTGTTGAATCAGGATAGTCTGGTACAAGGATGAGGCCTAGAAGAGAGGGAGAGAGAGAGAAGAAGAATTTGTCCAACTTTTATACTGCTGAAGTTAAGTTCACGAATTAAAATTGCGACTTGAGTAGCACTACTACCTGAACTAATTCCGTATCTTGTGTAAACCAGTTATTTTCTGGATAACCTATTTTAGTAATGGAAACCTAAAGCTGCCAAATTAAGCGTGTTATTTCTCTGAACTTACCTTAATCAGGAGATCCTTTGTTTATTAAATTATAACACTCTAATCTTTTGTGCTTTCCTTCCCCAACAAGCAGCTAGCACTAAAACGTGGCATTGAAACAGAAGGAACGGAGAAGAAAATAAAATAAATGACAGCCACATTATCAGGATAGGAAAAGTTAAGAGAGAAACTCAGCAACAAGGAAAAGGAAGATACTTTGAAACTTGAAAAATGGCGCTATAAGCTGCCACGTAACATCGAGGTGTCGAAGTATGTGCGCAAGAAAGTGAAGCGCAAGAAAGCAAAATGATTGAAGAGGATGGGGCGTTTGACGAAGTGTAAACCGTCGAAAGTTAGGAACAACTCCCGTTCATATGCTTATCATCTCGGGATGTCTTCTCTGCGGACAAATAACGGCGAGAGTGATGAATATTGTTTTGAGCCAGGATTTCTGCAGGGCGAGACCCCTCACATGAACGGCCAAGTTTTTATGTCCACAGTTCTGTAAATGGGGCGTGACAAACCGTTATTGTCGAAGTTATATACTTTTATTAATAGCTTTAAAGGGCGGCTGAAAATTTGGATCGTGTTGGATCAGGGTACTCATAGATACAATTTGAAATCTTGCATTTCGTTCCGTAATATTTTAAAACTTTTATCACATGTTGCTCTACCACAATTATAAGTGTTTTAAATGTCATGTGGATATCGTTAATAGCTTTTGAGAAAAAAACATATTTTGCTTCTAGTATGCTAATTAACCAGATGTTCCATAAGATATAGAAATCCTAATTTTGAAAGAATAACAACACTACTATATTACTTAAATACAAATATAAAATATATAGTTACATTCACATGACCTTCTCTATCTATCGCATATTAATTGGTATAAAACTATTCTTACGAAAGTTTTATTTTCCTGTTTACTTCATTTTAATCGAGATAAACACTTTCAGTGATACTGTAGTTATTGAAGGGAACATGTAAACAATTAAATAAAGAAATAATAGTAAGATTGACAAATAATTGCAAAAAATACTTTCCGTATATTACAACAATGTGTAATGTAATAAGCTTGAGTTGAAATGTTTGTCCGGAAAGACCAAGGTAATGAGGAAGTCAGCTTAGCAAAGGCATCAATCAGTATCAGTCGAAATAGCGAACGCATTAACTTAAAGATTCTGGGAATCCGGGATAGAATTGTGGAAAAGTGAAAGGCAATTAGATTCTGAGAATTTAGCTAGGCCAATGTTAAGAGTTAAAATACGTGCATGAACAGCATTTTTAAGCATTGGCTGCGGGTGAAAAATAACGTTTATGGAGAATAACGAAGTAGGCGGAGCTAAAAATAATAAAGGCGTGCAATATTAAATCAGACAGTTGCTCTGTCTCTGGTACCGGCACCGGTACTTAAAGTCCTTTTTGCACACCTTCGTGCACATAGCTGTGCATACATTACACTCTATCTGGTACTTCCAGCGGTACTTGTTCGTGTGATATTTTAAGTTGCCAGTGGTGCACTTGTGTGAGCGTCTATCGCAAAAGATCTTGCTGTAAATGCTTTAGCGACTCACGGCAAGTTACGCTTCTGGTTTCATTTATTGCGTATACAATTATTTTCAACCGCAACTTTGATTCTGCAGAAATTAGCAGGTTTAATAATGCAGTTGTTACAATTTCAACTGTTAGGGTTCATTATCAGTTTATTACTTCATTTCAAATAATCTTCAACTCACTCCAATAACTCAAATATTGGCTCACAATAAGCTTATTAGTGAATTTAAGCTGGTGGTGTTCTTCACAATACATCCACGCGTACCCTGAGAGAAAATACTCATAGCTCAACCACTGGAGCAGCCGGCAGCCGAATTGATAGCAGATATTGGAGACAACGAGAAAAGGTGGCATCTACATTTCTGCTTCAAAATGTCGCACATCATTGCGTCATCTTAATTCCGTTTTACCAAAGCAGCTACATTACACATTTCGTTATAGATACAAAGGGAATAGCGATAGTCAGATGTTTTAGAACTAGACGCTATATGCTGGTCTTAAAATTCCATATTCTCGCAAGAAACAACTGAAAATTGACAGATCTTCAATATAATGGCTAAGTATTGAACAATTCGAAACATTAATAAGCGGTAGCTCGGAAATGGCTCATACCACAAAAAAGTTGTTTGAACTAGTGTGCTTTAAAGAGATCTGCATTTTTGCAGTAGAGGTTTTCATCTATCGCCTAATGTTTAGCGCTTATACAAGATTATACAGAATTATCACACACACACACACACACGAACCTTTTTCTAAAAATCCTTTTATTGGGGGGATTCAAGGTACCTCAAAAGATGTATTTTTTGGGGAAATCTAGGTATCAAAATTATGGTTGGAATTGAATATTTTCCCTATTTAATATGTACGTGATAGAGAAAGTAAAAACTTGGATATTTAATTTTATTGACTCTTCTGTTTGGTTGAGAATAACAATTTAAACCTTTAAATATCATTTTTGTATCCATGTATCCTTAGTGGTCGAATCAATTAGGTCATATCTAATTTCGAAATGCAGCAAAAACCATATATCAGTTTTTAAGCTCATCACTTGAGTTTCTGCTTAAAGTTTGAACACGATTGATTACAAAGTAACATCATGTGGAACATTTTTAATATGCAAGTGTAATAAAACTCAAAGTCGTGTAAAAGGTGTTAGAAGTAAATACAGGCCATTAGACCGTGTGCTCTTGGGCATTTAAATTGTTACGTTTTGAAGCTTTTAAAAGCTCTGGGAGCAAAAGAAATAAGATTTAATTGAAGCTAAGTGTTGAAAGTATTTTTGTGCATATAAACTAATTTTTTAATTTTTTGTAAATTCTGAACAAATTTCAGCTATCGGTACACTTAAATCGCAAGCTCAATGGAAAAAAGTGATTTTGTTTTTATTTAAATTGATTTAAATGTTCATTAATATCTAAGAAGTCGCAATTAATATATTTAGAATAATCTATGTTTAATGTTTCTGAATTACTTCATTGTACAAATGCTTAAAAGTTTCTATTAATGTTGAATTAGAAAAACGTTTAAGATTTAAACAGCTAGCACAGAACACATGTTTCACTTACACTTGCGCTCGGACGATAATGTACAGTACAGTATTATAAGTCAAACGCAAGACACCTAGCTTCAGTTCGTGGCACGCTTTCTTGAAGAGCAATCCAATGTGCTATTTTTAGTTAAGGAGTTCCAGGGATCAGAAGTACACGCACTGAATGTAGTTACTGCCCCATTACCTTGTAGGAATTACAAAGCACCCTTATCTTTATTGTTACTTTCTCCACAGCAAGTATTGCATTCGACCCAAAACTTCGATATAGCATAAAAGCATAACTAAATAAACCTGTGTTACATTCTCATGACTTTCTCTGCCCTCTATCATTTTCAGTTGGTAAAAACAGTTATTGTTATGAAATTTTATTTTCTATCTACTTAATTTTAATCCAGATAAACCTTTCTGGAAATAGCTGCATTACACGTTGAGTTATAGATACAAAGGGTGTAGCAATAGTCAAGAATTGGACGCTATACGCTGTCTTTAAAATTCCACTCTCTTTCCGTGACATCTCGAGAAACAATTGTAAATGAATAGGACTTTAAAAAATGGCTGGTATTGAACAGTTCGAACTATTAATAACGGATATCTCTAAAATGTTGACACCATAAAAAAAGTTATTTGTAGTATGTAAATTGTGTGTTTTAAAGAGATCTACATTTTGTGTACGTTTTCGTCTGTTGCTTAGGTTTACCAGTTATACAAGATTATACAAAATTCGTTCCGAATGAAGAAGACCTTACAGGCTATTCCCAGAAAATTCAAGATGTACGTTTTATTTGTCATTTAAATATTTGATATATGGTATATTAATCAAAATCGTTAGAACCATTTTTTTGGAAAACAATAACAGTCGAAAAGTTTTCACGTAAAGGGTAGTATGGGGTGGAGATTTTCTTACAAATTTTCGTGTCGCATCTTTTGAAGGTAGTTAACTTAAATACCAAGTTTGGCATTTATCCGACTTTTGGTTTTTAAGTTATGCTGTTCATACACACATGCACATGGGCCTTTTTCTGAAAATTCTTTTTTTTTATTTAGGGAGCCTCAAAACATGTATTTGCTATGAAATCTCGATATCGAATTTTTGGGTGCTACGCGGTAGAGAAAGTAAAAATGAAACATCGGTTAAATGCGACACTTAATATTTATGTTCAGTATAATACCTTTATCGGGCAGTTACCATGCTAGCCTCTAGTTCCCGAGGTTGCGAGTTCAAAACCAACGGAGGACGATGGATTTTTTCGGGCGTAAAAATCCTTAGCATGGCTTCCTTTGGAAGAGAAATAAAGCCGGTGATCCCGTGTCGTAGATTTATGGCACGTTAAAGAACCTCAAGTGTGATAAACAGGCCTCTGAGCAAGATTTCCAGTCTTTCAAGCCCAATATAGAATGGGACGCTAAATACCATAGTAGTTAAAGAGCGTCCATGCAAAATTTAATTTCATTCATTGGGCACAAAGTGGCAGGTATATACTCGATATTTTAAATATGTGGTATTTAATCAAAATTGTTAGTCATTTTCTGAGAAAATAAACATTATTAACGTAAATTTTCCTTTTTATACAACACGATGGACGTCGGTTTTGATGTCGTTTACTTTACCTGCTTCGTTGTTGACTCTGCTGCCGTAATCTAGTAGCTCGTTCTGTTGTTTCGGGCGCCAGCTACTGTAGTGGTAAGCTACGAGATCTTTCTCTCAGGTATGCGTGGATGCATTGTGAAGGACAACACAAGTTTAAGTTGACTGAGAAATTTATTGTGAACTAATATTTGAGTTCTTTAAGTGAGTTGCCGACCGTTTGAGATGAGGAAACGGACTGGTTCTGAATTACGGTACTCGAAATTGTAATAACTGAATACTGTAATACTGCTAACTTGTGCAGTATCAATTTTACGGTTTTAAAGAACTGTCTTTCAATAAAAGAAACTATAGAGTAACTTGCCGTGAGTGGCTAAAGCACTTATCAGCGAGCGAAATGCTACTCATACCAGCGCGTTACTAGGTGTTTAAAATATACACGAGCAATAAGTACCGAAGACTGTGCCAAAGTATTTAATGTATGCACAACTGTGTGCACGAAGGTATGTATGAACGATCAGTACTCGTACCAGTACCAGAGTCACTCTATGATCTAAAATTGCACGCCTTTATAACTTTAAGCTCCGCCTACTTCATTATTCCTCATCGGAGTTATTTTTCACGCACAACTATTACTTAAAATCCTGATTGTGCCTCTTAACTTTGTGATTTAGCTAAAATCTCAGAATCTTTAAGCTAATGTGTTCTTTATTCTAGGCTGATACTAATGACTTTCTCTAACCTGCCTTCCTTTTCGAGCAAATCTTTTAACTCAAGCTTGTTACATCATACATATTTATTGAAATTATTTCTGTATGTTACTATTATTCCTTTATTTAATTATTTATATATTTCCGTCGGTAATTACGGTATCACTTATGAAGGACAGTTTGGGGTGGAAATTTCTTAAAACCATTGTGTCGCATATTTGGACTAAAATTGAACACCATGTTTTGTAACTTTTCCACTTTTCGTATTTGAGATATGTTGCCCATACACAAACACAAACACGCTATCTCTGTCTCCCTCTTTTCTTACAATAGGTAAGTGGCAGAGAAGATGAAAAGTATGAATCTTTTTCATTTATATTTGCTCATATTTATGAATACAATAAAATAAAATAAATAAATTAAACACCTTCGAAAACAGACATATTTGTCCAATTGTTAGTTCCTAAAGTTTTATTGAAAACTACAACCTAATTGATCAAATATTATATGTTTATCATTTTACTAATAAAATGTTGAGGAAACATTTATGTGAAAATAACATTTAAAATTGAAATGTGCGTTACACTACTGCATTTAAATGGCAGCACAGAGTTATAAATATTACATAAAATCGGTAAATAAAAGGCGCTGAATGAGAGTTTATGGTGTAAATATAACAAGCAACCCAAAAGTATAGTTTTCATAATGTGCACCTACTTTTACAGATGCATTGTCTTATAAAGTAGTAGAATACCTTTATTATCTGTAGGGTATCAACGTATTCTTGAAGTCTTGGGCTGGCAGTACTTATATTATCTACCCTTCCTTTATTTTCACGTCAGGGCCAGATACACAGCGGCGAAACTCTATTTATCAGTCTCTGGAAACGAGTGGACAGCCTAGTTCACGCCGAAATGGCACAAGAACAAGAAAGAGAAACAAGTTATTTCAATTTCCTCTGCTAGACGTTTCCAGTGGAGCGCAAGTTGCAATCGATGATAGATACGGCATTCGGGTTAAATTGTAACAAATGCACAATCGAGTACTCCGGCAGATTTTAGACAGAATATGAAAAGTTTTCGTAATTAACATCTAATTCTGATGCAGAACTGATTGAGCGGTCATGACCAAAGGAAAGTGTCCAGTGTTATAAACAGGCAGAGGGGTTTTAGTAAGTAAACCATCAAGTTAGGAAAGCACCGAGGGTTGGAGGCGAGCAAAGTTGGAAGCGACTGCGAGCTTGCAGTGTTTTCTGTAGACAAATATGATAAACGGTTGAAGGCACTAATTTACGGCTCTACTACAGCGTGCTCGCGCATGTCCACAGGATTGTATGTTAGAACCAGGGCGGTTTCTGATGCTTTAAGCTTAGAGACCAGAAAATTTGTACATAGGTATAGTTAGTTATAGAAATAAGGTATATTGTATAAATCCTATAAATTAAGTTGTACAAATAAATTAAAATTAAAAAAAGGAAGTTACTATCTGAATATCCATGTAAGGTGTTTTGCTTATGTTACTAAATATTGTATTAGTTGTCTGGTATTTTCTTTTGTGTATTACTCAAGACTTTGTGTTGTTTCACTGGTGTTCCTTATTGGTGTATCATTAGTATATGTTATAATTTTTCCATTTTATAACTGTGATATATCATTTATACATATAATAAACAGCAGAGGCCGAGAATTGATCTCTGTGTATCCCATGCTTTATTGTTTGAATGCTGATAGACATTTTTACTCTTCCAATAATTTGATTACTTTTTACTTGTTCTGTTGTCTAAGTATGACTTTATTAATATGTGCAGTGTTCCTCGTATACTGTTGTATTTTATTTAGTAGAGTTTGATGATTTAGCAGTCAAATGCCTTGCTTACATCTATAACATATGCAACCACTTTATTCTTTTTTTCTAGGCAATCTATAAGATGTTCTACTATTGCATCCTTTGCTGATTTTCTTTTTCTGAAGCTATATGGTAAATTATTTAGAATTTTATGTTTTTCTAAAAATGATATAAATTGATTTGCACTTTTCCTAGTACCAGAGTGGAGATACTACTGTTATTGGTTGATATTTTCTTTAGCTTCTCTATCACTTTTCTTGTACAATGGTATTAAGATGGCATTCTTTAGACAATCTGGGTAAATTCCCAAACTTATTGAGGCATACATCAAATTCTACTAAAGGCTCGAGCATATTCTTTTACTTCTTAATTTACAGTTTTTAACAGCACCCCTTTATTATTGGTATGTGTATTAGTTACTGATGAATTTAAATGTTTCACTGGTATTTTATTTAAATCTTTTTTACCATTGTTGTATATAAAACATGTTGTTGCAAGTGCTGCCTCCTCATGCTTTTAGACGTAACTAATTTTTATACGCAATGTCAGTCCTCTATGACTACTTATTCTCATACTGGTTAGTAATCCACAATATTGTGTCGGTGGACTGAGGGATGTTTCTTCAAGTATACCACACAGTCGCAACTGGCTCCTGGGAAAGCTCTGGACCTCGAATGGCCACCACACACATGCGAGTACCTTGAGAGTAACTAGTGGGACTGGGATACTGGTAGAGCTACTAGACTGGCCTATCAAATGTTACTCACCAGGGGGTGAGTCTATTGAAGTTGGGGAAAGGCATAGGGCCGGAGATAACTTCTGAGTTTCTAACAGGAATAGGTAAGCGAGGATATGGCAAAGCACAGATAAAGGGGTCACATGCTACACTAATAATAGAATAACTCACATTATTAATTTAAAAAATCTATATTTCGGAATTTATTGTTCTTTCACACAAGCCGTGTGTTGGACAGGGTTGGGAAGGTAGAATCAGATGACTGAAAATTTCAATGCCATAGCCGGGATTTGAACCACGGATCTCCCGATCTCCGTCCGGTTGCCGTAACCACTGAGCTACCATGGCGACATGCCGACACAACATTAAATTCTCCAACTGATTCGCATTTTTCCCGGTAAACCACAAGGAGATCTCAAATTGTATTAAGATGTCATACCCCAATGGCGACTTACATTCTTTGCAAGTACTTAAGTCCCGGGCTTTATAGTTACAATGCGAATCAGTAGGAGAATTTAATGTCGTGTCGGCATGTTGCCATGGTAACTCAGTGGTTAGAGCAACCGGACGGAGATCAGGAGATCCGTGGTTCAAATCACGGCTATGGCATCGAATTTTTCAGTCATCTGATTCTACCTTTCAAATCTATATTTTGGCTCATGTGCGCCTTAGGGGGGTTCAAATAATTTAGCCATACGTCATGCTTACCTGAGACAAAGCTGGTGCTGCCCCATGTATGGCGTTGTCTTGCCAATTTATGATTTATTTTTTGTAATATTTTCAAGAATCGGACTGACGCAGGTCCTCTGGAGTCCCCCTTGTCCCAAAAGACAAGGCTTTCTAAAGGTGCACTACTGTTACCTCAGCAGTCCTTCGCCTCTTGGGCGAATGTCCTAACCCGAATCAACAGAATTCGCGCAACGCTTCTAAGTTGAATGAAACCTGACCCTGCGCCTAGCTGCGAGAGTGCTTGGACATACATTCTGCGTGTCAGCCTTTTTAAATTTATTGGTGCCATAATTTCGGATGCTATTGAGCGCAAAAACAATGCTAAAATTAATAAAGTTAATATTTGCATCGTAACAATATATTCGTATTTGTGTGCCCGGGCCTGTTTTCATTTATAAATTATAGAAGTTGTTAAGTTTCCCTTATTTTATTGTAAAGTTACTTAATACACCATGTGAGTGAGCCACTCTACCATTTGTACTCTTGTGTTACTGTTAGTGTGCGCTTATCTATTTGGACCGTGTGGTATGCTAACACCTTCATGGCATTCTCCTGGTCTTCTCAAATTGAAGGAGAGATGTTCCAGCATGGACAATAATAGCCTCCTACGGGTGACTTCATGGAGCTTTGAATTCTGTCATCAATCCAGCCTTTAATAGCGTATGGCTGGCGTTTAACCACGTTTCATCCAAGCATACTATTTCCCTCAAATTCTTACTTGTATTTATCATTTAAAAAAATATTATGTTGTTTATGAGTTTATCCATCCCTCTCCTTTATTATTGGGTATACAAACTATTCTTACCAAAGCTTATTACTTTCCTTTCTATCTACTATATTTTAATCCAAATAAACTTTTGCAGAAATAACTTTGCAGATACAAAGAGAACATCGACAATAAAATATTTAAGAATTGGACGCTATATGCTGGCTTCAAGATTCCATGTTTCCATGCAATCGCGAGAAACAACTGAATGTTGAGAAGACTTTAAGAGAATGACCAAGAAATGAAAGATTTGAACCTTTACTAACAGATATCTCAGAAATGGCCACAAACAATTTAATTCAGGGAAACTGTGTGTTTTAAAGAGGTTTACATTTTTTATATAGTATATCGCTTAACGTTTACCAGTTATACAAAATTATACAAACTTTCTCAATGAAGAAGATAGTCCCAGAAAATTCAAGATATATATTTTATTTATCATGTAAATATCTTTTGTACATAGTATTTTAATTCAAATCGTTACAGCCATTCTTTAGAAAACCAAATGTTTTCGAAAAATGGTCCATGTAAAGGGTATGTTGTTGTGTAGGCATATGCTTAAAAATCCTCTGTCGTATGTTTAAAAGGTACTAAATTCAAGTACCAACGCTGGTATTTATCCAACTTTTCGTTTTTGAGTTATGCCGTTCACAAACACACACACAGACCTTTTTCTAAAGGCCTTAAAACATGTATTTCCGTTTGAGGCAGTATTTTAACACTTAAATGATTTTATTCAAATTATATAATATGTAAATTCAATAAAAGCCCGCCTTGAAGCAATATGTGTATGTAATAATTTGTAAAATGTATGTAATAGTCATTGCATATGCTTATGTTATTGTAAGTATATTCAATAATGTTATGTGAATGTATTGCGTAATTTAATAATGTAGGAGCTGTGAGAATAATAAGTTAAACTTTGCTAATAATGATGTAACCTTGAGACAATAATGAGTAAGGAAGTTTAAATGCTACTAGTCTTATTGGAGCAACAATAATTTAAATTTTTGGGACAGTTTAAAAATAGCCAATGAACAATCACAAAAACTTTAGTTAAATGAAGGTATTTTATTGGACTAGGATTAGCCAAATACAGAAATCTACAAAGTTTGGGCGGTTACAATCAGTTCAGTTGCCTGCAGACAGTGATAGTAATCGGATGCAGGTATTAAATAAAAAGAATCTCACAGCTCTCTCTATCAGTGAAGTGCTATATAATTTGTGTCAAGGATTAATAAAAAGGAGTGAATTAAAAACTTAAAATCTGTGTAAGCCTACATTCTTGTCGCACAACGCCCTGCCAAGACTTCCATGTCTCTAACAAATACTGACGCAGCCGAGGCAAACATAAATACTTAATACTTAAAGAAACAGTCAAATTTCAAAGTTAATATTTTTTAAACTTGGGACAAAGGCCACCTAAAAATACATTTGGGGCGAAGGCTACCGGAAGCTGTTTACTATACGTGCTGTTGCAACTCCTACAAGTTCGGCTCCCCAACAGTTGAAATACAATACAACTCCTTCAATACAAACTACTTCAAATCGGCTTTTTCATACGCGAAACAAAAACATTCTCAAATTGACGCCCAAAGCGTGGTGCAAATAACGCGAAGAAACTGCTACTTCAAATCTGCTTCTATACGTGTTGCAAATAACGAAACAACAACAATACTATTCTCACGTTGAAACCTCGGTATCGAATTTTTGGGTGGAATGCAATACCTTCTCTATCCACTATGTACGTGCTCTTAAGGTTGTAATATTGGATCTTTCGGGTTTCACTTGTTTGTTGTCTCGAACTCAAATCGAGATCATGGAGGATCTTGTTCAAGGAGCTAAGGCTTCCCTTAAATGCTCTGTTTCGTTAAGGGAAGAAATAAATTTATGCATGGTAGGATGCTCATTTAATTGTAGTAGCCGTACATGTGCCCTATTGTATTTAATTCAAAGTCATCAAAACGAGTGTCTCTAGAGTAGCTACTGGCTTGAAACACTCCTGTTTGTAAACGTGATACTTATTGTTGATCATCTGATACGCACTGGATGTTTTGACGATAGTCACCAATGAGGGTCGCATCCAAATCACTCTGACGCTTCATTTGTTAACAGTTTCATAACCAAAAATCTCCAGAAAGTTGCTAGATTTTAAGCATGAGTCGTAATTCTGTCAAATTTTCACATAACGTGTTCACGTTTTAAAATGTTTCCGCCCTGAGGATGGCATGGTTTGACCCCCTTTTGAGCTGGCCCTGGTTAAGTTGGAAGGTACCTGTTTCGCTAAAACGCCTCTACAATTTTGAAAATATGGCGTGGGCTGGGTGACGCCTGTTGAGATAACGTTGCTGATAGAGCCGGCAAGTCTCTTTTGCACTCCGCCAGGTTTCTCTGTAGATTTTAAGAAACATGGTTATGCCCTTCGTGCACCTACAAGATATATTCTTCCTGTGTTTAAATCGTGTGCCAACATCATTTACACTCGAATACGGATTAACTCTAAAGAACGACAAGAAAGGGCAATATTTTAAGCTTCACATCATCTGGAATGGTAGCAGTAGAATAGTAGAAGCCGTCAGATCCTTCTCTCTCGAACTGGAACTGGTGGGACGAAGAGAGAAGCCATGGAAAGAGGTTTACCGATGGTACAAGGGAAAACAACCCTAGTGGGTTAGGACACAATTGAAACCGGGTAAACTTTGAGCATCCAGCGAGTTTCGGCCTTGGTAAAATTTACATCATATGGTTATGGCTGTAAATAATTTAAAAATGTGATAATAAATTAATACTGGACGGCACATTCATTGAGTATTATCATAGTGGAAGTAGAAAGGAACTAAATCACTATTGGTTGTGCAAAGCACTTTTTGTGTTGCATCACGGTGAGGCCCAAAGTTTTTAGCCATACGATGGTTGTCACTTTTTGAAGCCGTACCCTTTGCTTCAATATCTGCTGTTGTTTCTGCTGCCGGCTGCTACAGTGATTTGCTATGAGGTCTTTCTCTTAGGATATGCGTAGGTTTATTTGGAAAGAATCAGTTTAAATTGACTGAGGAATTTAATGTGATTTAGTACTTGTGCTCTTGAAGCAAGTTGCCGACGTTTGATAATAAAGAATGAAACTGATTATGAATCGTAGCAGTCGAAACTATAACAATTAACCTGCTAATTTCTGCAGTATCTATTTTACGGTTTGGAATAACTGTTTCCGCAACAAAAGAAACTATAAGCGTAAATTGCCACGAGTCGCTAAAATGTTTACGGTAGAACCCCTCGTGGCTACCGCTAACTCCTACTCATACAAGCGCGTCACTGGTGCTTAAAATAACACACGGTCGTCACATGTATCCAGAGTGACGAATGTACACACGAAAAAAGTGTCTCTGAGTTAGATTGCGTGCACTTATATTAACTCAAACTCCATTTACATATTATTCACCTACTAATATCCCTTCATGTGTTCTCCAATCTGTGACACTGTTACTCGATGTTACCTTCCCGAGTCTCAGAATTTCATTACCTTTCTCTTCTATAGAATTTATGCCTGCGTGACTATTCAAACGTACTGAATTCACCCCTTAACTGCATTCCAAGAACGTATATGCTAACTCGTTCGCTACTTCGGCTGTTGCTAATGACTTTGTTTAACATGACAGCTAATGACCTTTTGTTCAGACAAGTATTTAAACTCAAGTTTATTACGTTATACATGTATTTCATATACGGAAATTGCTTATTGCAATTATTTCTCTGTCTTTCTTTCATTTCTTTATTTTATTATTTATATCTTCTGGTCAATAATTATGGTATCAAAAGTATTGAATGGTGGAAAGAAAGAATACGTTTGACGAAGGTTTTAAATCCTTAAATATTCTCAGATTTTACTAAAATTGTTATTTCTAACTGCTTTTTGCCAAAGGAAAATTTAAAAACGGAAAAAATCACATCAAAGCATGTTGATCCGTACAATTGTCAAATCTTAATACAAATTCTTCAGTTAAATAAACTGCAAGTTAGACGAAAACTTATCGTTAAGTCCCTTCATCCTTCTGAATTTTACTTGCAAATAGACCTCCAAGGGGCCTTCATAAAATAAAATCATTCCTCTGTGCAGATAACCATATATTATTCTAGTTCAGAAGAATTATACCCCTAGCACGGACAAGAAAAACAAAATCAAATTTTACGTACCGTACTCTGTATTTGAGTACAAGGCTGCTATTGTTCATTCCCACTTGACATTAGATACCCAAATAAAATTTGTAAAGTATGAAACCATTAAACAGAATATTACCGCAAACACTACCGTTAGCAGTACTATTGTGAAACTGTGCATCGCAAAACAGCTGGGTAAACAAATTCTTTCTAATGAATGGAACGTCTTTTGCTTGTCGCCGAGTTTACAGTTTGTTAATACAAGAATCCTCCTTTCAGTTCCGGAGGCTCTAGTTCATAACAGAGTTTCTGAATATAGGCTTATAAGCAAAATATGATCGCATGGTACACATCTATCTCTGCCGAGCCTTTTAATATACATTTTCTTGCATCCTGTATGTGTGTCCCCTTGTGTACCTTTTGCTTTATTTGACACTTGTTCTTTGAGCTTAGCAATTGTTCATTTAATTCACTGATCATCCGCTTTAATCTCACAGATTTATGTAGAATGTCCCCACAATCAATATCCCACAAAGGTGTTGTTGGTGCGTGAAAAAGTTGGCCATTTGTCAGCACTTCTTGTGTCCACATCTGATTGCATGTCCGGGTTCTTGAAGCGCTCCAGAAGTATGGATATCCTGTCCGATGACAGCAACGGCAAAATGGAGTAGAAACTGTACGCCACAAGTAGGAAATATACGTAGACAGCTGCAACACAAAGAAAAATATTCTGATGTTTACACTCACATGACTTTCTCTACTCTTGTACAAACTATTTTTACAAACGCTTATTCTTCATATGCTTCATGTTAATCGAGATATCGAAATGTTAATCTTATTGCTAATTTTCTTGTAGATGCATTGCCAGGACAAAAAAAAATGAATAATGAATATGAGAAAAAGTTTAAGTATTGGAAAGTTTAAGGGAATAACAACCACTATCTAGAAAATGGTTCACTCAACAAAAAAGTATATAGGACATAAATTGTTTATTTTAACGCGATCTACATTTTTTGCAGTAAAATTTTGTCTATCTCTCATGGTTTACCAGTTATGCAAAAGTCGTTCACAATGAAGAATACTTTTGGAGACATTCCCAGAAAATTCGAGATATACATTTCATTTGTCATGAAAATATCTTAAACTTATGATATTTAAATCAAAACCATTAGAGCCATTTTTGAGAACATTAATTTTTTCGAAAATTCTTCCATGTAAAGGGTAATCTGGAGTGGGGGGACTTTCTTGAAAACCTTCGTATCGCATTTCTGGAAGATACTGAACCTAAATACCAAGTTTGGTGTTTGTCCGACAGTTCGTTTCTGAGTTATGCTGTACACAGACACACACACAGACACAAACATGTTTCCAAAAATCATTTTTTTGGATTCAGGGGGTCTCAGAATATGTATTTCCGGTGAAATCTCGGTATCGAATTTTTGGGTGGAATACAATACTTCCCCTACTTATTATACGTATTAGAGAAAGTAAAAATACCATGAATAGTAATCGTTACTAAAATTGCTGACTTCCACAAATTTCATCCAATTTAGCTGAAGATTTTCTGATATTTGTTCTAAGTAAATATAACGAAATTAATTTTCATGGCCTTTAAATCTCACGTTAAAAAAGAAAATGACTTTCAAGCAATAAAAAGGGAATGTATTATGAAATGTCCCTGGTGATGAAAATTTGAAACATTTAAGTCTTACATGTTGTGTAGGTATTGTTTGCCAAATACCTGCTTTACAATTAGATTTTGTGTAACAAAAAGCATGAAAAGTATACAGAGTGTTTAACTTTATAAAACTATTTGTGTATTAAATTATTAAAATTTCAAATCCAAAACTGTGCTTGATATGAAGAAAATGTTCTTTATATTTCATCAATCTCCAATGAACCTACACTGAAACTATGAAATATATATGGGTGGAAACATTTGAATCAACAACAAAGAAAATATTTTTGGAAAATTGTTGCTGTGCTCAGAAGTAATCTGCGCCTTCACACTTCAGGAAGACAACGGATGCCATCCACAGCCTCTTGTACTAATTTTCAAATAGACTATTCTACTGCTGCTATAATTGCCTGTCTGGTTCTAGAGTTAACGCGTCTAAGTGTTAATTTCATTTTCGCAAAATGGGCCCATATTTGGGAGTATGGAGGATGCTCCAGGATTTTCCAGTTGCATCTACGAAATAAACTAAGCACAGAGGCAGCTACGTGAGAGCAAACACTACCATGTAGCACAATAGGTTGAGAGTTCAGGAGATTTGGAATTTTACGACACACAGTTGGTCGTAAATGGTATTCCAGAAAGTAAGTGTAATATGCACCATTCACAAGATTTCCGGCAGGAACTAAATGAGTGACAATCACCGTCAAAATCATAAGCAACTATGAGCCTGACTTTAAGTGGATCCGGTTCTTGTCGATACTGGGAATCATTGTGCCGCCACTCATTTAATTGTCTCTTCAATTTTGGTTGGTAGCCTCAAACTCAGATTACATATAAAGTTATGATACGTCGAAGAAATCGCTGGCCTTCGCGTCCATAGCGTTCTAAGTGCAATCTTGCTGTTTCAATTCTCTGCCATGTGCTTTCCCCTTCAAGACTGTGTGTAATCCATCCAGCATAGATTTTCCTCATCTTTAAGTTCTTCTTAAGTATGCGAAGAATCAAACCACGAGGAATTCCAACTTCCCTTACTAGTGCACTACAGGTCCAACAACGTTGCTCTTCCAGTAGTGCTCTAACAGCGTTTACATGCGCATCATCACTTGTGATTGCGAAATGCCAGCTCCATGTTTTTTATGAACATTCCTCCGTATCTCAGCTAAATGCATATGCCCACCTAGCCACGGTAGGATATGGTAAAGTATCTCCACCACAAGCTTCCAGTAATGCTGCATGAAATTGTCGAGTATATTTGTCTCCAGCAATCTAAATTTTAAAGAAGCATATTTGTTAATGTTTACTACAGATACGAGTCGAGAAATTAAACGAACTACAAATATCTTACAAATAAGATTACTGTCCTCTAACTCAGAAATAACACACATCAGATGCACTACCTATGGTAAGCAGGGGAAGTATTGTATTCCACCCAAAAATTCGATACCGAGATTTCACCGGAAACATATGTTTTGAGACCCCCTGAATCCAAAAAAAAACATTTTTGGAAACATATCTGTCTGTGTGTGTGTGTTTGTGTGTCTGTCTGTGGTTCAGTATCCTCCAGAGATGTGACACGAAGATTCTCAAGAAAATCCCCCCACCCTAGATTACCCTTTAAATGGAACATACTTATACTTTTTCTCAAATTCGTTATTCATTTTGTTATGTCCTGGACATGCAAAGCGGATGGAATGCGCCACATAGCAGCAAGCTCTTAAAAGATTTGACTATCGCTTATAACCTACCATATTCCCCTTGCATCTACAGGAAAATTAGTAATAAGATTAACATCTCGATATCTCGATTAACATAAAGCATATGGAGAATAAGCGTTTGTAAAAATAGTTTGTACAAGAGTAGAGAAAGTTATGTGAGTATAACACATCAGATTTTTTTTTATAAATATTGCTTAACATGTTATAACACGTTCCCATAATTTCAGGCAAACAAATGAGCATAGCAGCTATTGTTGCAGATCCTAATAAAGAACCTGCTATAGGTGCAGTGTTACAAACCTTTAACAAAAATACAGCGAACAACGACCAAAACTGCTGGAGCACATGATAGTTATTTACTCTGATGATATTCTCTGTTTTATATCAACATTGTTTATTGTGATGGAATATTGAGACGGTTATAACTTCATTTTAACAGATTGTGATAAATACGATTTTATAAAGTTGGCGATATTCAGCACAAACTTTAAAGTATCTCCAGGAAATTGGCTTTAGATTTATTGCCAGTCATTTCCGGGATGTTGAAGCAAGCAGAGATGAGGTGACACGCGGTTTAGGGTAAAAGATCACTTCACGTCCGACACATGGGTAAGTTATGTGATTTCTGCTGACATACGCTTACGTCAGTTACCAGCGATGCGCTAATCAGCATTTTGTCAGATATTTAAACTTAGAGATTTCGATAGTGCTCTTTCGGCCAATTTGGTTCCTAGCAGGAATCTTTGCTGGCCCTTTTCTTAAACTTATTTAGTGTTATTCGCAATCTTGAGTCTAGCGGCTCTAATTGCAGCGCATGGAGGGCACACCAAATACTGAATATTAGGGTTCAAAGATTTGAAATGTTTGTCACTTCTTACTTGTCATGTACCTAACCTGTGATATTAAATTCATTGAATTTATGCGTTTCCTTCTTGGTGTTGCAATTTTCACAAACGGCAGTGTATTTCGACACACTTTCTGTAGAAAGAGGGGAGGTAAAGCTTACACAAAGTTCTATTATTCGGTCCAAATCTCTTGACGTTTGAGGCGTGTCCATTAGTACGGCACTAGCGAATAGCAGCAGTACGGCGTTGCCTCATATAAACAGTACACCTCGCCGCTGGTAAAACACTAACCGCAATATCATGTGCGCGCATGCGTATTTCATAATTATGAAAAGCAATAAATAGCTAGAATAAAAGGCAACGCTTTCCTGAACAAGTAAAGAAATAGAAACATGCTTTTACATCCAATATTTCGCCATTAATTTATAGTTATCTTTCGTGATTTTTAAACGCAGACTTTTAGTTATAGTTATGCTTATAATATTAATAAATCCATTGCTGTTGTAGTTATTTTCTACATTGTTATGTCATAGATATAATTATCACTTAATACCGTACTATTCCCCGTGTCCTAAATAAATTTAGAAATAGTTATCCCACGAGGTTTCCTAATACAGCTATAACTCGTCATGAAAATCCTTTCAGAGCCCTCTGACGCAACTCTCCAAAACCATACAGGACGTTGCTTTTTAATAAACGTCATGTACGGTTTTGTTTCACAGAATAATACCATTGGAAAGCCAATGATGAAGTACATTTTAATGGTTACTTTGCTTACATTTGCATGATGTCGAATCCTAGAACCAAGCACGTATCCGTTAATGAGAAGAGCGTGTTGTGTTTTTAACAGCATTCAACACCTCGTCACTTAGAATGAAGTACCCCCCTCAAAAGCCATATAAAGAAAGAACCCAACAGAACTTTAAGCATCGAATCAGCATCCGCCATCACGTTCTCGAGGAAGTATCAACAATGGAATTCGCTGCACCGATAACTCAAAGTTAAAATATTATTAAAACGTTTATAAAGCAAAACTATTGCTGGTGTACCTTTACAGCGCGATGGCTGGAAGGCTAAGCGACTCATTTGTGAATTCAACTGCGGTGTACTCAGTTCTTACAGTGATAGGTTTTTTCTTAGCGTTTGCAAAGTTAAGTCGTTCATATTAAGTAAGTTCAGTAGTGCCAGTTGATATAGCAAGGTTAGGACTGTTTTCGTCAGTGTGTATAATTTCTTTAAAAAGCATGCTAACGAAGAAAACCGCAAAAATCTTAACTTCAGGAAAAGTCAAGAACTTACGGCTGAGGCGTGATCATAAAATACATCAATTGTTTCGCGTGTGTGTGGGGAAGTGAACGCAGAGGGAGCCGCGAAATTATTTACATCACCAAGAAAGCATATATGCTTACCTAAGAGAGTAACAAACCTGGGCTTTTTCGAAAAAGATGTACGGCACAGCCTTTTGGTTTTTTAATTTTATGATAAACGTGTTATGAGGACGATGAGGAAATGCAACTGCCACTGCCACTTAGCTGTGCCACTTGAATAACAAAGGACGCATAGAAAGGCGTGGTTTTTATTTCTCCATTTGTGTATTATACTCCCAGTGTTTTAACCCTTCTTATTTTTTTGTGGTTTATAAGTGAACACTGCGATGGCATTTATAACAAACGCCTCACGTTCTGACGAAGCGAAGCGTTCGGCAACCGCGCGGTCACTCCGTATTGGTTGCCACGAAGCATCAAGAGATTTGGACCGCTTGTTTACATCGACCGCTCGGCGCCGACATCCTGTTAACCTTGGGCCATAATCGCTGCGTCACATTATGCTCTGTGGTTTGCTATTGCCTCAGATACATGGTAGGGATAACCCATCCGTTCATTGGGAATTGTTCTGACTCAGCAGTAAGGGATAAAGGTGCCAGACATCTTTGTGTTTGGCTGTATCAGTCAACCTAACGTTAATTGCACCCATTTGGGGAAGTTAGCTTACAGATATCATATACTGAACGCTTTACTTTGCTACCAATGTTCAGAGTATTGCAATAGTTTGCATGTATACAATATAGCCGTGCTACAAATGATGTCTTAAGGTGTATGTATTAGTTATGCCAGCATGTACGCTGAAAATCAATTACTAATTCTTGAACTCCAGTTCGGGTTGGGCGTTGAATTAAGTTTTCTGATTAAATGTCTGTAAAGTTAAACAAGCCCGAGGCAATAACAGTTAGTTTGTGAAAGAAGTTTCAAGTACTGAAGTTGTGCATAGTACTTACAAGTGGTTCTTTGAACCTACCAATTATATTTCAATTGCACTTACTAATTGAATTTATTAGTTATATTTCAATAATTAATTATAATTTCCCAAGGCGGCCAGGGTTAAGTTCCAGGAAATGGTATGTGGTATTTGTGGCGGACGAAGCGGAGTCTGGAAGTGTTTTCTCCGGTTTCTGCAGTCATTCATTCCACCAATTGCTCTATCACCACTTTTCTTTCATCCATTTTACCGTCCTTTCATATCTTCTCTGTCCTCACTCTCATACCTGGCTTCGGGCTGATCACCCATCATGGTTGTTCTATCCGATCCAAAGAGTCTGCCTGCTCCCCAACAGGCGTCTGATCCCATACATTGGGTGGAGGGTGCAAGTCCAACTAAATGGGGAGGGTAAACAGAGAAAGAAGCAAAGAAGAAATAATTGCATGTATTCAAGGACAAGTGTGAAAGTACAGGGTAACGGTTCCATTGTACCTACTGCCATGCTGAAGATACTAAAAACTAATTATTTAAGGAACGATAATACGTGAAACAGTAGCTTTAAAACGAGGTGTGAATAGTTCCACAACCTTTAATTCATCTACCATCTCTGTTTAAGGCACTTTCTTATATAGTTAATTCATTGGTATGTCAAAAGTGCTCCCTTTTGTTATGCTGCGCATGCGCAGAAAAACTACCATCCCAACTGTATTAGCGTAATCCGCGATGGTTTTACTTCAACGTTATTTGAAACCAATTTATATTAGTCGCAACGTCGGGCTAAATTTCGCCTCACACTCGCTTCATCCTTTCCATTTTTCATTATTTTATTGTTTAATGTTACTCTTGAGTATTATACACATCAATTTAGTGTTCTCCTGCTTCTGCATATTATATTCATTTGTTTAAATGGGAACCTACAATTAGGATCAAATTGAATTGACCCTAAAATGACCATTAGAACGTCCTCCAAATAAAATACGCTAATGACATTTACTTTCCCCATAATTTTTATTCAAGACATTTATTTCCAAAACGCTTAATTTTGGAGATGCTCTAGTCTCAACGTAAATGGTCCATTGTATAGTAAGACCACGCGCTGGCTAATATTCTCCTCTATTCTGCTCATTTTGCAATCAAGTTTGACTTTGGTAGCGCGCGAGGGTGCGGAAGACCCAGGAGAGCGGAGGCGGTCAGGTGGACACGTATATTAAATTATAAATCACTTCACTTGTTAGTCGAGATAAACCTTCAACACACTTTCACACACCTCGTTTTAGGTATAAGAAGGATACAGTAGGTTAAATCGATAATCAGGTTTATAAAAATCCGATCACTATGTGATGGCTTTGAAATTATATGCTATTTTCATGACTACGAGAAAAAGCGAACAGCGACTTAGCACTTGAAAAAAATTAAAAATATTTGAAAACTGGATCCAATAACAATGAATATCTCGTAAGTGGTCAAAACCACAAACATTTTTGTTTTATGTAAATGGTGTGCTTTATTTACTTCTATACAACTAATTAAGAATGAACAGGACTTCACAGGCTATCCCCAAAAAACCTAAGATTTATATTTTGTCATGCAAATAATAAAAAACATTAGAGTCGTTTTAGAATATAAAAATTAACAAATATTTATAAAAGTAGTTCAGGGTGGAGGATTTTCTTGAAATTCTTCGTGTGCATGCTGAACTTATATACCAAGTTTGGTGTTTAACCGACTTTTAAATAATTTCTTTGCCGCATACATAGTATGTAGAGAAGGTATTACATTCAATTAAAAAAATCTGATGTGTTACACTCACATGACTTTCTCTAATCTTGTACAATCTATTTTTACAAACGCCTATTCTCCATATGCTTCATATTAATCGAGATATCGAGATGTCAATCTTATTTGTAATTTTCTTGTAGATGCAAGGGGAATATGGTAGCTTTTAAGCGATAGTCAAATATTTCATCGCTGGTTGCTATGTGGCGCATTGCATTCTCTTTGCATGTCCAGGACATAAAAAAATCTGATGTGTTACACTCACATGACTTTCTCTACTCTTGTACAAACTATTTTTACAAACGCTTATTCTCCATCTACTTCATATTAATCGAGATAAACATTTGCAAGCTCTATCTTATTGCTAATTTTCTTGTAGATGCAAGGGGAAAATATATTTACAAGGGCAATATAGAAATACAGTAGCCTTTAAGCATATACAATATATCTTAATAGCTGGTTGCTAGGTGCAGCACCATTCCCTTTGCCAAAGATTAATACTCTTTGCATATCAAAGACAAAAAATCTGATGTGTTACACTCACATGACTTTCTCTACTCTTGTACACACTATTTTTATAAACGCTTATTCTCCATATGCTTCATGTTAATGGAGATATCGAGATGTCAATCTTATTGATAATTTTCTTGTAGATACAAGGGGAATATGGTAGGTTTTAAGCGATAGTCAAATATTTTAACGCTGGTTGCTATGTGGCGCATTCCATTCTCTTTGCATGTCCAGGACATAAAAAAATGAATAACGAATTTGAGAAAAAGTATAAGTAATGGAAAATTTAAGGGAATAACAAGCAATATCTCGCAAACGGTTCACTCAACAAAAGAAATGCATATGACATAACTTGTGTATTTTAACACGATCTACATTTTTTGTGTAGTAAAATTTTGTCTATCTCTTATGGTTTACCAGTTATGAAAAAGTCGTTCATAACGAAGAATACTTTTGGAGACATTCCCAGAAAATTCGAGATATACATTTTATTTGTTATGCCAATATCCTAAACATATGATATTTTAATCAAAATCGTTAGAGCCGTTTTTGAGAAAATTAAAATTTTCGAAAAATGTTCCATGTAAAGGGTAGTCTGGGGTGGGGGGATTTTCTTGAAAACCTTCGTGTCGCATCTCTGAAAGATACTGAACCTAAATACCAAGTTTGGTGTTTATCCGACTCTTCGTTTTTGAGTTATGCTGTTCACAGGCACACAGACACACAGACACACAGACACACAGACAGACACACAGACACACAGACACACAGACAGACATGTTTCCAAAAATGCTTTTTTTGGATTCAGTGAGTCTCAAAACATGTATTTCCGGTGAAATCTCGGTATCGAAATTTTGGGTGGAATACATTACTTCCCCTACTTACTATACGTAGTAGAGAAAGTAGAAATGAATAACGAATTTGAGAAAAAGTATAAGTATTGGAAAATGTAAGGAAATAACAAGCAATATCTCGAAAACGGTTCACTCAACAAAAAAAATGTATATGATATAAGTTGTGTATTTTAACGCGATCTACATTTTGTGTGTAGTAAAATTTTGTCTATCTCTTATGGTTTACCAGTTATGCAAAAGTCCTTCATAATGAAGAATACTTTTGGAGACATTCCCAGAAATCTCGAGATATGCATTTCATTTCTCATGACATTATCTTAAACATATGATATTTTCATCAAAATCGTTAGAGCCATTTTTGAGAAAATTAAAATTTTCGAAAAATGTTCCATGTAAAGGGTAGTCTGGGGTGGGGGATTTTCTTGAAAATCTTCGTGTCGCATCTCTGGAAGATACTGAACGTAAATACCAAGTTTGGTGTTTATCCGACTGTTAGTTTTTGAGTTATGCTGTTCACAGACACACACACACACACACACACACACACAGACACACACACGGACATGTTTCCAAAAATGCTTTTTTTGGATTCAGGAGGTCTCAAAACATGTATTTCCGGTGAAATCTCGGTATCGAATTTTTGGGTGGAATGCAATACTTCCCCTACTTACTATACGTAGTAGAGAAAGTAAAAATTGACACCGAGATTTCACCGAAATAATATATTTTGAGGCTCCCTAATAAAAAAGAAACTTTTTAGAAAAATGTGTGTGTCTGTAAACAGTAAAAAGTGGATCAACTACAAACTTTGATTTGAGCCCAGTAATCTAAAGATGCGACACGAAGATTTACAAGAAAGTCCCCCACCCCAAGCTACCCTTTACATTGAACATTTTTCTAAATCTTTTATTTTCTGAAGCATGGCTCTAAGGATTTTGATTAAAATACCATACATTAAAGATGTTCACGAATAAATGACATGTATATCTCGAATTTTCATTCGGAAGGAATTTTGTACAATCTTGTTTAACTGGTATACTTTAAGTGATAAGACGAAAACATGCTACACAAAAAGAGTAGACCTCTTTAAAACACAGTTTATTTCAAAAAACATTTTTGCGGTATCGGCCGTTTCTGTTCAGGTCCTGTCGATTTTCAGTTGTTTCTCGCAATGGCTTGGAAAGATTATAGAGTTTTAAGGCCAACATGTAGCATCCAGTGCTCAAACATTTGACTATCGCTATTCCCTTTGAATTGTAACAAAATGTGCAACGTAGCTATTTCTGCAGATGTTTAACTCGATTAAAATGATATTAACTTTCGTAATTTTTATATAAACTTATAAGCGATAGGGGCTAGAGAAAGCAATGTGAATGTAACCAATCAGGTTTTGTTTATTCAGGGAATCTCAAAACGTGTATTGGCTCTGTAATCTCAGCATAGATTTTTTAGGTGAAGTCCGATGCCTCCTATGCTTAGAATACATAAGTAATAGAGAGGGGAAAATTAGCGTAACTAATTTATTTTTTAACTGTAGAAACAATATACTTACCGACAGCAGCTGCACCAGGTATCAGAATGAGAAAACCCAACATGGCCTCCGTCAAGTCTCCATTTATCTGAGAGGCGGTTACAATGAAACAAGCAATGGTGCCTCCTACCACTGTGAGAAACAGCAACCCGCACAACAGGCCATTAAACACCAGCCATGGGAGAACCATCCGCCTGTCGTACTGAGCAAATAACCACATGGGAGAGGTGCATTACAGCTAATTTGTATAATACATACGCATACAAGAATGCAGTCAAATATTTTGTTAGAGCTTTACGTTAGTTATTGAATTAATGTTGTTAGTAGTTAAATTAATAAAGTACATAATATTTAAAAAGAAGCATAGGTTGAAGGAAAAACTCGTGTATACTTGTAACGTTGTACAACTGTGATCTTTTAAAATATACCAAAGACGGTTATTAGGAATGGGAAATATTGTGGATTTATGGGGTTTGGGATATGAGGATTATTTTATTGGTTGCAATGCAGAAACTGTAGTGCAGTTTCGGGTTATAAAAAAGCTACTAGCTAACCATACTTGACTGTTTCTTTTATTTAACTTGTAGTTGCATAGTAATAATAGCAATAATAATATTAATAATAATTTGATTTTTCGCTTACAGATGACTCAAATAAGAAAGCTAAAGTTTGGAAGGTGGTGAAAGCAAAGCTCTGGTTTGCTAATGGTCATTATTGATGCAAGTAGTACGTGCATATTGTAGCATATTAATAAAACTGGGGGGGGGGGAGACGTGGCGTATTAATAATTTGGGGGTTACATTGTCACTGTTATTACCAAACACATTGTTGTTTACGTCAGTCCTGGCTGGTAGCTTTGCTAGCCTCGAGTAGTGGGGTATATAGCGTCTGTCTTAGGATTCCGTGAGAAGCGGATCGCGTGTGAAAGTTGACTTTTGGATCGGTGGACGTCTCTCACTTTTCATATTTAATAATGTAGGAACTGCAAACGGTTGGGAAACAAATCTAGTAATATGTAAGTCGTCCTCTGTGGTGTAGTGGTTACCATGTTAGCCACTGTTCCCGAGGTCGTGGGTTCAAACCCGGCGGAGGGCGATGGATTTTTATCGGGCGTAAAAATCCATAGCATGGCTTCTTTCGGAAAGAAAGCAAAGCCGGTGGTTCCGTGTCATAGATTTACGGCACGCAAAAGAACCTCAAATTTCCTAAAGAGGCCTTTGAACAAAATGAGCGGTCTTTCACGCCCAATATAGAATGGGACGCCAAGGACCACAGCAGTTAAAAAGCGCCCATAAATAAAACTCAATTTAATTAAGAATACATAGGTAGATTTGTGTTATGGACTTTTACTCTCTCTACTACGTATAGTAAGTAGGGGAAGTTTTGTATTCCACCCAAAAATTCGATACCGAGATTTTACCGGAAATACATGTTTTGAGACCCCCTGAATCCAAAGAAAAGCATTTTTGGAAACATGTCTGTGTGTGTATCTGTCTGTGTGTCTGTGTGTCTGTCTGTGAACAGCATAACTCAGAAACGAACAGTCGGATAGACACCAAACTTAGTATTTAGGTTTAGTATCTTCCAAGGATGCGACACGAAGGTTTTCAAGAAAATCCCCTCACCCCAGATTACCCTTTACATGGAACAGTTTTCGAAAATTTTAATTTTTTCAAAAATGGCTCTAACGATTTTGATTAAAATATCATATGTTTAAGATATTTTTATGACAAATAAAATGTATAACTTGAATTTTCTGGGAATGTCTCCAAAAGTATTCTTCATTGTGAACGACTTTTGCATAACTGGTAAACCGTAAGAGATAGACAAAATTTTACTACACAACATATGCAGATCGCGTTAAAATACACAATTTATGTCATATACATTTTTTTTGTTGAGTGAACCATTTTCGAGATATTGCTTGTTATTCCCTTAAATTTTTCAATACTTATTTTCTAAAATGGGAATTCGTTATTCATGTTTTTGTCTTGGATATGCAAAGAGTATTAATCTGTGGGAAAGGGAATGGTGCTGCACCTAGCAACCAGCTATTAAGAGATATGTATGTGCTTAAAGGCTACTGTATTTCTATATTGCCCTTGTAAATATATATTCCCCTTACATCTACAAGAAAATTAGCAATAAGATAGAGTCTGCAAATGTTTATCTCGATTAATATGAAGTAGATGGAGAATAAGGATTTATAAGAATAGTTTGTACAAGAGTAGAGAAAGTCTTGTGAGTGTAACACATCAGATTTTGTACAGTAAAAACCCACACCTGCCTGTAACAACACCATGTTTCGGTCCTCCGCAGTCAAGTAAGTATACGCCCCCTCTATGTGCATGCTGGGTACTCAAAATTAATTTAATTTTCATGTGAGCTTTTAGCCCATCTACCAAGCATGTAACAATATATAATGTATAGCTTATATAATCAAAAAAATTCTGTTAAATCGCTCTTCAATAGCTTTACGGTTTTTGTTTACAGCATTTCGGTATCTGAAGTTACTTTTGAAATATTGTCCTTCCTTCTTTTTACTTAAATTTATACCCCGCCTTTAACTGCAACGGTGACATCGGCGGCCTTTCCTTTAGAACACATTACCTATAGGCAATAGTGTTAACTCGTATTCGCTTGTCGTTGGATTTTGAGGCAGTATTTTTAACACTTAAATTATTTCAGTCTGGTTATATAATATGTAAATTCAATAACAGCCCGTGTATGTAATAACTTGTAAAATGTATGTAACAGCCATTGCATATGCTTATATTATTGTATCCATGTGTAATAAATTTATGTGAATATATTAAGTAATTTAATAATGTAGGAGCTGTGAGAATAATAAGTTAAAAGTTCCTAACAATGAGGTAACAATAAAATAACTTTGAGGCAATAATGAGTTTGAGAGTTTAAATGTTATTTGTGATTCCTGGAAGCATTAATGTAATTTTAGTGACAGTTTATAAAAAATAGCCAATCAACAACCGGAAAAAGCTTTAGTTAAATGCAGGTATTCTATTGGAGTAAAAATAGCCAATCAGAGATTTGAAATCCAAAAATTTGGAAGTTAGACGGTTGAAATCTAGTCAGTTGCCTGCGGACAGTGTTTGTAACTGGATGCGAGATGTGTCCTTGAGAAATTAATTACGTATTCTTGCGAGACGAAAAATAGTATACTTGTTAAAACGTGCAAGTATTAAATAAAAGAATCTCACAGCTCTCGATATCAGTGAAGTACTATTTAATTTGTGTCAAGGATTAATAAAAAGGAGTGAATTAAAACTTAAAATCTGTGTAAGCCTACATTCTTGTCGCATCACACCCTGCCAAGACTTCCATGTCTCTAACAATAGTACTGACGCAGCCGAGGCAAACATTAAAATTTAATACTTAAAGACACAATCAAATTACAAAGTTAATTTTTTTAAACTTGGGGCAAAGGCCACCAGAAAGTACATTTGGGACGAAGGCTACCGGAAACTGTTTACAATACGTGCGGTTGCAACTACTACAAGTTCGGCTCCCCAACAGTTGAAATATAATACAGCACCTACAAACTGACTTTCAATACGTAGCAGCAACTAACTACTTCAAATTGACGCCCAAAGCGTGGTGCAAATAATGTAAAGAAAATTCTGCTTCAAGTTGGCGCCCATACGTGGAGCTAAATAAATAGACAACTCCAACAAAACACCTACTTCAAAAAAGAAGTTTTTCAACCGGATGATGCAACCGACCATAATGGTCAAGAGAATCTACCCCTACTGCAACAGAGCTGTTTCCTGGTCCACTGTTTAATAGGCGATGGGATTTTTCGACTGCAGAAGTTCTGATCTGTCATTATGTGATGCGTTTCTGTGGAGAAGAGTGAAAGAACATTCCTATCCCACATACTCCACACGCTCCTCGTGAAGTATCAAAATAGTTCTGCACAACCCAACATGTGAACACAGTGATGCTATGGTAACCAGGATAGTAGAGCTCATGGAAAACGTCAATGACGAAATACATATAGAACACTTAGGAGTACGAAGTTCTCATATTCTGTGGGACAAATGTTTCGATTACCTTTTTTTGGGCTACCCTGTAGTTGGTTAAACTATGAAGCCCGGGACTTAAAACACTTACGACACTACAAGTCGTCATTGGGGTTGTCATATCAGAATTAATTCGAGATCTGCTTGTGGTTTCCTGGAAAAAATGCTAGTCAGCTGGAGAATTTAATATCGTACCGTATATTGTCACGGTAGCTCAGTTGGTTAGAGCAACGGACAAAACTGGAGGATCTGTGGTTCAAATACAGACGATGGTATTAAATTTTCAGTCTGATTCTAACTTTTCAAAAAAAATGTAATTTATAGAATATAGATATTTCAGTACCGGGTACTCGTAATATTCCTAATTGTTAAAACAATTTTAATATTGGTTCGCCACGTATTTTACGGCTAATTACAGCATCTTAATTTAATGCTCTATAATAGTTATAATGGGACATAAACCCAAAATATCTCGTTTTATATTGCTTTTTAAACGTTACCAATAATGTTTAATGTTTCTACAGCTTTTGGTATTGATAAAAATTTTACAAGATGAATACTGAAGAAGTTGAGGCATTTTCGTTTGTTTGCAAATGAATATGCCGATGCCTTTGGTTACTTTTAGTGTTTTCCATTCTTTAATCTTGGCAGAATCTCCTGATCATTCCGTCGTAAGGAGGTGATTTTGGCTCGGTTGCGTATTGGTCTCTGCAATTTTACGCACGGTTATATTTTTAAGGGTGACCCTGCTCCTATTTGTTCGCTTTGTAGCGAAGGTCTGTTGGTCCGTCACGTATTGCTAGAGTGAAACACTCCGAAACTGCCGGCCAGTCTTGCAGAAATCTTAGTGGATGATGAGCAAGCGGTTGATAGGATTTTTATTTTGTCAAAGGTAAATTTCCAAATGCGGACTTACTCATATTGAATTCAAGTGTTTGATACTTCTAGGTTTAGATTTTTATATTCATATTTATTTCTAGCTTTTCCTACTATTTTTATATTGATCTTTTGTCTGGCTTTTGCTATGATTTTTATATTCATCTTTATCTATGGTCTTTGCCATTGTATTTTGTGCTGCACTTTATTTGTGGCCTTTTCTATAATCTGTTTTTAAAGGGCGCTAATGACCTTGAGGCAGTATTTTTAACACTTAAATGATTTCAGTCTAATTTTATAATACATAAATTCAAAGCAACCGCCCTTAAAGCAATATGTGTATGTAAGGATATATAAAAAGTGTATATTACAGTTATTATATATGTTTATGTTATTGTATGCTATTGTACATATGTTCAATAATGTTATATGAATGTATTACGTAATTTAATAATGTAGGAGCTGTGAAAATAATAGGTTGTTAACAATTAGGTAACAGTGAGGTAACCTTGAGGCAATAATGAGTTTCAGAATTTAACAATAATACTTCTGATTCTTGGGAGCAATAATGTAATTTTAGTGACAGTTTATAAAATAGCCAATCGACAACCAGAAAAAGCTTTAGTTAAATGAAGGTATTCTATTGGGGTAGGATAAGCCAATCAGAAACTGAAAAGGAGAAAATTTTACAAATTTAGAGTTCAGTTGCTTCTAGACAGCGCTAATAACTGGACGTGTTGCCTGCAGACACCGTTACTAACCAGACGCAAAAAGTGTCCTTAAGAAATATAGTACGTATTCGTATGGGACGAAACATAAGTTTACGTGATAAAAAGTGTAATTAATAAAAAGAATCGCACAGCTCCCTATACCAGTGAGGTGTTATTTAAAATCGTATCAAGCATTAATAAAAGGAGTGAAGTAAAATTATAATCTGTGTAAGCCTACATTCTTGTCGCATCACAACCCTGCTAAGAGAAACGTGTCTCTAACAATAATACTGACGCAGCCGAGGCAAACATAAATATTAAATATTTAAAGAAACAGACAAATTACAAAGTTAATAATATTTTTAAACATTTGCGGCAAAAGCTACCGGGTACCATACGTGTGTGGTTGCAATACTACAAGTTGAAATATAATACAAATCCCCAACAGTTGAAATATAATACAACTCATTCAATACAACCTACTTCAAATTGACACCCAAAGTATGGTGCAAATAAGGTAATAAAAATCTACTTCAACCTAGCGCCCTTAAACACAATTCATCATGATCATCATCATCAGTTAGGGGAGAAAACAATGGAAATAAGTGCATGACAGAGAGAAAAAGGCCAGTAGGAGAAGAAGATGGAGGCAGAAAGAGAAAGAAGAATAGCAACATTTACTACAATAACGCGAGCGAAATTTTGGTTCTGCTGGTGTAAAATAAACATATTAACAATTTATCACCCTTTCTCGCCCTTTATTTACATTTTAATGCTATTCAAAGTTAGGAAAACTCAATTTACAATGATGCAGATATTTATTCTGCCGTTCTGGGTTGTTAATCTGCGACGAACTAAAGTGGATTAATTTTACACCTGAAGCAAAAATAGCAAGGACTCTAGAAGAAAAGGTTTACTGTTATATTAATTGCTGTAGAATTGGATAATGTCATTATCCGCGGGTTAACAACAGAACTTGTCTCGTTATTGTAACACAAAAGCATACTTGAATCTTGCTTTTGTTTTTGTGGAAGGATTCATTCACTTAACTTCCTTTGCTTGTTTTCCGGAGGGCTTTTCTGAGCTCTTAGCACGGATATTAGGAAACACTCATTTCAGGCAGGTCTGGAAATATCCTATGCGCCTCAAGCCTTCTCGGAATACTTCTCGCTACAGAATTAATATGGGGATAATATGAAACAAGAATATTAAAGTGCGCTACCTCAGTGCAAACAATCTGTGCAAGGGGATTATTTTTATTTATTTTTTGGTGGGGATGGCAGTGTATAAGTTCGGAATGTTAAAACCAAGAGGAACACATGCAAGTATTTTATGATTTTAGTGTTAAAATCTGTAGAGGAAAGATATTTTATTTATATACGTTAAGGTTAAGGCCACTGAAGCTTCTTTTCCGTATCGCCATAAATACAATAAAACCTAATACAATAAAAATGTTATATACAGGGTGGACCATTTAAGCTGAGACTGTACAATACCTCCAAAACTAAGCGTTGTAGAAAGAAATGTCTAAAATAAAAGTTGTTTGATATTATGGGGGAAAGTAAATGCTATTAGTCGTGTTGTGTTTGAAGGACGTTATAATGGTCAGTTTAGGGTCAGTTTAATTTTTACTTTCTCTACTACGTATCGTAAGTAGGGAAAGTATTGTATTCCACCAAAAAATTCGATACCGAGATTTCACCGGAAATATATGTTTTGAGAACCCTGAAACATGTCCGTGTGTGTCTGTGAACAGCATAACTCAGAAACGAACAGTCGCATAAACACCAAACTTGGTATTTAGGTTCACGATCTTCCAGAGATGCAACACGAAGGTTTTCAAGAAAATCCCCCCACTCCAGATTACCCTTTACATGGAACATTTTTCAAAAATTTTAATTTTCTCAAAAATGGCTCTAAAGATTTTGATTAAAATATCATATGTTTAAGATATTTTCATGACAAATGAAATGTATATCTCAAATTTTCTGGGAATGTTTCCAAAAGTATTCTTCATTGTGAACGACTTTTACATAACTGGTGAACCTTAAGAGATAGACAAAATTATACTACACAAATAATGTAGATCGCGTTAAAATACACAATTTATGTCATATACATTTTTGTTGTTGAGTGAACCATTTCGAGATATTCCTTGTTATTCCCTTAAATTTTCCAATACACTTTTTCTCAAATTGAAATTCGTTATTAATTTTTTTTATGAACTGGACTTGCAAAGAGAATGGTAACCTAAATTTTGTACGTTGTTTACTTAATATAAAATGATTTATCATTTGTTTGTTTTGTGATGAGGAATAAGGAAACAAAATATAAAATCTTGGTTCCAATTACTAAACCTCTCTCCTATCCATGGATGGGCCAACCATTCATTGCGCTCTTCTTACACAGCCATTTAGAATTTTCGTTGTTATTTACGTTAGTGTAAGAACAATTGCAAAGTGCTTACTTCCAATGCCTTTTACTCCCCTTTGATTTTCTTGCACTTTAGCGCATTAAAAATGCTCCACAGTTTTTGACCACTCTTGTTCAAATTTTCACCACAACCTCAGAGAGAATGAGCTTAAAAAGTTGGCTTGTGGTTTTTGCCACCCTTTAAAAGTGCTCAAGACATTAGCAATACATAAAGATATGAGCATAATTAATTCGACCGGTAATGATAGATTGTATTAAAACATTACATTTTAAGATTCGATTTTTTTCTGGGACAACTAGAGTAGTGAACAATAGTATATTATGATACAATTGTTAAAAGTAGAGTTTTATTTTGGGAATAGAGGCCGAAAGTTGCTAACAATGAGGTAACAATGAGGTAACCTTGAGGCAATAATGAATTGGAAAGTTTAATAATGCTATTAATAATTCTTGGAACAATAATGTAATATTTTAAAACAGTTTATAACTAGCCAATAAACAACCAGAAAAGCTGAAAGTTTAATAAAGGTATTCTATTGGAGTAAAATTAGCCAATCAGAGACGTGAAATAGAAAAATTTACAAATTTAAACGGTAAACGCCAGTCGCTAGTACCTGAGCAGGTTGTTCGCTTGGTACGTATTCAGTGTGAGACGAAAATTCATTACGCCGAGAATGTTATAAAGTTTACGTGATAAAAAGTGCAAGTAATTAATAAATAATCTCGCAGCTCTCTCTATATCAGTGAAGTGTTATTTAATCGTGTGAATGATTAGTAAAAGGAGTGAAGTAAAAATTATAATTTGTGTAAGCCTACATTCTTTAGCCTGCGAAGAGATACATGCTTCTATAAATTAATACTGACGCAGCCGAGGCAAACATAAATATATATATAATATTTAAAGAAACATTAAAATAAAATTTGATTCCTAAACGTTGGGGTGAAGGCCACCGGAAAGTAAACTTGAGGCGAAGGCTACCGGAAACATTGTACCATACGTGGGGCAGTTACATCATTAAGATTGGCTCCCCAACAGTGGAAATATAATTCAAACATCTTCAAATTGACTTTCCATACGTGAAGCAACAACCGTCTATCTCAAATGAAAAGTAAAACCTAATCAAACCAAGTGAATTATTAAACATGTGCAAATACAGAGGGTAATTGTCATGTGATTGGTCTTGAAACCAAAGCTGGTCACAATGGAGTGGTATAGAAATTATATCTACTGTGCACTATGCTAAACGTTCTACTTTTAGGCCATGCTGTCTTAAAAAAATCTGAAGTTTTACACTCACATGACTTTCCCTACTGTTGTAAAACTATTTTTACAAACGCTTATTCTCCATATGCTTCATGTTAATCGAGATGTTAATCTTATTAATAATTTTCTTGTAGATGCAAGGGGAATATGGTAGGTTTTAAGCGATAGTTAAATCTTTTAAGAGCTGATTGCTATGTGGCGCATTCCATTCTCTTTGTATGTCCAGGGCATAAAAAAATGAATAACGAATTTGAGAAAAAGTATAAGTATTGAAGATTTAAGGGAGTAACAGGCAATATCTCGAAAATGATGCACTTAACAAAAAAAATGTATATGACATAAATTGTGTATTTATTGTGTAGTAAAATTTTGTCTATCTCTTCTGGTTTACCAGTTATGCAAAAGTCGTTCACAATGAAGAATACTTTTGGAGACATTCCCAGAACATTCGAGATATATATTTCATTTGTCATGAAAATATCTTAAAACCTATGACATTTTAATCAGAATCGTTAGAGGCGTTTTTGAGAAAATTAAAATTTTAGAAAAATGTTCCATGTAAAGGGTAATCTGGGGTGGGGGAATTTTCTTAAAAAACCTTCGTGTCGCATCTCTGGAAGATACTGAACATAAATAACAAGTTTGGTGTTTATCCGACGAGTTATGCTGTTCACAGACAGACACATACACGGACATGTTTCCAAAAATGCTTTTTCTGGATTCAGGGGGTCTCAAAACATGTATTTCCGGTGAAATCTCGGTATCGAATTTTTGGGTGGAATACAATACTTCCCCTACTTACTATACGTAGTAGAGAAAGTAAAATTCTGTGTGGCAGTTTTGCACACTAATATAAACATTTGGATAAAAATTAAAACATTTAAAATTTTAATTATGGGCACTCCTAACAAATTTTCCGCGATTCTAAAAGTCACTTTTCCACGTTGGAAAAAAAAATAAATCACACAATATTTGCAACATCTCAATAACTAGTGTGCAGTTATAGCTCTTAAAGCTTTAATGTAATGACTTACCTTGATGACACCTCGCAGCAGCAGACTACTTGCAATGAGCTGAGTGAGGGAACACACAAGCATCGTCAGTGCTCCAGGTAACACCACTGCAAACATTTAAACAAGTGTCGTCAAACAATCACATGCGTATTGACATTTCTATCGCTTTGACGCGTCTAGGTGTGTGTTTACACTTGCTAGAAGCACTGATACCAGTCTATAAAGCCGGAGGCCTCAATTATTCTGTGGTTTGTAGGGTGCAACTAACCCCCATTCTCTTGTATGGCGTATGACGAGGAAAGGAGGAGGAATTCGCACCTCAACCTAAGGAGATCTTTTGTGCCTAAGCCGCTAACAGGGCGTCTCCGGGAGGGGAGATGAAGTGAGAGGAGATAGGGCGGCCAGATTAGGAGGCATGACAGAGCAGAGGACAGTGCCTCTATATTTTCCAGGTGGCAGCCGATTCCCCTTCCAGGTACAACCGATTCCCCTCCCCTCTGCAGACTTGCAGAATATCCTTTTCCCCTATCATGCAACGCCGAGACTCCAGCCGACACTTGCAACCCTGAAACAACCAAGCAGATGAAAGCTAAACTGAAATGAGAAAGGAGGTGAAATAGAGGGACAGAAAAAAACAGGAATGTAATTAATCTTCGCTGCACTCGCTGGCGATCCGGGAAACCCCCGACAAAAACATGGTTCAGGAAGTTCGACCATGGAAATCAAATCGCCTCCGCCGGTTCCATCTCGAGTAACAGTTATATACAGCTAGAACCGGGATGTTAGGAAAATACCGTTGTTTACTGGATTGTAATACATTAAAAGTTTTGTAGACCTAAGCGTGATTGAGTAAGTTTTTGTTCTTTTAAGGTAAAGTTGTCTATTTGAATTATAAATGCCAAATTCTACCTTTTTAAAATAAACTTCAACTGTTTCAACTTATTTTCAATTTTTATATCACATTCTAGGAACTCTAGGTGATGAGTTCGCGGTAACGTATGAGGCTTGCATTTGGGAGGTACCGAGTTCCATTCCTGTCGGGCTGGTCACTCTGACCTTGGGTTTTCTCTTGGTTTTCCTAGGTCGATAGGGTTATGTTGGAGTGGTTTCCCTTCTATCATGAATTTCCTGTACATCGTTTTACATCCCCATTGTTTCCTTTAATCTGTTTTAGGACTACGGGACCAGGCGATTGGTGCGTTGCGGGGGGACGGTGGTTTATAGCTCTGGCAGTCTCGCGTCGTCGGGATGGTGTCATTTTGAAATCGTTAGGGAGCCCGTCCTTGCTATCGCGCATCATCATTCGAATCTGGACGTCGTTAGGGTCTCCTCTTCATCCCTTCCGCCCAGGGGTCATGTAAGTCACAAAGGGCCTACAATGGCCTAAGTGCGGCGTAAGCTCCAGTATCTAGATACCTCCTACCTACGTCTGATTAATCCTTTATCTTAATACTAATTCTAGATGATGGACAACACATGGAATGTGACCATGTTTTATATTTTAATATTTGCTATGAACTAGGAAAGAAAAGAAAAAGAATTTTTAGAAAGAGTTTGTTTGTCAATGTGTGAACAGTATAACTCAAAAACGAAAAGTGGGATAAACACCTAACTTGGTGTTTAAGTTCAGTATCTTCCTAAGACACAACACGAAGATTTCTAAGAAAATCCACCTACTTCAAACTTCCATTAATGCGAAGCCTTTTTCGAATTTTTTGATTTTCTAAAACGCGGTTCTAACCATTTTGATTAAAATAGGATATATTAAAGAAATTTGCATGAAAAATAAAAATTATATCTCAAATATTCTGGGAATACCTGTGAAGTTCCCTTTATTCGGAAGGGATTTTGTATAACCTTGTATAACTGATAAACGTTAAGCGATAGACAAAACGAACTACACAAATAATTTATATCAAATAATTTTTTGTAGCATAAGATATTTCCGAGATATTCGTTATTAAGGGTTTGGAATTTTTAACGCTTAGCCACTCTTTTAAATCATGTTGTTCGGATGTTTTTCGCGATGATATGGAAGCAGTATGAAATTTTAAGGCCAGCGAATAGCGTCCAGTTCTTGAACATTTGATTATCGCTGTTCTCTTTGTATCTGTAACGAAATGTGTAATGTAGGTATTTCTGGAAAGGCTTATCTCGATTAAAATGAAGTAGATAGGAAAATGGACTTTATTAAGACTAATTTGTATATTTATAAAGGTCATTCAAATGAAATACGGTCACTGGTGTAAAGTAACGGTAACGATTTTATTAGCTCAAAAATACTCGCCAAAACTGATGGCACATTTATCCCATTGCGACACTAGCCGGTCGATTCCATCTTTGAAGAAGCTAGTAGGCTGCTGTCGGATCCAGGCCTGGACCCATTCACACACTTCGTCGTCCGTTGTGAATCGATGTCCGCGAATACTTGTTTTAGAGGTCCATAAACATGAAAGTCACACGGTGAAAGGTCTGGTCTGTTCGGTGGATGTTCCAGCGTTTCCCATCGAAACTGCTGCACTGTCGTCTTCACCGCATTGGCAGTGTGTGGGCGGAATCATCATGCAGGAGAATAACGCCATTGGGCAACATGCCTGAGCGTTTCGACTTGATGGCTAGTCTAAGGTTCTGTAGAGTGGCTTGATAACGCTGGGCTGATGGTGGTTCCCCGTTCCAGGAACTCGACAAGCAGTGGGCCCTTGTGGTCAAAAAAGGACATCATGACCTTACCAGAACTCGTGTGCACGGCCTTTGATTACTTTGGAGGTAGTGAAGTCGCATGTTTCCACTGCTTGCTCTGACTCACTCCTCGCCTTCATGTTCAGTAGTGGACGATAACTTGTGTGACCACCTTCTCTTCGGCGTGAAACCATACTGTCGCTATGCAACGTCAAACGTTGCGCACGCTGTAGTCGCTCCACCAATAGATGGTGCCACCATACACGCAGTTACGTGGTGCCACCTTACGTGTAGTGCAAAGTTAGACGCACCGACCAGGTTTCATTTGAATGCCCCTCATACTTATAAGAGGCAGAGAGTAGAAAATGTCATGTGAATGTGAGACATTAAATTTTGTTTAATTATATTGATAAGCTTAGTTTCTTTGGTAAACCATAAGTTGCGAAGGTTGTACTTTAATTATACTGAATAAAATTTTAATTTCAGTATAAACATTTTGATCAGATTACGTATTGCTATAATTACCCTTAGTACGGAATCTTATCTGATCATTAGCTTTGCTCATCGAATGGGAGCTCACCTTTAGGCTTTACCTTTAATTTCATTACTATAATTGCTGTGTCGGACTGGACGTGCCGCAAAAATGCGGAACCAATTTACGTTGGAATGTTTGGGCTTCACAAGCATGCGTATGTTTGGATACGTGTAATAACATTTTCTCTTTTCATATCATTTATAACGATTTTGTGAACGCCATTGCCGACATCGAATTAAAATCTCGTAATATAAATTGCGGAATTTAAATGATCGGCAAAACAAAGCTATTAAACCAAACACTGAGCGGAAACGCTACATGCACTTCATGTCGGTCTGCACTCATAACAGGCAGTTTTGTTGGCGTTAAGCTCCGAAAATTACATTCCGGCACCCGGTGGCTTTAATGATATTTGTATTTGTGCTTTTGACGTCACGCGCGATGTCATGTCAAACGATTTTGTTTACATTTTGCGTTTTAGACGATATTTAAACCATAGCGCAACGGAAATAGATGGCGCTCTTTTACCAGTAAACGTATTTCAGTCACGCAAAAGTTGTTAACGGTCCGTTTTACGGCCTGCTGTTAAAATGGAAATGCGCATAGAAAGAAAGCGTTTGCATAAGGGCATAAGAAATAAATGTGTCATATGGATTCAATTAGATTTGATTGACAACAGAGGGGACTCGGCGCTCATCCACATAGGAGATGCTGTACGTAAGTCCCACAAGGGGGAATCCTCGGGAGGAACAATGAAAAGAGGAGACACCGGGCGGTCGGAACTAGGAGTGACGGCGAATGGCAGGGTCCCTATGTTTCCAGATAGAAACTCCCGGACAGGCAAACCGGGGACCCCCCCGGACAGATGGGATCCAACGCCCTTCAAGTGGGTTCGGATACCCCGAGCAGCCAGCCGAAAGCCGAGGGACGGAGAGAGTCACAAAGACCATCCTTTTCCCTGCCACTCTGCACCGAAACAAAATCGCCGACACTTCCAACCATGAACGAGACCAACGGATGATAGATGAAGTGAAATGAGAATAGGGATGAAATACAGGGACAGGAAATTTGGGGATGTGAGAGTCCAACCAGCATTCGCCTGGCGTAAACCTCCGAAAAAACCCATGGTTCAAGAAGGTCGGCTACGTGAGTCAAACCTATGACCTCCCGAATGCGGGACACAGACAAAATGCCTCAACCATCCCGCTCGGTAATGGAAGGATTGGTTACTTATTTACTCGCCAACAATAAAAAATTCTACTTAACAGCTCAAATATGTAAGTATGAATTCTCTTTTTTAAAACATCAAGAAATTCGCTCTGCTACCACTCTGTAACCAGTGGAAGCTTTAAGTTTAATAATACTGTAATCCTTAACCCATCCATATTCCGTGCTGTCACACGTCAAGGGTAAAGACTATCTTAATTATATTTATGCTCGACCATACCAAAATGTAGTATTTATACGACAGGTAGCAGTACTTTAATGGGCCTCGTTAAAGTACACCTGTTCATTAAAGTATTGGTATTTGACCAATCAGGGGTGTCCACGTAACATGTTGAAACCGCAAGTACTGTCTTCCACAGCAAAGAAAGTCCCCGGGGAATGAAGGACAGAGGTGAAATTGCTGATTAGACACGGTCCGAACCTTGGCTACTTGCTTATGTTACCCTTATTTATGGCACACACGACAGCTCAGTTACAGCCCAATGAATAGTTTTACTCCTTGCGTAAGTTTTACTCCAGTGCGACAAGGACTCCACTGTCCTTGTCGACCTGTTTCCAAACAGATAAGGACAGCACATTCCTGCCAGGGACTTTCTTTCCGTTGGCGAACAGTATCGATTATTCTGCGTAGTACGTCTCACAACGCCAGCAACTTTGTTTGACACAGGTGCTACAAGGTCATTGTATTGTAACCATAGATAAAGGAATAACGATTGTAACGCATCACTCAAACCAGAAACGAATACTTATGAAACCTTTAATTTAGATACATGGTCGGGCATAAACAGCCGTATGAAACTTGACTATAATGTTGATTAAAACGCTCGTATAATAATCCTGGCGTTTTAATTACTACCATTATAGTCTCGTTGCATAATATACTATTATGATTAGTTACACACATGATAATTCAAGGGAGTAGATATGGTAAGTAACTAAAAACGTTACTAAGAATAATTTCATAAAATATGTTTTGAATTTGCAGATAACATACATTTATATCTTTGTAAAACTTTTCTTGACAACTTTAAATGTGAGTAATTTGAAATAATTTAATAAATTTAATAAATATATATCTCGTGAATTCTTTAACTACTAAGATCTGATTCGTGTAAGTTCTTTCTTGACTACAACCTTGTTTATGCATTCGATACTGCATGCGTTTTCTTGAAGGTATATCTTCACTATTTGCACTAAGAATGTATGATTTCTCTTATTCACAATTTAGCATTTAATTTCACACTAAAACTTGCTACACCCAAAATAATTTTAAATTTGTACCATACCACAATTAACATTTATATATTGGATTTCCAGTTGGCTGCTTGGATAACCATCGATAAATGTTGCCCTGAATTTAACGTGTAAATTTTCAACAATTAGCTAAAATAAAAAAATATATGTTTTGAGATCCCCTGAATCCCAAAAATGCACATTTGGAAACATGTCTTGTGTGTGTCTGTGAACAGCAGAACTCAAAAACGAAAAGTCGGATAAATATTCAACTTGAGAGTTAAGTTCCGTGCCTTTCAAAGATGAGATATGAAGATTTTCAAGAATATCCCCATAAATTTATGATTTTTTGAATTATTTTAATATCTATAAATGGGTTTAGAGATTTAAATTAAAATGCCATATATTAAGAATGTTTAAATAGCAAATAAAATGTATATCGTGAATTTTCTGGGAATAGACTTTGAACTCCTCTTCATTCGGAAGGAGTTTTATAAAGTCTTCTATAACTAGTAAGTTTAGCGATATACGAAAACGTACTATGCAAAAATGAAGATCTCTTTAAAACATACAACTTATTTCAAATAACTTTTTTGAGGCGTAAGCCATTTCCGAAACATGTATTTTTAATGGAATTAATTGTTCTTCCACACAAGCCATGTGTTGGTCAAGGTTGGAAAGGTAGAATCAGACGACTGAGAAATTCAGTGCCATAGTCGGGATTTGAACCACGGATCTTCCGGTCTCCGTCCGGTTGCGCTAACCGCTTAGCTACCATGGCAATATACCAACTCTACATTAACTGAATAAATTCCATTAATTGACCATTAGTGGTTGAAACTATGATGCACGGAACTTAAAGTACTTACAGCATTGTAAGTCGCCATTGGGGTATGTCATCTCAATAGAATAGGAGATCTCCCTGTGGTAGCTCAGTGGTTAGAGCAACCGCGAAGACCGTAGATCCGTGGTTCAAATCCCAGCTATGGCATTAAATTTATGTTGGCAGATAAATGATATATGTTGGCAGAAATGGTTTCAGAACACATTTTGTAGTGGGAAATTATCAGCGATAGGTCGCTACTACTATTAACTCGATAATCGATACCGATACTGAATTTTGAGCACCAATACTCAATACTCCTTTATAAAAAATGCTAAATGTGAATAGCTTGTCACTGAATTATGTTCTTACTAGTAGTTTTTGTTATCATGTAACCTATTTTGTATTATATGCTAATTCTAAAATTATTCCTGTTTGACATTCTTCAGTGGCTAGCAATTTGTTATGTTGATAATTTCACAGGCTATGTATCCCTAATGTTAATCAATAATAATAATAATAATAGTAATAATAATAATAATAACCTAACGTCTTTGTTTCCCTTTTTATATCCCTATATGTTGTGCTGTAAATCTTCTTATAAAGAATTTTCTATCCATAAAACACAAAATACAACAAATTCTTTATTCTACAATCTTGAAAATATAAACTAATATCTATTTTTAATGAAACTTAAACAATTAAAAAAAAACAAATATTTCCATGCTCTGTATTATCTCACGTCTTAAGTTCTAATTTTTTCTGTTGGATTCACAGATTTTGGTCACCGGAGTAGGTAAATGTAATGGCTGAGTGTGATTAACCAAGCCAGGCTATTGCAGAAACGTGATTTAGTGCATCAGCTAAATCAGCTTCATTCACAACTCAGTTAACGCTGCATGTTACACGAGTATCTCTACTTCTCCCCCCCCTTGTTTTGCATGTTTTCATTTAGACACAGGAGTCTATGGAATGTTGCATTCATTTACCCTGAGGAAACTCAGTCAAGGTCTATCAAGAACTATGGTCCAGCAACTCTTTGCACATTCCTTATCTAGCATAAAGTTAAACGCAACAACTTTCAATAATGTAAAAGTATCGAAAAGTATTATACTTACTTCGATTCAACCGAGTATCGAGATATCGACAGTATCGAGGTTCCATCCCTAGAAATTATGAACTTACACGAGCAATATTTAACTTTTTTAATGTGTATGAATGTGAGCTTAGGAGAAACATAATGCATAAAAGGTGAAAATTTCAAACGAACCAAATGTAAAATTTCAAAAATAACTAAGGCTACATAAAACATTCTTTCCTATAACTCATAAATTTTATTATCCTTCTACGCTTTTAAAGTAAGTTGTTCCCTATCTATTTTGCAATTATAGTTATACGGAACTATTTAACATTTAATGAAAATGAAGAGGGTTTCACAGACTATTCACAGAAAATTCAAATCCAATATATATATATACCGCGTGAGTCTTCTCATCCGGTAGATTGGTAACTAGACAATCTTGCATTTAACATATGATGCGAAATGCAGGTGCTGACATTACATTCACCAGCCATCTGATTAGAGCTACGCTGGTACGTGTTGTTAACGTGCTCTAGTAGCACAAAGGTTAACTTACTGAAAAGTCATGGTGAAGGTCGAAAGTTCTAATCACGCCTCCGAATAAATTAGATTTTTATTTCTGTTCATGTTTCCAGAACCTTCTAGCAAATCGTGACTACTTTCCAAACAGCCTAGAAAGTCTATTTGCATATTCTAACAAATAACAATTTGTGTTTTAATGAAATTCACATAATTAAACTAAGTGAAACCACACTTCCATGCCAAACTATTACTTCTCGTTAAACTTACTACACACAAAAAGTACCTTCAAGTGGCAGTATTTGAACCTGTGATCTGAGGCAGTATTTTTAACACTTAAATGATTTCAATCAAATTATATAATATGTAAATTCAATAACAGCTCGCCTTGAAGCAATATGTGTATGTAATAATTTGTAAAATGTATGTAACAGTCATTGCATATGCTTATATTATTGTATATATGTTCAATAATATTATGTGAATGCGTTACGTAATTTAATAATGTAGGAGCTGTGAGAATAATAATTTAAAAGTTGCTAACAATGAGGTAACAACGAGGTAACCTTGAGGCAATAATAAGTTTGAGAGTTTAATAATACTACTTCTGATTATTGGAGTAACAATAATGTAATTTTAGTGACAGTTTATAAAATAGCCAATCAACAACCACAAAATGCTTTAGTTAAATGAAGGTATTCTATTGGAGTAGGATTAGCCAATCAGAATCTGAAAAGGAGGAACGTTTACAAGTCTAGAAGTCAGTTGCCTGCAGACCGTAATAGTAATCGGATGCAAGATGCGTCCTCGAGAGAAATATAATACGTATTCGTGTGAGACGAAAAATAAGTTTGCGTGTTAAAAAAAGTGTAATTAATTAATTAATAAATAGAATCTCACAGCTCTCTATATCAGTGAAGTGTTATTTAAATCGTGTCAAGCAAGTGACGTCAAATTATAATCTGTGTAAGCCTACATTCTTGTTGCATCACAACCCTACAAAGAGAAATATGTCTCTAAAATAAATACTGACGCAGCCGAGGCAATCATAAATATTAAATATTTAAAAAAATAGTCAAATTACAAAGTTAATATTTTTAAACTTAGGGCGAAGACAACCGGAAACTGTTTACTACACGTGGAGTTGCAACTACTACAAGTTTGGCTCCCCAACAGTTGAAATATAATACAACTCCTTCAATACACCTTCAAATTGACGCCAAAGCGTGGTGCAAATAACGCAAACATACTATCTTCTTCAAACTGGCTTTCCATACGTAGCAGCAACAAAACTTTCTCGAAATTGGCTTCCATACGTGGTGCTAAAATAACAACGTAAAAAATATTTTCTCAGACGTTCACCACTGAAGGGCAACGTGCACACAGTTGGCTACGAGTGAAAGTCACTGCACGCACAGCGGTGCAAAGCAGTCATTTCGGCCGATGCAGTGGACAGTGTTTACGGCATAGCCTGTGCTACCCGGGAGTGAATAACTTCTCAATCCGCAGGCTGAGAAGACTCACCCGGTATGTGTGTATATAGATGTTTAAAAAGGTAGCATTTTTCAGCTGAAGTTATTAGAACTACTTAGAGAAAATAACAAAAGATTTTCCATTAAAACGCAGCAGAGAATTGGATATTTTCTTAAAATCCTCTTCTGGAAAACTTATATGTTTCTGACTCGAGAGTGCTACTTAGCGTTTAGTGGAATTTACTAGCGCCCGTAAACTTATACAAAATTATATCACATGTTGTGTGTAACTACTATAGTTTCTTTTCGTGAATATATTTTATGTAGGTCACCTCAAAACGTGCATTCCCAGTGAAATATCGCCATTGGAATTTTTGGTTGAAATGAATTACTTTTTCTACTTCATGTAAGAAGAGAAAGTGTAAAATGGCAGAGTCAATTGTAAGTATACATTATACTACATTAAGATAATGTTATTGTTTACAAACTCTCACCTTGTGGATAAATATCTGCAGATTTACTTGAATTGCTGTATGTGATGAAGTACCATGTAATGAAATAAATGCAACCCACAGTTGCTCCAACAGCACTCAGCTGAAAACCAACATACATCATGTTAGAAAAATGTATAAATACGTAAGGCGCAGGTCAAATGTTAATATTTATAATGCCTACTGCAGTATATTTATAACTATATCACAAAGGAAACTTAATATTCAAAAGTGAAACTGGTTTAAGATATAAAAACACTGAAGCTTTGTAACAAAGTTATTGAAATCTAGAATTTTACATGTAAACCACTTGGAACCAATACCCATCATTTGACATTATAGGTTTATGCATTTTGTTATTTTTACGATATTGTAGCGTAGGTGTGTGCATTGTCGCGTGGACACAGTATTGCTTTGTAGCATGACATTGTTGAACTAATTATTTTGATTGGGGTTTGAATTCTGTCCGGCGCGGCATTTCTCTCCCCACCTCCTATCAGGTGGGACTGACGGCAGGTAGTGGGACTAGCTTCTTTGTCTGGTGGCGTCACTAGCAGCGTGAGTCGTGTGTGTGTGTCTTCAGGGCTAGTGCGTAGACGTGTGTGTGGAGCATCTCCCTCCAATTTTTGCCTGCAATCTGTTGCGACACCAAGGTAAATTTATAATAATCCACAGTAAATGTGAGAATACGTGTATTATGTTATGAATATCCCACGCCTGCTTTAAATTTGTGCAGCTAAGTTCCTGGTCCTCTCGCTGCCACTGAAGTTACGCTCCCCAGTGGTTATGCCGGGGTAACCAAATTTAATATCTAGCTGCAAAACCTTTTGACCTCACCCCGGTATACATAACAATATATCACGACGTTGAAATAGGTCTTTTTTTACTTATACCTATATATTTTTACTTTCTCTACCACGTATCGTAAGTAGGGGAAGTATTGCATTCCTCCCCAAAATTCGATACCGAGTTTTCACCGGAAATATATGTTTTGATACCCCCTGAATCCGGATAAAGCATTTTTGGAACCGTGTGTGTGTGTGTGTGTGTGTGGTGTGTGTGGTGTGTGTGTGTGTGGTGTGGGTGTGTGGTGTGGGTGTGTGTGTGAACAGTAAAACTCACAACGAAAAGTCGGATAAATATCAAACTTAGTATTTGAGTTTAGTTATCTTCCAAGGATGCAACACGAAGTTTTTGAAGAAACGTTCTCACCCCAGACCCTTTACATGGAACATTTTACCAAAAGTTTGATTTTTTCAAAAATGGCTCTAACAATTTTGATCAATATACTATATGTTTAAGATATTTTCATAGAAAATGGAATACAATACTTTGAATTGTCTAGGAATGTCCCCAAAAATCCTCTTCATTCTGAATGTCTCGCATAACTGGTAAACCGTAAGAGATAGACAAACTTTTCTACCAAAAAAATATAGATCCCGTCAAATCACACAATTTCTGTCATATACATTTCTTTTGCCAAGTGACCCATTTCGATACTAGTTATTTGTTTGAATTTTCCAATACTTATACTTTTTCTCAAATCGGAATTCGTTAATCCTTTTTTTATGCCATGGACATGCAAAGAGATGCTCCACATAGCAACCAGGTCTTAAAGATTTAACTATCGCTTAAAGCCTACCATATTCCCCTTGCACCTACAAAAAAATTAGCAATAAGATCTCGATTAACATGAAGTAGTGGAGAATAACCGTTTGTAAAGTTATTTTGTACAAGAGTAGAGAATGACATGCGAGTGCAACACATAAGATTGTTTTTGCGTTTTTTCCAAAGTGGATTTGTAGGTATAAACATTCCTTGGCCATCAGCTGCAGTGCAATTTCAATTAAAATATTTTATCTTTACAAGCAAATCAACATCATTTTTTTTCTACATTGTTTGTGCTTACACAGAAAAATAATATTATAGAACATCCACTAATTTAAAAGAGGCGGCGCCGTGGCCGAGTGGTTAGACCGAGGCGCCCTGGGTTCAATCCTTGGGACCTGCATGTGGGATTTGTGGTGGACGAAGCGGCGTCTGGGCGGGTTTTCTCCGGGTTCTCCGGTTTTCCCCGCCATTCATTCCACTAACTGCTCCATCATCACCTTTCCTTTCATCCATTTCACCAACATTTCGTTTCATCTACTTCCTTCATCCCATATCAGGCATCGGGCTGATCCCCCATCCTGGATGCTCTGTCTGATCGGTGAGTGTCTGCTCCTCGACGGGCCTCTGATCCCAGGCACCCGCTTGTAAGTCCTGGGGGGTGTAAGTCCTACATAACGGGAGGGTAAACAGATAATGAACAAATGAATGAACACTAATTTAAAAAATAAAAGGAAAACTCAGTGTTTATCTTAAAGCAAAGTATTACTTAAAAATAATAACTAGCCATAAGTTTAAAGACAATAAAGCATAGTTTTTGCTGTGCTTATATTTTTAGGAAAATAAACTTTCCAATTTATATTTGTGTTTTGTATGAGTTTTTATGTGATACCTTGGAACAGAATTATCATATCAAATTGAAATTTTGCACACCAGTTACAACTACCACAAGAAACATGTGTGTTCATTTTAAACCAGAATATTTTAAAATTATATGAAATTACAATTTAAGTCCCAGGATATCAATGCAACTAAATATTAAATAGCAGCTAAGTACACCCCTTAGAAAGACTGGCCGCAGATTAACACACCCAGTTATTGTGTTACTGCTAGATTTGCTTGTAAAGAACTTATTCAACCCAAGGAGGTTGAACGCTTTCGATGTGTACATTTCCTTGCTTTACGTTGACTGCTATTTTAGCAAAGGGGGAGAGGTTAATATCTATGTGCGGAAGAGTCGCTCTAGCACACGCAAACTCTCTATTACTACGAAATATTCTCTTGCTGTAATCTGAAATAAACAAATGTTTAATTTTTCAGCATCCATGTTGGTGAAATCTGCAGTTTGGAATATAATACTGCGAAATTCCTTTTCTATGCTGTTTCCAGCTTAGAATAAGTGCATTTGGAAAAATCTGGTGTGTTAAACTCACATGACGTTATCTACTCTTGTGAAAATATTTTTGCAGACACTTATGGTCCATCTACTTCATGTTAATCGAGATAAACATTTTCAGATCTTATTGCTAATGTTCTTGTAGGTACAAGGGAAATATGGTAGGCTTTAAGCGATAGACAAATCCTTTAAGAGCTGGTTGCTATGTGGCGCATTCCATTCCAGGACATAAAAAAACGAATAACGAATTCCCATTTGAGAAAAAGTAAACTATTGCAAAATTCAAACACATTACAAGGAATATCTGGGAAATGGTTCACTCAACATAACATAAATTGTGTGTTTTAATGAGGTCTACATTTTTAGCAGAAAATGTTTCCTACTTCTTAGGGTTTACCAGTTATGAAAAGCCATCCAGAAAGAGGACTTTCGGGAATATTCCCAGAAAATTCAAGATATAGATTTTATTTATCATGAAAATATCTTAAATACATGCTATTTTAATCAGAATCTTTAAAGCCATTTTTGGCACAATCACAATTTTGAAAAATGTTCCATGTAAACGGTAGTCTGGGATCAGGGATTTTCTTGAAAATTTTAGTGTCGCATCTTTGAAAGATACTAAACCTAAATACGAAGTTTGGTATTTATCCAACTTTTCGTTTTTGTGTTAGCTATTCACAGTCATACACGGACCTTTTTCTAAAGGTGCTGTTTTGGATGCAGGGGGCTTCAAAACATGTATTACCGGTGAAATCTCGATATTGTATTTGTGGGTGGAATGCAATATCTTCTCCAATTACTATACGCAGGAGAAGGTAAAAATATGGAATAAAATAAATGCCATTTACATTCTAATTGTCAGTCCCGGGATAATGATTTTGGAAAGCGATCTTTAAACTTTTCTCTGACATTTATTTTCACTTATGCCCTCAATAATATCAGTTCTACATTAATCAGTTGATATGCGTTTTCTTTTTCATTCATTCATTATCTGTTTACCCTCCTCTTATGTAGGACTTACACCCCCCAGGACTTACAAGCGGGTGCCTGGGGTCAGAGGCCCGTCGAGGGATCGGACAGAGCATCCAGGATGGGTGATCAGCCCAATGCCTGGTATGGGATGAAGGAAGTAGATGAAACGAAATGTCGGTGAAATGGATGAAAGGAAAGGTGATGATGGAGCAGTTGGTGGAATGAATGGCGGGGGAAACCGGAGAACCCGGAGAAAACCCGCCCAGACGCTTCGTCCACCACAAATCCCACATGCAGGTCCCTGGGATTGAACCCGGGCTGCCTCGGTGGGAGGCGAGCGGTCTAACCGCTCGGCCACGGCGCCGCCTATGCGTTTTCTTAATTTTTATTAACCAAACCATTTTTACATCGTCCTTCAAAGGTTGAGTTTTAAAAATACTTAGTTCAATACCAGCAATACCATAATGAACAAGCTTAGTATTTAAATCTATATGAGATACACTACCAAAGCTTTAGAGAGAGATCATCAATATGGCATAATATCACTTGATTTTAGAAACCTGTTAAGGTAGTGGTTACAATATTCTCAGTAGCATCGAATGCGGATAAGCCACTTGTGAAACCAATTTCAGCACTAGAAATAAGGACTTATTTTCAAAATACTACATTAATTGTGCACATAAGATATTTTGGAAGCAAATTGTCACTGTAGACGCTGGCTTTAATTTTTAGGCTTAAATAATTACCGTATTTAAACATTGTAATAACTGAACATACTTTAAACTATCTGGAAATATTCGATTAGAAGGTATTGATTACGGCAGTACCTATAAAATCAGCGTTTATATAATACATTTATTTAATTTGGTATTTTTAAGACTATAAGCTACATTATATGTATATATATATATATATATATATATATATATATATATTTTGTGAAATTATATAGAGAATGCGAAGATCTTAAAGACAGTTGGTAGAGATTGCAGGGTATTTCTTTGCTTTTTCGCAATTGAAAGAAAGCCAGATTTCTCTATAGTTACACCATCTAGGACAAGAAATTTTTATCGCTTATTAAAGCGAATTATTATTACTAATATTGTTATTATTATTATTATTATTATTATTATTATTCTGAGTATACTGGTATCAAGATCATTAGCTTGATTAAAATTCTTTAATTGCTTTAAAAAATTACTTCCATTTATACGCACTCTTTTCTCTGAAAATAAAGATCAGAGCTCTACCAATTTTTATTATAGGTTTTGTTAGTAACCTAAGACAGCGGGTTAACTATTTGTCCATTTGAGGGATTAATTTAGTTTAAAAAAATAGCCACCAGAATGTAATTTTTTGGTGTAACTTTTTTATATTAATACATTGTTTCGTGAAAGCAATGTAATTTAGAACAAAAATTTTTAACCTACAAAATGCAGCTAAACATTTTCTACAACCACAAAAATGTCAAACTTCTAAGTTAAATATTTGAGAAAAGTGTACGTGAAGTTTAAAAAATAAAACTTACAGAAAATGGCAAAAAAAAAAAACAAGGCGAGCACATTGTTACATACCAATATACATACTACAGCATCTCTGGACCGTAAGAGCCCTTTAAAGGTCCAAATAACAAAAAATTACTTATGTACGTTCCTTATACCATTTATAATCTATTACAACAATAACAAAAACAAATAATGGATTGTCATTCAAGGGGTAAAACCACTTTTAACACGTGTGGTAAATACTATTGTAAAACAGCTGTCGAATTTGTAAAATATTAATAATGTTATATTAATTCCTGAAACTAACAAACATGACGTTTATAACGCGTTTTTAAAAAATCTGATGTGTTACACTCACATGACTTTCTCTACTCTTGTACAAACTATTTTTGCAAACGCTTATTCTCCATCTACTTCATGGTAATCGAGATAAACATTTGCAGACTCTATGTTATTGCTAATTTTCTTGTAGATGTAAGTGGAATATATATTTACAAGGACAATATAGAAATACAGGAGCCTTTAACATACACATATCTCTTAATAGCTGGTTGCTAGGTGCAGCACCATTCCCTTTTCCACAGATTAATACTCTTTGCATATCCAAGACAAGAAAAATGAATAACGAATTCCCATTTGAGAAAATTTAAGGGAATAACAAGCAATATCTCTAAAATAGTTCACTCAACAAAAAAATGTATATGACATAAATTGTGTATTTTAACGCGATCTACATTTTTTGTGTATAAAAATTTTGTCTATCTCTTATGGTTTACCAGTTATGCAAAAGTCGTTCAGAATGAAGAATGCTTTTGGAGACATTCCCAGAAAATTCAAGATATACATTTTACTTATCATGAGAATATCTTAAACATATGATATTTTAATCAAAATCGTTGGAGCCATTTATGAGAAAATTAAAATTTTCGAAAAATGTTCCATGTAAAGGGTACTCTGGGGTGGAGGGATTTTTTTAAAACCTTTGTGTCGCATCTCTGGAAGTGACTGAACCTAAATACCAAGTTTGGTGTTTATCTGACTGTTCGTTTCTGAGTTATGCTGTTCACAGACAGACCCACAGACACACACACGGACATGTTTCCAAAAATGCTTTTTTTGGATTCAGGGGATCTCAAAACATGTATTTCCGGTGAAATCTCGGTATCGAATTTTTAGGTGGAATACAATACTTCCCCTACTTACTATACATAGTAGAGAAAGTAAAAAGAGAAATGTTAAAAATGCGAGATGTCGGATATTTTGTTGGTTCGCTAGCAGTTATTTTCAGTGAAATTATTTTCAACGTGTTATGCCTTAAACAGGCAATAAAGCGATTAGATGTTACTCATATTGCTTTCTGGATTTTTTGGGAAAGTACTTCTAGTGTTTGTGGTGGTTTTATTAATGTTATTGTTTGTTTAGCCCCACATTTGGGAGCCAATTTGCGATAACTTTATAATGTTATTTGTGTATGTGTGTTTACTTCATGTGATGAAGCCATCTTGTGACGTGATTCATTTGTTAGGCTTGTTAGCTCCATCTGGTGTTAGCAATTTGCGGCAGTATTAGTGTTCGTTTGAAAGAATGCTACTGTTATTTTATTTAATTTTGGTTCTCTGTCCTCCGGCTAGCTACGATCTTTTTGGTCAAGCACTTCTCTTTATACAGGTTGTGTAAACGGAAAGGAATCTTTTATCCAAAGATAACACTGATGAAGGAATTTGTTTTACACTTTTTATTGTCGAACACATTCACTATCACAATTTACACATTGATATTGACACCCGCCAAACTGAAATTGTTATAACAACTTCTTACTGATCACTTTTAATTCACGTACTTCAACCTTTTGTATAATTAACTTTACCATACTTGAGATTTTTCATAACTCTTATACGCGTAACTTGCGAATCGATAGCCGACGTGTAATATTTCTGCTGGACTAAAGTATCATACAAATACTTTCGACGAACTGACGGGAATGCGACGTGTAGTGTACAAAGAATTTTGATGAACTGGGGGCGATCATCCTCTGACTTGGCTCTTTTATACACATACACCCCGATATGCCTAAAGATTATAACTGAGCTGCAATTGGCTAATAAAACGCGCCAACATTAGCGTCTATTTTTATATCCAATGAAAATTATGAATACATATGCTCTAGGGAAATGTTCCAGAAGATTCTAAAGGAAAACGCGTCAACATTACGTAACTTCCTCGTTTTCAATAATGATAAACAGCTCACCCCCTCGCTGCATTATTGCACCCTATTATTGTCAGTTTCAGTAAGGCAGTATAAATTTACTTCCCAACAATAATTACAATCAACAAACATCTCAAATCAATGTCACATAATAATGCATATTCATACTATAATCACTCTTTACATTTAAATAATTTGTGATACAAATTACTGCATCATGTTATTCTTTCTGCTGCCTTTAGTTTCTTCCAAATTCATAATTTCCGACGTTTAAACTTTATGTGGGTGAGATAAAAGAATAGCATTTTAGATCGAAGAAAACTGCCAATATAACGTATAGCTTAGCTCTAAAACGAACTTCGATAAATTGAAATATGACGATTTGTATTGTTTACGGTAATGCGAGCGCCATGAGAAATTAATCATGTAAAAAGACAGTTTTGTCTAATCTTTCGTAAGCTTTATAATAGGCTAGGAATAGTAAAAGTTCACTTACTTTTATATAATGTGTTTATTTATTAAAGAAATATGAGTATTTTTCTTAACTGCAACATACGAATTTTGATTAAAATTAATCAGGAAATATTATTTTTTAAAAACAAACAAACTTGTTATTAACAACAAAGTTGATATACTACAGAACTTAGAGCTTGCTTTTATCATCCCAATATTTAGTTTGGGTATCTTCAATAATTTTATGAGAAAAAAAGTTCCTTATACCAGAAAATATCATACAAAAAAAAAAGCAATTCAAAGCAAAAATAGAGAAAACAAACTCGCATATATTTACAAAGAAACCACATAGCTTGAGCATACAGAAGCTATCATACTAAGATAATATTAGTATCAATTTGTGGAGTATAAGTTCCCCTAAAAGGTAGCCTAAAGCTTATCTTTCTACTTCAAAGTGTGTACAAGTTATGGTTTTTTTTCTGTGAAGTGATGCAGAATTCATAGTGCAAAATGGCAGATACAGCATCATTTTTAAAAATAAATTTAAAGTATAGCATTATGCCAAGAATTATAAAATGTGTATGCAATTAAACAGAACATCAATTATTAAGACTGTAGAAAAAACTTAAGGAACGTTTTCTTTTTTGGCAATTTTCACCATACGCAATTACATAAAGAAAGTATTTATAACTTTCTATCAATGATGAAAATTAAAAAAAAAATGAAATACGGAAAGAAAAAACTGGATTGGGAAATTGAGGAAGATTTATCCTCCAACAAGTAAGAATGAAGAAAAGTAATAGTATGTTACAAAATTGTAGTCTAGGGTGCCGGAAAAATGTTTGTACATGGTAAAACCGGAAATAAAAAAATAAAGAAATGATAGTGAGATAGTGAAATAATTGTAATGAACAACTTATGTATGTTAAATCGATGTATAATGTAATATGCTTGAGTTGAACGATATTTTCAAGGTAAAGGTAATTAGCGAACCATGTTATGTGAAGACATTAGCAACAGACGAGTAGCGAACCTTCACTACGTTTGCACAGCCACGTAGGCCAATTCTGTAAAAGAGGAAGGTAAATAAAATTCTCAAAATTAGGGAGGTGCACCAAAGTAACAAGGTAACAGAAGCACACGTAGGAATAGTAATGTTGGCTCGGATAAGGTAACTTCTAGGTAGGTGGAACTTAAGTAATAAAAGAGCGCGTATTGCTAAAATTACCTCTTACCTTTCTTTTCTTTATCTATAACCTATGGGGCTTACATTTATACCGTGGTCGACAGTTCGTAGCGCCTAAGACCGCGCTAGGTTATCAATTATTTAGCGGTAGCCGGGAGCGGTTTTGCCGGTAAGCATTTTAGCGACTCACGGCAAGTTACGCTTCTAGTTTCTTTTATTTCGGAAAGAGTTATTCTAAACCGTAAAAGTGATACTGCAGAAGTTATCAGTTGCAATTAGTCAGCTGTTACAGTTTCGAATGCTAGAATTCATAATGAGATTCATTCTTTATCTTCAAACAGTTGGCAACTCGCTTCAAGAGCTCAAGTATTAGATCACAAATTTCTCATTCTATTTAAACTGGTGTTATTCTTTCAAAATACACCCACGCATATCCTCAGAGAAAGATCTCGTGCAATACCACTGTAGCAGCCTGCAGTAAAATTAACAGCAAATGTTGAAGCAAAGGGTACGGCTTCAAAACTGTTGCACCATCGAACGGCTTTAACAATCAGATAACGAGTACGTTATCACCACTTAGTCTCCCTTTAAATAATTTGTAAACCTTGTCATATTAGCTTCATTGAAATTGCGAAACGAACACATGTTATAAATCATGGTATTATTACGCCCAGGGTCATTTAGACTCGCATATGCCATGCATTGTGATCAGCTAATGAAATCTAGTAAACATCAGTGGGAACGTTAGCATATGAAAAGTTGGTTACAACATTACCTAAGCATCAATGCACCTTGTTGGATCTGAATTTATCTTACAACATTTTGTTGGGCATAATACAATTACAAACTCCGAGCAAATCCTATTAACTATTATTTATACCTGGATTAAAGCTACCACATAATAGTATTGAAGGGTTAACGTTGTCATTAATACTAAGGTTTATCAATAGAACTGTTATGACCACTTAGTGATCTATACAGTGATAGAATGATTAACTTCAATGTCTAACACTATAGCTACAGAGGTGTGAAAATTATTAGACTCAAAGCAAAGTTTTGATTATTTGCTATCAGGGGCTGTGTTTCCAGGATATTGAAGCTTTGGTAAGATAAATGCTTATGTAGAATTTGGAGTTTGGAAGAAAGGTGCTAAAAGAATTAGATGACGATGACCTTCTTTGGCTATGCAAAGGCTATGCGAGCTAGAATAAAACTAGAAAGTCAATTCTTTACTTTCTCTACTACGTATAGTAAGTAGGGGAAGTATTGTATTCCACCCAAAAATTCGATACCGAGATTTCACTGCAAATACATGTTTTGAGACCCCCTGAATCCATATAAAGTATTTTTGGAAACATGTCCGTGTGTGTGTCTGTGAACAGCATAACCCAGAAAAGAATCTGATGTGTTACACTCACATGACCTTCTCTACTCTTGTAAAAACTATTTTTACAAACGCTTATTCTCCATACGCTTCATGTTAATCGAGATATTGAGATGTTTATATTATTGCTAATTTTCTTGTGGATGCAAGGGGAATTGGTAGGCTTTAAGCTATAGTCAAATATTTTAAGAGCTGGTTGCTATGTGTAGTATTCCATTCTATTTGGATTACCAGGACAACAAAAATGAATAGCGAATTTGAGAAAAAGTATAAGTATTGGAAAAGTTAAGGGAATAACAAGCAATATCTCGAAAATGCTTCACTCAACAAAAATAAAATATATATGACATAAATTGTGCATTTTAATGCGCTCTACATTTTTTGTGTATTAAAATTTTGCCTATCTCTTATGGTTTACCAGTTATGCAAAAGTCGTTCACAATGAAGAATACTTTTGGAGACATTCCCAGAAAATTCGAGATATACATTTCATTTGTCATGATATCTTAAACATATGATATTTTAATCAAAACCGTTAGAGCCATTTTTGAGAAAATTAAAATTTTCGAAAAATGTTCCATGTAAAAGGTAATCTGGGTTGGGGGATTTTCTTGAAAACCATCTTGCCGCATTTTTGGAAGATACTGAACCTAAATACCAAGTTGGTGTTTATCCGACTGTTCGTTTCTGAGTTACGCTGTTTAAAGACACACACACGGACATGTTTCCAAAAATGTTTTTTTTTGGATTCAGGAGGTCTCAAAACATGTATTTCCGGTGAAATATCGGTACCGAATTTTTGGTGGAATACAATACTTCCCCGACTTACTATACGTAGTAGAAAAAGTAAACAAATGATAGAGATTTTACGGAAAATACATGTTTCGGGGCCTCCTGAATCAAAAGATAGCATTTTTAGACGAAATTCTCGGGTGTGTGTCTGTGAATAGCACCACTCAAAAACGAAAAGCTTGATAAGTACCACACTTGGTATTTAGGTGTAGCATCTTTCAAAGATTGGGACACGAAGATTTTAAGAAGATCCCCCTACCGCAAACTATTTACATGCAACATTTTTTCGAAATTTTTTATTTTTCTAAAAACTGGCTATAACGATCTTAATTAAAATGCCATATATTAAAGATATGTACATGAGAAATATAAAATATATTTAAAATTTTCTGGGAACAGTCTATGAAGCCCTGTTTATTCGGAAGGAATTGTGTATAACCTTGTATTGTATAACTAGTAAACGTTAAGCGTTAGACGAAAACGTTCCATACAAAATAATGTAGAACGCTTTAATACACACAATTGATTTAAAATAATTTTTTTGTATTATATCCGTTATTAATTATTCATTTGTTCAATACTTCTTGTCATTATTCTTAACTCTTATCGATTTTCTGTTGCTTCTCGGGATTGCATGGAAACAGTATGGAATTTTAAGCGTCCAGTTCTTAAATATTTGACTATCGCGTTCTCTTTGTATCCTAACAAAATGCAAGTAGTTTAAAAAAGTAACTTTTATAAGAATAATTTGTATATCCAATGATAAACACTGAGCGTAGAAAAAGTCATGTGAATGTAACACATCATGTTTTTACTTTCTCTACTACGTATAGTAAGTAGGGGAAGTATTGCATTCCACCCAAAAATTCGATACCGAGATATATGTTTTGACACCCCCTGAATCCAAAAAAAAAAAAAATTGGAAACGTCCTTGTGTGTGTGTGTGTGTGTGTGTGTGTGTGTGTGTGTGTGTGTGTGTCTGTGAACAGCATAACTCAGAAACGAACAGTCGGATAAACACCAAACTTGATATTTGGGTTCAGTATCTTCCAGAGATGCGACACGAAGTTTTCAAGAAAATGCCCCCACCCCAGATTACTCTTTATATGTAACATTTTTCGAAAAGTTTAATTTTCTCAAAAATGGTTTTAACGATTTTGATTAAAATATCATATGTTTAAGATGTTTTTATGACAAATGAAATGTACATCTCAAATTTTCTGGGAATGTCTCCAAAAGTATTCTTCTTTGTGAACGACTTTTGCATAAGTGGTAAACCATAAGAGATAGACAAAATTTTACTACACAACAAATGTAGATCGCGTTAAAATACACAACTTACGTCATATACATTGTTTTTGTTGAGTGAATTATTTTCGAGATATTGCATGTTATTCCCTTAAAATTTTCCAATACTTATACCTTTTCTCAATCGTTATTCATTTTTTGTCCTGGTAATGTAAAGAGAATGGAATACTCCACATAACAATTACCTCTTAAAATATTTGACTATCGCTTAAAGGCTAGCAATTCCCCTTGCATCTACAAGAAAATTAGCAATAAGATTAACATCTCGATTAACATGAAGCATATGGAGAATAAGCGTTTGTAAAACTATTTTGTACAAGAGTAGAGAAAGTCATGTGAGTGTAACACATCAGATTTTTACTCCTGGTCATGCAAAGAGCATGGAATTAGAAAGTCATCACATAGCGACATACCCTTTAAACATGTGACTGTTGTGTCCTAGAACTAAGTGTGTAAAGGTTAACTGAAGATTTTTCTGGATTAACAAGAAGTAGATAGAATAATAAATTTCGTAAAAGTTTTGTGGTAATTTTATATGAATAGCTTGTAGAAGAGTGAGTGGACAGTCATGTGTGCTTGCATTTTCTTAGCACAAGTTGAATGCCAACGATAGATAACTCACAAATTCTCGCTACATTTTTCACGTTGAGGGAATAATTAATTGTCAGGTAAATATAGATTGTACTGCCAAAACCAAACATTCTCTTCCCCCCCAAATCGCCAATTTAAAAAGCTTCGACTCCAGATAACCATTGCAATAATTAGTTCTTTTGCAATGACTGGCTGTCTTCCCCAGCATTGAGTTGATACATGCTGTAAGTAAGGGGTTGAAAATAAGGATAGGGTAGCTTTTTAAAGTTGTAATACATCCTATAATTTTCACAAGTTCTACAGTTTAAGTGCCCTGAATGACCAAGGAGAATATTTTTATCACTAAGGGGTTGAGAAACAAACTAAGGATATTTTTTTAGAAAAAAATTGGAGTATTATCTAGTTGAAAATAAGGATTAGATAGGTTTTGGAATTTGTAACATAACCTATAACTTTTACCAGCTCCTATTGTATAATTATGCAATATTTTGAACATATTGCAGTACAGATTACTATATAAAGGGAATGAAAATATGGTAGGAGTAGCTTTTGAGAGTTATAAGGTGTCGCGGTATCGTTCGTTTTATCTTATTTGCTGGGCGCCTGTTATTGTTTTACTATTTTGAATTTTGAGTTCTTTGTCCTCCGGCTAGCTATTATTATTATTCAGTCGAGCAAATCTCTTAAACAGGGTGTGTAAACGGAAAGGATTTGTGTGTAAACGGAAAGGATTTGTTTCTAAAAGATAACACTGATAAAAGAATTTGTTTTTACACTTTTATTGCCGTCACACTTCGTTAATTTCACAGATTTACTTTGATACATGCCTGACTGAAACTGTTATATTTTCGAATGTAACTTTAATCACTTATTTGCCGCACATTATTAATTTGCGTATTTCACATCTTTTAACTGACTTTACGACGCGAGAGATTTTGTAGAACTGCGCGACGTTTAACGCGTGAATGATTCTGATGAACTGGGCGACGTGTAACTTCTGAATGATTCTGTAGAACTGCACGACGTTTAACGCGTGAATGATTCTGATGAACTGCACGACGTATAACCCGCGAATGATTCTGTTGGACTGAACGTTACCCGTTTCTGGCTTTAGCTTTTTATACTCCCTCTGCCCGATATGCCTAAACATTATAACAGAGCTGCTATTGGTTAACAAAACGCGCCAACATTAGCGTCTATTTTTATATCCAATCAAAATTACGAACACAAATGCTCTAGGGAAGATATTCCCTCCATTTCTAAAGAAAGGCACGCTACTCTGACGTCATTTGTTTGTCTCATCTAATTAATAAACAACTCACCCCCTCGTTACATTGTTACCCGCTCCTATTGTCAGTTTCAGTGAGGCTGTGTAAACTTATTTCCTAACAATGCTTATAATTAACAAACATACCAAATCATTGTCATACAATAATGCTAATTTGCACTACAATCACTCTGGCATTTACAGTGTTGTGATATAAAATACTGCGTCAAAGGTAGCTTATAGTTTTCGTTGAGTCCCATAGTATAAGCACACACAGTTTCATTTAGATTGTTAGTGGTTGAAAATAGGAATTGAATTTAAGGATAGCTTATCATGTATCTCAGGTTCTAAAACGTAAATGTATCCGGTTTTATCAAAATCATATCTATTTTTTGATAAAAACCCAGCGCAACCAGAGGGAAATGTGGTAATAAGAACAAGATATACAACTATGCCCCTAAAATAAACTAAAACAAACTATTTCCACAATTGAAATATTTTAAACCTCCCCATATATCCCTTTGGTCTCGAAATCGTTAAAAACTTGCCTTATTTGTAATAAAGCGTCAGATATAGCCTTCGCTATTAATATTTTGACTTTGTCTAGCTTTTACTGTCACTTCACTAAGTTCAGACTGCCACTTCACTAGTTTGAACTAGTTCAGTTTCCCCTGCCACTTCATCTCCTTCGCGACGTAGCAGTGTAAGGAAATACGCACGGCGCCGTCTCTTCTTCTGTATGGTATACTCGCTGCGGAGTCAGCCACAATATCTCTCCTAATCCCTCGTAGTAGCAATACTCGCTGTACGTCGCAACTGACGTCGCAACCTCACTCGGAGAACGCACTTTAAGTCGCACCGGAAAAACACTCACTAACGCACTCGCTAACTCTTCTACTTATTTACTGATTAACTAGAGAGCACTTGCTTATATAGCTGCTGGCTAGTGGTTCAGAACCGAGCTTCTCTAAGGTTTCTAGAGAAGGAGAAAAGGGGAGACTTGCAGAAGATGCTAATTATCTTAAGGCAGCGGTTGCTGTATTTATTATGGGCGAGAGCGTTACTTATCTTTGTTTATCTAGTCGTTTTACTAAAATTAGGAAATACTGTAAGGAAACGTATAGTGCTAGAGAGAATGGCAACATTTTGGTTTAAATGGTTGACAAAAAAGAAACAGATATATTAAGATGTTGTGTGGCACCACAAGCGTATAAAAATGAGAATAGTTGGGGAACAAGATAGAAAAAAACCCTGGAAGAAATAAGAATGAAACACACATGCTTACAAGGGGAAAGTAACAGTCCAGAGGTTTGGAAACAAGTATGAGAAAGGATGGAGGATATCGAAAGGCAGGAGTTTTGGGGAAGTATATAAAAAATCTGATGTAATACATTCACATGACTTTCTCTCCCTCTATCATTTATTGGTCGGTATACAAACTATTCTTACTGAAGCTTATTTTTCTACTGACTACATACTAATCCAAATAAACCTTTGAAAAAATACTACATTGCACACTTCGTTATAGATTCAAAGGGTACAGCGATAGTCAAATGTTTAAGAACTGGACCTCTCGTATATTCCGGCCTTAACATTCCATACTGTTTCCATGCAATCGCGAGAAACAACTGAAAATCGATGGGGTTTTAAAAAAATGAAAAGTATTCCACAATTCAAACCTTTAATAACGGATATCTCAGAAACGGTTTATACCTCAAAAAACTTATTTTAAGCAAATTGTAAGTTTTAAAGGGATCTACACTTTTTGTCTACTGAACTTCACCAGTTGAACAAAATTATGCAAAATGCCTTCTGAATGAAGAGGACTTCCTAGGCTATTCTCAGAAAATTCAAGATATGCATATTATTTGCCATATAAATATCTTTCACGTATGGTATTTTAATCAAAACCGTTAGAGACAGTTTTTAGAAAATCAAGATTTTAAAAAAATCTTCTATGTAAAGTGTAGTTGCTGTAGGGGTATTTTCTTGAAAATCTGCGTATCTCATTCTTGCAAGACATTACAGTAAGTTTGGTACTAATCCGACTTTTCGTTTTTGCGTTATGCTGTTCAAAGACAGGCACACATACACAGAACATGCTTCAAAAAAGCTTTATTTGGACTCAGGGCCGCCTTAAGGCATGTATTTCCGGTGAAATCTCGATATCGAATTTTTGAGTGGAATGCAATACTTCCTCTACTTACTATACGTAGCAGAGAAAAAAAACTAAAAAAATGTCGTCATTTTACTGGAAAACAAAAAGGGAATGATGTAGAGAAAGGTATATAGAGCAGTGTAGTGATAAATAAAACGAAGGGATAGTTTGGAAGATAACGAGGACGATATTCTTAAATAGCTTAATGATAAAGGCATGTGTGAATTTTGTGATGATGAGGAATGTGAATATTTGACATAAATAAATAAAAAAGACCACAGAGGAAATCTAAGACAAAAGTGGAACAACAGGGGCTAATTTAGTTGCATTGGAAATGTTAACAAGCAAGCAGGAAGAAAGAAATAGAAAGGTAGGGGATTTTTTTAATAAACGTGAAAGAAAAATGGATGAGGAAAGTCAACGTGAAGAAGAGGGAAAGAGGAAGGCGGAGGGGAAGTATCTGAAAATTAATTGTACTGAAGTTTTAGCAAAGGGAAGTAAATGTTGTATAGCAATGCTGAAGGCCAGAGTGCCATACTGGCTGTCCATCACAAAGGAAGTTACCAGGCTGTACATATTAAAATATAAATATGGCGAATATATGTGTCACAATATTGTAAATTGTGAGCTGGAATGTATACAATAAATATAACGACATATCTCTTCCAAGTTCCCGGCGCCACCCTTCCAAAGTTTGGGCTACAGTCGCTGCGTCACAATATTCAGCGAAACGGGAATGGATTTTGGTGACATGAATATGAAAAAGAACGCCCTAACTTCCAATTTAATAACTTTTGGAGCCAGCCTGTAGCCATCTACAAGAATAGGGGATTTCAATGGTGAAATTATCATCAAAATCGGTTGAGTGGCGTTTGAGATTACCCCCCCTACACACACATACACATGTTCTGTCTTTACAAAATTAGTATAGAAGGTATAGATAACATTCTCATGTCATGGTTGTTACACTTTTCTCTGTTTATACTAGGTGGCCCACACAAGCCGTCCTTATTTGACGTTAGTTTATACCGGATGGCGCGAATGCCAGAAGGTTTGTATAAGCAAAACTGCAAAGGGGACTCCATACCGACAAAGAGGAGACCACTAATTGAAATACCAATGTTTGAAAACGGACATTTTAACTGCTATTCTGGTCCTAGAGCTGGCTTGATAGAGATACTATGAGGTGTTCCGTGTTCAATTCTCGGCTCCAGAAAGTTGTCTTTAAACAAAAATATGTCCAGAGTTTGGTGTTTGAATGAAAAGTAAGGCCTGCATATAGCGTCCAGTTCTGAAACATTTGAACCATCTCTGTCGCCTCTGCATTCATAACGAAATTTGTAATATAGCTACTTCTGTAATGGCTTATCTCGATTAAAATGAAGTAGCTTTCGTAACATTAGTTTTTATACTTACATACCGATTAATAAATGATACTGGGTAGAGAAAGTTATGCGAATGTAACACATAAATCCTTTTTTAAACATAACACTGGACACTGTTATCGACATGTGATTTAAACTGACGTAGAAGTAAACCTTTGAAGTGGGGAAAACCGAAGCATTAATGGGTAAGTTCATTAAAACGTAGATAATTCTCGAGTTTGAGGTTTCTATTCCAGTCAGAGCAAAACCAATTCTCATAGTAATTGCATGTCTTATACAAAACATTTTGTCTACTAAATGCATGTAAAATAATTTGTAAACACCGGAGAAGAAAAAGTAGAAAATCGGAGTTGTTTACAAAAAATTACAAAAATAATACAATGAAAATCTTCAAAACGACAGATCATATAAACTGTAATGTCGTTTGTTCTTTCTGCTAATTTAAATGAAAATTTTATTTCCGTTTGCTAGAATTGGCAATGTATATTAGAAGTGTAGCTATCATAATGTTAATATTATCAGTTGAATTTTTTGAATAGTTATACCAAATTACCTTATATTTATTTTTATTAAGTTGATTGAAGTTTTAAAAACATTGTGTAGTGAAAAATGTTTCTAGAATGTATAGCTTATTTCTACGTTAAACCTGTTTCGCCACTCGATAGGCACTTTTCCAGGTATTGGCAACAAATGGAAGTATTTTGAGGTTGGTACTTTTGAAGAAGGTAGTCTGTAACGATTCTTTCGTTTCAAAAAGGACAACTTCCTAAAACGTAACGTGGCTTTTGTTTCTTTCCCCCACAAGAGGAGGATTAAAGCTCAAACACAAAAGAGCTGAGCTTTATAGACAGAGAAGGGGGAAATAGGAGGAAGAAGAAGTAAGGAAGGGAAAGGAAAAGAGAGTAACGGAAGAAAGATCTGCAAAATATGCGTCGGTATTATTTCTTACTCTGAGAGACTAGGTTCATGGAAACAAAGATTTTACACTGCCTTTAAACATAACAGTGTATCTGAGGTGTAGCAAAGAAGCTCATCTCAAGGCAGCACTTTTGTCCAGCTCTTTGATCTTGAGTTATTCTTTTGTTAGAATTCAAGTCTTATAAACAACAACAACAAAAATGGGCGCCACAGCCCATAAACCCGATTACCAGCATCACGCCACGTACGCACGACAGAGGTATGCAATCGTCCGCTGATATGGTGAGGTTGATGTGGCCGGTGCCTCGAATCCCAAAACCAGATTTTGGCCTCCATAGCCGGTGTCGCTACCTATCGCAGCTCCTCACTTTCCTCACAATGTCGAGTGGGCACCGATCCTATACTCGGAACTTAAAATCCACACCTCCATGTGTAGGATCGGACCTGGCTGCATTCTGTGGCCGGGAACTAGAGCACCACGCTTTTAGCCACGGCGTAGTACCCAAGGATTATAAAACTATTCTTAAATGGCTAAACAGTTTTTGAAATCGAGTAGGCAATCCAGGTAGTAAAATAGTAAACGAAATATTTATAATAACTTATGATCAGGAATTAATAACCTCTGAAGCCAATTATCGCATTTTTACCACATCACTAACTAGATAGAAAAGGTATTGATTCCACCCAGAACTTCTATATTGGCTGTGGAAACACAACGCACAGACAATTTTTGGGGGGAAAGACAGTACCAAAGTAAGGATTATGAGGATAGGAACAAGGAGTCAGATTTTATTGTACTGCATGCGTCAATATTAAATCCGTCATGTTAGAGTCTCCGATTGTGAAATCTGTTTGTGGCGTGTCGAATGTAAACAAAATGCACTCTTGTACAGTCGTGATATTGCACTTTCATGCTTCACCAAAACCGATTTATGAATTAAATTAGCGCCTCTGGTAGTGAACGGAAATGGGTGGTGCTTTGAGAGGATGATGGTGCGGATGTCTGGATTAGTGACATTGTTGCGTCACACATTGCAGAGCGGTCGCTCGCTTCAGTACGCCGAGCGAGTAAGAGGTAGACGCGTCCATTCCACAATACATCGTAATCAAGTTTCTGGCGAAAGAAGGCACCAAAGCTTCGGAAATTTTGAGAAGGTTTCATGCATAGTAGTTTGGGGAAGCAACCCTTTCAAAGGCCCAGGTGTATGAGCGGCACAAAAACTTTTTGGCAGGACCGGAAGGAGTGGAAAATGAACCCCATCAAAGACGACCACGGAAAAGCATCACTGCAGACAACATTCATGCTGTACGTGGTCTTATTGAAGAAGATCGGCGCATAACAATTTCTGAAATTTATTTACTCGTAGCAATAAGCTTTGAAAGTGATCATCGGTGATGAGCTCAACTTGCAGAAATTGTTGCCAGGTAAGTTCTTCGTCTCCTCACCCAGGAATCCCCCCCAAAAACGCATTTAAATGAAGGGGATGATTTTTTGAGACGAACTGTGACTTCTGAAAACTTGGGTTCATCGTTGGACACCAGAGTCAAAACAAGCAAGCATGGAGTGGCGGGAACGAGGTGCAACTGGGCCAGTGAAAGCCAAAACATGCCTTTCTGCTGGAAAGGTTCTTATAACTGTTTTTGGGACTCGTCAGGCATTTTGCTGGTGGATTTCTTTGTGAACGAAGGACATTCGACACAAAAGCTACACATCACCACAAACCAATTCAAGATGAGCTTGTTCTGCATGATAATGCAAAGCCATATCCTGTTATCTTAACACAGGAAAAAATTGAAGAAATGCATTGCACACCTCTGGATCATTCTTACAGCCCAGATTGGTCACTCTCTGACTACCATTTGTTTGGGCTGCTGAGAGAACTCGTAGGAAAGCGATTTGATGAAGATGTACCAGCAGAGTAGTACGTGCGCAACTGGCTGTATACACGTTGCTCTTATTTCTTCGAGGACGTCATCAAAAAGTTGCCATTTCAATGGAAAACGTTGAGGCAGTATTTTATATCACAACACTGTGAATGCCAGAATGATTGTAGTGTAAATTAACATTATTGTATGACAATGATTTTAGATGTTTGTTAGCTATAAGCATTGTTAGGAAATAAGTTTACACGGCCTCACTGAAACTGACAATAGGAGCGGGTAGCAATGAAGCTATGGGATGAATTGTTTATCACTTAGAAGAGACAAACAACCTTTCTTTAGAAATGGAGGGGATATCTTCCCTAGAGCATATGTTTTAGTAATTATGATTGGCTGACAAAACAGACGCTAATATTGGCGCGATTTAGTAACGAATAGCAGCTCTATTATAATGTTTAGGCATATCGGGGTGAGGGAGTATAAGTTCTTGAGCCAAAGGCAAGTATCGCGCAGTTCTACAGAATCATTCACAAGGTAAACGTCGCGCAATTCTAAGAAATCTCTCTCGCGAGTTACACGTCAGGCAGTTCTAAGGAAGCATTCATGAGGTACACATTACGCAATTCTACAGAATCTCTCGCTTCATAAAGTTAGTTACAAAATGTGAAATACGCGAACTAATAGTGCGCGGTAAAAAAGTGATTGTAGTTACATTCGGAATAATAACAGTTTCAGTCAGGCGTGTATCAAGATTAAATATGTGAAATTAATTAAGTGTGACGACAATAAAGGTGTAAAAACAAGTTCTTTTATCAGTGTTATCTTTTAGTAACAACTCCTTTCCGTTTATACGCCCTGCTCAAGAGATATTTGCTCGACTGAGTAATAATAGCTAGCCGGAGAACAAAGAACCCAAAATTTAAAATAGTAAAACAATAACCGGCGCCAAGTACAAAAAAGATAACACGACAGATTACTGCGACAACGTGTATCTATTTTGAGACTATGTAGAAAAATAAGTATCTTTTTGTTTTTGTTGGTGGTTTCAATAAAATTGTAAAAAAATAATCCCGGTTTATATCTGATTCAACCTAATATAACAAAATTTGTTCTAGTAAATGTACGTAACAATTTTGTAAACTCCAAAATAGTTAAACTCGCCAAATAGTTGCAAAATCGGTGTATTATTAGAAAAAAAATATAATCTAATCAAATGGAAGATGTAAAAAAACGTCAAAATAACACTTCTTCTTTTGTGAAGAGCTATCAGCGATGTTACAATCATAACCAACTACGTTTGCTTAATGCCACTGTCGATTTTTCGTAACAGGAAGGCCATAACCTTGAAACGATTGTCCATCTTTTGACCATCTTCATGTAAGTGAAGGCTTTTAATATCTTTTCGACTCATAATTTTATCAATTCACTCTTCACTGTTAATAGTGTCCCATTTGCTACAAACTTAAAACGTACGTTAATTTCTCATTTTGTACCAGTTCTCATTAGCTGAGACAATATGTAGATACTTGTCGTGTGGGTTACATTTGATTTTGACTCACAAATGAAGATGTTTCATAAAGTAAGATTTCAATTATGTTGATGCAGCGCTCTTGTTATACTGCATCGGCGACCCTTGTTCCTAACCTCAAAATAATTAATTTGGCATTGCCAGCATTTCTACTCCACGATTTCCTGATTTTGGATACAGGTCTCACCAGAAATACACCTTTCAGATCCACTGAACCCCAGAAGGCAGTTTTAGAATAAAGTACGCGCATATGTATGCCTGTTTTTCTGACATTGTGTTGTTGAGTTAGGGTGGCTTAACTCAAAAACAAAAGTCAGATTAATATCAATTTCGCTATTGAAATAGTGAAACACACTTAAGCGTACCGATGAACATTTTAAGACAATTGCTGGCTGTTTTTATATGGAAAAGTGCTAATCAAATTACACTTTCTCAAAAATGGCTATTATTAATTAAATGTAGCTATATATCGTACAGCTGTTTTGAATTGGCTAATGAAGGGACTTGGCACTGATCCACATAAGGGATATTGCACCTATGCCCCACAAGGGGGTCCCCGGGAGGAAGGATGAGGGGAGACGAGATATCGGCGGCCGGAACCAGGAGTGATGGCACAGGAATGGCAGGATCCCTGAGTTTCAATAAAAATTGTTAATCAATTATTTTATGAATTAAATAATTTTTACTTTCTCTACTACGTATAGTAAGTAGGGGAAGTATTGTATTCCACCCAAAAATTCGATACCGAGATTTCACCGCAAAATATATGTTTTGAGACCCACTGAATCTAAAAAATGCATTTTTGGAAACATGTCCGTGTGTGTGTGTGTGTGTGTGTCTGTGTGTCTGTCTGTGAACAGCATAACTCAGAGACGAACAGTCGGTTAACACCAAACTTGGTATTTAGGTTCAGTATCTTCCAGAGATGCGACACGAAGGTTTTCAAGAAAATCCCCCAACCCAGATTACCCTTTAAATGGAACATTTTTCCAAAATTTTAATTTTCTGAAAAATGGCTCTAACGATTTTGATTAGAATATCATATGTTTAAGATATTTTATGGCAAATAAAATGTATATCATAAATTTTCTTGGAATGTCTCCAAGAGTACTTTTCATTCTGAATGACTTTGCATAACTGGTAAAGCCTAAGAGATAGACAAAAGTTTACTAGAAAATGTAGATCTCGTTAAAACATGCAATTTGTCATATACACTTTTTTTGTCGAGTGAAATATTTCCGAGATATTCCTGGTTATTTGTTTGAATTTTCCAATACCTAATACTTTTGCTCAAAATATAAGAATTTGTTATTGGTTTTTTTATACACTGGACATGTAAAGAGAATGAAATGCTTCACATAGCAACCAGCTTTTAAAATACTTGACTATCGCTTAAAGCCCACTGTATTTCCAAATTACACTTGCACCTACAAAAACATTAGCTATAAGGTTTATCTTGATTAACTGAATTAGATGGAGAATAAGCGTTTGTAAAAATAGTTTGTACAAGAGTAGAGAAGCTCATGTGAATGTAATACATCAGACTTTTTACTGCTTTTATACTTATTTCTTTGTGCTACAATTACTAACTTATGAAGTCATAATTCTATAGAAACTGTCACATAACTATTGTATCTCTGAATTTTGCCTTTTGGCTATACATGTATAAAGCCATTCGAAGCATATAATAATACGACTAATTACAACAACTAATGTATTATTTTATTCAGTTTTTCGATGATGTTTATTTCACCTTAAAGCATACAATTAACGTTTCTATCAGCTGAAAATGATGCATTAAAAGATTAATTGATATGTGTTCATACACTACATAAGTATTCGCCTAGAGTATCTAATGGCAAGCTCGAAGGGATCTTTTGATATGTACGTTTGTGTCACACGTCATTTCTGCACTATAAACTTGATTATAAGGAATTACATGACCTGAAAATTCACCATATTAAGAGATGATGCAGTATTTACGATATTTACTTAATAAATCGCAGGCTGAAATTTTGGTACGGTACTTATGCTTACAATTATATATGTCTATATACAGAGTGAGCCAAAAGACTCCGAAACGTCTGAGCGGTGTTTATCCTGTCCAAGTCCTCGGCGCTCGTTGCCGTCTGCCGCTATCATAGAAAGGCGCGGATGAAACCATACAACATTTTTAAAACTACTTTTAAAGCTTCACTTAGCAACTTTACGAAAGGAGATGCTGAAACTGGCCACCGTCGTTGTCTATACATTTTTGGCACCTCTTTAGGAAACTATCCATCACTCGCCGTAGTTCACGTTAGGAAATTTCCTGGCGGATATTTTGTTTTAATTTTTCCAGGGTGTGTGGATTTGTTTTATATACTTTGTTTTATGTTACTCCGGAGGGGTATTTTATGAACAATATTACCGGCTGCGCGGTGTTTTTCCACTAGGCGTGTGGAAATATGATAAAAACATGATAAGGCACAGCTGCTATAAACAAAGTCACGCTGTTGTGGTTTTGCTCTGCAGTGTGATGTGCAGTTTTGAGTTGAGGTGATGTGATGTAGTTCAGTTATTACGAGTTATTTATTATTTGGTCCTGTACTTAGCCCACAAAGTATATTATGGCTCAGTATGTTTTCTGCTGCAGAGCGTGTATTTATTTATGATTCGTATGTGCTAACTCGGTAAACTCTCCAAGTGAAAGTAAGATTTTCAGAAAGATTTCCACATGTAAATGTTCCAGGCCGGACAACAATCCATGAATTTACAGTAAATTTCAGGTTACAGGAAGTGTTCAGGCTAAGAAATCTAAAAGACGGCGTTCGGTTCTTACCGAAAAAACATTAGACGACATCGGTCATCGTTTGGAAAATTCCTCCCAAAAATTCCATGATGGATAGTTTCCTAAAGAGGTGCCAAAAATACATGGACAATGGCGGTGGCTAGTTTCAGCATATCCTTTCATAAAGTTGGTAAGTAAAGGCTTTAAAAGTAGTTTTATAAATGTTGAATGGTTTCATCTGCGCCTTTCTATGATAGCAGCAGACGGCAACGAGCGCCAAGGATGGGATGGGAAAAACACTGCGCAGGCGGTTCGGAGTCTTTTGGCTCACCCTGTAGATGTAGATATATGTAATATAAAAAGTCTTACATTTACATGACTTTCTCTAAATACTATACATATAAAAGCATATTTTTCTATCCACTGTATGTTTACAGTAATGATAACAATACATATAATGCTATAATAATGATAATCCAGTGGCACTACAGCCCGAATAGGTCCTGGCCGACCAACCCGACTACGGTCTCACGCTGCCTATCCAGCTACTCAATTTCCTCACGATGCTTAGTGGGCACCGGCCATATATCCAGGATTTAAAATCCGCACTATTAACATAGCTTATTCATTCAAAATTAAAAAATTAGCAGAAACAATTTCGTCACTATTTTATTATGTATACATTTAATTTGAATAATTTCTGCATGTGTTTTCTTTCTCTGCTAATGGTACTATGTAATCTGCAACCATGTGAAGCCGTTGAATTTTCGTTAAGAGCTGCAGCAGAGGAGTGCAAACGTGGTTCGTTCCAAGGGCATTATCTGTTACATAAACAGAATATTTGTCTGTACTTTTAGATAAAAAGAGAAGTGCATTATAATTGCTTTAGTTATTGCCACATCTGTTTGATGCTGCATCAGACTAAACATTATAAGCGCGTGCAATGTTAATATTGCCCCAGACGAGGGTCGTAGGGATCTGCGGTTCATGTTACAGTGTTTCAAACGTGTGTTAGTGATTAAAGCAGATGTTCGGAATTAACTCGGCACCCTTTGAGGATATAGTCAAATTAGCAAACACGCAAAGGGTTGTTGTGTGTAACTATTAGCCGTTTAAGAGGCATTACAGGGTGCTATTTGAGCAACCGCCAAAGATTCCAAATGGGAATTATCTCCTTTGAACCTTTCAGTTGCAACCGGTCTAACAGAGTCCACGGGTTTTGCCGTATTCCTCCCTTGGAATTTGGACGTTATAATTATAATCTACTTCTGTATACATCTAATATGATAGATTTATATTCATTCCAATTAAAATTCCGTTAATCACATGTGGTAACAAAGCAATAAAACCGTTCATTAACACAGGAACCCTCAACCTGTTCATCTATGGTGCACAGGTAAAATTGACTTCAATTTTTGGAGCAAAACTCTTAATTTTAGAATAAATATCAAAGTTTTATTACTTTTTGTAACACGTACAGTGTCGCATAAAAGGTGGCCAATTCCCCTAGATCACCACAGTAAGGTTTCAAATTTCAGGTAAGCTTTTGACTCCGCACTGCAGGTATCAGTTTTCTATGTGCCTGGCCTGAAAAACAAATCAGGAGAATAGAAACCAACCCGTAAACGATGTGTATAACCTATGTGGAATTAAAGGGGTGGTTTGGATACCACCTCTATGAAAGATACACAAGGATTGGTACACAAGAAAACGACACACAAAATACAATATAACTCGGCCTTCTAGATGAAGGGCTGAAAAATTATTTTCATGTGAGCTTAAACAGAACGAGTTACGACATTTACGTATATTAAAAGAGGTTTCGTCAGCGACAAGGTTAAATCGTTGCTTCTACTAAACAGAAAAAAGAAAATCGACATTAAGAAAACGGTAGCGTAGTATGAAAATATAAGGTTTAATTTGTTACCCTTCAGCAGTTCGGCCATACTTTGCGGGAGGTAAAGCACCCTGCCAATCCTGTGGCTGGAATTGTGCTCGAAAAACAAAAGTTGTGACGCTGGCAGAGGGTGGGGTTAGATTTTATCGGTACCAAAATAAACAGCTCCGTTCCGTTATGGGCATATTTTATGCACGACAGAACACGTAGTAGGTACGGCATTCCACTCAAAAATACGGTACGGACATTTTGCTGCCCCTGAATACAAAAAAGGAATTAATGAAAAGTCCGCGCTCGCGTCTGTGAACAGCGTAAAACAAAAACGATATGTTGGATAAATACCAAACTTGATAGTATATAAGTTCGCTAAATTCATGGAATAAAACAAGAGGATTTACAAGAAAATTCAGCACCCAAAACTACCATTCACATGGAATATTTTCCATACTTTCAATTTCTCAAAAATGGCTCTAATAATTTTGATTAAAATACTATATTTTAAGATATTCGAAAGACAAATAAAATGTATATCCTGAATTTCCTGCAAAATACGTGGTCTTCTTCATTCAATGACACTTCCATAACTGGTAAACCATAAGAGATAGACAAAATCTTACTACACATACAGAGTGGACCATTTATGTTGAGACTTTGCAATATCTAAGCGTTGTGGAAAGAAATGTCTTGAATAAAAGTTTCTTGATATTATGGAGGGAAAATATATGCCATTGGTCCTGTTTTACTTGGAGATGGGCACTTAAGGATCATTTTAATTTGAACCTAAAATGACCATCACAACGTCCTCCAAATAAAACAGGACTAATGGAATTTACTTTTCTCCATAATATCAAGCAAACTTTATTCAGGATATTTCTTTCTAAACGCTTAGTTTTGGAGATGTTGTACACTCTCAACTCAAATGGTCTACCCTGCATAAGTGCAGATATCGTTAACATGACACAATCGTGAGTATACCACAATTTATGTCAAATAAAACTTTTGTGATGTTAACCATTTGCGAGATATTGGTATTATTGGTTTTACCTTATGCTTTTTCAAGTGGGAAGTTGTTAATAGCTTTTTTCTCGTCGTCAAATAAAAAACTTGGAATTTCAAAGCAATCACGTAGCAACACGATCTTTAAAAATGTCACTTCGCTTTAAGATAGTGTATTTTTACTTTCTCTACTACGTATAGTAAGTAGGGGAAGTATTGTATTCCCCCCACAAATTCTATACCGAGATTTTACCGGAAATTCATGTTTCTGTGAACAGCATAACTCAGAAACGAACTGTCGTATAAACACTAAACTTGGTATTTAGGTTCAGTATCTTCCAGAGATGCGACACGAAGGTTTTCAAGAAAATCCCCCCACCCCGGATTACACTTTACATGGAACGTTTTTCGAAAATCTTAATTTTCTCAAAAATGACTAACGATTTTTATTAAAATGTCATATGTTTAAGATATTTTCATGACAAATAAAATGTATATCTTGAATTTTCTGAGAATGTCCTCAAAAGTATTCTCCATTGTGAACGACTTTTGCATAACTGGTAAACCATAAGAGATAGACAAAATTGTACTACACAAAAAATGTAGATCGCATTAAAATACACATTTTATGTCATATACAGTTTTTGTTGAGTGAACCATTTACGAGATATTGCTTATTATTCCTTTAAACTTTTCAATACTTATTCTCTCAAATGGGAATTCGTTATTCATTTATTTTGTCTTGGATATGCAAAGAGTATTAATCTGTCGCAAAGGGAATGGTGCTGCACATAGCAACCATCTATTAAGAGTAATGTCTATGCTTATTTCTATATTGCCCTTGTAAATATATATTCCCCTTACATCTACAAGAACATTGGCAATAAGATAGATTCTGCAAATGTTTATCTCGATTAACATGAAGTAGTTGGAGAATAAGCGTTTGAAAAAATAGTTTGTACAAGAGTAGAGAAAGTCCTGTGAGTGTAACACATCAGATTTTTATGTCCTGGACATACAAAGAGAATGGAATGCGCCACATAGCAACCAGTGCTTAAAGGATTTGACTATCGCTTAAATACTACAATATTCCCCTTGCACCTACAAGGAAATGTGTAAATTATTAATGAAAGTTTATCTCGATTAACAAAAAACTCACATGTTGCACTCACATGACTTCCTTTACTCTTGTACAAACTATTTTTACAAACATTTATTCACCATCTTCTTCATGCTAATCGTGATAAACATTTGCAGATCTTAATGATAATTTTCTTGTAGGTGCAAGGAGAATATGGTAGGGTTTAAGCGGTAGTCAAATCTTTTAAGACCTGGTTGCTATGGGAGCATTCCATTCTCTTTGCATGTACAGGACATAAAAAAAGAAACGAATAACGAATTCGTAATAGGGGAAAAGTAAACGTTGGAAAATTCAAGCAAATAACGAGGAATACCTTGGAAATGGTTCACTCCACAAAATAGTGTACGTGGCATAAATTGTGTGTCTTAACGAGATCTACATTTATTGTGTAGTATACTTTTGCCTATCTCTTACGGTTATGCGAAAGTCATTCAGAATGAAGAGGAGTTTTGAAGATATTCCCAGAAAATTCAGTATACACATTTCATTTGTCATAAAAATATCTTAAACATATGGTATTTTAATCAAAATCACTAGAACCACTTTTGAGAAAATAAAAATTTTCGAAAAATATTCCATATAAAGCGTAGTCTGGGGTGGGGGATTTTCCTAAAAATCTTTGTGTGGAATATAGTAAACTCAAGTACCAGGTTTGGTATTTATCCGACTTTTCGTTTTTGACTTATGCTCTTAAAGACTGACAGAGACAAACGGATACACACGGACAAGTTTTTATAAAAATGCTTTATTTGGATTCAGGACATCTCAAAACATGTATTTCTGGTGAAATCTCGATGTCGAGTTTTTGTGTGTAATTCAATACTTCCCTTACTTACTATACGTAGTAAAGAAAGTAAAAAGTAATAGGTTAATACACTTTCGTAAGAATAGTACAAGAGTGAGTATAGAAGGACATGTGAATGCAACACATCAGATTTTTAAGTAAAACTGCATTAATTACATAGTAATAAAATCAGTTATTGAAACAGGGTGCTCTATGGTGCAAAGGGAAACTGTAATTCAAAACTTAAATAATATTCAATAGAAGATGGAGAATGTCTGCACCAATTAGAGCTAACACTTTAAACCAAATACGTTAATCTGCAAAGATGACACAACTACGGGATAAGGAATATAAACAGTAGTGTGAGCTATTTCACAAATGCAGGGGTGTCATTCTAAATAAGGAATATACTCCTTACATCACAACGGACTATCCAGCACTGAATAGAAGGAAGCCTTAAAGATGGCATGTAACGAGCTGTATCGGGTCGAAGTCAGGACGATAGCCGCTGTCGGGGTTGCCGCAGCGAGTTTGAAACTCTTGCAGACGTCCAGGGCTTTTGTCCCTAGGCCAAGCAATCAGGAATATTCGTCACCATATATAGACTGGACCATTTAAGTTGAGACTGTACAATATCTCCAAAACTAAGCGTTTCAGAAAGAAAGGTTTTGAATAAAAAGTTGCTTGATATTGCGGGGGAATGTAAATTCCATTAATCGTGTTGTATTTGGTGGACATTGTGATGGTCATTGTAGGGTAAATTTAATTTTTACCTCCTCTACTACGTATAGTAAGTAGGGGAAATACTGTATTCCACCCAAAAATTCGATACAGAGATTTCACCGGAAATACATGTTTTGAGACCCCCTGAATACAAAAAAAAGCATTTTTGGAAACATGTCCGTGTGTGTCTGTGTGTGTGCGTGTGTGTGTCTGTGAACAGCATAACTCAGAAACGTACGGTCGGATAAACATCAAACTTGGTAATTAGGTTCAGCATCTTCCATAGATGCGACACGAAGGTTTTAAGAAAATCCCCTTACCCCAGATTACCCTTTAAATGTAACATTTTTCGAAACTTTTAATTTTCTCAAAAATGGCTCTAACGATTTTGATTAAAATATCATATATTTAAGATAATTTCATGACATATAAAATGTATATCTTGAATTTTCTGGGAATATCCCTAAAAATATTCTTCCTTGTGAACGACTTATGAATAACTGGTAAACCATAAGAGATACACAAACTTTTACTGAAAAAATGTAGATCGCGTTAAAATTCACAATTTATGTCGTATACATTTGTTTTGTTGAGTGAACCATTTTTGAGATATTGCTTGTTATTCTCTTAAATCTTTCAATAGTTATACTTTTTCTCAAATTCGATATTCATTTTTTTTGGCCTGGTAATGCAAAGAGAATGGAATACTCCACATAGCAACCAGCTCTTAAAACATTTGACTATCGCTTAAAGCCTAGCAATTCCCCTTGCATTTACAAGAAAATTAGCAATAAGATTAACATCTCGATATCTCGATTAACATGAAGCATATGGAGAATAAACGTTTGTAAAAAATAGTTTGTATAACTGTAGAGAAAGTCATGTAAGTATAACACATCAGATTTTTTATTTTGTTTCCTGATTCCTCACCACAAAATAAACAGCTTTTTATAAACCATTTTCTAATAGGAAAACATCATACAAAATGTCCCCTAAACAAAACTCGTCAAATGGCATTTACTTTCCCCCGTAATATCAAGCAACGTTTATTTCAGTTGTTTGTTTCTACAACGCAACTTAAATGGTCCATCCTGTACATGTTGGCTAATTCTCTCCAGAAGGTTGGAAATGTGACTCACGAAGACATCTCCGAAATGCTACTCAAGGGAATACACGGCGTATTGATTTGTTGCCTTTAAACCTGGCTCACATATCGGTTACATATTTGATCCTACAATACGATTTGGCTTGGGTAGAAAAGAATCCTACCCAATCCAAGGAGGTCCATGACGAGAAAAAGAATATTTACCAGCCAACACTTCCATATTATAAACAAAACTATTCTCGTGGCCACCTTGTGGTGATTGGGCGGTTAATAGGTGCCCGTGGAACAATTCCAAATTTCTTTGCTGATAGCTGCTTACCCACTATTGACATCAAATCATTTGGAACATCTGCTTTGAATGGATCCGTAGCCCTCTTAAGAAATTATGTTTATAGCCCTTGTTATCAGTGGCACCTCGCATGTTTTTCTACTGGCTTGCCTCAAACTACAGTTTATATTTCAATCTCTTCACAGGAATATTTGCAAGAGCTTCAAAATTTCATTCAAGTTAAATGTTTTCTAATCCTGTTTCTTCTAACATTCTTTCATTGTAGGACTGTTCTTTTCTTATTAAACCATTTATATGTGTGGTTATTGATAATTTATATTTTTTACGGTTTGTCCAAGAGGCAGCCTTTCAGTAAAGGAAGCTTTAGAATTACTTAGAGTAAAACACTTAATATCTGTGTGTTGGCTAGGAGATTCCAGTGTTTAAACGTGAATGAAAGACAGCTTATAGTATCCTTAAATATCAAGGTTGTACGTTCGTTCATAATGGTTAACCTGATTCCATTTATGTTCGAATTTGTACTTTCACTATCACTGCTTATCCTGAGAGAATCCCTGCTATATTAAGGGACGTTTGTTAACTTTCGTCAAACATATAACATATAATCGCAAATTAACGGCCACTATCACGGCCCCTGTGTTAGAAAATGCCAAAACTGAGATTGACATTCTCCAATTCAAATTAAAGTGCACGGAGGTTTACACCAATATACGAGGGCTATTTTTTTTCAACCTCCGATCGCGCAGGAGCGCAACCACACGAGCGTTGGAAACAGTTTGTGCGTGGAGGGCGACTGCGTCTGTCTGCTATTCTACCCTCAGCCACAGCCAACTTCACCATGCCACTGTGAGCCTAGTTTTGGGCACCGAAACATGGCCGCTAGGATTGACTCTCCCGTAAAATGTGAGTTGCGTAGTGTGATTCGGTTCCTTCAAGCAGAAGGTAATAGTGCAGTAGATATTCACTGACGAATGAGTCGGGTATACAGTCCGAACTGTATGAGTAATGGTGTTGTTCGTGAATGGTGCAGGAAGTTTAACGAAGGCCGGACCGATGTTCACGATGAAGAAGGTCAAGGACGCAAGTCTGTCGCTACAGATGACATTGTTCAGCAAATTGACCAGGAAGTTCGGAACGGCGAAGGTTTACCATAAGCGTGTTGAGCGAGAAATTTCCTGCACTTTCAAGACCATCTGTTTACAAGATCGTAACAGAGCACCTGCGCTGTAGAAAATTGTGCACCCGATGGGTTCCGAAGATGTCTGAGGACCACAAAAGTCGCTGGATGGTAGCAGCGTTGACGTTTCTCACCCGTTATGAGGCTCAAGGTGGCGATTTGTTAGTGAAAATTGTGACGCATGAGAGCTGGTTCATTATGCAACCCCTGAAACAAAATAACAATCTCGTCAATGGGTGCACACACACTCACCAAACACAGCCAGAAAGTTTAAGCAAACCTTCAACGACAAGAAGATGATGGCTACAGTCTTTTGGGACCAAGAAGCTGTGTTGCTGGTGGAGTTTCTGGAACGGGGGTCTACGATCACTGCAACTGTTTGTTGCGAGACATTACGACGACTGCGGAGAGCATACAGAACAGACGAAGAGGCAAGCTGACGTATGGGGTTGTCTTGATTCATGACAATTCCTGCCCTCACAGTGCTCGTGTCACCCAACAAATTCTTCAGGAATTTCGATGGGACGTTTTCGATCACCCGCCGTACAGTCCTGATTTGGCACCGAGTGATTTTCACCTCTTAAAAAGTGGCTGGCAGGGCGAGAGTTCGAGAATGATGAAGTCCTTCAACAACCAACGTCCGTACCTATCATAACTCACTGGCGGCAACATACTGTGCAAAGGGGATCAAAGAGCTTGTTCATAGGTATTACAATTGCCTCAATTTTAATGGCGATTATATTGAAAAGTAAACACATTTGTACGTAATATTTGGTAATAAATTTCTTTACCTGTGTACTCTTGTCTTTGTCGCGGTATCGTTCGTGTTATCTTATTTGCTGAGCGCCTGTTATTGGTTTACTATTTTGAATTTTGAGTTCTTTGTCCTCCGGCTAGCTATTATTGCTCAGTCGAGAAAAATCTCTTGAACAAGGTGTGTAAACGGAAAGGAGTTGTTACTAAAAGATAACACTGATAAAAGAATTTGTTTTTACAATTTTATTGCCGTCACACTTCATTAATTTCACATGTTTACTCTTGATACACGCCCGACTGAAACTGTTATATTTTTGAATGTAACTACAATCACTTATTTGCCGCACATTATTAATTCGAGTATTTCACATTTTTGTAACTAACTTTACGACGCGAGAGATTCTGTAGAATTACGTAACGTGTACTTCATGAATGATTCTGTTAAACTGTGCGACGTGTAACCCGTGAATGATTCTGTTGAACTGTGCGACGTGTAACCCGTAAATGATTCTAAATGATACTTGTCTCTGGCTTTAGAATTTTTACTCCCTCACCCCGATATGCCTAAAGATTATAACCGAGCTGCTATTGGTTAATAAAGCGCGCCAACGTTAGCGTCTATTTTTATATCCAATCAAAATTACGAACACATATGCTCTAGGGAAGATATTCCCTCCAATTCTAAAGAAAGGCACGCTACTCTGACGTCATTTGCTTGTCTATTCTAATTAATAAACAACTCACCTCCTCGTTTCATTGTTACCCGCTCCTATTGTCAGTTTCAGTGAGGCCGTGTAAACTTATTTCCTAACAATGCTCATAGTTAACAAACATCTCAAATCATTGTCATACAATAATGCTAATTTACACTACAATCACTCTGGCATTCACAGTCTTTTGATATAAAATACTGCCTCATCTTTTAATTATGACCCATCGGAGGTTTCTAAGATATCCGTTATTACGTCTCGTAATTGTTCGAATGTTCAATACTTATCTATTTTTTTAGAGTTCTGTCAACATTCAGTTGTTTCTCGTGATTCCATTCAAACAGTATGAAATTTTAAGGTCAGTATATAGCTCCCAGTTCTTAATTTGACTATCCATGTACCCTTTGTGTCTGTAACGAAATGTGTAATATAGGTATTTCTTCAAAGATTTTTCTCGATTAAAATGAAGTAGATACTTAAATAAGGTTTAGTAGGGAGAGTTTGTATACCCACTAATGAATGATAGAGGTTGGAGAAAGTATGTAAATGTATAACATTAGATGTCTCTAAAATTGCTTTTCTCTGGATTCAGGGAGACTCAAAACGTGTCTTTCCAGTAAAATTTCGGTATTCAAATTATAAGTGGTAGGCAATACTTATTTTTCTTACTGTAAGTCCAAATGGCTCATTCATTTTAAGTACACTTCGAACACAACAGTGTTTTTTCTTCACTAAGATCTTTACAGTTTTGTAATTGACACTAGTTAACCAAATTCTTGTCACCGCTCTCTATAACTGACTTGAAGCAAATGTTATACCAGTGCCAAACGAAGGAGAATTCAGAAATAAATTTCCTTGGTGATTTCTACTATGATTCATATAAACAAGTAGATACGGCTAGCCCTATGCAAAATACTTATTCGCTTGACTTTGTAGTGGGAGGGGTGGATAAGAAAAAAATCTGATATGTTACACTCACATGAATTTCTCTACTATTGTACAAACTATTTTTACAAACGCTTATTCTCTATATGCTTTATGTTAATCAAGATATCGAGATGTTAATCTTATTGATAATTTCCTTGTGGATGCAAGGGGAATTGGTAGGCTTTAAGCGAGTCAAATATTTTAAGAGCTGTTTGCTATGTGGAGTATTCCATTCTCTTTGCATTACCAGGACAAAAAAAATTAATAACAAATTTCCATTTGAGAAAAAGTATAAGTATTGGAAAATTTAAGGGAATAACAAGCCGTACCTCGAAAATGGTTCACTCAACAAAAAAAAATGTATATGACATAATTGTGCATTTTAACCCCATCTACATTTCTTGTGTAGTAATATTTTGTCTATGTCTTATGGTTTACCAGTTATGCAAAAGTCGTTCATAATGAGGAATACTTTTGGAGACATTCCCAGGAAATTCGAGATATACGTTTTATTTGTCATGAAAGTATCTTAAATATATTATATTTTAATCAAAATCGTTAGAGCCATTTTTGTGAAAATTAAAATTTTCGAAAAATGTTCCATGTAAAGGGTAATCTGGGATGGGGGATTTTCTTGAAAACCTTCATGTCGCATCTCTGGAAGATACTGAACCTAAATACCAAGTTTGGTGGTTATCTGACTGTTCGTTGTTCGTGGACAAAGACAAATTTCGAAATGAAACATGTCATCACCAGGCTGCAATCCACGGATTCCACCAACTGATATGCAAAAACACACGCTTCCATGAACCATACATAGACTGTGAATGTATGTTATGTATAAAGACATGTGATCGTTACCACATTGAACTCTTTACATAAAGGAAAAAGACAATATGTGAATATGTGTTACGCCGTGTCCTGTAGAGGCCAACATTGACCGGGATAGCATTGTCAGAATTGTTTGTTCCCCAGTATGGATGATCTTTGTTGGCCCTGAGAAACGCGAGGAGGGGTGGAACTGAGAAACTGCTTTATTTTTAGTCAGTCTGGCAGCAAAGATGTAACTGAAAGGAACGGCTCATATATAAAGCGTCTCCTCAACTTTTAATACAAGTTCGAGCGACCAAAGTTTGGAATGTTGCAACTGTTTAGTTTTTATTGTTAATATGTGTTAGTTGTTAAAAGTGTTAAAGTAAATAATTAAAGCAGTACCGTATTGCACGTTATTATTTGATGAGCTAACCCTGAACACACGCAGTCCGCTAGGATAGCAAACCACTTGACGGTGCTATTCACACTACGAGAAACAATGTGCAAAAACGTAAACCAATGTAATCTATCTCCCAGTTATGAATATTTGGCTGCAATAAATTATTATTATAGTCTACCTACACAAAATTCAAGATATATGTTTTATTTGTCATGTAAATATCTTTAAAATATGATATTTTAATCAAAATCGTTTGCGGCACCTTTTAGAAAAACAAAAATTTCGAAAAACGTTCCATGTAAAGGGTAGTTTGGGAAGGGGGATTTTCTTGAAAAATCTTCGTGTTACATCTTTGAAAAGTATTGAAACTAAACACCAATGTTTGCTATGTATCCGAGCTTTCGGTTTTGAGTTATGCTGTACACACACGGATTTGTTCTAAAAATGCTTTATTTTTAAATTCAGGAGGCTACAAAACAAGTATTTCCAGTTGAAATCTCGGTATCGTACTATGTACGTGGTAGAGAAGTAAGAAAGACTATTCACAAAGTGAAAATTTCCATTGAACAATATCTAAGAAGAGAAGTCAAGTTCCTCATATTATTAGCGACGTTTGAACAGTTTTCAGATAATCCAGATTTCAAAAAAATTACAAGAAAATATTAATCCCAAGAAAATGCTGTAACCTAATTTCTCTCAAGACTTGCATCGACATATACATTATTGTTGACAATAATTAACCCTCTTAACCTCTTATCTAAAGTTAGAGAAAATTATTGGCTAGGACCCAAATCTGTATTGTTGGATTTTACCAAAAATGTGCAATTTTGAGTTGCATTGAATCCTATATAAGATGGCATTAGGAAAAGGTCCGTAGGTCTATACCAAACAGTATAAATAAACAGTACGTTTCAAGTACATATGTCATATTTGAAGGATCGAATTCTTGATAAATTTCCCTCATTGAACATTTGCAAATAAAAACATAAAAATATAACAAACAAAAAGGGAAGTCATGGTCGCTACATGGGTTGGTGCCACCTTATACACCGTGGCCAGGTGTTTTGCCCTAAGGCGTTTTGTTACTTCCTGGGAATAGAAGATGCAGACTGAGCGAATGCTCGGTTAGTTACCCGAAGGTAATGACGTCGACCATTGTCGAGGACAGGCTGAGCGTAAGCTCGGTTAGTTACCCTGTAGCTTCGGAACTCCCCTCTTACAAATCTTTCTAGCCGCCCTTATATATTACATTGACTGTTAGGGTTGTATTCGTGAGAGCTGGATTGCTACAACTGTTGCACATTTATTTATGGCTACATCTATATTATTTTATTATATTTTCGTATACGCATATGTTTTTAAAACTTTGCATATAGGTAAAAATAGGCTTCTGAGGAACGGGATGCGTCATTACTTACTGTATATTATGTGATTTGTACAACATGCCATTCATGCTAGCCGCTAAATTCTTGGTCGAGGAATAGACTCCCGGGTGGGGATTGGGACATTTTTCTTTAGCCAGGTTTATTCGTTATGCTCTCTAAAATCTGGTAAATACGTAAGAGAGCAAATTTAGGATAGATTTTTAACTATATTCGGTACTCAAATTCCTAGTTGTATACAACGTTCAAGCAGTATAGCTGATTTTTCATCGCAGATTTATTTAATGTAATTAAGCTTTGAAATTAATTTTCATGTTGCTATGTGCCTATATTTCCATGAAGGTAATTTTAAGAAAATTAAAGTTGAGTCTCTCATGAAATATTCAACGTGATTAAAATGTTGGATACGTCGGAGTTTAAAAATTTTAATATTATTTTTCGAATATATTTCTTTAGAGTCAAATATTAATTTTCTGTAATGTGAAAACTTTTTCTGGAAAAACATTAAGTATGCGACTCCTTTAATTTTATATAAATCCATACTGTATTAATTATTAAAACCTTAAATCATATCAAGTAACAATCCCTTATTAATCCAAAAGTACAAACACTGAAAATCTGAAAGAAATTGAACAAAAATTGCCTCAGGGGGCATTTTAAAATGATTAAAAAAAATCTGATGTGTTACACTCGCATGACTTTCTCTACTCTTGTATAAACTATTTTTACAAACGCTTATTCTCCATAGGCTTCATGTTAATCAAAATGTCGAGATGTTAATCTTATTGCTAATTTTCTAGTAGATGCAAGGGGAATTGGTAGGCTTTAAGCTATAGTCACATATTTTAATACCTGGTTGCTATGTGGAGTATTCCATTCTCTTTGCATTACCAGGACAAAAAACTCTGTGTTACACTCACATGACTTTCTCTACTCTGTACAAACTATTTTTATAAACAGTTATTCTCCATATGCTTCATGTTAATCGAGATGTTAATCTTATTGTTAATTTTCTTGTAGGTGCAAGGGGAATATGGTAGACTTTAAGCGGCAGTCAAATCTTTTAAGAGCTGGTTGCTATGTGACGCATTCCACTCTCTTTGCATGTCCAGTACGTTAAAAAATCTGATGTGTTACACTCACATGTCTTTCTCTACTCTTGTGCAAACTATTTTTACAAACGCTTATTCTCCATATGCTTCATGTTAATCGAGATATCGAGATGTCAATCTTATTGCTAATTTTCTTGTAGGTGCAAGGGGAATATGGTAGGTTTTAAGCGATAGTCAAATATTTTAAGAACTGGTTGCTATGTGGCGTATTCCAGTTTCTTTGCATGTCCAGGACATAAAAAAGTGAATAACGAATTTGAGAAAAAGTAAAGTATTGGAAAATTTAAGGGCATAACAAGCAATATCTCGAAAATGGTTCACTGAACAAAAAAATTGTAATGACATAAATTGTGTATTTTAACGCGATCTACATTTTTGGTGTAGTAAAATTTTGTCTATCTCTTATGGTTTACCAGTTATGCAAAACTCGTTCACAATGAAGTATATTTTGGAGACATTCCCAGAAAATTCGAGATGTACATTTTATTTATCATGAAAGTATCTAAAATATATGATATTTTAATCAAAATCGCTAGATTTATTTTTGAGAAAATTACAATTTTCGAGAAATTTTCCATGTAAAGGTAATCTGGGGTAGGGGGAGTTACTTAAAAACCTTCGTGTCGCATCTCTGGAAGATACTGAACCCAAATACCAAGTTTGGTGTTTATCCGACTGTTCGTTTCTGAGTTATGCTGTTCACAGACACACAGACACATACACGGACATGTTTCCAAAAATGCTTTTTTTCTATGCAGGGGGTCTCAAAACATATATTTCCGGTGAAATCTTAGCATCGAATTTTTGGGTGGAATACAATAGTTCCCCTACTTACTATACGTAGTAGAGAATGTAAAAAGTAACCTGCTGTTCTGAAATGCACAATGGCCATAACGTTTATCAAATGCTTCCTCTGAAGTAGACATGCAAATGAAGACTAAACTATTACCATCATCGAAATATTGCAGGTAAGAGAACATTATTGAGCTTTATCTGTTATTTTAAATAATTATTTTGATACATAAGCTTTTAAATATCAGCGTAGGAATAATTATATAATGCACTTTCCCTAATAGGTAATATTATCGCCAGGCTTATTAATATTATCATGGTTATTAACTGGGCGGTCCTCAACCAATAGGAACATGGTTAGCTCATTGGCAGCTTTGCGTAACGCCCATATAGAGGACGCATCATAGCTGTTACTAAAAAAGAAAGATGGCTAATGCCGCGTATCAGGGCGGTCAACGTTCTAACCTGAGTCACTAGATATATAACCAGAAACATTACCAGACAATCTAATTACAAAAGACACACTATTTCGGTCTTCTGCTAATATTATGATTCATTGTTAAACTATATATAATGATCTGTAATATTATTTTCGTCGGTGAAAAGGTTCCATCATCACTTTCCTTTTCGGTCATAATCGCTAATTCCATTTAACCTGGATGCCCTTGAAGTGTTAAATTAAGTAACTAAACGTTCTTTGGAATTAATTTGTATAACATGAGTATGTTGTTAAACGTTGCAAAATACAAATAGTATGAAAAATAACTTGTAGTTGCGTTTTAATATGATTTCTACGTATTTACGCAAAATAATTAAATTTCATTTTATCTCTATGTACATATATTTCTGTAAAGGTAAAAACACCATACAAGCAGATAACGTTTACACCAAAAATTACAAAAAAAAATAGTTAAGTGCGTAGGAAAGACGTAATGAATAATAACCTATTGGCCTAATAACCATATTAATTGTTATTAGGTAAAAACCTAACCTAATTATGTTCTAATGCTCTAATGATTAACCTAATTAATACAATATATATTATATAATTAACATTATAATTTGTCTCTCAGTCACTAAATAACTGGCCGGCGTTCAAAGTTTGAACACTTGCAATATGAAAACAGGGCGCCAGCGTAACAGATACAATATATGAGTTGTTTTTAAAGTAAGTAGCGATAATTTAAAAATATGTTGCACTCACATGACTTTCTCTACTCTAGTACAAACTATTTCAGAAACGCTTATTGTCCATCTACTTCATGTTAATGACATAAAAGTTTGAAGAACTTTATTGCTAATTTTCTTGTAGGTGCAAGGTGAATATGTTAGGCTTTAAGCGATAGTCAAACCTTTTTAGAGCTGGTTGCTATGTGAAGCATTCCATTCTCTTTGCATATTCAGGACATAAAAAACGAATAACTGATTCCAATTTGAGAAAAAGTAAAAGTATTTGAAAATTCAAACAAATAACAAGGAATATCTAGGAAATGGTTAACTGGACTAACAAAATGTATATGACACAAATTCTGAGCTTTAACGAGATCTGCATTTTTTGTATAGTAAAATTTTGTCTATCTCTTACGTTATACCGTTATGCAAAATTCATTAAGAATGAAGACGACCTTTGGGACATTCCCAGAAAATTCAAGATATGCATTTCATTTGCCATGAAATTATCTTAAACATATGATATTCTAATCAAAATGGTTAGAGCCGTTTTTAAGAAAATCAAAATTTTCGAAAAATGTTTCATGTAAAGGGTACTTTGCAGTGGTGGGATTTTCTTGGAAACCTTTGTGTCGCATCTTTGAAAGATACGGTAACTAAATACCAAGTTTGGTATTTATATAACTTTCCGTTTTTGAGTTATGCTGTTCACAGACACGCAGACACACACACACGGACCTTTTTCTAAAAATGCTTTTTTTACTTTCTCTATTACGTATAGTAAGTAGGGGAAGTACCTATTGCATTCCACCCAAAAATTACATACCGAGACTTCACCGGAATTACATGTTTTGGGCCTCATGAATCCAAAAAATGTATTTCTGGAAATATGTCCGTGTATGTGTCCGTGTGCCTGTCTGTCGTTGAACAGCGTAACTCAGAAACGAACAGTCAGATAAACACCAAAGTTGGTACTTACGTTCAGTATCTTCCATAGATGCCACACGACGGTTTCGAAGAAAATCCCGCACCCCAGATTACCCTTTACATAGAGGATTTTTCGAAAATTTAAATTTTCTCAAAATTGGCTATAAAAATTGTGATTAATATATCGTATATTTAAGATACTTTCATAAAAAGTAAAATGTATATCTTGAATTTTCTGGGAATGTCTCCAAAAGCATTCTTCATTGTGAACGACTTTTGCATAACTGGTAAACCATAAGAGATAGACAACATTTTACTATACAAAAAATGTAGATCGCGTTAAAATACACAATTTATGTTATATACATTTTTTTTTGTTGAGTGAACCATGTTCGGGATATTGCTTGTTATTCCCTTAAATTTTCCAGTACTTATACTTTTTCTCAAATTGGAATTCGTTATTCATTTTTTTGTCCTGGTAATGCAAAGAGAGTGGAATACTGCACATAGCAACCAGCTCTTAAAATATTTGACTATCGGTTAAAACCTACCAATTCCACTTACATCTACAAGAAAATTAGCAATAAGATTAACGTCTCGATATCTCGATTATCATGAAGCATATGGAGAATAAGCGTTTGTAAATATAGTTTGTTCAAGAGCAGAGAAAGTCAAGAGATTTTTTTATTCAGGAACCTCAAAACAAGTACTTCTGGTAAAATGTTCGAATTTTTGGTTGGAATGCAATACTGCCTCATTTTACAAATTCTTTGTTGTTATTCATTACTTTACGCCTTACACTAGTTCTTCACATAGTCACCGCCGTTAATCAGGCACTTGTTATAACGGGAAACGAGTTTCTGTATACCTTCGTCAAAGAATGATGCCACGTTCATGAAAGCCAAGTCTGCATTTCTTATTTAACATCATCGTGTTGAAATGTTTTCCACCAAGGAATTTCTGCAGATGAAGAAACAGATGAAAATCGCCTGGTGCCAAATGCGGACTGTTATGAAACAAGAATGTTGGGAAGTGCAGATTTAGCTTTCATCACAAGTGGAATCATTCTTTGACAAAGGCACACACAAACTGGTTTCCCAACAAGTGTTGAATAAAGGCGGTGATTTGGTGGAGAAGTAGTGTAAGGTAATAATGATAAGGTATTTGGAAAATGATGATCTGTTGTTTTTTTAAAAATTATCGGTACTTGCTTTAAAAATACGCCGCGTATCCAACCATCCAAATGAATATAGCAGGTGCATATTTGCGGAGGAATTGCCGGTTTTGAAAGGAAGCTAACATTCCGAATTTCACTAGATTTCAGTGACTTATTTCATAATGGTGGCAAAATGTCAAAACTCCTGTTTAGTAACCTCCATATTTTGGTATCAAATAAAGATCGTTTTCACTAAAGTTACCATATAATTACCTGGAAGAAGGGAGTTAGAAAGGTGACTCTTGTAGAAGGCGAAGCTACACTTGCCTGTATCAACTTAAGTACCTGGTTCCTATATGGGCCACTTTTTCTGCTCCCAAGTGTACAATTTTTTTCTTCTACCGAAATTTCCCATGTTCTTCTCTCTTCTATCACATATATATTTAATGGTGTAAGAAACTTTTATAGCGCCTACATTTTCATATGCTTCTGCGAGGGTGATAAAAATGAGAAATAATAATTCACAACTAAAACTGTAGCATGCATTATCCTTGCACGAAATGTTTTATCTTCGTTGACGCCCTCCTGATATACTTACCGTGAGTCCCCTACTTGTTTTCAAGGTTGTATGTTATCATTATCGTTTTCACGTTTCTTCCCTATCTAGGTCAAGCGTTCTGGCATTTCGAGCTTCCTTGGCCAACATAATATAAGAGAAATATTATTTTGCAGTACGCTGTTTATCAGTATAGAAAGCCCAGGAATATAGTTACTCGGAAATATCTTCCTTTTTCAAGTCGTAAGAATCATTCTGCTCCATAGTTTTGAGAACACAGGTAACTGCTTTATGTTCAGAATATGGAAGTAACAATTCTCAAACTAGAACGTCAAACACTTGAACCCTTCATTCCACAAACTCATGAAATAAGTATGAAATTGCGTCAGAAATAATACTGCAATAATTCGATCGGTTAATGCAAATGTAAGCAATAGTTTAACTGTCGAATAAAAGAATCCCACAAAGCAATCTTTATACAGTGGATTTTTCTCTTATATAATATCAAAACATATCTGATGTGATATTCACACTACTTCCTCTACCAATTACAAATTCAAACGTAATTGTTATAGAGAGGGTTGTTCGCAATCTAAGGTAACAAACTTAAGACCCCCTTACCTTATGAAAAACCACGCCTCCACCAGCAGTGATGTTCTATCTGGCAGCCTTTAGCTTGAGGCAGTATTTTATATCACCACACTTTAAATGCCAGAGTGATTGTAGTGTAAATTAGCATTATTTTATGACAATGATTTGAGAGTTTGTTAATTATAAGCATTGTAGGAAATACGTTTACACGGCCTCACTGAAACTGACAATAGGAGCGAGTAACAATGGAATGAGGGGGTGAGTTATTTATTAATTAGAAGAGACAAACAAATGACGTCAGAGTAGCGTGCTTTTCTTTAGAAATGGAGGGAATATTAACCAATAGCAATTCTGTTATAATGTTTAGGCATATCGGGGTGAGGGAGTATAAATTCTGATGCCAGAGACAGGTAACGCACAGTTTAATAGAATCATTCACGGGTTACACGTCGCGCAGTTTAATAGAATCATTCACGAGTTACACGTCGCGCAGTTCAACAGAAGCATTCACGAAGTACACGCTACGCAATTCTACAGAATCTCTCGCGTCGTAAAGTTAGTTACAAAATGTGTAATACTCGAATTAATAATGTGCGGCAAATAAGTGATTATAGTTACATTCGAAAATATAACAGTTTCAGTCGGGCGTGTATCAAGAGTAAACATGTGAAATTAATGAAGTGTGACGGCAATAAAATTGTAAAAACAAATTCTTTTATCAGTGTTATCTTTTAGTAACAACTCCTTTCCGTTTACACACCTTGTTCAAGAGATTTGATCGACTGAGTAATAATAGCTAGCGGGAGGACAAAGAACCCAAAATTCAAAATAGTAAAACAATAACAGGCGATCAGCAAATAAGATAACACGAAAGATACCGCGACAGGCTTGAGATGTCAATCTGCAGCACAGCTTCCACTGGAGCATACTGCTACGAAATAAAGGGATGTCCAGTTTGTTCCATTCCTCCTGTTAGCTTTCCAGAGACCATCCAAAGTTCGCGGCAGTCTGCTTCCAAGGGAACTTTTCAGTAACCCAAATGCACAAAACTCTATCAATGATGCATCAAATGACTTAACACGGATGTCGCTGAAAGGTATGGAGTGTATTTCCAATTCTCTCTCACTCTCTCTTTCTATGTTCTCCAAAACTTTGTATGTTGAAGCAGACCAATGGCTTTATCCTGATGCAATCACACTTTATTTACATCTGCAGTATAGAGAACAGGGATTTCTGTATTGAAAATTGGCATATCACGCTAACGTCCTGATGCCGAGTTAATTTTCACAATTTTACTTTCTCTACTACGTATAGTAAGTAGAGAAAGTATTGCATTCCACCCAAAAATTTCATACCAAGATTTCACCGGAAATACATGTTTTGCGACCCCCTGAATCCAAAAAAAGCATTTTTGGAAACATGTCCGTGTGTGTGTGTCTGTGAACAGCATAACTCAGAAACGAACAGTCGGATAAACACCAAACTTGATATTTAGGTTCAGTATCTTCCAGAGATGCGACACAAAGGTTTTCAAGAAAATCCCCCTACCCCAGATTACCTTTTACATGGAAAATTTTTCGAAAATTTTAATTTTCTCAAAAATGGCTCTAACGATTTTGATTAAACTATCGTATGTATAAGATATTTTCATGACAAATGTAATGTATATCTCGAATTTTTTGGGAATGCCTCCAAAAGTATTTTTCATTGTGAACGACTTTTGCATAACTGGTAAACCATAAGAGATACACAAAATTTTACTACACAAAAATGTAGATCGCGTTAAAAGGCACAATGTATGTCATATACACCTTTTTTTTGTTGAGGGAACCATTTTCGAGATATTGCTTGTTATTCCCTTAAATTTTCCAATACTTATACTTTTTCTCAAATTCGTTATTCATTTTTGTTGTCCTGGACATACAAAGAGAATGGAATGCACCTCATAGCAACCAGCTCTTATAATATTTGACTATAGGTTAAAGCCTACCAACTCCCCTTCCATCTACAAGAAAATTAGCAATAAGATTAACATCTCGATATCTCGATTAACATGAAGCATATGGAGAATAAGCGTTTGTAAAAATAGTTTGTACAAGAGTAGAGAAAGTCATGTGAGTGTAACACATCAGATATTTACGTACATGACGAATGGTTAAATTGCCATTGTAACTGTACCTTGCTATTACCATGTAACCATTGGGGAGATTTTCGTTAGTTTCCTTATACCAGCTTAAAATGTTGTTCTCCTCTTGGTCGGTAATATATAGCCCAGGTCTTGTTGCAGCTACTCAAATAAAATATGCCTCATCTAAAAAGACATAAACCTCTACTTTTCACCAGTTAGGTATCGTTCATCATCACCTTTCCTTTCATCCATTTCACCCACATTTCGTTTCATCTACTTCCTTCATCCCATACCAGGCATCGGGCTGATCACCCATCCTGGATGCTCTGTCTGATCCATGAGTGTCTGCTGCTCGACGGGCCTCTGAACCCAGGCACCCGCTTGTAAGTCCTGGGGGGTGTAAGTCCTACATAAGAGGAGGGTAAGCAGATAATGATTGAATGAATGACTGTTAGAAGATACCTTGTGGATTGGTGTGTGGCGGACAGCTAACCTTCTACGTCTCAACCCTGTGCCATACAATGTTGCTTCGTCACGTGTTACAAAGGCATGTGTACAGCAACTGTACAACACTCGCTTCCATGTATGTCGTCACCACAACAACGAGCGCGTACCTATACCTTTTTCGCTATAAACTGCGAGGAGAAGTAAACAAAACTTAAATGTATCACTCCGCCGAGCACATGGCAGCACCGCGTGGAAGATGACGTGTGAGGAAATTGCTTCATACAGAATGCGAATACAGTATACTGCGCAGCTTTTCAACGCTGTCACCTTAACATCCTAAACTTATAAGTATAACACACAATACTAAGAGTGGGCAAATAAAAGTTGTATCTGAACAGTTCGCATCTGTGATTAAAGGTGCTGGAGTAAACAGTTTTTATCATTCATTTAATGTTTAATATCAGTATACTACCTTTGTTTTAACCTTTTATGAGACAACAAGTTAAATAACGATTAGCACTATAGGTTAAAACACAACAGAAAACAAATGCGACCCAAGGTAGCAACAAATCTGCATCACTAACAAAGGAGTATAATTATTGCTAAACAATGGCCAACCATAGTAATTGTCGATTAAAGGTGGATACTTTTCACAGAATTTGTTAAAAACATTTAACACAATTGTCTTCTTTGCGTTCCCCGCGTTTACATTTTCCGACGTGGCAGAAGATTCTCAGCCGGAAACCGGAAACGAACTGCAGCGCCTGCGCATAGCCTCTTAAACCCTCTGATTTAACAGTTCATGTAGTTATAGAAGAATCTGAACAAACACATCTAGGTTCATAAATTTAACTGTTGCAATAATGAGTTTTTTAAATTTCTCTGCATTAGAATAACCACAAAATGTTACAATATGAACGGAACTGTTTTTTGTAGAGGAAGAGACGAAATCTTAAGCGGGAAAGGTTTAAATTTGTCCACCAGCCAATTGAGGCAGTATTTTTAACACTTTGATTTCAGTCAAATTATATAATATATTAATTCAATAACAGCCCGCCTTAAAGCAATATGTGTATATAACAATATATAAAAAGTGTATATGTTTATATTATTGTATACATGTGTAACAATGTTATGTGAATGTATTACGTAATTTAATAATGTAGGAGCTGTGAGAATAATAGGTTAGAAGTTGCTAACAATGAGGTAACCTTGAGGCAATAATGAGTAAGAATGTTTAATAATGCTACTGGTAATTATTGGAACAACAATGTAAATTTTGAGACAGTTTATAAAATAGCCAATCAACAACCAGAAAAAAAGCTTAAGTTAAATAAAAGTATTCTATTGGATTTGGAATAACCAATCAGAGACTTGAAATACAGAAATTTACAAATTTAGGCAGTAGAAATCAAGTCAATTGCTTGTAGACAGCACTCATAACTGGACGCGTTGGTTGTAGACAGTGTTCCTAACCGGATGTGAGATGCGTCCTCGAGAAATTTAATACGTATTTTGTGTGAGACAAAAATAGTTTACGTGTTAAAAAGTGCAAATAATTAATAAAAAAAATCTCACAACTGTCTATATCAGTAAAGTATTATTTAAATCGTGTCAAGAATTAATAAAAATGAGTGAAGTAAAATTATAACCTGTGTAAGCCTACATTCTTCAGCCGCACTACGCCCTGCTAAGACATCCATATCTCTAACAAAAATACTGACGCAGCCGAGGCAAACATAAATATATAATATTTAAAGAAACGGTCAAATTACAAAGTTAATATTTTTTAAACATTTGGGGCAAAGATCACCGGAAAGTACATTTGGAGCGATGGCTACCGGAAACTTTTTATTATACGTGCGGTTGCTATTACTTCAAATCGGCTTTCCATACGTGCTGCAACAACCTACTTCACAATGAGGTGCTATCTTGTCAAGTGGTTTTGTTTACTTCTCCTTTCAGCTTATAGTGAAAAAGGAATAACAGGAGGGTGTGTTTGAAGAGTCCTGCCTTTGTTATTCGACATCACGCGATGTATACAAATATTTCTGAGGTGCATTAGGGAAAGAATTGTGGGTATGTGGGAAGCCAATTTTCCATTTGAAGACATTGCTAGGGTAATTTCATGCAGCATTCCAAAGGACAGATTATTAAAATAACGTGTAGTAAATGTGTCCTCTTTGAGAAGAAAAAGTATTTTGTATTTTAGCTTTACATTGTGTTTGCCATAAACTTTTTTTTCGTGCAGATACTGTGCAAAACGGGGTTTTATTAGTTATATATTTAATATAAGTGATGACAAACAAAGCTTCATATTGAAGAAGTTGTTTTGCTTCACGTATGGAAAGCTAATTTGAAGTATGAGTTGTATTGTAGTTCAACTGTTGGGGAGCCGAACTTGAAATAGTTTGTTTACAACCGCACGTATGGTAAACAGTTTCCGGTAGCCTTCGCCCCAAATGTACTTTCATGTGGCCTCTGCCCCAAGTTTAAAAAAATATTAACTTTTTAATTACGCTGTTTCTTTAAATATTTAATATTTATGTTTGCCTCGGCTGCGTCAATATTATTGTTTTAGAGACATGAATGTCTTGGCAGGGTTGTGATGCGACAAGAATGTAGGCTTACACAGATTATAATTTTACTTCACTCCGTTTATTATTGCTTGACACGATTTAAATAACACTTCACTGATATAGAGAGCTGTGAGATTCTTTTTATTAATTAATTACACTTTTTAACACGTAAACTTATTTTTCGTCTCACACGAATACGTATTATATTTCTCGAGGACGCATCACGCATCCAGTTACAAACACTGTCCGCAGGCAACTGAGGCAGTGTTTTATATCACAACACTGTGAATGCGAGAGGGATTGTAGTGTAAATTAACATTATTGTATGACAATGATTTGAGATGTTTGTTAATTATAAGCATTGTTAGGAAATAAGTTTACACGGCCTCAATGAAACTGAAATAGGAGCGGGTAACAATGAAACGAGGGGGTGAGTTGTTTATCAATTAGAAGAGACAAACAAATGACGTCAGAGTAGCGCGCTTTTCTTTAGAAATTGAGGGAATATCTTCCCTAGAGCATATATGTTCGTAATTTTGATTGGATAAAAAAATAGACGCTAATGTTGGCGCGCTTTATTAACCAATAGCAGCTCTATTATAATGTTTAGGCATATCGGGGTGAGGGAGTGTAAATTCTAAAGCCAGACACGGGTAACACACAGTTTGACAGAATCATTCACGGGTTACACGTCACACGTTTAATAGAATCATTCACGGGTTACACGTCGCGCAGTTCAACAGAATCATCCACGGGTTACACGTCGCGCAATTCTTCAGAATTTCTCACGTCGTAAAGTTAGTTACAAAATGTGAAATACGCGAATTAATAATGTGCAGCAAATAAGTGATTATAGTTACATTCGAAAATATAACAGTTTCAGTCGGGCATGTATCAAGAGTAATTATGTGAAATGAATAAGGTGTGACGGCAATAAAAGTGTAAAAACAAATTCTTTTATCAGTGTTATCTTTTAATAACAACTCCTGTTTAAGAGATTTGCTGGGTAATAATAGCTAGCCGGAGGACAAAGAACTCAAAATTCAAAATAGTAAAACAATAACAGGCGCTCAGCAAATAAGATAACACGAAAGTTACCGCGACACAACTGACTTCTAGATTTGTAAATGTTGATATATTTCAGTTTCTAATTGGCTAATCCTACTCCAATAGAATACCTTCATTTAACTAAAGGTTTTTCTGGTTGTTGATTGGCTATTTTATAAACTGTCACTAAAATTACATTATTGTTACTCCAAGAATCTCAAATAGTACTGCTAAACTTTCTTACTCATTATTGACTCAAGGTTACCTCATTGTTAGCAACTTTTAACTTATTATTCTCACAGCTCCTACATTATTAAATCACGTAATATATTCACATAACATTATTACACATGGATACAATAATATAAGCATATGCAATGGCTGTTACATACATTTTACAAACTATTACATACACATATTGCTTCAAGGCGGACTGTTGTTGAATTTACATATTATATAATCAGACTGAAATTATTTAAGTGTTAAAAATACTGCCTCAATATGCGAATAATCTATTTGTGTACATAAAACAGGACACCACTGTTTGCGCGAAAAGGTGAACAGATACGTGCACCTCCTTGCTATACCATACTCCTCCTGTGAAGGGTAGTAGAATGCCACCTGGTTGCACACGTGTCAGGTACATGGCCTTAGGGTGCCGTTCAGCCTACCTGCTTTTATTAACTTTCATTGGCTTAAATGCTTCACTATTGTGTTATACTGGAGGCAGAACTGAAATTTGTGGTAAGAAGTATCCAATCCGGTATTTTCACCTGGGTGACAAAAATTAGACAGGACGACCCACGAGATCTGAGCACGGAAACTCACGAATACGGACGATTATCACCTGAGTCATCCACTTTACAGTTGGAAAAGTTTTCACTATATAAACCTTTACGTCACACTTCCCCAAATAATTTAAAGCACGCTTGATTTTAGAGTAGTTTTATTCTCAGCTCCAAGTAATAAAACAGGGCACATCAAAGGAAGACAGCAACTGGTAAATAAAACATGCTGTGAGCTCTCAGCTTTCTCATTTGCGTAACAGAAATCTTTTAATAATCTCCTTTACGAGGATATCGCGTTATATAATTTAATTTGGCATCATCGACCTTGAACTCGCTCATGAGGCAGACGCACCATACCCTTCGTTAGTTAAAAGAAACAATTTTAGCGAGCTGTTATCAAATTACACAGACATTGTTTACATACCACCTCTAATTAGCGGAGAATAATAAACAATACCTATTATCCTGGCGAACATGACGTATTTATTTCGAGCGCGTAATACAAAAACATGCCAGACATTTGGTTTATGAACAAAACCAATTCTCTCATCTGAAGCTGATATTTGTTGCTTTATGACCGAGATATTTATTTATTTTTACACATTTATGTTACAGCTTGGGAATGTTTCACGAGGTAGATAGGTATTTTATAACAATGGACATTAATATTTGTTTTTTCCTGAGAAAGATCATCTCTCCGTTCCTGTTGCTTCTTCTTTCTTCATTGTCTCTATCATTAAATTCTTAATTTTTCTTCCTTTGCCGTCATTTTCCTCCAACTCCTCTTTCACTATTTTGCTGCCAAATTGTTCAAAAGATTTCTTTCTTCTAATTCCAAAAGTATTTATGCCAAAATTTCTGTCTGTAAATTATTACACTTCCTCTCTCCACATTTTAGTTTCGGGACAAACTGCTATACAATGAAGATTATCTAAATTTTCACATAGTGGATATACTTCTTTTGTCAGTTTTAGCCCTTTACACATTACACCCGCTCTGTCCCACACAAATTCTTCACTTCCGATTTTATTGCAAAAATACACCTATTTTTACTTTCTCTACTACGTATAGTAAATAGGGGAAGTATTGTATTCCACTCAAAAATTAGATACCGATATTTCACCGCAAATACATGTTTTGAGATCCCCTGAATAAAACAAGGAGCATTTTTGGAAACAGGTCCGTTGCGTGTATGAGTCTGTGTGTCTGAACAGCATAACTCAGAAACTAACATTCGGATAAACACCAAACTTGGTATTTTGTTCTGTATCTTCCAGAGATGCGACACGAAGGTTTTCAAGAAAATCCCCCTACCCCAGATTACCCTTTACATGGAACATTTTTCGAAAATTTTAATTTTGTCAAAAATGGCTCTAACGATTTTGATTAAAATATCATATGTTTAAGATATTTTTATGACAAATAAAATGTATATCTTGAATTTCCTGGGAATGCCTCCAAAAGTATTATCCATTGTGAACGACTTTTGCATAACTGGTAAACCATAAGAGATAGACAAAATTTTAGTACACAACAAATGTAGATCGCGTGAAAATACACAATTTATGTCATATACATTTTTTTGTTGAGTGAACCATTTTCGAGATATTGCTTGTTATTCCCTTAAATTTTTCAATACTTTTCTCAAATGGGAATTCGTTATTCATTTTTTTGTCTTTGATATGCAAAGAGTATTATTCTGTGGCAAAGGGAATGGTGCTGCACCTAGCAACCAGCTATTAAGAGATATGTATATGCTTAAAGGCTACTGTATTTCTGTATTGACCTTGTAAATATATATTCCCCTTACATCTACAAGAAAATGAGCAATAAGATAGAGTCTGCAAATGTTTATCTCGATTAACATGAAGTAGATGGAGAATAAGCGTTTGTATAAATAGTTTGTACAAGAGTAGAGAAAGTCATGTGAGTGTAACACATCAGTTTGTTTTGTCCTGGTAATGCAGAGGAATGGAATACTCCACATAGCAACCAGCTCTTAAAGTATTTGACTATGGCTTAAAGCCTACCATATTCCCCTTTCATCTAGAAGAAAATTAGGAATATCATTAACATCTCGATTAACATGAAGCATATGGGGAATAAGCGTGTATAAAAATATTTTGTACAAAAGTAGAGAAAGACATGTGACTGTAACACATCAGAATTTTTCGTCTCTCATCTATTCTTAAACTTCCTATAATATTTCAAAGTACTCATAGCGCCTAGCATATTCCAATTTCCTGCTTTTCTATAAGCGTTTTATTTCCAGTTTCATTTGTTTATTTTATGAATAAATCTAAAGAATTTATTTGTTTTCTACTGGACATTTTTTTCAAGTATTGACGCGTGTACTGAGTAATGTGTTTTCTTTGGAATTCTTTCTCCCTTTTTTGATCGTTGTTTCCCTAAGCTGCTTGTACAATTGTGACCTCATGGCATTGTAGCCGAGTAATGTACACTCAATCAAATTAAACGTGGTAGTTTAAATAGTTAAATGTTTTTCAAAATTCCTTCAAATGATGCGCGGTTTACAACCGTCAATTCTGTGCGCCGCTGCGACTAACTCTATAATACAAGCTACAGGGCACACTGATTTGGGCTACCTATACACCGTGCATGGCGTGGAGCAGTGGTTAAGCTACATAACTTGTACGCAGTCATCTGGAGTTCGATTCTTTGTAGTGGATTATAATGTTTTATTTTTTACAAGTCTTTTATTTTATATAATTTTATTAAATAATATTGCTTGTGTTACCTCATTTTACTTATAAATACAATTACCATAACGATGAAATTTGTGGTTTTAAAATTAAAATGACTGAGTAGTTAAACCTCCTCCCAACCGACAAATTAATGCCGTGGTTACCATCTACCGCTATAAATGCCACATACATAAACATGAAGAAATCCTGTTATATTTTAACTCATGTTTTAAAATGAAAGAGGGAGAAAAAAAAGGTCAGTAGCTCCACGGAGATTTGAACATGCAACCACACGAATAGTAAGCTAATTCTCTACCACTGAACTAAAACTATTGCATTGAGTGTGCTACTGTAACGAGTTTTAGTCATAGCCCACTTGAGAACCCTAGATCAATAAAGTGTGTTTTGGTTACAAATGTTTAGTGTTGAAACACACTGAAAAATCTCTCTGTTTGAAATCTCGTATATAAATTATCTTTGGAAGACTTTTGTTATTATAGTTGTGTTCCCCGTTATAACTACTACAAAAATATACGTAGTCTTTTAAACAAATCCTGGTTGTCCCCACGGAAGTATCTGAGATTGGTTCCCCGTCTCTCACACCCATCCAGTTTTAAATTGACCGAGTGCGTACGGTTCCATGACCAACTTTCAGCCGTCTATACACAGGTCTTCTTTAGAGTAATGATGAAACTGCGCAAATGTATCAGCATTTTATAAGTAAAATACACATTAGTTTTTGGTACATTTAGGCCAACCATGTGTCTCATTAAATATATATGTAAACCTGGTATCTTTAAGTTTATCTTCTAAGGTCTTTGCCATGGTCGATAGGTTAAACTTGTTTTAACGTATCATCCTTATGTGTATGGGTTATCTCTTGGTGTTGGCATCATGTCGGTTCTCTCTTAAAGTCGTTAGTCCTTTTAATCTATTTAACATTAATCATTTTAACCTATAGACCACGTAAAACAACCCGGAGATATTAGAAGATAAAGCTAGGCGTCTCAGGTTTAAATCAGTTAAAACTAATTATTGATGTGTTGTATGTCTATACAATTCAAAGTCTGAGGAATTATTTTTGTCCTTCAACATTTTCCCAAAGTAATATATCTTCTGTTAGTTAAGGCCTCTCAACCGTACGAGATGAAGCACTAGCGACTCATATTCGAGAAGTCCCGGGTTCGATCATCGACAACGATTCACTCCGACCCAGGGTTCTTCGTGATTTTCTCCTGGTCAGGAGGCGAATGCTGGGATGGTTTCTTCCCTACTACAATTTCCTTTCATCATTTCCCTTTCATTCCGTTTCCTTCTCATCTGTCAGGTGAGCTAGGTTTAGTGGTGTATGGAGGTGCCGAACAAATGGCGCAAATGCATGCTCAACGAAAAGAGTATTCCCTGTGCACACCAGAGGATTGTTTGATTGGTGGGTCGTTCTTTATCCTCTCTTGGCGCCTCCAGCATTGAGATGGTCAGCGAGGAAATGTTAAGGACTTCTGCGGGTCTCTTAGGCCTGTCTAACTACGGCCTGTAGCCTCCTGTACTTCCTTCATCTCATCGCTTCCTCTTGAGGGAATAGCCCCAATAGATCTGTGCAGGTTGCAACGCGCGAGGTGTCCCCCCCACTATTGAATCACATCTACCTCTAGGGCCTCAAATAATCTGCTAATCTGTTTCAGTTCATTTTACATAGTCTGAAATCTAAGTTACCTTGGAGGAGCCCCGTTGTATTAAGATGTTTTTTCACAGGAGCATGCCCGGGGAAGAAAATAGTCATTGTTCTCAGCTAAAATCTTGCATTTGAGTAAGCTTCAGTTATTTTCTTGCATGGTTTCCTAATAAATAGTTTACCAGACTTATTTTCTGGGTTTCTAAACCAGGTATTGTAATGCATTGCATCATAATGCAACTTTAATAGCCTCTCTTGCCAAACACTGAAGTGTTCCTAGAGCCGATTCTGGTCCAATAAATAGAAAAGTTGCCCCCTGAGAAATACTTGATTGTATTGGATACAAATGGATACCGTTGCCCTATTCCAAACAAATTTTACATGAGTAAACTTCGACACAAGTGAAATAGGCTTTCTATATTGTAATTTTAAATTGTACCACAGCATAGTCTTCTTATTCTTCTTTATTTTTTTTATTAAGAATAAGCGAAATCAAACTCCATCTATATTTATCAATACCAGTTCATCTTCTATATCTTCTATATCTTAAAACATACCGCAAGTCTCTGTGGTACTCAAACATTGTCAGCATCAGACTAACAGGACGAAGTTAATATCATACATTTAAAAACATACTCTAATATTCAGACATTACAGCTTCTCGATAATAGGTACGATTATGTTGATTCCTTTGCGTTATTTTATTTCAGTACACGATGTTCTATTTCTTCCCTCTATATATAAATGTTAACTTACTGTGGATAAGTAGCAGAGACAGAATTGCATTCCACCCAAAAATTTGATATAGAGATTTCACTTGAAATACACGTTTGGAGGTCCCCTGAATAAAACAACTATTGAGAATAATGTCTGCTTGTATGTCTATGAACAGTATAACCAAAACACTTGGCCGTGTGCAGCATTCTTGTTGAACAAGTGAGGCAGTGTTTTTAACACTTAAATGATTTCAGTCAAATTATATGATATATAAATTCAATAACAGCCCGCCTTGTAGCAATATGTGAATATAATAATTAATAAAATTATGTAACAGTCATTGCATATGCTTATATTATTGTATACATGTTCAATAATGTTATATGAATGTATTACGTAATTTAATAATGTAGGAGCTGTGAGAAATAGGACAAAAGTTGCTAACAATAAGGTAACAATGAGGTAACCTTGAGGCAATGATGAATTAGAAAGTTTAAATGTTACTTGTGATTCTTGGAAGCAATAATGTAATTTTAGTGACAGTTTATAAAAATAGCGAATCAACAACCGGAAAAAGCTTTAGTTAAATGAAGGTATTCTATTGGATTAGGAATAACCAATCATAGACTTGAAATACAGCAATTTGCAAGTTCAGGTGGTTGAAATCAATTCAGTTGCCTGCAGACAGTGTTTGTAACCGGATGCGAGATGCGTCCTCGAGAGATTTAATACGTATTCATGTGAGACAGAAAATAAGTTTACGTGTTAACGTGTTAAAAAGTGCAAATATTTAATAAAAGAATCTCAGAGTTCTCTATATCAGTGAAGTATTATTTAAATGGTGTCAAGCATTAAATTAAAGGAGTGAAGTAAAATTGTAATCTGTGTAAGCCTACATTCTTAATCGAACCACAACCCTGCCAAGACATCCATGTCTCCAACAATAATACTCGCGCAGTCGAGGCAAACATAAATATATAATATTTAAAGAAACAGTAAAAATACATTTGGGGCGAAGACTACCGAAAACTGTTTACTATACGTGCAGTTGCAATACTACAAGTTCGGTTCCCCAACATAAGAACTACAATACAACCTACTTCACAAGCCCTTCAGACCCCCTAAGCTTACCGCGGTATATATTTGAGCGGGGTAATCATCACACAGCGGTACACGTTGCTCACCACAGTTTACGTGACCGTGGTTACCTGGCAGGGCTCAGCTTGGTTTGCAGGTAAACTCTGCTGAACGCACCCAGATGTACATCACGTCGTCTGTTTTTCACTTGTTCTACCTCTCTGCTGAAGATCTCATCGTGCCATGGCGGAAAGCAAAAGCAGACCAAACGTTCACTATTACTTTATTAAATTTAATATGCAGTTCTTAAGAAAAGATAGAAATTACAGAGATGGAAGCAATAACTTTAAGATGGACATGTGGGAAAAGTTGTCACGTAGAAAAATGTGCGGGTATATTATAGGCCTATTTCTTTGTTTCTTTCTTACCAAACTGACTGAATTCTGGTTAGCTTGGTAGGTTTTCACCTACTGAAAGGGAAAGAAAGAAAAAAATCTGATGTGTTACACTCACATGACTTTCTCTACTCTTGTACAATCTATTTTTACAAACGCCTATTCTCCATATGCTTTATGTTAATCGAGATATCGAGATGTCAGTCTTATTGCTAATTTTCTTGTAGATGCAAGGGGAATATGGTAGCTTTTAAGCGATCGTCAAATATTTTAACGCTGGTTGCTATGCGGCGCATTCCATTCTCTTTGCAAGTCCAGGACATAAAAAAAATGAATAACGAATTTGAGAAAAAGTATAAGTATTGAAAAATTTAAGAAAATCACAAGCAATATCTCGAAAACGGTTCACTCAACAAAACAAATGTATATGACATACGTTGTGTATTTTAACGTGATCTACATTTTTTGTGAAGTAAAATTCTGTCTATCTCTTACGGTTTACCAGTTATGCAAAAGTCGTTCACAATAAAGAATACTTTTGGAGACATTCCCAGAAAATTCGAGATATACATTTCATTTCTCATGACATTATCTTAAACATATGATATTTTCATCAAAATCGTTAGAGCCATTTTTGAGAAAATTAAAATTTTCGAAAAATGTTCCATGTAAAGGGTAGTCTGGGGTGGGGGGATTTTCTTGAAAACCTTCGTGTCGCATCTCTGGAAGATACTGAACCTAAATACCAAGTTTGGTGTTTATCCGACTGTTCGTTTTTGAGTTATGCTGTTCACAGACACACAGACACACACACAGACACACACACACACAGACACACACACACAGACACACACACACACAGACACACACACGGACATGTTTCCAAAAATGCTTTTTTTGGATTCAGTGGGTCTCAAAACATGTATTTCCAGTGAAATCTCGGTATCGAATTTTTGGGTGGAATGCAATACTTCCCCTACTTACTATACGTAGTAGAGAAAGTAAAAAACCCTATTCTTAACATAACTTGAGCCCAGAACCTCTTGTGTAGCAGCGCACACGCTACCCTGACACCACGATGACGACTTCGGGTTTTAGACTTACACTGACTTCTAAGATTACCGGATTTCTGCGTCTATGTAATTAATGTACCTAATATTCCAGAAAGTGTACTAATTGCACTAAATCCATTCTTACTGCACTTATTTCTGCCTTGCTGTTCTCTACTACGTACAGTAAGTAGAGGAAGTATTGTATTCCACCCAAAAATTCGATACCAAGATTTCACCAGAAATACATCTTTTGAGACCCCCTGAATCCAAAAAAAACATTTTTGGAAACATGTTCGCGTGTGTGTCTGTGTGTCTGTCTGTCTGTCTGTGAACAGCATAACTCAGAAACGAACAGTCGGATAAACACCAAACTCGGTATTTAGGTTCAGTATCTTCCAGAGATGCGACACGAAGGTTTTCAAGAAAAAGCCCCCACCCCAGATTACCGTTTACATGGACGATTTTTCGAAAAGTTTAATTTTCTCAAAAATGGCTCTAACGATTTTAATTAAAATATCATATGTTTAAGATATTTTCATGACAAATAAAATGTATATCTTGAATTTTCTGGGAATGTCTCCAAACGTATTCTCCATTGTGAACGACTTTTGCATAACTGGTAAACCATAAGAGATAGACAAACTTTTACTAAACAAAAAATGTAGATCGCGTTAAAATACACAATTTATGTCATATACATTTTTGTTATTGAGTGAACCATTTTCGAGATATTGCTTGTTATTCCCTTAAATTTTTCAATACTTATTTTCTAAAATGGGAATTCGTTATTCATTTTGTTGTCTTCGATATGCAAAGAGTTATAATCTGTGGCAAAGGGAATGTGCTGCACCTAGCAACCAGCTATTAAGAGATACGTATGTGCTTAAAGGCTACTGTTTTTCTATATTGCCCTTGTAAATATATTTTCCCCTTACATCTACAAGAAAATTAGCAATAAGATAGAGTCTGCAAATTTTTATCTCGATTAACATGAAGTAGATGGAGAATAAGCGTTTGTAAAAATGGTTTGTATAAGAGTAGAGAAAGGCATGTAAGTGTAACACATCAGATTTTTTTTAAGTTCCATTGTTTTATCCAGTTTATACTGTGTTTTTACTGTTTTCGTTACCGCTTATCACTGCCATTACAAACAGAACACATAGACACCACACAAACACCCATGCCAATGGCGGGACTCGAACCCATGACCCTCATCTTGGCGGAGCGCCGGAGCTATACACTCCAGCGACCACGGCTACAAGGGGCGGCTGCTCTTGGAACTATGCTTTAACTGATATAATTATATGTAACGCCGTGATTGTGTGAATTTTCGTTACGTTTTGTGTCAGGATATTTAAGCACCTGGCACAAGGATGCCCTAAAGCATTAAAAATTATAAATTACATTAAAGTAACTCTATCAGCATGTATTAATTAACGAAAATGGCGTCTATCTATTAATTGGGAATTCTAACCTATACCGTTTCGCCATTTTAACATTTCAGCTCGAAGTGAAGTTGGAAATAATCGACGAAAACCGGCCGATCATGGATGGTCGGATTTAACCGTGGTAAAATCCTCGATAAACTTTTACCGGCGTCAATGCACGTCAATGACCGTTCACCGCGGTAAAGTCCATTTTTTACCACGGTAAAATCTTGATCGAGAATTGTGCACACGGCCATAAAAGTCGGTTAAATACCAAACTTCCAAGGCTGCAACAAGAAAATTCTCTACGACAAGCTACTATTTATTTCGACAACTTTTCGTTATTTTTGATTTTCTCAAAAACAGCTCTCACGATTTTGATTAAAAGATAAAACGTTTAAGATATTCGGATGACAAACTGTATACCTTGAGCTTTCTTCCAATAACCAGTGTAAACCTTTTCATTTTAAATGACATTTGTGTAACTGCTAAGAGATAACAAAATCTTACTACACAAAAAATGTCGGCCTTGCTAAAGGACACAATTTATGCAAATAATTTTATGTGGCGTCAACCATTTGTGAGATATTCTTTGTTATTTGTTTGAATTTTCATATATTTATACATTTTTTTAAACTGATACGTTGTTTTGTTGAAGTCAGAAAGCAAATTAAATCAGTTAGATTAGAGCAGCTATGCAGCGCCTTTGGATTGGGTGACAGTTCCCGCATCCATTCATTCTATTGAAAAATATACACAGAAGTTTGATATACTCGAGGAAGCTCGTGTTGATTGATGCTTGTTTTTCCGACATGATATTTCACACAATGCAATCTAATTCTTAAAGAATGGCAAACTTTTATCTATTGCAGCTGCCAGAACTCAACTGATAAACGCATCCCATTTTTCGTGAGACTCAGAACGAATCTGGCAGTAGAGTGCCCAGATGATCCTTGCCCAAAAACAGAACTAAAAGTTATGATATATAAGACTTTGCACTAAAATGTAGAACACCCTGTCAAGCATCACAACTTTACTGTTTTCTTTGCATGCGATGATAAAATGCCTTATCTTCGTGACTATGGAATGATTCACAGCTAATGCTGCATACATTACTCCAATCTAAATATATGCAAGATGTATATTTACCATTGCTCATAAACGGCAATTGACAGTGTGGCAAGTAAGATGAATATTCCTTGAAGTAATACAGTCTAGTAAATTCGGTTAACCTTTTAAACCCGAATGACGAATTAATTAATTTAATTTATATTTACCTTCTTTATAAATTATTGTACACCCGTGGACAAAAAAAGTGTAATTTCCTGAAAGCGGAATTTTTCTAAGTCCTACACGGCACAGCGCATTGTTTACACTAATCGCAACACAGTTGTGTAGCATTTGCAGCAAATTGTACAGCATTATTACAAATGTTACCTTCCGTGTGTCTTCTCTTGTGTTGTGGCAAAACGTAGGGTACTTCTTGAAGTACGTTGTATTGAAGGAGTTGTATTATATTTCAACTGTTGGGAGCCGAACTTGAAGTTCGTTGCAACCGCACGTATAGTACCTGCTTTCCGGTAGCCTTCACCCCAAATGTACTTTCCGGTGGCCTTTGCCCCATTTGTTTAAAAAATATTAACTTTGTAATTTGACTGTTTCTTTAAATATTATACATTTATGTTTGCCTCGGCTGCGTCAGCATTATTGTTAGAGACATGTTTCTCTTTGTAGGGTTGTGGTGCATTTGAAGAATGTAGGCTTACACAGATTATAATTTAACTTCACTCCTTTTATTAATGCTTGACACGATTTAAATAACACTTCAGTGATATAGAGAGAGCTGTAAATTTTTTTTAAAATTAATTACTTGCACTTTTTAACACGTAAACTATTTTCATCTCGCACTGAATACGTATTATAATTCTCGAGGACATTTCTCGTGTCCGATTAGAAACACTGTCTACAACCAATTGAATTGATTTCTACCGCCTAAATTTGTAAATTTCTGTACTTCAAGTCTCTGATTGGCTAATCCTACTCCAATAGAATACCTTCATTTAACTAAACATTTTTCAGACTGTTGATTGTCTATTTATTAAACTGTCTCAAAATTTACATTATTGTTGCTCCAATAATGACTAGTAGAATTTAAACTTTCAAATTCATTATTGCCTCAAGGTTACCTCATTGATGCCTCATTGTTAGCAACTTTTAACCTATTATTCACACAGCTCCTACATTATTAAATTACGTAATAATTTCACATAACATTATTACACATGAATACAATAATATAACATATAGAACGACTGTTACATATACTTTTATATATTGTTACATACACATATTGCTTTAAGGTGGGCTGTTATTGAATTTACATATTATATAATTAGGCTGAAATAATTTAAGTGTTAAAAATACTGTCTCATTCTGTGGTTAAGACTGCAGGCTTGCTTCTCGTAAGTAGCATACACTTTTTGTTTCTTTTTTTAATAATATTTAACCAACACACATGGCTACTTATTTTCAATTTACAGCATTTCATACATGACATTTGGTAAAGTTCATAATAGAATGGTTATTACGATACAAGATACGTGGCTTCACAATTTTATCTGGTCACATATCTGTATCCTGTTGGACAACAACGGACGGCCTAGGTGTGTTGGGAAAACTTGACGATACACTGAACAGTGCAAAATACACGGCATTACTTGAGAATATTTTATTCCCTTGTGAGGATGAGATATCTTGATGGATTTGTTGATTTCGTGCAGGATTATCATGCTGTCCTCATATGTCAAAAGGTTTCAAATTGGTTCTCAGAGAGGCAGAATATTAGAGTGATAGAATGGCCTACCTGATTTCCAGATTTAAACCCTATTGAAAGTATGTGGGATGTCAAGAAGTCTGGGATGTTGTAGGTTCTCGTCTACGTTGCTACAGGGATTTAATTTCATCTACAACAGGAAAATTGAGGGCAATTATGGGTGCTAATGGTTCAAACACCCGATATTAATTTTGTTTATTTTTCACATGTTTTTTAATTCTAAAAGATAATTTATTTGCATTTATTAGTTTAGTTATTTAAAACCTGTGTTTTAATAGAATTATATTTTTGTATGCATAGATATACCTAAAACTAAAATACTAAAATTTTATTAATGCAGTATTATGTTCTACACATTCAGTCATAAAATTAACAACATAAACTGTATCAATAACTAATGCGAGATTTGAACTAAGGAGCTTAGGAGCGCAAGCGCTGCCTTCTTAACCTCTCGGCCAACAAAACGTTGTTCCGTTCTCTATTTTCAGTAGTTTATAAGCGTCACCACTGATAAGCGATAACACTGATAAAAGAATTTATTTTTACACTTTTATTGCCGTCTCGCTTAATTAATTTCAAACATTTATTCTTGATACACGCCTGACGAAACTGTTATATTTTCGAATGTAACTACAATCACTTATTTGCCGCGCACCATTAATTCGCGTATTTCACATTTTGTAACTAACTTTACGACGCGAAAGATTCTGCAGAATTGCGTAATGGGAATGTGTACCTCATGAATGCTTCCTTTGAACTGCCTGACGTGTAACTCGCGAGAGAGATTTCTTAGACCTTCGCGACGTTTGCCTTGTGAATGATTCTGTAGAACTGCGCGATACTTGCCTCTGGCTCAAGAATTTATACTCCCTCACCCAGATATGCCTAAACATTGTAATCGAGCTGCTATTGGTTTCTAAATCGCGCCAACATTAGCGTCTGTTTTATAAGCCAATCATAATTACTAAAACATATGCTCTAGAGAAGATATTCCCTCCATTTCTAAAGAAAGGCGCTCTACACTGACGTCATTTGTTTGTCCCTTCTAATTGATAAACAACTCACCCCATCGCTTCATTGTTACCCACTCCTATTGTCAGTTTCAGTAAGGCCGTGTAAATTTATTTCCTAACAATGCTTATAGCTAACAAACATCTAAAATAATTGTCATACAATAATGTTAATTTACACTACAGTCACTCTGGCATCCACAATGTTGTGATATAAAATACTGCCTCAAGGGTTGTTAAATATCGCCGGAACGTATGACTCTTAACCTGCCCCCGAGAGACTTCCAAGTTTTGGAAACACACAATCATTGGTCGGTATGGTCTAGTAAGCTTTAGACAATTACAGCAGGTGAAATATGTAGGGTTTTCACACCACCTACACTGACGCAGAAATATCACTGGCACAAACACTATGCCGGCACTATCTTCAAATACATCTCTCAATACAGGTTGTTTCAGAAATACTTTTACAAACTTCGGGTATGGGTTCCTTACACCACAAGAAGGAAAAAAGTTCATATGAACATATGTCCCATAATCCTTTGTTTTCTCGTTAGGAGGTGTTCAACACAGTGGTACACTTATAACACACAAAACTCATAAGAAATGCTCGAAATGTCCTCCTCTTGCTTCTATGCATGCCTGTACTCGTCGAATCATGGAATGTCGCACCCTGTAAAAAACTCTGGGATGGTGTCGAATGGTTTCGCAGGGTTCCATGACACGTCGATGAAGCGTGTCTGCATCCGGGATGGTTGCTCCATTAACTAATGATTTAAGATGTCCCCAGAGGTAAACATCCACAGGATTGAGGTCGGGAGAACGTGCAGGCAATGGAACTGGTTCTCCTCTGCCTATCCATCGGTCATGGTAGATTCATGTTCACGAAATGAATATCCAGCAATGGTGGAACGAAACACCTGCAGTTAACTCACTACATGTACACAATGAAACGTTGAAGACAGACTAATGACAAATGACAAACGTAAGCAAGCCTCCATGGCAACACTTCACCATCTACCGCATTTAGTACAATGGGTCAACGCCTTCTATGAATGCATAGAGAAATGAAGTTTTGAATGTTGGACCCCGAAGGCCGTTGAACTCACGCTTTCATTGTGACAGGAATAACGCGCAAACCAAGGATTATGGGACATATGTTCATATGAACTTTTTTCCTTCTTTTGGTGTGAGAAACCCATACCGAAGTTTGTAAAAGTATTTCTGAAACACTCGGTATAAGCTGTTTTAAAGGGTAGGTGTGACATCTGCTGCTCAGTACAAGAAACTGCCCATACAGTCTAAGTTAGCCTCTAGTTCCCGAGGTCGTGGGTTCAATTCCGGCGGAGAGCGATGGCGTAAAAATCCTTAGCATGGCTTCCTTCGGAAGGGAAGTAAAGCCACAAATTTCCAGTCTTTCACGCCCAATATAGAATATAAAACTCAATTTCATTTACTGTAGATAAAATAGTACAGGTCCTGAGATACAAGTATTGCAGCATGCTAGGATGCACACGGTAGTAACAATAGTTTGTGTTAGTACATGCTTAGACGACATTTTTGCAACTTTTGCAATGCTCCGCTCTTTGCTAATAATTATTTTCTCCTCTTTTCTCATTTCAATTTGATGTACTGCGTACACTATATTTTAAAAGAAAGTATGCTATTACAAAATAAATTATATTCGGTTCGTCTAACGCATAATTCTGTTATTACCTATAGATATATTTATATTCTAAACTTATAGAATCCCAAAATTAAACGCAAAAGAGTTTATAAACCCTGTACTACGTTTTCAACGTTAACCGTAACGTAGTGTAGATAAGAAATTATTAGAAATCAAACAGTCGTTTTAAACATCTCCAGAAGAAACCATATTTTCCAAGCATATCAGTAACATTAACAAAAAAAATCTGAAGTGTTAAACTCACATGACTTTCTCTACTCTTGTACAAACTATTTTTATAAACTCTTATTCTCCACCTATTTCGTACTAATCGAGATAGACATTTGCAGAAACGATCTTTTGACATGCAAAGAGAATTACATTTTACACATAGCGACCAGTTCTAAAAATATTTGACTATCGCTTAAGGCCTACTATGTTCTCCCTGTTTTGTATTTGCAAGGGCAATATAGAAATACAGTAGCTTTTAAGCATAGATATACCTCTTAATAGCTGGTTGCTAGGTGCAGCACCATTCTCTTTGCCACAGATTAATGAATAACGAATTCCCATTTCAGAAAATAAGTATTGAAAAATTTAAGGGAATAACAAGCAATATCTGAAAAATGGTTCACTCAACAAAAAAATGTATATGGCATAAATTGTGTATTTTAACGGGATATACATTTTTTGTGTAGTAAAATTTTGTCTATCTCTTATGGTTTACCAGTTATGCAAAAGTCGTTCACAATGAAGAATACTTTTTGAGACATTCCCAGAAAATTCAAGATATACATTTTATTTTTCATGAAAATATCTTAAACATATGATGTTTTAATCAAAATCGTTATAGCCAGTTTTGAGAAAATTGAAATTTTCGAAAAATGTTTCATATAAAGGGTAACTTGGAGTGGGGGATTTTCTTGAAAACCTTCGTGTCGCATCCCTGGAAGATACTGAACCTAAATACCAAGTTTGTTGTTTATCCGACAGTCCGTTTCTGAGTTATGCTACCTACTATACGTAGTAGAGAAAGTAATTAAGAAGTTTCGACTTATCGACATAAAATAAAAGAAAGATCTTAAGAGTTCATGGGATAAAATTAAATACAGCGTATTAAGTATGTCGCAAAGAAATACATGAGGAATGCTCTTGAAGATTCCCGGAGGTCTCTAATGGTATAATCAATTTTGCTGACGGTATTTCTTGATGCAACTCGGTTAGCTTAAGAAGACTTCCGACGAAAACTTCTTGAGAGCTCTTAGATTTGAAGTGACAAGGAGTTCCAAATTCTGGGTTAGGAGGATGTTTCCCGAATAATGGAAACAAGGTTAATTAATTGAATTTCGCGCAGCTATTCCCAGAAAGCCGGCATTGGCATTGAATTGTTAACATTCTCTGTCAGCCAAAAAGAAATCTAGAGATAAATATATTCCTTGATGACCAGTAAGTGAAACGAAATGTATTATGAATTCCAAAATGGTAAACCATAAGAAATAAACAAAAAACATACTACGCAAAAATCTGATAAGTTACCTTCACATGACTTCTCTACTCTCTACTGCTTTTTAGTGGGTATAAAAACAGTTCTTACAAAACTTTTTTCTTCTGTCTATTTAATTTTAATTGAGATAAAGATTGTCAGAAATAACTATATTGTGTATTTCGTTATAGATACAAAGTGACAGCGATAGTCAAATGTTCAAGAACTGGACGTTACATACTGTTCTTAAAATTTCAGACTGTTTCCATGCAATCTCGAGAATTAACTGAATGTTGACAGGGCTTTAAAAGAATCACAAAGTATTGGACAATGCGAACAATTAATAATGGATATCTCGGAAATTTCTAATGCCACAAAAATTATTTGAAATAAATCGTTATCTGCATTTATTGTGTAGAACATTTTAGTCTATCGCTTAATGTTTATCAGTTATACAAGAATAAAACCATTTCTTCCGAATGAGGACTTCACAGGCTATTCCCTGAAAATTTGAGATAGATATTCATTTTATTTGACAGGTATATGTTGTATTTTAATCAAAATTGCTAGAGCCATTTTTGAGAAATCAAAAATTTGGAAAAATGTTCTATAAAAACGGTATTTTGGAGTGGGGGAGTTACTTGAAAATCTTCATGTGGAATATTTGGAGACGTAGAACTTAAATACAAAATTTAGTATTTACCCGACTTCTCCTTTTTGATTTATGCTGTTCGTAGACACACTCACGGATAGACACATATATAGACTACTTTCTAAAAATGCTTTTTTGGATTCAGTGGTCTCAAAATATATATTTCCGTTATTTTCGCTATCGTAGCATCAGGCGTCCGTATTATTGTTTTGAACTTTTCAGTAATGTTCATTTTCTGAACTGCTGTCACATTCTGTTGTTTCTCGCGATGTCGTGGAAACAGTATGGATTTTCAAAACTACCGGCTCATTTTTAATTTCTCTGCTTCTTAATACTATACAGCAAATACGCATTTAGAAGTTCCCTGGATCCAAAAAAGAGTATTTTTAGAAATAGATCCATGTATTTGCGTGTGCGTTTGTCCGTCTATGAACAGGATTACTTAAAAACGAATTGTCGGTTAACCACTGCCTTCCAAATACGCGACACGAAGATTTTCAACAAATTCCTCATTCTAAACTACCCCTTACATTGAAAAAATTGTGTTATTCTGTATTTTCTCAAAAATGGCTCTAACCATAATGAGTTGAAGCTTTAAATTTAAAAAATAAAAATATGTCTTAAGTTTTCTGGAAATAGCCCTAAAGTGGTGTTCATTCTGGATGAATTTTGCACAACTGGTAAACCGTAAGAGATAGACCAGATCTTACGGCACAAAAAATGTAGAGCTAGTTAAAGCACAGAATTGTTTTTACAGAATGAACCATTTCTGAAAAATTGCTTATTATTGGTTTGAGTATTCACATACCTACTTAAACTTTTCTCAAACGGTAAGTCCCTATTAGTTTTTTCTTCCGGTCATGCGAAGAAAACGGAATTTCAAAGCCGTCACATAGCGAGCAGATCTTAAAATGTTTGATGAGGCAGTATTTTTAACACACAAATGATTTCAGTCAAATTATATAATATATAAATTCAATAACAGCCCGCCTTGAAGCAATATGTGTATGTGTATGTTTATATTATTGTATAAATGTTCAATAATGTTATGTGAATGTATTACGTAATTTAATAATGTAGGAGCTGTGAGAATAATAGGTTAAAAGTTGCTAACAATGAGGTAACCATAAGGCAATAATGAATTTGAAAGTTTAAGAATACTACTTATAATTCTAGGAAGCAATAATGTAATTTTTGTGACAGTTTATAAAATAGCCAATGAACAACCAGAAAAACCTTTAGTTAAATGAACGTATTCTATTGGAATAGGATTAACCAATCAGAGACTTAAGATACAGAAATTTACAAATTTACGCACAAGAAATCAAGTCAGTTGCTTATAGACAGTGCTCATAACTGGGCGCGAGATATGTCCTCGAGAAATTTAATACATGTTTAGTGTGAGATAAAAATGGTTTACGTGTTAAAAAGTGCAAGTAATTAATTTAAAAAATCTCACAGTCTCTCTATATCAGTGAAGTGTTATTTAAATTGTGTCAAGAATTATTAAATGTAGTGAAGTAAAAACTATAATCTGTGTAAGTCTACATTCTTCAGTCGCACCACAACCCTGCAAAGAGCAACATGTCTCTAATAAAAATACTGACGCAGCCGAGGTAAACATAAATATATAATATTTAAAGAAACAGTCAAAATTACAAAGTTAGTATTTTTAAACCTACGAAACGAAGGCTACCGGGTACCATACGTGCGGTTGCAACTACTTCAAGTTCGGCTCCCCAACGGTCGAAATACAATACAACACCACCATAAAATTAACCTTCTTCATTGACTAGCGCTAAAGCCTACTGCATAGGTGGCGAAAACCTGACTCGCGAGTTATTTTGACTCGCAGGCGCACGTTCCCTCTCTGCAACCGTCCGTTTAATTTTCACATGCTGTTGAGTGACGCCGTGCGTGTTGCATATTTGGTGACTCGCGGAAGGAAGTCGTTTTCGCCATCCTTGGCCTACTGTATTCCCCTGTTTCCGTCGTATCTACAAGGAAATATGCCTTAAAACTACTTCTACAAACGTTTGCCTCGATTAACATGAAGTATATTGAAGAATATGTTTGTGTAAGAACGGGTAAAGAAAATGCATTGTAGTACTTTAGAGTTTTCATCAGCGTTCATTACGACATGCGAACAATTTTTTTACTTTGTCTACTACGTACAGTAAGTAGGGGAAGTATTGCACTCCACCCAAAAATTCGATTTTGATGCCTCCTGAATAAAAGAAAATGTTAGAGAAATCTGATGTGTAACACTCACATGGCTTTCTCTATTCTTGTACATACTATTTTTACAAACGCTTATTCTCCATATGCTCCATGTTAATCGAGATATCGAGATGTTAATGTTATTGCTAATTTTCTTGTAGATTCAAGGGGAATTGGTAGGTGTTAAGCGATAGTCAAATATTTTAAGAGCTGGTTGCTATGTGGAGTATTCCATTCTCTTTGCATTAACATTACAAAAAAATGAATAACGAATTCCCATTTGAGATAAAGTATAAGTATTGAAAAATGTAAGGGAATAACAAGCAATGTCTTGAAAATGGTTCACTCAAAAAAAAATGCATATGACATAAATTGTGTATTTTAACGCGCTCTACATTTTTTGTAGTAAACTTTTGGTTGCCTCTTATGGTTTATGCAAACGTTGTTCACAATGAAGAACACTTTTGGAGACATTCCCAAAACATTCAAGATATAGATTTTATTCGTCATGAAAGTATCTTAAATATATGATATTTTAATCAAAATCGTTAGAGCCATTTTTGATAAAATTAAAATTTTCGAAAAATGTTCCATGTAAAGGTTAATATGAAGTGGGGGATTTTCTTGAAAACCTTTGTGTCGCATGTCCGGAAGATACTGAACCTAAATACCAAGTTTGGTGTTTATGCAGCTGTTCGTTTCTGAGTTATGCTGTTTACAGGTACACACGGACATGTAAACATATATTTCCGGTGAAATCTCGGTATCGAATTTTTGGGTGGAATGCAATACTTCCCCTATATCTATACGTAGTAGAGAAAGTAAAATGGTATGTGAGTGAGTGTCTGTGTGGATATGTGTCTGTGAGCAGCATAACCACAAAGACGAAAAGCCGGATAAATACCAAACTTTGTATTTAGGTTCAGTATTTCTCAAAGATGCGACACGAAGATTTTCAAGAAAATCCCACCCCAGACTACACTTTACATGGAAAATTTTTCGACAATTTTGATTTTCTCAAAAAAGGCTGCAACGATTTTTATTAAAATATCATATGTTTAAGATATTTTCATAGCAAATGAAGTGTATATCTTGAATTTTCTGGAAACGTCTCCAAACGTCCTCTTCATTCTGAGTAACTTTTGTATAACTGGTAAACCATAAGATAGACTAAAGTTGCGACCGTCCTCTCCTGTGGCGTCGTCTTCCTTCTTTCTGCGATGGAGTTGTGGGTGGTAGGTCTAAGCTGAAATTGCAAGCCTAGCACACTTGTGTGCTGCCCTATTGCTAAACTCCTCCCCAGGGTGTGGTAACAGTAGACGAAATGGAAACCCCTTGTGATATAGCTTTAATTTTATAAATAATAATAATAATAATAATAATAAAAATAATAATAATAATAATGCTACTTTACTTCGCCACTAGGCGTGAGCTTTTTTTAATAGACAATTCTAAGGGACCTATTTGCAGATATTTACCTCCCCAAGCTAAATCTGTTTCCTATTGCTGGTTTCATACGTATCGCCACAAACATGGCGTGAATTTTACCTCCTCTCCAGATCAGCAAAGCGATAAGACGCCAAAGCTTTACACGTGCTCCCTTTTATACCATCACAGGGGAACTTACATTTGCCTAGCTATTTTAAAAGCTTTACTCTTATTGGATCTCCCCTGCGCGTGGTATGAAATTATTTGCCCTCATATTTGAACCTTACAAGTTCGGAATTTTGAAAGTGTCAGGATCTCTCTCCTGTTTCTATCCTATCGCCATCTCTCTCACTCGTCTCTTGCAAGTGCCTGTGACCACCGCAGCAGGGTTGCCTGTTCTGTCATCTTCTGTACTCTTGTTACCTGCACTCTTTCCCTTCTCACGGCTAGCTGGCCTTCCTTCACATTTTTCATATGTGTTACAATATTAAGTTACCTTATTTCATATCAAATTGACATTTACAATGGTATCGTAGTTCCCGCTACAAAGTTTACTACAAAAAAATGTAGATCTCGTTGAAACACACAATTTGTTATATATATTTTTTATGGAGTTAACAATTTCCGAGATATTCCTTGTTATTTATTTGAATTTTCCAATTCTTACGCTTTTTCTCAAATTGGAATTAGTTATTCTTTGTTTTTTATGTCCTGGACATGCAAACGGAATGGAATGCTCCACATAGCAACCAGCTGTTAAAATATTCCACTGTCGCTTAAAGCGATATTCCCCTTACACCCAGAAGAACATTAGTAATAAGATAGTTTCTACAAATGTTTATCTAGCTTAACATGAAGTAGACAGAGAATAATTGTTTGTGAAAATATTTGTACAAGGGAAGAGAGAGTCATATGAGTGTAACACATCAAATGTTTCCCCCTTAACGCGCATGCAACCAATTTTACATTGATTAATTTGAGTTTATTTTTGTTAAAAGTATGTCGTGAGTAGAATTACTTTTGTACGAATATTTTTAAAACATCCACTAATGCAAGGATGTTCGCATTAGTACAGATTATTATTAGAGAACTAATGATAAATGAGGACACTTACGATGAACAAAATGCCAATGACAACAGTGCCCTCTTTGAGAGAACAGCCGCAACAGCATTGTCGGAGTCTTACTGCCATCCTTGACTTTTAACCGCCAATTTTCTTGGTCACATCTGCATAACTTCTTGTGTCTGGAACAGAGAATTTGAAATACATATATTCAATGCATTTTTGTGTCCTTTTGGCAGCATTTAACGTCTCTTGAAACAACTCAGGCGGCGAGGGGGCAGGTGCTTCTAAAAATATTTTGTCATTATTCCATACCCTTCCTTTAGATAAGTAAGTAGTGTTTAGTATCAACCAATCAGAGCCATACTCACAGGAAAAATTGAATGAAAGTATCAACTACACTCAGTAGGATCACTAGTTACTTCCTTTACCAATACCTAAAAAGAAGAGGAGGTATTGCATTCACACAAAATTTCAATACCTAGATTTCATCAGAAACACATTATTTGAGACCCCTCGAATCCAAAATAAGAATTTGTAGAATTTGTGTCTGTAAACAGCAGAGTTCAAGGTTGTGACGCCAAGATGTTCAAGAAAATCCTCCCACCCAAAACTTATTTTTACATGTACATGCTTTTATCTTTGATTTTCTCAAAAATAGCCTACGATTTTTATTAAACTACCGCATAAGATATACGCATGGCAAATAATACATACCACGTGAGTCTTCTCAGCCTGCGGATTGAGAAGCTATGCATTCCCAGCGTTGTAGCGGCTATGCCGTAAACACTGTCCACTACATTGCGTCGTATCAATTTCGGCCGAAATGACTACTTTGCACCGCTGTACGTGCAGTGACTTGGACTCGTAGCACAACAGTGTACCCTTTGGCCTTCTGTGGTGAAGATCCCAGGTTCAAATACTGTCAGTTGAAGGTAGTTTTTACGTTTAGTAAATTTAACGAGAACTGATAGTTTGGCATGGAAGTGTCGTTTCACTTCACTAGTTTAATTCTGTGAATTTCATTAAAACACAAAACTGTTACTTTTTAGAACACGTAAATCCACTTTCTAGTGGATTCGGAAACAAATCATGATTTGCAAGAATGTTCTCGAAACATGAACAGAAATGAATAGAACACCAATTTAATCATAGGCGTGATTTAAAATTCCGACCTTCACCATGCCTTTCCAGCGTGTTAACCATTGTCTGTAAAATGCAGGGTTGCCTTGTTACCAATCCGCAGGATGAGAAGCCTCACGCGGTATCTTCTGGGAATGGCCTGTGAAGCTTTCATTCGAAAGGATTCTGTATCATCTTGTATAACGGGTAAACTATAACAGAAAGACAATGTCATACTACACAAAGAAATACTTTAAAATAAACAGCGGATTTCAAATAATTGTTTGAGGCATTATCTATTTTCAAGATATTCGTTATTATTGGCTTAAATTCTTCAATAACGTTTCATTTTTATAAAACGCTCTGTTTTTTTTCTCGTGATGTCATCGAAAAGGTATGGAGTTTCAAGGCCAGTACACATCATTTTAAGCATTTTACTATCACTATTCTCTCTGTACCTAAACGAAAAAATATAAACAAAATACTTGTGTAAACGCTTATCTCAATTAACTTAAAGTAAACAGAGCAAGCTTTTGCAAGAACAGTATGTAGAGTAATATAAAATAAACTATAATGGATAAAGAAATTATGTGAATGTAACACAGATTTTCTTGTTATAGTTTTTGTAAACATTTGTATTTGATTTACTGCTCGTGTTTTAAGTTCGCAGATTCTTTCCTGTTTACCATTGTCTGTTTCTCTTTACCAAATCTATCTCTCGTCTCTCCCTTTCTATCCTCTCTTTGGAAGGTTAGGTACATATGACCGTTAAAACTAATGTTATACTGTAATTACGTTCCACAAATCTGTAATACAAACGTCAGCTAATTGGTTGAAAATTGTAGAAATCAGCAATTTCATTACCGAGTATGCATTCTATGCTTCAAATTAATATAATTGACTTTTGTTTGGGAAACAATGAACTAACTATCCTCTTTTGCAACAAAAGTAGTCATAACTAGACAGGCAAAATATGGAATTTCATATTCTAACCTAGCTTTCCATCATTATGAGTACAAATGTATTTACATTTTGTAGTGTAAAGAATTCAATGCACGTGGAAAAAAATTCATATTTCATAATATTGTGACTTCCAGTTTTACAGCTGTCAGTTCTCTAAGTTTTCACTGCCGCTTCACTGTTTTTATCCAGTTTAACTTCATTCGGAACTCACTTGGTTTACACGGTCACTTCACTAATGTGAACTACTCCAATTTCCCCATCACTACACTTTCCTTCTCAACGTAGCGGCGAAATGCAATACGCACACGAAGCCAATTCCTCTGGATGTTTGATGGTTCGTTGGGGAGTCGAACACAAGTCTTATTCAATTTCCCCTGCAGTAGCATCACCACTCACCTCACGTCACAAATGTATTCACAAACTCACTCATAGAACCGCACCCTGATATCACACCATAATAGCAATAATTGTGTGCTCTTGCGAAAACGCTAGCTTATATAGGCAATGGAATATTCCACAGAATATTCTACAACCATCTGATACAATGGAGGAGGGGGAAACAAAATCCAGAAGGCTCTAGTTATCTGCCAATAGCGCTCCCGGTGTTTACGCAGGCAAGAGCTACTTATTATGTTTATCTCCGAATGTAGGGCACCAGCCTCCCGATAATCTTGGGCTATAGCCGCTGCGTCACAATATATTAGTAAAATATTAATATAAGGTATAAAATCTTAGTATTTCTTCATGTTTTGTAAGATTTACGATTTTTTGCTTTTAAAGCAATTCCCGTTAGCAATGAACCGGACCTTACAGATATTCTACGCACATTAAAAGAAATTCTTTCCAATATGTTGCTTAGTTGAGAAAATATAGCTTTTCTATATGTGATGTCACGTGCGAAGTTTAACCCCTCTATAGTGGAGGAATTCTTATTTTTGCCAACGGTGTGGCATATTATAATTACAATTAAGAAAGGGCAAAGCAAGCAGTAGCATCTTATTCTTTTTTATGATTTTAAGGATTTTACAATGATTAAAATCTACAAACTCGACGTAATTCGTTATATTTCATTTAATAGTTTACTAGTCAATATGGACAAAATCTATGAACCTAATTTTAATTTCTCTACTGCGTATGGTAAATAGGGAAGTAAAGTATTATATTCCACCCAAAAATTCGATGTTGAGATTTCATCGAAAATACATGTTTTGAGCCCCCTGAATTAAAAAAAAATCCTTTTTAGAAAAACGTCCGTGTGTGTATGTGTGTGTGTCTGTGAACAGCAAAACTCAAAATCGAAAAGTCGGATAAATACCAACCTTGGTATTTAGGTACAGAACCTTCCAAGGATGCGAAACGAAGATTTTAAAGAAAACCCCCACCTCAAAATATCCTTTACATGGAATATTTTTAGAAATTTTTCCTTTTTTAAAAAATGGCTCTAATATTTTGATTAAAATACCATAAAGATATTTACATGACAAATAAAATTTATATTTGAATAGCCTGTGATGTTCTCTTCAGTTGGAAGAAATTTGTACAATCTTGTACAACTGCTAAGATAAACGATAGAAGAAAACAAAAGATGTAGATCTCTTTAAAACACACAATTTACTTCAAACAAGTTTTTTTGTGGTATATGCCATTTCTGAGACATCTGTTGCTAATGTTTCGAATTGTTTATTACTTGGTCGTTCTTTAAAGTCCTTTCCACATTCAGTTGTTTCTCGCGATTGCATGGAAACAGTATGGAATTTTAAGGTCAGCGTATGGCGTCTGGTACTTTGAATCTATAACGAAATGTGTAATGTAGTTACTTATGCAAGGATTTATCTAGATTAAAATGCAATAGATAGAAAAAACAAGCTTTAGTAAGTGAACATGGTCTAGGTGTTGAATATAAATATACTTTGGTTTTATACATATGTTTATTTATTACTTTCTCTACTACGTATAGTAAGTAGGGGAAGTATTGTATTCCACCCAAAAATTCGATACCGAGATTTCACCGCAAATATATGTTTTGAGACCCCCTGAATCCAAAAAAAGCATTTTTGGAAACATGTCCGTGTGTGTCTGTGAACAACATAACAGAAACGTATAAACGGATAAACACCAAACTTGTATTTAAGTTCAGTATCTTCTAGAGATGCGACACGAAGGTTTTCAAGAAAATCCCCCCACCCTAGATTACTGTTTATGTGGAACATTTTTCGAAAGTTTTAATTTTCTCAAAATGGCTCTAAGGATTTTGATTAAAATATCATATGTTTAGGATATTTTCATGACAAATGAAATGTATATCTCATTTTTTTGGGGAATTTCTCCAAAAGTATTCTTCATTGTGAACGACTGTTGCATAACTGGTAAACCATAAGAGATAGACAAAATTTTACTACACACAAAATGTAGATCACAATTTATGTCATATAAATTATTTTTGTTGAGTGAACCATTTTCGAGATATTGCTTGTTAGTCCCTTAAATTTTTCAATACTTTTTCTCAAATGGGAATTCGTTATTAATTTTTTTTGTCCTGGTAATGCAAAGAGATGACTATCGCTTAAATCCTACCATATTCCCCTTGCATCTACAAGAAAATTAGCAATAAGATTGACATCTCGATATCTCGATTAACATGAAGTATATGGAGAATAAGCGTCTGTAAAAATAGTTTGTACAAGGGCAGAGAAAGTCATGTGAGTGCAACACATCAGATTTTTTTTTCATAATATTTTGGAACTTTTCTTCATATTTTGGCAAAAATATTAAATATTTGTCAACGTTATCCTCATGTTTTTCCTGTCTCTAGTCATAATTGCATGCATGAGGCAACTCGTGTTGTAGAATAGTCGTATTTGTAAGCAGAGAGAAGAAAAAGTAAGAGAATATGTTACTTACCTTAGTGCCGGTGTTCACATGTGTTGGAAGTGCATGCAATTGTGTTTCCTCGCATGACAAAGCCGTAACCTTGAGTAACAAGTCATGCGTCATTCCTTCAGTACGATATCACTACAGGTGGTTTATTCCCTATGGACTGACTAACTTCCTCACCGACAGGGAACATCATCAAACTCTGAAGTTACTTAGTGCCTTAGCTTCTTCAAGTTCTGCTTTATGGTCTACTCGTGAACTGCATGAATAAAGAATAAATCGATGGTCCTCTATACAGAAGCTTTCATCGTCGGGCTGTTGAAAACTTTATGTGATTTTACTTTGTGGATGCCATCGCTTCGAAAATAATGATTCGTTGACGTCCCTCTCAGACACGAAAAATACAGAACCCACAACTTTGGTCTTTTCAACGCAGAGAGCTCAGGTTCGATTCCTGGCTGGGTGCGAACGTTTTTCGATAATTAAATTTGTTTGAAAATACGAATGTACGAGTGAATATGAGTATGTTTTCGAAAGAAAATGAATTTCACTTAGAACTCTGATGTTACATTCATATGGCTTTCTCTACATCATATTTGTTATTTTGACATAATTTCAACAAACTATTCTTATTACTTTCCTTACTACGTATAGATACCGAGATATCACTGAAAGTATATGTTTTCTGGCGCCCTGAATCCAAATAAAGCTTTTTTTGGAAACATGTCCATGTGTGTCTGTGAACACACGAAAAGTCGGATAAATACTAAACTTGGTATTTGAGTTTAGTATCTTTCAAGGATGCAACACAAAGATTTTCAAGAAAATATCCCCCCCCATTTACTTTTACATAAAATATTTTTCAAAAATTTTGATTTTATAAAAAATGGCTCTATAGGTTTTGATTAAAATGTCATATATGAAAGACATTTATATAAAAAATAAAATGTATATCCTGAATCCTCTGGGAATATCCTAGAAAGACCTCTTCATTCGGAAGGAATTTCGTATAATCTTGTATAACTTGTAAATCTTAAGCAGTATACGAAAACCACACAAGGTAGATCACTTTAAAACATACAATTTACTTCAAACAAGTTTTTTTTCTGTGCCATAAGCCGTTTTAAGATATCCGTTATTAAGGGTTCGAATTGTTCAATATTTGTCATTCCTTTAGTCCTATCGATTTTCGGTTGTTTCTCGCGATTGCATGGAAGCAGTATAGGATTTTAAGACCAGCGTCCAGTTTTAAAGCATTTCACTATCACTGTTCTCTTTGTATTTATAACGAAATGGTAATGTAGGTATTTTTGAAAAGGTTTAGGTATAGTGGATGGAAAAATAAGCTTCAGTAAAACCAGTTTGTATACACACTAATAAAATTGGAGGGTAAAGAAAGTCATGTGAATGTATCACATTAGAATTCTTTTGGGTCTACTTCATGTTAATCGAGATAAACCTTTACAGAAAAAGGTTGATTACAGTTTTCGTTGAAGCTACTAAGTGGATAAAAGACACGGAATCGATGTTCAGATGTTTAAAAAATACTTGCTAAATGTGACCTAGAAATTCCGTACTATTTCCATGATATCGCGAGAAAAAAACTGAACAGCGACAGGATTTTAAAAAATTACAGTGTTGAAAATTCAAACCAATGAAAATGAATATCTTGGAAACGGCTGATGCCACAGATAAAGTTACTTGGAATAAATTGTGTATTACAAAAAGATCTTAATTGTTGCTTTGTCTATCTCTTATAGTTTACTACATAAACAAAATTATACAAGACATTCAGTATGAAGGTGATTTCACAGGCTATTCTCAGAAAATTCAAGATATCCATTTTATTTGCCATGTAAATACCTTAAATATATGGTATCTTAATAAAAATATATAAGTAATTTTTGGGAGAATTCTCTTGAAAATGTTTGTGTCGTATTTTAAAGATAATGGACCTAAATATCAAGTTTGGTATTTATCTGACTTTTCATTTTTGAGTTACGCTGTTTACACACCCACACGTGCGCGCGGACCTTTTCCTAAAAATGCTTTTTTGGATTCAAGGGACCTCAAAACATCTATATGTGGTGGTCTTGGTATCGAATATTTGGATCTAATACAATATCTCCTCTACTTACTACGTGTGTAGCAGGGAATGTAAAAAGCTTATTGTACTTTACACATTTTATTAAACGAGATAAACGTTTGGAAAAAGTTCCTTTTTAGACAGCATAGCCTAAACTAGAACTTTTAACAGTTTAAAATCATTATGAATAACCTCGGTTCCAAGTTCAATCACATGGCAATTGCTCTTTGTAATTGCTCTTTGTAAAACCTAATCATTCGACTTGGATTGATTAGGTTTTACTTTTCGTTATGTCTTTTTACATGATTAATTTCTCATGGCGCTCGCATTTTCTATTCACAATACAGATTGCCATACTTCAGTTTATTGTAGTTCGTTGTAGAGTTAACCTATACGTTATATTGGCAGCTTTCTGTTGTTTTTTATCTAAAATGTTATTCTTTGATATGGTATAACCTACATAAAGTTTAAATGGCGGAAATTATGATTCAGAAGAAACTGAAATATAAGAGACAGGGGAAATTATAGAAGGAGCAGAAAGGATGACACTAGAACTACCTGCACAATATGCTGTAGCATTTAATCGCTTCATTGCTTGCTAGAAGGAAAATAATTTCACTGCTAGCGAGTCAACAAAACTTCAAAACATCTGTACATTTCAGCTTTTTAACGCCATTTGTCTTGTTTCAAGAACCGGGTTCTAAACGTGATTTTTTTTAGTTTCAGGAATCAATATATGAGGTGCGATCATTAAATTCCTGGACTGGTCCTGTAAATGAAAATAAAATTACCTGATTTAACTTTGGCTGCCATCCACTTCAAATTAGTTACCTAGGGCAGCTCTGCACCAATTCCAGTAGCGCTTCCACCATTTATGGAATGCACCATAGAAGTATCGTTCTTGGAGCGTTTTAAGCACCTGCTGCGATTCGCGTTGGAACTCCTCCACCGTGCCAAAACGGCGACCCTTCAACTTAAATTTCACCTTGGGAAACAAAACGAAGTCACAGGGGCCAAATCTGATGAATACAGGGGGTGAGTAAGGACGATCATGTTGCTACGAGCACAAAACAGGCGTGTTGAGAGAGCTCTGTGAGCTGGTACGTTCTCGTCTTGGATCATCCAATTTGTCTCTGCCCAAACTTGTGGTCATTTACGTCGAATGTTATCCCTGAGATGTCACAAAACGTCACAGTAAAAACCAGCAGTCACTGTTTCGCCCATAGCAACAAATTCACGGTGCACAATCCCGAGAATGTCGAAAATATACAATGATTATGTTCTTGGTTGTCTTGGTTGTTCTGCCATTTGTGAAACGAATGCCGCTCAAAACATCTCGTCCGATTCGCTGCTTCATTCATTCGCTGCTTCATTCCCGTAAGCTTGTTTCAACATTCCATAGATTTTAGTTGCCAATTTTCACGCAGAATTTGATATTTGCTCTCTGTTCCAGTTTCGAGTCCATCGTGATTTCGCCAAGGTGAGCGTGCACGTGCCAATACAAACTTGTGTAACACAGATAGTAACGACGCTATCGCTTTGAAACGTTGTGTAGCTTGACCTTCAGGGTTATTACTCGTCTGTGCTGCGCGCGTATGTCAATCCCATGATCTGTTCGTTCACAGCAGACACAGTCCCAGAATTTAATTATAGAATCTCGTAAAATTATTGATATTTTAAAAATTTGAGCGCTGTCTAAAGAATAGTATATGTCAGACGTGTTAAAACTGGCTTTATTTTGCTCGTAGAATTGCCTAGCGAAGATCGTAGGCACAGACATTCCTACTCGTAAAATAAACCCTTGTATAATAGGCTACTATTATTAACATTTAGTTATAAATACAAGAGAGATATACAAAAGCTGATGCGAAAGGTGTATGTAAATGTATGTGAATCATTATATGATGGCTTTGAATTTTATAGCAACTCTAAGAAGATGTGAAATATTTTAAAGTTCAAACCAATAACAAAAGTATTTTGGAAGTGGTTGGATTGGATATTGAAGCTCAGGGGATTCGGCACTGATCCAGTAATGAGGATATTGTACCAATACCCCACGAGGGGTCGCCCCCTGGAGGGAGGGGTTGGATGAATGTAGACACCGGGCGGCTGTAACTAGTAGTGACGGCTTCGTAATGACAGAGTCCCTACAGTTTCTAGATATAAACCTCCAGGCAGGCAGACCGGGCACCCTACTCCGGGTCCTAAACCCCCAACATCCAATCTCCCAAGGGACGGTTCTTTTACTCCGTCAACAGGCCGAAGTCCGAGAGACCGAGAAAGTTCACAGAGAGCATCCTTTTCCGAGTCACACTGTACCGAAACAGTGCAGTGTGACTCGCTTGTGAAATAGAGCAAACGGAATGAATAATGCATGAAATGTTTAATAGAACGAAATGGAGGTACAGGAAACAGGAACCCCGCCCGAAACCCCCGAAAAACCCGTGGGTCAGAGTGGGCGATCGCCGCGGGTCAAACCCGGGGCCTCTCGAATGCAGGCTACAGACTTACGCCTGGGCCATCCCGCTCGGTTCGGAAGTGGTTGATAGCGCAAACAAACATTTCACATATACTGCCAATTTTAAGAGATATATGTTATTTGTGTGGTAAGTTTTTATATATCATGTGGCTCCTGCCAGTTATACAGATGTATAGACAATTTATTCAGAATGAAGAGGACTTTACAGAGTTTTTACATGAAAATTCAAGATATACATTTTATCCGCCCAAAAGATATCTTAACATGTGATATTATAAAGAAAACCGCTAGAGAGAATTTTGAGAAAATGAAAGGCAACAAAATGTAAAGCCTAATTTGGAATGGAAATACCTCCCTGAAAATCTTCATGTCACAAGATGCTGAGCTTAAAAGAGTTGTGCTGTTCACAAAAAACCTATGACATTTTAATCCAAATTTTAAAACTATTTTGGAGATGATAAGTACCGAATTCATGTCAATGTACTTGGCTTGAAAATCTTTGTGTCACATTCTTGGAAGATCTTGGACTTAAATACCAAGAAGTTAAAGCTTTAGCCAAAGATTTAAAAGCGAATCGCTATATGCTGGCTTTGAAATGTTATTCTTTTCACGAATGGTGAAATTAAATTGAATTTTTATTTATGGATGCTCTTAAACTGCTATGGTCCCATTCTAGATTGGGAGTGAAAGACCGGAAATGTTTCTCAAAGGCCTCTTTTATCAGATTTGAGGTTCTTTAACGTGCCGTATATTTACTTTCCTTTCTAAGAAAGGATGCTAAGGATTTTTACGCCCGAAAAAATCCATCGCCCTCCATCGGGTTTGAACTCGCGACTTCGGGGTGATTGGTGACTAACAACTTAAAAATAAATGTAAGGTAAATAATTGGAATTTCAAACTAAGAGCAACGAACACTTAGGAAATGCTACAGGAGGTTTATTTGGCACAAGGTTTGCGTTTTAACGAGATCTATAAGCTCAAGTGAAGTATTCTAAAAGTCTAACGTGGCTAGAGTCCATGGTAAACTCTTTAATCCCCTCGTTCCATGGCCATCCTCATTGTTATCCTGCCATTAGAGGTAACGCACATCATCTGCTGGGTGCCTCCAGCTAAAAGTTGACTACAGTCATCGCTTGGTGAGATGAGTTTCACCCGAAGGTCGTTACCCATGTGGTGTGTAGTAAGTGTATGACCTCCGTCGACGCCGCAGGTACTGCGCCTCCTGCAACGACCACGGCCACTTCACCGGGCAGGCGCAGTGCCCTCTGTATCCGAGGAGCCGTCGATCCACTCCGGCTTCAAATGTACCTGCACCTACAGCTCCTCCGACGCCATCACCGCCACCACATGCAGCAACAGACACCACCCTGCGAGATGCGATCCAGGATCTACATTCAGAGGTCCTGAACATCGGATCCAGCAACAGTACGAAACACTCGCTTCACTTGTCACCGCCGCTCACTCTACCAACACGGAACAAAAGCTCAGCCGTCTTGCCGCAATGGAATCCGCCATCCAGGACCTTCACACCATCGTCACCGACTTCTCAACTGCCTTCCAGAGCTTCACCGCAGGCTACCTGCGGCGGGTCGAAGGAGCCGACACAGCCATCAGAGGCCTGGGGGAATCCATCGCCAGTCTGCCACCACCATCAGCACCGCCAGCTCCGACAGAATGCCTAGAGGAGATTAGGCACACGATGTCATCCCTGGTTACGACGATTGCCGAGTGGACTTCCGTGCTCTCGGGCATGAAGAGTGAACAGGAACGAACAAACGGCTACTCGATGTCACTAGAAGCCGCTCGCTTTTTTCCCACAAGCTACCATCGCCAGCCAGAGGGCTCGTTTCGAGGCCCGCGAACAAATCATTGAAATGATGCAATAAAAACAACAACGCCACAATCCTTTCCACGTACCTCACCATGTATAGCGATCAGGGCCTCAGTCAAGGTCGTCACCCGGACATTCCCTTACTCCTCTGCCAGCGCAATAAGCTGGAAGCTATCCTACCACGTAGTAACGGGGGTGCAACAGCGGAACCTCAATACCCCTCCTAACTTCTACTTTCTACTCCACGTTTAATCCTACCTATTCACGAAAAAAAAGTAAGTGTAATTAAATGCTGCTGCTGATGATGATAATGGTGCCAATGTTATGGTATTGTTGCCATGGTGTTGTGGCTGTGTTGCCGCTGCACAGACAAAGGTAAGATGCTGGGATGTCTACAGTCGGATTCACTTATCCTCTTTGTAGGCCCTTGAAAATCAATTGAGTCGGCGGTTTTATGCAGTAGCCTTTAGAAAGCCGCGCATACGTAACCAAGTTCGGTTTGGCAATGCTGACCACAAACCGCCCCAATACCGCCCACAACCCTTGTGTGGGCACAGCATTATAATGAAAGACCGTGTTTCTCCAGAGAGCTTGTTTATTTTAAGAGGGGAAAATACTTTTCAAAATCCTTTGTTATTTGTAGAATTCCAGGTAAACAAATGGTTTTCGTACACTGTGTAATTATTAATCTTTTGTTTTATACGCTGAGAAAGATAGTGATTTTTTTTATCGACTTCCCATTTATGTTGTGATGGTGGAAAGCTACATCTCCTGTATTCGTTGCTGGAAACCCAACCTACCTACATGTTTTTCCTGCTTTACTGCACGTATGTGCATGAGCTACATTAGTCCTACTAATCTTTGATACATTTACTATTGCATACACAGAGTATAATCACACATGTTACTTGAAATTTACGATTTAATCTTACCTGAATCTTAATTTACTTTTGATTTGTTAATATTTACTTAAGATTTAATTCATGTAGCAGCTAAGTACGAGCTGTAAGTTATTGACTTTCTGTCGATCAAGAACCAGATCGCCACTTTGTCACATTGGTTAAAATTGGTGACCTAGCTACTGAAATCGTCATGTGTAACAGCGGTTAGGAAATACTTGATTTTTTTACTTTCTCCACTACGTATAGTGAGTAGTCTTTCTCCACCCAAAAATTCTATACTGACATTTCACCGGAAATACATGTTTTGAGCCCCCTAAATCCCAAAAACAGAGTTTTAGAAAAAAACGTCGTGTGTTTGTGTGACTGTGAACAGCATAACTCAAAAACAAAAAGTTAGATAATCCCATGGTTGGTATTTAGCTTCAGTATCTTTCAAAGATGCGACAGGAACATTTTCAAGAAACTCCTCCACCCCAGACTACACTTTACATGCAACATTTTCCGAAATTTTGATTTTATCAAAAATGGCTCCAACTTGTTTGATTAAAATACCATATGTTTAAGATATTTTCATGACAAATGAAACTTATATCTTGAATTTTCTGGGAGTGTCCCCCAGAAGTCCTCTTCATTGTGAATGGTTTTTGCATGACTGGTAAACCGTAAGTGATAGACAAAGTTTTACTACACAAAAAAATTGTAGATCTCGTTAATATGCACAATTTATGTCCACTTTTTTCCAGGGAACCATTTCCGAGATATTCCTTATTATTTGTTTGAATTTTCCAATACTTATACTTTTTCTCAAATGGGAAAACATTATTCGTTTTTTTATGTCCTGGACATTCAAAGAGAACGGAATGATCCACATAGCAACCAGCTCTTAAAAGTTTTGACTATCACTTAAAGCCTACCATATTCCCCTTGCACCTACAAGAAAATTAGCAATAAGATTAACTGAAGTAGATGGAGAATAAGCGTTTGTAAAGTAGTTTGTACAAGAGTAGAAAAAGTCATGGGAGTGCAACGCATCAGATGTTTTTGTAAAAGCATTCTATTATTCGGTAATAACACTGTCATAGATAAGGACTTTGTTCTGCAGCATTATGGGGTTACTCAATCAATTAAGCTAACACTTACTTGATTGCGCTATTAATATTATTATTATTGTTATTAATAATATTATTATTTTAGACTAAGGATCCGGGACAACTTAAGGAGTGAAGCGAAGTTTACTGTGTGTCGAGTAGAGTGGAGTGAGGTGGTGCATTGGGTGTTCTTACTTGTGAGGTCGTGTAGAATTCGCTTCGTGATTAGAGGTACATTTACAGAAATTATGAAATTTGTGATGATATCCAAATTATGTAACATAACAGTCTCAATAGAGGAACCTAAAACGAAGATTGTATCCAAGGACCAGTAAGACATAAGTTAGAAATAGAAGGAAAGGTCATCGAGCAAGTAGTAGAGTTTCAATACTTGGGAGTGGATATATTAAGTGAACGTCAAACGTATAAAGAAGCTAGACAGCAGACTACGAAAGGAGCACGTGTATCAGGTTACTTAAGAGATGCAACCTGGAAAAATAAATATCTTAAGTATAAAAGAGAAAGTTAAAATACAGGATGATTCAAAATGATGGACACAACTTGAGTTTGCTATATTTCCTGAACTTTATGTTGAATTGTAATTCTGTGAGTTACATTTGATTATACATACATGGGTGTTTACAGATGTTGAATATGCACCCATCCGGCTGCACGGGTAACATCTACACTACGTGATCAAAAGTATCCGGACACCTGGCTGAAAATGACGCACAAGCTCGTGGTGCCCTCCATCGATAATGCTGGACGTCAATATGATGTTGGGGTACTCTTAGCTTTGAACACAGCGTTCACTCTCGCAGGCATACTTTCAGTCAGGTGCTGGAAGGTTTCTGGGGGAATGGCAGCCCATTCTTCACGGAGTGCGGAACTGAGGTGAAGTATCGATGTAGGTCGGTGTGGCCTGGCACGAAGTCGGCGTTCAAAACATCCCAAAGGTGTTCTATAGGATTCAAGTCAGGACTCTGTACAGACCAGTACATTACAGGGTTGTTATTGTCATGTAACCACAACGCCACAGCCCGTGCAGTATGAACAGGTGCTCGATCGTGTTGAAAGATGCAATCCCCATCCCCGAATTGATCTTCAACAGTGGGAAGCAAGAAGGTGCTTAAAATAAGTCTGCGCTGTGATCGTGTCACGCGAAACAACAAGCGGTGCAAGCCTCCTCCAGGAAAAACATAACCACACCATAGCACCACCGCCATCATCTCCGAATTTCACTGTTGGCACTATACACGCTGGCAGATGACGTTCACCGGGGATTCGCCATACCTATATGCTGCCATCGGATCGCCACATTGTGTACCGTGATTCGTTACTCCACACAACGTTTTGCCACTGTTCAATCGTGTAATGTTGACGCTCCTTACACCAAGCGAGGCGACGTTTGGCATTTTCCTGCGTGATGTGTGGCTTATGAGCAGCCGCTCGACCATGGAATCCAAGTTTTCTCACCTCACGCCTAACTGTCATAGTACTTGGAGTGGATCCTGATGTAGTTTGGAATTCCTGTGTGATGGTCTGGATAAATGTCTGCCTATTACTCTTTACGACCCTCTTCAAATGTCGGCGGTCTCTGTCAGTCAACAGACGAGGTCGGCTTGCACGCTTTTGTACTGTACATGTCCCTTCACGTTTCCACTTCACTATCACATCAGAAACAGTGGACCTAGGGATGTTTAGGAGTGTGCAAATCTCGCGTACAGACTTATGACACAAGTGATACCCAATCACCTGACCACGTTCGAAGTCCGTGAGTTCCACGGAGCGTCCCATTCTGCTGTTTTACGATGTCTAATGGCTACTGAGGTCGCGGGTAAGGGGTACCATGCAGTAGGTGGCAGCAGAGGGCACCTAAGGTGAAAAACGTATGTTTGTGGGGTGTTCGGATACTTTTGATCACATAGTGTATATTGTAGCTGAATTCGACCCAAACTTGAAGAATGTATTGCGTCACTGTGTTCATCGCAGCTGCGATACAGTTTCTTAGATCAATCAAATTCGTGGAAACTGCATCTTTCACGAACCTCCACAAGAAAAAGTCGCAGGGTGTGAGATCTGGAGACCTCGGTGGCCAGAACTGAAGTGACAAGTCTTCATCCTCCATGCAACCTATCCATCGTTGTGGAAGGAAACGTCGAACATTCAACTTTACAACATCCTCTTTCAAATGTAACTCAAAAAATTAATACACAACATATAGTTCAGGAAATTGTGTCCATCATTTTGAAACGCCCTGTATGTAAGACAATGGTAAGAAGATCCTGACATATGGAGCCGAAACCCGAGCTGTCACGAAGAAAATAAAGCAGTTATAACAAACAGTAGAAATAAATATTTTAGGATCGATAATAGGCAAGACTAGAAGTGACAAGGTAAGAAATAAGGATGAAGGGTTCAGTGTGTAATCTACGTATATTAACATATTAATAAGAGAAGAACAAAGGAATTGAATAATCATGACTGGCAAAACTAGCCAGGGACATGAAGCCATTAGGAAGAAAAAGTATCGGAAGGCCGTAAAAAGATGCATAGAAGATCTGCAGTCGACATCCAGGAATCTCCGGGATAAAGCGCGAAGAAAAACAGGTTGATAACCTACACAAAGGAAAAAAAAAAGAAAACAGAGGCACAATGCAATTCTGTCTCTCTAAGTGTCCTATTTCATTTTCCACCATCACTAGACTGTACTGTTTTCAGTAGCAAATAAGGTAGCACATTGTCGTCTTTGTTTACATCAACAGTACTGAACGAAGCTCTATATTAAGGTTATACATACATTGGCTGTTAAGTTGTCCCGGATCCTTAGCTTTATTATCATTATTATTATTTGTAGCGAGAAATCGTTTGTAGGCTACGTTGATGATATTGGAAGCTGTATTACGTACCTGTAGGTCGTCTTGATGCCCGTTCTCCAGTGACGGATCTCGACGTTCTCGTAGACTGGGATCGGATGTATTGTATATCTGTATTCTTGTGTGTGTTTGTATTTTACAATTGTGCCATGGTTGCTGTATTTGTGTCGGAGAACACTTATGTCTTGTCAGTATTAGGTATGGAGAAGGTTAAAATATTTTGCACACACGTATTCTTTCAATTATTTCACTTGTATTTCAGATAAACAACATGTGATATTCACAATTCACTATTATATTTGACATGTTAAAATATGTATAACTGGTAGTCTTTAATACGTAGTTTTAGCGTTATTTAGAGACGAGCTTCTACACGGCCTTCCTGCTTGAAGTCTGACAAGCTTCTGTTAGCGTTCCCTTCAGCCTTTCTTCTTAACGTACGTACTTGAATTATAGGTATGTATTAATGTACCTGATTGGTGCTACTATCCAATAACATCCAATAAAAGTTGTTACATATGTATGTTTACAGACTGCCACCATCTTAATTATGAATCCATGGTTCGTTACATGCTTAAGTAGATACTACTGAATTTCTCGTAATTTTATATTACTGGTTTTATAGCTAGCAATGGCCTTTCCCCCTTATATTATACTTTATACACATTTTCTCTACCATGTGTACATTATGAATATATATGTTTTAACATCCTCTTAATTATTATATGTACAATGTTATCAAAGAAAATACATAACACGTAAAACTAAGGACAAAAAAATAATAAATAAAAATCTATTAATGTTTCGCTGCTGAGAATTAGATATATTATTGCATTAATGAGTTATTGTGTTATTTTGCAAGTGGCTAGTTCTGTATGCTGTTTAATATTATTATTACTATTATTATTATTATTATTATTATTATTATTGTCCTAATAGAAATGTTGGTAAAGCTGACCTCTCACTTCAACAGCTTACGCTGTTGTTTGGGTGGAATACAATACCTCTGTATCTGCCTTAGGTAAGTTAAGAGTACCTCAACAGAATCCGTGGAACTCAAAACGCATATTTCATTGAAATATCAATATTGAGCTTTTGATTCGAATGCAATACTTCCACTAAATTAAGTAAACATTTTCGGAATGAATATACAGAGTCCAAAAGTACTGGTGAATAATACAGCTCAAAAGATATTTTGCTCTAAATGATCCCTTGATTTACTGAGTTGAGAGTTACAAGAATTCGCTTTAGGGGAAAAGAGAAGAAGCAAAGAAAAAGGTTAAGATCACTGTGTCATCAAAGAACACAGAAGAGTAATTTAATCTGAAGAAGCTGGAGCTATGCGCTTGAGTCATAGTTTAATGCTTTCGCCATTGCGTTAGGTCACGTACAGCGCTTTAAAGGCTATGTAGTGGTTAAATTCACAATTATATACAATGTTAGTCAAAAGTACATTTTATTACTTTCTCTACTACGTATAGTAAGTAGGGGAAAAAATGTATTCCACCCAAGAAATCAATACCGAGATTTCACCGGAAATACATGTTTTGAGATCCCCTGAATCCAAAAATAGCATTTTTTGAAACATGCCGTGTGTGTGTCTCTCTCTGTGTGTGTGTCTGTGAACAGCATAACTCAGGAACGAACAGTCGGATAAACTCTAAACTTGGTGTTTAGGTTCAGTATCTTCCAGAGATGCGACACGAAGGTTTTCAAGAAAATCCCCCCATCTCAGATTCCCTTTACGTGGAACATTTTTTGAACATTTTAATTTTCTCCAAAATAGCTCTAACGATTTTGATTAAAATATAATATGCTTAAGATATTTTCATGACAAATGAAATGTATATCTTGAATTTTCTGGGAATGTCTCTAAAACTTTCGCATAACTAGTAAGCCATAAGAGATAGACAAAAGTTTACTACACAAAAACTGTAGATCGCGTTAAAATACACAATTTATGTCATATACATTATTTATGAGTGAACCATTTTCGAGATATTGCTTGTTATTCCTTTAAATTTTCCAATACTTATATTTTTTCTCAAATTCGTTATTAATTTTTTTTGGTCCTGGTAATGCAAAGAGAATAGCAACCAGCTGTTAAAATATTTGACTATAGCTTTAAGCCTACCAATTCCCCTTGCATCAACAAGAAAGTTAGCAATAAGATTAACATCTCGATATCTCGATTAACATGAAGCATATGGAGAATAAGCGTTTTTTGTACAACAATAGAGAAAGTTATGTGAGTGTAACACAACGGATTTTTTTTTACTTTCTCTATCACGTACATAGTGGATAAAGAAGCTATTCCATAACAACCGAAAATTCGTTATCCAGATTTCATAGAATAAAAATAAACATTTTTACTTTCTCTACTACGTATAGTAAGTAGGGAAAGCATTGCATTCCACACAAAAACTAGATACCGAGATTTCGCCTGAAATAGATGTTTTGTAGTTTCCTGAATCAAAATAAACCATTTTTGGAAACTTATCCATGTGTTTGTATGTGTGTCTGTGAACAGCATAACTCAAAACGAAAAGTTGGATAAGTTACAAACTTAGTATTTGAGTTTAATATTCTCCAAGAAATCAACAGGAACATTTTCAAGAAAACGCTCCACCCCATACTATCATTTACAGACTACCCTTTCGAGAATTTTGATTTTCTCAAACATGACTTAAACGATTTTGATTAAAATATCATGTGTTTAAGATATTTTCATGGCAAATGAAATGTATATTTTGATGTTTCTGGGAATGTCTCCAAACATACTTTTCATTTTGAATGACCTTCGCATAACTGGTAAACCGCAAGAGATAGAGAACCTTTTACTGCACAAAGAATGTAGATTTCGTTAAAACACACAGTTTATATCATATACATTTGTTTTGTCGAGTGAACCATTTCCGAGATGTTCCTTATTATTTGTTTGAATGTTCCGGTACTTGTACTTTTTCTCAAGTGGGAATTCGTTATTCGTTTTACTTTCTCTACTACGTATAGTAAGTAGGGGAAGTATTGTATTCCACCCAAAAATTCAATACCGAGATTTCACCGGAAATATGTTTTCAGGCCTCCTGAATCAAAAAAAAAGCATTTTTGGAAGCATGTCCGTATGTGTGTCTGTGTCTGTGTGTGTGTGTATGTGGCTGTGTGTCTGTGTGTGTGACTGTGAACAGTATAACAGAAAATTTTAATTTTCTCAAAAATGGCTCTTAACGATTTTCATTAAAATATTATATGTTTAAGACATTTTCATGAAAAATGAAAAGTATATCTTAAATTTTCTGAGAATGTCTCCAAAAGTATTCTTCATTGTGAAGGACTTTTGCATAACTGTTAAACCATAAGCGATAGACAAAATTTTACTACACAACAAATGTAGATCGCGTTAAAATAAACAATTTATGTCATATACATTTTTTTGTTGAGTGAACCATTTTCAAGATACTGCTTGTTATTCCCTTAAATTGTTTAATAATTTTCTCAAATGGGAATTCGTTATTCATTTTTACTTTCTCTACTACGTATAGTAAGTAGGGGAAGTATTGTATTCTATCCAAAAATTCGATACCGAAATTTCACCGGAAATATATGTTTTGAGACCCCCTGAATCCAAAAAAGCATTTTTGGAATCATGTCCGTGTGTGTCTGTGTGTCTGTGTGTGAACATCATAACTCAGAAACGAACAGTCGGATAAAAACAAAACTTGGTATTTTGATTCAGTATCTTCCAGAGATGCGACACGAAGGTTTTCAAGAAAATCCCCACACCCCGGATTACCCTTTACATGGAAGATTTTTCGAAAATTTTAATTTTCTCAGAAATGGCTCTGACAATTTTGATTAAAATATCATATGTTTAAGATACTTTCATGACAAATAAAATGTATATCTTGAATTTTCTGAGAATGTCTCTAAAATTATTCTTCATTGTGAACGACTTTTGCTTAACTGGTAAACCATAAGAGATAGACAAAATTTTACTACACAAAAAATGTAGATCGCGTTAAAATACACAAGTTATGTCATACACATTTTATTTGTTGAGTGAACCATTTTCTACATATTGCTTGTTATTCCATTAAATTTTCCAATACTTATTTTCTCAAATGGGAATTCATTATTCATTTTTTGTCTCGTATATGCAAAGAGTATTAATCTGTGGCAAAGAGAATGGTGCTGCACCTAGCAACCAGCTATTAAGAGATATGTATATGCTTAAAGGCTACTGTATTTCTATATTTCCCTTGTAAATATATATTCCAATTACACCTACAAGAAACTTAGCAATAAGATAGAGTCTGCAAATGTTTATCTCGATTAACATGAAGTAAATGGAGAATAAGCGTTTGTAAGAATAGTTTGTACAAGAGTAAAGAAAGTCATTTGAGAGTAACACATCAGATTCTTTTTTATGTCCTGGACATGCAAAGAGAATGGAATGCGCCACATAGTGACCAGCTATTAAGAGATATGTCGATGCTTAAAGGCAACTGTATTTCTATATTGCACTTGCAAATACAAAACAAGGGGAACAGAGTAAGCCTTATGCGATAGTCAAATATTTTTAGAACTGGTCGTTATGTGTAAATTGTAATTTTCTTTGCGTGTCAAAAGATTGTTTCTGCAAATGTTTATCTCGATTAATATGAAATAGATGGAGAATAAGAGCTTGTGAAAATAGTTTGTACAAGAGTAGAGAAAGTCGTGTGATTGTAACACAACAGATTTTTTAATGTCCTGGATATGCGAAGAGAATGGAATGCTCCAAAATATTTGACTAACGCTTAAAGACTACCATATTCCCCTTGCACCTACAAGAAAACTAGCTGTAAGGTAGTTTCTGCAAATGTTTATCTGGATTAACATGAAGCAGATGGAGAATAAGCGTTTTTAAAATAGTTTGTACAATAGTAGTGAAAGTCATGTGATCGCAGCACATCACACTTTTATAAAATGTCAGTGTGTGTGTATGTGTCTGTGAACATCATGACTCAAAAAGGAAAGGTCGGATAAGCACTAAGCTTGGCATTTAAGTTCAGTATCTTAAAAATCTGCGACACGAATATTTTGAAGAAAATCCCGCACTCCAAACTAAACTTTACATATGAAACAGCTTTCGATCATTTTGTTTTTTAAAAAATGACTGACGATTTTGATTAAAATACCATGCTTTAATGATATTTACATGATAAATAAAATATATATCTTGAATTTTCTGGGAATAGCCTGTAACGTCCTCTTCATTCTGAATGAACTTTGTATAATCCCATTTTACTGATAAACGTTAAGCGATAAATGAAAACGCACTACACAAAAATGTAGATCTCTTTCAAACACACACTTTAATTGAAATAATTTTTTGTAGCATCATCCATTTCCGAGGTATCCGTTATTAATAGTCAGGATTGTTCAGTACTCGGCGATCTTTTATAGTCCTGCCGTCATTTATCTGCTTTCTCGCGATGTCATGGAAACAGTATGGAATTTTAAGGCCAGCATATAGCGTCCGTGACTTAAACATTTGACTATTAGCTTTTCTGTTTGTGTCTATAACGAAATGTGTAATGCAAGTATTTCTGCATATGTTCATTTCGGTGAAAGTGAAGTAGATAGGAAAATAAGCTTTCGTAAGAATATTTTGTATACCCAATAGAAGGCAGAGAATGTCATGTAAACGTAACGCGTCAGAATTTTAGTTTAGTAGTTAATGATGTGTTGAAGTTCGTCCGTGTTCACTAAACATAGAGGTTTGGCAGAACGAGTAGTTTACTACTATAACCGAGAGGGTAATGACAGTTCACTACTCTGTCAATTCCGTCATGCGTAGAGCATTAACGTATAGTCGTAGAGGACAACAAATCATAGCTTAGTACAGTGATGCCCATTCTTAAGCTAAATAGTGGAGGGCGGATTTACCCCCACGCATTTTTCGCGGAGCTATGACGCATTCATTGGTCATGGGTTGTGCAAACTCCAATGTTTGGTTACCTTTTAATGTGCCACTGCGACCAGCCGTCAGTTAGTGAGTGAAGAGAGAATGCTTCACAACAAAGAATGGAGGAAGTGGGATAAGTCGTCAAATGACGTCATTAGCTCATAAGAAATAAGATTGGGCTTCACTGGCTTAGTACCTCTAACCTGATGCCAACTATATCTAATGCTTTCTGTTCAAACCTCCAGGCTTAGTTATTATAAATGCTGTTAAGAGTAAACTAAAGTAAATGTAATGTTAATTTGCTTTGTAGATTTTTCCATTAACAAACGGTTAATGCCAATTCACAACTAGCTCATATACGATACGTGTTTTTAAACTGTACTGTTTACTGTTTTAATATTTTGCCGCTGCAGCGCTGCATGCGCGATTACCTTCTCCATTCATTAGGAAGCCAGACGCAACTATGAGACATCGTCATTTTGTGTTTTCCTTCTGTTAAAGCGTTTCGAAGTGTTCGTAACAATCGAACGACCTACCAACTATGAAGTCAAGTCAGTAATTCGTTGTTTGAATGCGAGAAATGTTCCACCAGCAAACATTCACCTCGAATTGTGCAAGATTTATGGGGTAATAATAATGAGTGAACAATCTCCAGCTACGCACAGCCAAACATACTCAATATCTGGTTGCATAATTTGGTGGGGAACAACTCGACCACCCTCCCTACACTCCGAATTTGGCACCAAGCGATTTTCATCCTTTTCTTCATATGAAGAAATTCCTTGGTGGAAAACGTTTCAACGACGATGATGTGAAACAAAAAGTACAGAATTGCTTTCATCACCAGTGGCAGCATTCTTTGAGAAGGCATACAAAAACTGGCTTCCCGTTACAAGTACCTGTGGAGAAGTAGTGTAAGATATTGAATGATAATTAAAGTATTTGGGAAATAATGTTCTGTTATTGTTTAAAACATTATCTCTACTTACTTTAAAAATACGTCTCGTACATGCCTTCGGGACAGGGGCCTCTTTCAAGTGAAGGGGAACTATATTTTGCAGTACCAGTTAGCTATGTTGAGAAAGATCAACCTATTTATTATCCTGCTGGATAGTTTTTTCCAAGCTTCTCTTTCTTTGCCTATAGTGATCCATCTGCTGCCGTAGGTCTTCAGTACGTCCGCCCACCGAATTTTCTGCCTGCCGACGTTCTTCTGACCAATCCTAGGGTCCGAAGAGGTTACTCTGCGTGTCCATCCATTAGGGTGGTGCCTCATAACGTGTCCCTATTTTTGGTAGCTTCCTGTGTTCGCGGTGTCATTTAATCGTGATATCTTCCTTACTTTTTGGTCCTGTATTCTATCCTAATTACACCCGAGACTTTTCTTTGTCCGATATCTATCGCTTGTCTCTGTTTTTTTTAAAACTCCACGTTTGTGAACCAATAATTTTAAGGACTGAATGAATGAATGCAGCCTAAAGTGTCCGTAAAGTGCAAAGGCTTCCTGCCTGAAGGGAAAGCTCTTTTATAAACATTTGAGGCAGTATTATTAACATTTAAATGATTTCAGTCAAATTATGTAATATGTAAGTTCAATAACAGCCCACCATGTGTATGTAACAATATCTAAAAAGTGTATATTACAGTCATTGTATGTGTTTATATTATTGTATACATTTGTAATAATGTTATGTGAATGCATTACGTAATTTAATAACTTAGGACCTGTGAGAAATAGGTCAAAAGTTGCTAACAATGAGGTAACAAGGAGGTAACCTTGAGGTAATAATGAGTTTGTGAGTTTAAATGTTATTTGTGATTCTTGGAAGCATTAATGTAATTTTAGTGACAGTTTATAAAAAATAGCCAATCAATAACAGAAAAACCTTTAGTTAAATGCAGGTACTCCATTGGAGTAAAAATAACCAATCACAGACTTGAAATACAGAAATTTACAAGTTTAGACGGTTGAAATCTAGTCAGTTGCCTGGGGACAGTTTGTAACTGGATGCGAGATGTGTCCTCGGGAAATGAATTAAGTATTTGTGTGAGACGAAAAATAGTATACTTGTTAAAAGTTAAAATATTAAATAAAGGAATCTCACAACTCTTGATATCAGTGAAGTGCTATTTAATTTGTGTCAAAGATTAATAAAAAGGAGTGAATTAAAACTTAAAATCTGTGTAAGCCTACATTCTTGTCGCATCACGCCCTGCCAAGACTTCCATGTCTCTAACAGTAATACTGACGCAGCCGAGGAAAACATAAATATTTAATACTTAAAGAAATAGTCAAATTACAAAGTTAATATTTTTTAAACTTGGGGCAAAAGCCACCTGAAAGTACATTTGGGGCGAAGGGTACCGGAAAGCGAGTACTATACGTGTAGTTGCAACTACTACAATTTCGGTTCCCCAACAGTTGAAATACGATACAACTCCTTCAATACAAACTACTTCTAATCGGCTTTTCATACGTAGCAGCAAAGAACGTAAAGAACAATTCTACTTCAAATTGACGTCCATACGTGGAGCTAAATAAATAAACAAACAACTCCAACAAAACACCTTCTTCACATTCATGTGGTGAACATTTCGCGTAGGTAGAGAACACTTACAATATTAGTTCTTTCATGCATTGGATTTCACTTAGACTTCCACTAATAATTGTTAAAATTAACCTAACCAAGATGTAGTTTGTCTGTTCATAGAATATCATTTGTTATTAATTATCCATCATAGTATTTCTAACAGTTCTACACCTTGCAACACTGGACCACTGTGGCACCGTTGCTTGTCTGAAGTCATCTGCCAATCCTTTCTTGGTCTTCCTTGGTTTGTCTTCTGGTTTATGGGTCCCACATGGTGGTCGACTGAGCCCATCTGTCATGGTGGAGTCTTGCGACACGTCCCGCCCATTCCTATTTGCTTCTTGCAGCCTGCTGTGCTAGATTATTGGAGGACATCATTTTTGGAGCCCTTTGTTTGAAATTCTGTCCCCTAGTGAAATGCCCAGGATTTTTCTTTCCATTAGCTTACTCATACTGAAATTGCTAACAGCTACAGGTTTCAACCAATTTAGCTGAAAAATAATTTCTCTCGTGTTATGTACCTAAGTTTTTTTTATTATTTATTAAAAATAAATTATATAAAATATCTCGTCTCATGTAAAATGTCCCACGTAATAACATTTTGAAAGGTTTTATTTTTAAAGTATATATACTATTTCTCGAATGTAGCTATTTACAATCAAAGATTAAATTTTGTGTAACAGTAAAACGTTTCCTGAAAAAATAATGTATATAACACTTTTAGTTTCAAAAACAATTGTGTATTAAATTATTACAATTTTATATTTAAAACTATACTTGATATACAAATGGCTCTGTTGTGATATTCATTAACAGAAAATAACACATAATGAATATTTGATAGAAACTGAACAAAAATTGGCAAAAATGTAACAAAGCGTGATTAGAAGAAAATCAAGTTTTAAACTTTCGCTCATTTTTAAGACATACCTGTCTGAAACGTCATGTTTGGACATTGAAAAGACCAGAAGTACAAAATAGAAACCGATAATAGAACTTTTTTGAAGTTTTGTTAAAAAATCAGAATTGAGTGCCTTTAAAAATGATAGTTTGTTAAGCAGACTACAACAAATTTTATTTGGTAAATTGTGATATAAATGTTACAATTGCTGCAATTAGCGAGCGGGATGTCAGGCCCATCTGTGGCCCTCATTCGGGAGGTCGTGGGTTAGATTCCCAAGGTCGAACTTCCTGACATACGGTTTTTTCGGGTTTTCCTGTTGTTAGGCGGTTTATTATATTCCCCGTTAGTTGTTCCCTCCATTTCACCTCCATTCTCATTTCAGTTCACCTTTCATCTGCTTGGTCTGTTTCAGGGTTGAAAGTGTCGGCGGAAGTCTCGGCGTTGCATGGCAGGAAAAAGGATGCTCTATGTATCCCTTCGTTCCCGAAATGGGGGCGGTCTCTGTGTTCCGGCCTTCCAGTGGGGGCCTGCAGGGGGAGGGAAGGCGGTTGCACCAGCTGTTATCTGGGAGTTTTTCTGTAAAACGTAGGGAGTCTGTCCTCTGCCTTGCCGTGCGTTCTTGTCCCACCGTCCTCTGTCTCCTTTCACCCCGTTCCTCTCTTCCGGGTGCACCCCGTCAGGGGTATAAGTACAAAGGATCTGTGGTTCGAGGTGCTAAGTACACCTCGTCTTACTCCTACAAGTGTTGCAGTTGTTTACATTAATACCTTGCACTGGTAAGCTCCACGGAATTTTGCTACTAAGAACATCTGAGATATCCCTTAAGTTATTCACGTTTAATACATCATTTAAACGAGACAGACAAATATGACAAATGTACAGTTCTTCATTTATCTCTCAGCACTGTTAACACTTCCATCTTCCACGTCACTTAAAGGCTGGTTCACAACAACTGAGAACGGAAACTAGAACGAGAACACAAAGTTGAAATACATGTATTTTAATGAGAACGTTCACAATTGATGGGAAGCTTTATCGTGCCCCGGCAAAGGAAAGAAGACTTGTCCAACTTTTAACTTTCTCGTTCTCGATCCCGGGCATGGCATATTATATCCTTATTTTGCACACTCGTCAACGTAGAGATTATTCTAGGCGGCTGTGACATAAAACAGCGTTTAGTCTCTCCAGTCGCAAGCTGAAAACATGAAACTGGAAGAAATTCTAACATACGTGTGTCTTAACTGAAGTAGATAGTATCTTTACGTTATTAGCCCCACGTTTTGTGCACCAATTTGAAGTAGTTGAATTGTTTCGTTATTTGCACCACGCTTTGGGCGTCAATTTGAAGTAGCTTGTATTGAAGGAGTTGTATTATATTTCCACTGTTGGGGAGCCGAACTTGAAATTCGTTGCAACCACACGTATAGTAAACATTTTCCGGTAGCCTTCGCCCCAAGTTTAAAAAAATATTAACTTTGTAATTTGACTGTTTCTTTAAATATTATATATTTATGTTTGCCTCGGCTGCGTCATTATTATTGTTAGAGACACGTTTCTCTTAGTAGGGTTGTGATGCGACAAGAATGTAGGCTTACACAGATTATAATTTGACTTCACTCCTTTTATTAATGCTTGGTACGATTTAAATAACACTTCACTGATATAGAGAGCTGTGAGATTATTTTTATTAATTAATTACACTTTTTAACACGTAAACTTATTTTTCGTCTCACACGAATACATATTATATTTATTCAGGACACTTTTTGCGTCTGGTTAGTAACGCTGTTTACAGGCAACTGACTTCTGTGTTTGTAAATGTTTCTCCTTTTCAGTTTCTGATTGGGTAATCCTGCTCCAATAGAATACCTTCATTTAACTAAAGCTTTTTCTGGTTGTTAATTGGCTATTTTATAAACTGTCACTAAAATTACATCATTGCTACCAAGAACAACAAGTAGTATTGTTAAACTTTCAAACTCATTATTGCCTCAAGGTTACCTCATTGTTAGCAACCTTTAACTTATTATTCTCACAGCTCCTACATTATTAAATTACATAACGTACTCACATAAAATTATTGAACATGTACAGAATAATATAAGCATATGCAATGACTGTTACATACATTTTACAAATTATTACATACACATATTGCTTCAAGACGGGCTGTTATTGAATTTACATGTTATATAATTTGACTGAAGTCATTTAAGTGTTAAAAATACTGCCTCATAGCCTCAGATCCTGACACTCCCAGAAACATTGAGCGTTGCCTCTTCTAGTAAAATAGTCATGCGTAATTTGTTTATAACTTAAAGCTGGCTAGTGCCCAAAAATATCAAATCTACAAATAGCAGCAAAAACCGGTGTAACTTAACAAAGAACAACGAACAACTTCAATGTATGCCGTTAAATAAAGGAGTGAAAGCTTTGTAATTAGAGGAATCTGAAATTTAATGAATATGCATTTAGATAATATTTACTCTATTGAACTTTGGCGTTGGCTAACAACTTTAGTAGTTGATACTTTCTGGACAAATATATAAGTATTCGTTTTACTGAACTTCAAATTATAAAGTTTCTTTTAAGTATTGTTTTAAATTTTCTGGCACATACTTATAGTAGGCAGAACAATTATCGAATTTCATAACAAAGTTTCAGTATTAAGATTTCAAGATTAAGATATATTTAACATATTTACATGATAAATTAAAGTGTATCTTGAATTTTGTACGAATAGCCTGTGAAGTTCTCTTTATTCGGAACGAGGTTATATAATTTTTTCTAGGATAGTGTTCTTTGATCCACTTCCCGTTCCTGCATTCAGTGCTGATGATTCACCTGAGTGCTTTTCCTATTTTACTGCACATATGTGCATGGACTACATTAAATCCTCCGTTTGATATATTTATAATTGCAGATTTGAAACCTACTTATATCTAATAGTTGGATTTTAATTTTTAGGTCTTGCATTGGTCTATACTTACACTTTATTTGTTATTACTCGTAGCAATAGCTAAGTATGGACTGCAAGTTACTCATTTTTCTGAAGGTCGACAATCAGGCGTGAATAATCTATAGCACTTCACCACAAAGGTGGGTGACCTGTTACTGGAACCAAAATGTTTAACAGTTGTTAATTAATTTCATTTTTGCGTAAATAGTATTTCTTTTATTCACTGTAATGAAGAAATAGTATATAGAACGCATTCGTTAAGTATATTGGAGAATCTCAGACCCTTCCTCGTTCTCTAATGATGCACTTACCACACTTTATCACAATATACTGTTGTATAATTGGTAAATAATAAGAGACAGACAAAAGCTTGGATTGGTTTTGGAAGCAACACGAATTCGGCACCGAACCATGAATGAGGATATTGTAAGGTTGTGTATCCGGAAAGGAGGGATGAGGTGAAAGGAGACACGAAGCGGCCAGAACCAGGAGTGACGGCAGAGCGATGACAACGTCCCTAAAGTTACCAGTTTGAGACTCCCCGGTAGTCGGACAGGGAGAACGGGGACCCCGCCTCACAACCCACACAGGGTTCAACCCCCTCCCCCAAGAAGACGGTTTTTAAACCCTGGCAACCAACTGAAAACCGAAGGACCGAAAAAGTTCACAGAGAGCATCTTTTCTGAAATCACTTGTATCTTTTTGTCTGTCATTTTCCTCTCCTCTCAGACTTTTAAAAACTCTAAATCCAAAGCGTTTAGCGCCTGTTACATCATGTGCTATTCTGTTTACAAACTGATACCAAATTTGTGTTTTTATTTGGCGTGATAATCCTCTAACTACAGATTTCTGCTTGTTATAGTTTATGTAATCTTCCTTGTTCTTATTCCCTAAATAAGTATTATATTACGTTTTCTTCTCTGTAATTTCTCTTTGTAGTTCTTAATTCTAAATTTTTTACCTGTTCTGTCTACGTTTGTTCTGTGTTCCCAATGTTTCTGTGGCCGCACTCTTGACAGCTGTTTTGATTTTTTACCAATCATTATTTATATCTCCACTTCCTTCTTTTAGTTTTTCCTCTAATCTCATTTGATATAATGTTGTTATACTGGGTTCTTCCAAAAGCTGAATTTTATATCTCATCTCTCTTGTAACTATTCTTTTATTTATATACCTTTTTATAATTCTTATCTTCGATATTAGAATTTAGTGATCGCTGTCAATTTCTACTCTTCTGTACACGCTTGTGTCCATAAAGTTAAGCCACATTTTGGCATTTGCCATAATATAATCGATTATAGATCTCCTGCTTCTCGTCTCCCCTGTAAATTTATGCACATCTTTATGCTTAAAAAAGGGTTTGTTATTTTAATGTTATTAAATGTGCACCAATCTTTCAAACATCTACCATTGTTATTTTCTGTTGCTTCTCTATTTGGCCTATTATTTTGCAAATCGGCTTGTTTCCCAAACTTGCATTTATATCCCCGGCAAGTATTGCAAAGTCATTCTTCATTCTTGTTTATACATTCTTGGAGCTGTTTATAAAAGGTCTCTGTTCCTGTCTTGTCTCTTTCATTGGGAGTTGAAAGGGGATATACCATATATATATGGTATATCCTATATATATATATAGAAGTAGGAGTTGCATTCTAGTTCTTATGTTGGGGAGACGAACTTGAAGTTCGTTGCAACCGCACGTATAGTACCCACTTAACGGTAGCCTTCGCTCCAAATGTACTTTCAGGTGGCCTTCAGGTGTATTTAAGGTCTCTGATTGGCTATTCCTAATCCAATCGAATACTTTCATTTAACTAAAGCATTTTCTGGTTGTTGATTGGCTATTTTATGAACTGTCATAAAATTACATTATTGTTGTTCAAAAAATGACTAGTAGCATTATTAAACCTTCTAATTTATTATTGCCTCAAGGCTATATCATTGTTACCTCATTGTTAACAACTGTTAACCTATTATTCTCACAGCTCCTACATTATTAAATTACGTAATACATCCACATAGCTTTATTGAACATGTGTACGGTAATATAAACATATACAATGACTGTAATATACACTTTTTATATATTGTTACATACACATATTGCTTTAAGGCGGGTTGTTATTGAATTTATATATTATATAATTAGACTGAAATCATTTAAGTATTAAACGTACTGCCTCAATATGTATATATATATATATATCAATATTAAACAAGAATTGTACATAATAATATAATTCACCAAGAAGGATGTTAGAATATTTAGCAGCCAAGAAATGTAAAATGCAGATCGTAGCTTAGATAAGTAAGAGACGGGCGAGCTAGCCAACTCCAGGTAAAAGATAATTCTAGGTAGAGCCCACCATTCATCAAGCTAAGGAACTTGAAGCAGTAAGGAAAAATAGAAAGAGACAGGTATAGAAAGGAAAGAGACAGAGATATTGAACTGCTTCCAGATGCGTCACTGGGATGCGTATGCGAAAAACTTTGGAGCGGAATATTATCATACATAATAAGGTAACGCGGTCTGAGGACCAAATATAAATGTCGTTACATTTTGAGGCGCGATGATGAGCGTCACTAGGTTTAGGTATAAAAGGGGAAAGAAAGCCCCAGATTTTCACTCTCTTATAGAATCTCGTCGACACACAGTGATACTCTCTGGACGACGATGCACGTGTGTGTGCATTGGGGTGGGAAGCGTGTGCAGTTAGATTAGAATTCTAATTATTTTTATGTTGGGAATTGTTACAATGGGAAAAGATAGCCGCCCATAAGTATTTATTTGATAATAAACCACACTTTTTGAGGGAAATGCAGTGTATTTTAATTCGCCTCACCTACGAAAACCCTGAGACCCGTGAAATTAGTTAGATAGGTAATTATTAGGAATGGAGAAATCGGCAGTCTTTGAGAAACTATAGCTGGAGACCAGGACTCTGCAGCAGAGGGCATCAACCAGAGGAACAACGTTTTCCCGCTACAGAGCATAGGCTCCTATAATCCAGCAATTGCCTCATACAGTTCTGAACAAAAATGTTATTATTCTTTCATTTACCTGGCTGTATGATTTTATTTGTGTTTTAAGCCGACCATTTACCATTATACCTACTCCTGCTTGCGCTCCTTTTCCTATTTATACTCCGGAATATAGAAGGATATAATGTATCTCTAATGAACCTCTAGCTTTCCTTTTGGTCTCTGTTACTACTGCTATATCAATGTTCATCTTTTCTAACTGTTCACTACCTCAACTGTCTTTGGTCCAATACCTTCGACATTCCATGTGGCAGTTGTCGTTGTGTCTGAGGCAGTATTTTTAACACTTAAATGATATCAGTCTAAATATATAATAAAATATATAATAACAGCCCGCCTTAAAGCAATATGTGTATGTAATAATATATAAAGTGTAAGTAACGTCATTGTATTATGTTTATATTATTATGTACATGTATAATGTTGTGTATTACGTAGTTAAACAATGTAGGAGCTGTGAGAATAGAAGCAAGCTGCTTTCCGTAGAAAACAGAATTATAAAGTAGAAGCCGAAAGTTGCTAATAATGAGGTAACCTTGGGGCGATAATAAATTGGAAAGTTTATAAAGGCTTCTAATAATTCTTGGAACAATAATATAACATATAAAAAGAGTTTATAAATAGCCAACCAACAACTAGCAAGGCTAAATGTTAAATAAAAGTATTTTATTGGAATAGGATTGGCCAATCAGAAACTGAAATAGAGTAAATGTACAAATTCAAGCGGGAGACGCTGGAAGATAGCATACCTGAGTAGTTCGATGCGGTACGTGATCAGTGTGAGACATAAAAATTTAGTACGGCGAGAATAATATAAAGTTTACCTATTTAAGTGCAATTAACAATAATATCACAGCTCTATAGTAGGATATATCAGTGAAGTATTATTTAATCGTGTGAAGGATTAATAATAAAAGTGCAGTACAATTATAATTTGTGTAAGCCTTGTTCTTTAGCCGTAGTACCCCTGCTTAGAGATACGTGTTTCTGCAAATACTACTGACACAGCCGAGGCATACATATATAATATTTAAATACACATTAAAATACAAAGTTGATTTCTAAACGTGGGGCGAAGGCCACCGGAAAATTATAACGTTGGGCGAAAGCCACCGGAAAGTTTGTAATGTACGTGGGGCGAACACTCCAAGAAACATATCTCCCGCAAATTCTCTACCATACGTATGGTTGCATCCACTTCAAGTTTGGCTCCCAACAGTGGGGCAACAATAAAACACTGCAAGTTATAACTCGTTGTCCTACTGATTGCGCTATTGTTGTCAATGTTTGCGTCCGTCCGGTTAATTCCTGTCTTAGCCTTACGAATAGTACAGTGTTTCACGTGAATGGGGAACCAGCCCTGTTTTATTCCAAAGCTATAAAATAATAACATAGAGTTAACGTGGCACCATTGTAAAAAGGTGGAGTACATTGACAATAAACTCTCTTTGCGGAAGTGTCGTAAAGCACTGCTAAAGATTAAAGCGCCGCTAGTTGCATGTCGAATTTCCGCTTGATACTAAACCGGATGCTGTGGGTAAATGTGTTAGCATGTATTTCTATCGTCCAGTCAAGTGTCGGGAATGTCGCTGGTGTGGTGCGTTTAGGAAATAGCACGAGGGACTTTCTAACCGTGTGAGTTATTGTGTGAAAGAAAAACACAGCTTTTAAGAAGTGGATCCTGGCTGGATAAATTCGCTTTTGTGTTTCCTTTGTATTCAAGAATTCATACGTAATAGAATTGGGATACTTTTATGCCGTGCTTGTGTGAAAATGTTGTGGATATGTTTTGTGAATGTGCATTCTGTGTTACACAGTGCGGGATAAGAAAGCGCAGGATTTTGTTGAAGGAAAAGAGCGAAAGTTATTACTTTGAGGTTATAAGCAAGGGCACTACCCGTGTGATGAAATTGCAGTGCAGAGGAATTTGCCTGTCTGTCTTCATTCTTTTTTCCTGTTGTGTCCAAAGTTTCGTATATTGAGCATGCCAGTAAGATCTAAAATAAGTCGCAATTGAGCAGATAAATAATTTTGTTTCTATAGAAGTCATAGAACTGATGATCGCTGCAAGAGGGGCAGTGACTAAAGAACTCCTGCTAAACACCATAGTTTGACAGCCACTAAATACTGTATTTATGGCTGGAGAAACCATTTATGTACCTAATTTAAATTGGAAGTATTCTGATTGTTGTATTGTTCGATTTTCTTGTTGTTGTACTTCTACTTCATGGACTTGGCCATTAGACCTGCTTCCAATCAAGAGAGTTGATTTGTTGGTTTTCCTATGTCCTAAAACATTTCGGCTCATATTTAATTAAAGCAGATGGTAGTCTATTAGAGTTCCTTCTTTGTGTGCATTCTTTCGTTTTGTTCTATTGTTTTTAATACTTATTTTTATATACTTAATATTAGTATATTCTTATTTCATATAGTTCATCACATTTGTGATTACTATGTTTTGTCCTTAGGGCAAACATTTAACTGGTGAAGTAAAATAATAATAGTAATAATTCTTTTTATATATTACAGTTGTTGAAGCCATCTCATAAGTAGTCTTTCTAAATTTCTATATTTGTAGGCTCTATAATGAGTTTTACTCTTGACAATTCGTCCGCATTTGACTAACATGTTGAAACCATATATTTCAGTATTCATCTGTTTTGGTGCTCGGAGAGGGTATGTTAAGTTCTTTCAGCATTGCTTTTATCTGTATATTTATAACCTCCCACTACTCTCAATATTATCCACATCCCTACCATTTCTATTCTTTTCTTATTTATTTTAGTGATTATCACATATTCAAAACAATTGTTATGCCATATTGTAACACATAAGGATGGTTTTTATCACAAAAATAATTCCGTTACAGACACATTCGTTTGTAACATACCATTCTGCTCAACACTTGGCAGTCATGAGCGCTATTCATTTCTAAAAATTCGCATTTTACTTATTTCAAGAGGGATTTCAGTGAATATTTACTTCATGGGCCAGGCATTTAATATTTACAACCAATCACGGTACACTATAACTGAAATCTTATCGCAATGAGATTATCACACCCGATTCACAATTGTTTGGAAATTGTAGCAGCTTATTTGCAATTGATTCTTATTTGGAAGTTAAAACAACGCAGAAAACTTTCTTACGCAGCGGGTAATGTCTGTGGCCCGCATTCGGGAGGTTCCGAGTTCAAATCACATGGGCCAACAGAACTAAGCTTTTTTCTTTCGTACCTTTTCTCAGTCGCCAATGGAATATTTAATACACGACGGCTACCATCTACCCACAGATAATTAAAGCAGGTAGACTGGACGGCACCCTAATCCCATCATTCCGGCACGTGTAGAAGCAGAGATACAGTTGTCTAGCACTAAAGCCTCTATAGCCAAGTGAACAAAGCAATATGTTATAGTACATGAGTCTAAAAGGCTAACTGTTCTAACACACTGATCCGCGAGGTATCTCTTAATCGGTCGCGATATGACTACGTAGTTAAAGAGACGTAAATTGAATAAATTAATGCACGTAGAAAACCGGAATATGGAATTGGTACACAATAAACTGAATAAGAATGTCACATAAAATATTTGTTATTTTTATTTTATTAGTATTGTTTATTTGAAGAATTTGTTGTTGTTTACATTGTTTGCTGCTACGTATGAAAAACCGATTTTAAGTACTTTATATTGAAGGAGTTGTATCGTATTTCAACTGTGGGGGTGCCAAACTTGTAGTAGTTGCAACCGCACGTATAGTACCCGCTTTCCGGTAGCCTTCGCCCAAATGTATTTTCAGGTGGCCTTTGCCCCAAGTTTTTAAAAAAAAATATTAACTTTGTAATTTGACTGTTTCTTTAAGTATTAAATATTTATGTTTGCCTCGTCTGCGTCAGTATTATTGTTAGAGACATGGAAGCCTTGGCAGGGCGTGATGCGACAGGAATGTAGGCTTACACAGATTGTAAGTTTTAATTCACTCCGTTTTATTAATCCTTGACACAATTAAATAGCACCTCACTGATATCAAGAGCTGTGAGATTCTTTTATTTACTACTTGCACTTTTTAACAATTATACTATTTTTCGTCTCACACGAATACGTAATTAATTTCTCGAGGACACATCTCGCATTCAGTTACAAACACTGTCCGCAGGCAACTGACTAATTTCAACCGTCTAAACTTGTAAATTTCTGTATTTCAAGTCTCTGATTGGCTATTTTACTTGAATAGAATACCTGCATTTAACTAAAGCTTTTTCTGGTTGTTGATTGGCTAGTTTTTATAAACTGTCTCTAAAATTACATCAATGCTTCCAAGAATCACAAATAACATTTAAACTCTCAAACTCATTATTGCCTCAAGGTTACCTCATTGTTACCTCATTGTTAGAAACATTTAACTTAATATTCTCACAGCTCCTGCATTACTAAATTCCGTAATGCATTCACATAACGTTATTACACATGAATACAATAATATAAACATATACAATGACTGGAATTAATTGTTCTTTCACACAAGCCGTGAGTTGGACAGGGTTGGAAAGGTAGAATCAGATGACTGAAAAATTCAATGCCATAGCCGGGATTTGAACCACGGATCTCCCGGTTTGAACCGGACGGAGACCGGGAGATCCGTGGTTCAAATCCCGGCTATGGCATTGAATTTTTCAGTCATCTGATTCTACATATACAATGACTGTTACATACATTTTACAAATTATTACATACACATATTGCTTCAAGGCGGGCTGTTATTGAATTTACATATTATATAATTTGACTGAAAATCATTTAAGTGTTAATACTGCCTCATATTAAACACTTCATTCAGTAAATATTCTTAGCGAATATCATTCGTGAGTACGATATGCCCGAACGCTACGCGCAACAATTGACGATGTAGAACGCGCTCGTGCTATTACATGCGGTTAAGCACAGATTCTTAAGTAATGGTCTTCAAATTATCTACACTCAAACCAGCAAAAGCCAAAAGTCTGTACGAGGGATGGGGTGGTTTGCTACCTGCGATGTCCACGCCTGTAGTCCATTAAAAGTTCAATTTTATTTCCTTCGGTCCTATGTTTAGAAATTCCTATGCTTGTTTATGACAGTAGTATCTCGCATTGGTAGAAAGTGACTTTGAGGTCTCTTCTGAAACTTTTTCCTTCTGCTGTAACCACTTCTGCTCTTTCTCCATTTCTTTATGGACTGTTTCATAAAGATTTGTAAAGGCAGGTCACCAAAGCGTTTGCTAAGCAGGCAAATAATGTTGCAGTCGTTGTCAGAATTGTAAATTTTAAATATGCAGTTCCTGTTCTCTTATTAGAATTTTCTCCTGGCAGCTGTACGTTTCCTGCATTTCACACTCATTGTGTGTAATAAACACAATACATTTTCTGCCCTTTCAGTATTTTAGTTTACTTAGAAATGAACTAGCTCATTAGTGGGTTGTGAAATACATCTTCATTAAGAAACTGTCGATAGCGTGCCAGCAAACTTTTTCGTTCGTTAACTATTGTTTGTCACGAACTTTAAGTGTGACTTTGTGTGCTGATATTTCTCAAAGACTTTTAAGAATGATACCCTTCAAAAGGAAAGACACTGAACTGAATTTGTGTCTCAGACCGAAAGATACGGAGCTGCAAGGAATCTACAGGCAGAAACGTCCATTATCTTTTGAGGTGCAAGACGGGCGGCTTAAATTATTAATGAGAAGGTAAGAGTTTTATTCCTGTATACTAATATTGTTTAATAGTATTTAAATTAATGTAACACAAAACCTTAAATTGTCTAAATGAATGCTGCCACATTAATAACTAACGCTTGAAACAAGTATTTAAAACTAATATGGAATTTCTCATTTTGTTCTGTATTTAAAAATTATTTTGTTCCAAATTATTGTTGTTTTAAAGCTAAAAATATTACGAAGGATAAAATTTTCTCCATTACCTTCACCACATATTCACCAATATACACGAGAAAATCTCTAATGTTGAAATACTTCGGATTACTACAAGATAAATGATTTACGCGAATATCAAAATAAAATAATGGAAATATGTTTCCTTTATACTAGGTCGCACATAATTGTTTTACGTTCCTTAAATAATGCGTAAAATATAAGTTCACGTTATACGTAATCTCTAAAAGTCTTCCTGTCATATCATAAAAAACATCAGAGTTCATAAGTTCTGTTACCATACACGGTGGACCATTTAAGTTGAGACTGTACAATATCTCCGAAACTAAGCGCTGTAGAAAGAAATGTCTTTAATAAAAGTTGCTTGATATTCTGGGGGAAAGTAAATGCCATTAGCTGTGTTTTAGTTGGAGGACATTGTGCTCGTCATTTTAGGGCCAATTTAATTTAATTCTAATTGTAGATTCCCGTTTAAAAAAATATCTGATGTATTGCACTCCCATGGCTTTCTCTGCTCTTGTACAAACTATTTTTACAAACGCTTATTCTCCATCTACTACATGTTAATCGAGATAAACATTTGCAGAAACTTACAGCTAACTTGCTTTTACCTGCAAGGGGAATACAGTAGGCTTTAAGCGATAGTTAAATCTGTTAAGAGCTTCCATTCTCTTGCATATCCAGGGCATAAAAAAGATAACGAATTCCCATTTGAGAAAAGTATAAGTATTGGAAAATTAAAACAAATAATAAGGAATATCTTCGAAATGGTTCACTCGGCAAAAACGTATATGGTTGTTTTAACGCGATCTACATTGCTTATGAAGTAAAATTTTGTCTATCTCTTACGGTTTACCAGTTATGTAAAAGTCACTCAGAATTAATAAAAGTTTTGGGGCATTTCCAGAAAATTCATGACATACATTTCATTTGCCATAAAAGTATCTTAAACATATGATATTTTAATAAAAATCGTTAGCCATTTTTGAGAAAATAAAAATTGTAAAGGGTAGCCTGGGGCGGAAGGATTTTGTTAAAAATCCACCTATCGCATCTTTAAAGATACTGAACCTAAATACTAAGTTAGGTATTTATCCGACTTTTTGTTTTTGAGTTATGCTGTTCACAGACTCACATAAGGACCTTTTTCTAAAAATGCCTAATTTAGATTCAGGAGACGTGAAAACATGCATTTCCGGTGAAATCTCGATATAGCATTTTCGGAATTGCAATATTTCCCCTACTTACTATGCGCAGTAGAGAAAGTAAAAATGACGTCATAACATCCTCCAAACAAAACACCACTAATGATATTTACTTTCCCCTATAATATCAAGCAACTTATATTCAAGACATTTCTTTCTACAACGCTTAGTTATGGAGATATTGTGCAGTCTCAACCTAAATGGTCCACCGTTATAATGAAAGATATATCTACCTGCAATGGTAATATTTAACCACCTAAATATAATTTCTGCATATGTAGAACAAGTTAGGTTATGCACCTACTGTTTTTATTCCTATTTCCTTACTGGTAACGAAAGTCAAATCTATACTATGCTTCGTAAATAACTATTCCTGCAGAATATACATTTCTATTAAAATAACAACCGCGAGTTTGTAAACAATGAAAAAAATCACATAATAAAACAATGATGTCTTCTGTTTTAATGTTTGTAAAACTTATTTCAAGTTTATTATATTACCAGTTTATTAAACCTTTTTATAATTGGAAAAGTAAGAACATATATTTATGTTTGTCATACTACGTTATGAAACGCTATGTTCAAGTAACATGCAAAAAGTGTTGCCGACTCCTGGTTACAACCTTTTTACTTTCTCTACTACGTATATTAAGTAGGGGAAGTATTGTATTCCACCCAAAAATTCGATACCGAGATTTCCCCGGAAATACGTGTTTTAAGACCCCCTGAATACAAAAAAAGAATTTTTGGAAACTTGTCCGTGTGTGTGTCTATGTGTGTGTGTGTGTGTGTTTGTGTGTGTGTCTGTGAACTGCATAACTCAGAAACGAACAGTCGGATAAACATCAAAATTGGCATTTAGGTTCAGTATCTTCCAGAGATGAGACACGAAGGTTTTCAAGAAAATCCTCCACCCCAGATTAACGTTTACATGGAACATTTTTCGAAACTTTTAATTTTCTCAAAAACGGCTCTAACGATTTGGATTAAAATATCATATCTTTAAGATATTTTCATGACAAATGAAATGTAAATATCGAGTTTTCTGGGAATGTCCCCAAAAGTATTCTTCATTGTGAACGACTTTTGCATAACTGGTAAACCATAAGAGATAGACAAAATTTTACTACACAAAAATTAAGATCGCGTTAAAATACACAATTTATGCCATATACATTTTCTTTTGCTGATTAAACCATTTTCGAGATATTACTTGTTATTCTCTGAAATTTTTCAATACTTATTTTCTCAAATGGGAATTCGTTATTCATATTTTTGTTTTGGATGTGCAAGGAGGATTAATCTGTGGCAAAGAGAATGGTGCTGCACCTAGGAACCAGCTATTAAGAGATATGTCTATCCTTAAAGGCTACTGTATTTCTATATTGCCCTTGCAAATACAAAACAAAGGGAACAACATAGTACGCCTTAAGCGATAGTCAAATATTTAAGAACTGGTTGCTATGTGTAAAATGTATTTCTCTTTGAATGTCAAAAGATGGTTTCTGCAAATGTTTATCTCGATTAATTTATATGGGTTGAGGCGAAACATGTCATACTTATTTGATTGAAATATCCTTTAAATGAACTAAGATGAAGATTATTATTGATTCCACGGAGACTTGTCATGGTATTTTCACAAAACGTTTTAGCTGAATCCTAAAGATAGACCTAAGCTGTTCTCAAATGCAAATATGTTATTTGTGGCAGTCATCATTAAAATACCTTCTTAAATCGGCATTATAAAGAAAAATTTCTGCTTGAGTTTATCGCTAATTATTCTCTGTAACAACACTATAGACACATATCCACGTAATACTTTGAGAGCGAGAGAGAGAGAATCTGGAATGTATTTACAGCTAAGCTGTTTTCCTCGGCAGTGCACGGATGCACTCTGTAATTTAAGAGGTTGAAAATAAGGATGGTGGTACTTTTTTAGGTCATGAGCAATTAGTTATTTGCATTCCTGCCTAAGGCATAAGTATCCATTTGTCCAGTTTGGTAAAATGGTGCAAATTTTTACATAGAAGTTGAATACTTACGGTATTTTTTGATTTAGTAGCTTCATAATTTACAGTATTAATTTGTGCAGTGTACTTGTACACAAATGTAGGGTACGCGAGATGCTTCTCATCTACGGGGAAGCCAGAAGGAATGCAAGGTTAGGCTTTCGGGCTCTATCAGCAACGTTACCCCAACAGGCGTCACCCGTCCCTCACCATGCTTTCAAGATTGGAGAGGCGTTTAAATGAAAAGCTTATGTCTTAAAAAATACTCCTGTGGACATCCGCGAATAGTTGATTACAATCTATTTACTTACATTATTTAAGATCTTTTGCGATCCATATGCTTAAGTCCTGCTTTATAGTTCAGAGATCCTTTGTACGTAAACAAAGCGTTTATGGACACGTGTTTATTATACAATATGACCTTCTGAGACCTATCTACCTACCACCGAGCCTTGTACCATATTTATTTACATCCTGCATTTCTCTTTCGCGGAGATCACCAATAAAAAAGTGAACTGGAATCTCATCCCTTCCTATTTGCTGCTCCTTGAGGCAAAATGGTTAAGACTAAGTGCTGGTGCATACGCTTTTTCGCTTCTATGTTTTTGTTTGGGTTTACGACCTCACCTAGCCCTGTGACATACTTGGGGAAAACTGAGGAATTACTCAACGGAAAAGCAGTGCCTACCAGTATATAGGACCATACAAAAGCGATTGGGAAGAATGACATCCCGACAGCTACCAGTTGTAATCTATCTACTGTAATCTATCCGTGATGACCATTAAATACACCGGAAGACGATGCAGCAGCCGTGAAGTCGGTCATGGCCCGAACGGGCTCTAGCTCGGAGAGTGGTATATATTTCCTGTTAAAAATCCATATCTCTTACCACGTGATAATGAATTCTAACGTTAGCCCTAGTTGTATACTCACGTTTTCCCAAATGTTCAACTGACAGTACGAGTAGATGTATTTAGGTTTAAAGATTCCCCCTTGGGATCTTGTATGTAACTAACCCCATTTTAGTTACCAAGCAAGATGGCTCCGCTGTACGGTGTGACTCTCATTCGGGTTCCATTCCCATCAACCGCCCACTCTGATCTTGGGTATTTGTTGTTTTCCCTGATCGGTAGGCGAATACTGGGATGCTTTCTCATCTACCACGATTTCATTTCCATCATTTTTTTTTCTATTCCGTTTCCTTCTCATTTTTCAGATGTGCTTCTAGGTTGCGTGGCGTATGGCGGTGCCAGACATGCTTCCTCAAAGGAAAAAATACTTCCTGCAGATCGATGGGTTGTTAATTGTCCTCTCTAGGCATCTTCAACAGTGGGACGGGTCCTTCAGCCTGGGACTGCTAGGGACCTCCACGCATCTCTGCTGCCTGTAGCCTCCTGTGGTTCCTTCACTTCATTCCTTCCTCATGGGGGTGGTATCACAGTAGATCTATGTAGGTCACAGTGCACGAGATGTCCCCCTGCGTTGTATAACGTATACCATTATACCTGTAAACTCATTTTGTTTAATTTGAAACAGTTTTTAGAGAAAAATTTGACGTGAGTAACTTAACGTAGAGAGATGAATAACTTTTTATACGTGATTGGCCTGCTCTGTAAAATATTTATTAACCAAACTAACTGAGATAAATTTCTTAATTTTAATTTTCAGTAATAGGCAGGCGGTATTACAGTTTACCGTTATGCCATTTTTCCAGATTATTTATTTTATAGTGTTATCATTTTTTCTAAACTTCGCAAGGATTTTTAAAGTTTTTGTGAATGGTGATAATAAAATATCTGTACATGCATTAAAGCAAATTTTTGAGCATAATACCTAAAATTGTGTTGAAAAGCATTTATTCGAGCCTTTTTCTAAAAAATGTGTTGTTTTTTTATTTATGGGGCCTTAAATACTTCCCCTATCTACTCTATACATGGTAGAGAAAGCAAAAAACGACCTAAGAAATTATAGGCGATTTGGGGATACAGAGTCTAAACGAAATAATATTTGAATTTAGACAAAAATGGCAGAATGCTTTCAAAAAAATGAAAGAAGTATAAATCAGTGAGTAGAAGGAATGTTGGCAGAGCGCGATTGAGGTGGGCGTGTCAGTTTGAAGTCGGAACAAGCTACAAGGCTTATGCCGTGATGATGATGATGATACATTCTTCTGTATACTTCTTATACTTTCAAGAAAATGTATAATAAAAGCATTTGTACAGACGTTTATCTCGATTAACAAGAAATAGAAGAATAAACTTTTGTAAGAATAATTTGTACACAGTAGTAGAAAACATCATGTGAATATAATATATTAGATTTTTCTGTTTAGATTAATTGCTGCAGATAAGCATATGCAGAAATTACATATAGACGTAGGTGCATGTGTACTAAGGTTATATGTATTAAGGTGCATATGTACCGCGAGATGTCACCGCGGTAACGTGGAAGCTTGCATTCGGGATGTCCTGGGTTCGATTCCCGTCGACCGCCCACTCTGACGGTGGATTTTTCCCGTCTTTTTTGTCGTGGGCGAATGCTGGGGTGGTTTCTTATCTATCACGATTTCCTTTCGATAGTTTCCCTTTTATTCCGTTTAAACCTCATTTTAAGGTGTGCTTATAGGTTTCGTGTCGCAAGGCGATGCCGGAAAGAAGGCAGGATGCTTGCAGAAAGGAAAGGGTACTCCTCGTTAACGCTAGAGGACTGCTTGATGGGTGGGTCATTCATAGCCCCCTCTAGGCAGCTACAGTAGTTGGACGGGTCTTCGAGCTTGGAACTGTAAAGGAATTCTGCGCGTATCTGTGGCCTGTCTACCTACAGTCTGTTGCCTTCTGTAGTTGAAACTGAAATTGAGTTTTTATTTATGGACGCTCTTTAATTGCTATGGCCCTTAGTGTACCATTGTATATTGGGCGTGAAAGACTGGTAATTTTGTCAGAGGCGTGTTTACTAGGTTTGAAGTTCTTTTACGTACCATAAATCTACGACACGGGACCACCGGCTTTACTTCTCTTTACGCCCTCCTCTGGAATTGGTAGCCGCAATAGATCTACATATGTAGGTTGCAGTATTTATTATATTTTTTTTACAAGTGGTACATCGCCATTCCTATTTTTTTTCTTTTCTTTCTTGCCTCTCTCATAGTTATCCTAAGATTGGCATTTCAAAGGCATCAGATACCGACCATCTTTTAATGATTTGACTTCTTTAATTTTCCTTTATCCCTCTTATACCTGCAAGGAATGGTAGTAAAACCAATTCCCCAAACATTTGTCTCGATTAACAAGAAATAGAATAAACTTTTGTAACAATAGTTTGTACAAAGTGGGTAAAAGCGTCATATAAATATAACACATCAGGTTTATATGTTTACATTAATTGCCCGGTATGTCTATGCAGAAGCTGCATAGACCTGGTCCTTCAAAATATTTTTGTGTTGATTGGAACGGAGCACCGGTTGGTCTTCAATATTTGGAACGATTTCAAAAAGAATGTTATTCAGGTTTCTAATTGTCGTCCTCCGTGTTGTAGTGGTTACCATGCTAGCCTCTATTTTCTGAGGTCGCGGGTTCAAACCCCCGGAGAGTGGTAGATTTTTTTCGGGAGTAAAAATCCTTAGCATGACGTCCTTCGGAAAGGAAGTAAAGCTGTGGTCCCGTGTCGTAGATTTACTGCACATAAAAGAACCTCAAGCCTGATAAAGAGGCCTCCGGGCAAAATTATTTTCACGCCCAATATAGAATGGGACGCTAAGGACCACAGCAGTTAAAGAACGTCCATAAATAAAACGCAATTTAATTTAGTGTTCTAATTATACTTGAATAAAGGTAATTTAATTTTTTCGTTCCAAATCTTTTTTATTGTTGCTGTGATGAAACACTTTTACAATGTTTTGTCTCCCAAATTTTCTGTATGAAAATATTGAATTTCGAATTCATTACATTATGTTGAATTTTCGCAAATTCATTATATACGCTTTCTTACTAGACAACAACATTTCAAGAACTGTTATATTACTGGGTCCTAGATTTTTATTAAGTTCTATTACATTTCTGTAGTGAAGTGTTATTGCAGATAATTGTTTTCCTAAATGCAAATAATTATTATTATTCAGAAGCTAGAACTTCCTTTCCCAGCCTCGGGATAGATCTATTCCAGGTATCTACGGGGAATTAAAAATGTCTCTACTCGTTCTCGCGGAGCTATATTTATACTTCATGGATATTTCCCACTTGATTAATAACGATCTTCTAATATTACTCTCTCGATTTTACTAAAAACACAATCACTTCCTCTTAAAATGTCTTCTGAAAGTTTCTCTCCTTCAATTCTACGCGTGTGGTGCATACAAAAATTCAGTGAGGTCCGTTTTTAGCTTGTTGATTTTCTCGTGTTTAACAATGGTTTTCGATTTGTTGCTAGCGTTCTTCACTTCTTTCTGCTACTATTTACAACGCATTTCTAGATACATACATATTTATAGTAAGTAGGGGAAGTATTGCATTCCACCCAAAAATTCGATACAGATTTCACAGGAAATACATGTTTTGAGGTGCTGAATTCATATAAAGCATTTTTGGAAACATGTACCTTTGTGTGTGTGTGTGTGTGTGTGTGTGTGTGTGTGTGTGTGTGTGTGTGCCTCTGAACAGCATAACTCAGAAACGAACAGAACGAACACCATACTTGATATTTAGGTTCAGTATCTTCCAGAGATGCGACACGAAGGTTTCAAGAAAATCCCCCCACCCCAGATTAACCTTTACATGGAACATTTTTCGAAAATTCTAATTTTCTCAAAAATGGCTCTAACGATTTTGATTAAAATATCATATGTTTAAGATATTTTCATGACAAATGAAATGCATATTTCGAGTTTTCTGGGAATGTCTCCTAAAGTATTCTTCATTGTGAACGACTTTTGCATAACTGGTAAACCATAAGAGATAGACAAAATTTTACTACACAAAAAAGTAGATCGTGTTGAAATACACAATTTATGTCATATACATTTTTGTTGTTGAGTGAACCATTTTCGAGATTATGCTTGTTATTCCCTTAAACTTTCCAATACTTATACTTTTTCTCAAATTCGTTATTCATTTTTTTTGCCTGGTAATGCAATGAAAATAGAATACTCCACATAGCAACCAGTTCTTAAAATATTTGACTATAGCTTAAAGCCTACCAACTCCCCTTGCATCTACAAGAAAATTAGCAATAAGATTACAATCTCGATATCTCGATTAACGTGAAGCGTATGGAGAATAAACGTTTAGATTTTTTTTCTTTTATTGATGTGATTTTATATAAATTTCAGTTTTATTTATTTATTTCGCATTCTTTGTTCTTATAAATTATTTATTTATCTATTTATTTCATTACTATCATGCTTCTAAGTTTAATGTAATTGAATAATTGCCGTTACATAATTTATCAGTTATAGACACAAATACACACATTTCCTGGTTGGACATTGTGTAGAGATAAGTCAAATACTCCCTACTTCCGCAAAAGTTTCAATTTAAATATTCTGTTCTCTCATGGAAAGGGTTATATTCTTCTATGTAGATGTGATGACGAAAATACAGCCTCTAGCAACATCGACATTTCCTACTTGCAGACAGAAATGAAGGATGGGAATATTTCGCAGACGGCAGTTGGTGACACTGTGTGGCAGATAATGCGTGTAGCGTATGAGAGTGCTGATAGCATAAAACGAGGACGGATGACGATATCTCTCCCTCTCCATCTCCCTTTCCTCAAGGCTGCTTGGTGTAAAGGCTGAGTAATATTGCAGCACGAAGTGTTTTGCTCGGTTGTTGAAGAGAAGACGCCATGTTTTACCCCAAATCAATTTCCAAGGGAGGTAAACCAGGTTTTAGAAAATGATTATCTTCCTTTGATGCAGGGATCGGCCTTTTGACCTAAAATATTAAAATATCCGTTTTCTTGATGACGTCGCTTTTCACGTGTCTTGTGACTGCTTCCTAATCGGTTGCGATGCGATAAGATTTTCTTTCTTTTTATCTTCCTTCCATTTTCCTTTGCTTTGCTACTCTCTCTACCGCTTGCTTATTATACGTAGAGGAAGTAATGTATTCAGTTCAAATATTCTATACAGAGATTTCAACGCAAATACAAGTTTTGAGGCAGATTGAACCAAAAATGGTTCACTCAACAACAAAAATGTATATGACATAAATTGTGTACTTTAACGCGATCTACATTTTTTGTCTATCTCTTTTGGTTTACCAGTTATGCAAAAGTCGTTCACAATGAAGAATACTTTTGGAGACATTCCCAGAAAATTCAAGATATACATTTTATTTGTCATTAAAATATCTTAAACATATGATATTTTAATCAAAATCGTTTGAGCCATTTTTGAGAAAATTAAAATTTTCGAAAAAAGTTCCATGTAAAGAGTAATCTGGGGTGGGGGATTTTGTTGAAAACCTTGGGGTCGCATCATTGGAAGATACTGAACCTAAATACCAAGTTTGGTGTATATCCGACTGTTCGTTTCTGAGTTATGCTGTTCACAGACACACACACGGACATGTTTGCAAAAATGCTTTTTTTGGATTCAGGGGGTCTTAAAACATATATTTCCGGTGAAATCTCGGTATCGAATTTTTAGGTGGAATACAATACCTCCCCTACTTACTATACGTATTAGAGAAAGTAAAAATAATTATATAAAGGTTAGTTTGTGTGCGTGTGTGTATGAGGTAGATACAGTAAGAGAATAGCATAACTCTTTACGACGTATGACCAGGAGCGGAAGGGGACATAGCACCTCGTCGAAAGGAGCTCTTTTGTGCCTAGGGCCTAAAAGGGCACTCTCTGGAGGAGGGGATGAGATGAGAGGAGACAGGACGGTCGGATTATGAGGAATGTCAGAGCAGAGGGCATGGTCCCTACAGTTTCAAGGTTGAAACTCCGCGGTGGCAGCTGGTACAATCGGCTCCCCTCCCCCCTACAGGCTTACACAGGCCCCGGGACTCCGAGACCGCCCCTTCATTCTGGGAGACATACTGCCCCTTTTTCCCTGCCATGCAACACCGAGACTCCCACGCCACTTGTAACCCTGAAACAACCAAGCAGATGTAAGATGAAGTGAAATAAGAAAGAGGGTGAAATAGATGGAGAGGGTATTGGGGGGATGTAATTAAGCTTCCCAGTATTCGCCTAGCGACTCGGGAGACCCCCGAAAAATTTATAGGTAAGGTAAGGTCGGCGCGGTAATCGAACCCACGACCTCACGCGCTACCGCCCTGCGCCACCTCGCTCGGTATGACTCTTTAAGTTCAGCATCTACCAAAGATGTGGCACAAAGGTTTTCGGGGAGATTCTCCCACATAGATATTTTGGTCATTTTTATTTTCTGAAAAGTTGTTCTAACAATTTTGTTTAAAATACAACATGTTTAGATATTTTCTTGGATAATAAAATGAATTTTCTCCAATTAGTCTATGAATACTTCATTCTGAATGAACTGTCTATAGCGATGCATTTAATAAACCATAAGAGAGAGAAAAAGAAAACTTGCAACACAAAAGTATAGCTCGCATTAAAACACAGAGTTTTACTCAAATATTATTTCTAACTTAACTATTTCTGAGACACTTATAGTTATTGTAATGAACTTTACAGTGTTTTACACCTTATAAAGTGTTAAGTCACCGTTTGTTTGTTTCTCTCGTCATACAAAGAGTGGAATCTCAAAACCAGCTCTTTAAAGCATTGACTATCGTTTCAGCCAGCTGTATCCCCCTTGTATCTTCAACAAAAGATGTGATGAAACTATTTCTACAAACGTTTATATCTATCAACTTGAAGCAGATTGAATAATAAGTGTTTATAAGAATGGTTTGTAGAAGAGTGCATAGATAAGGTTAAGTTTTTAAACCAGGAGGTTGGCCCAGGCGGTAGCGTCTGTGGCCCGCATTCATGAGGACCCAGAATCGATCCCCGGCGACCGCCTAAACTGGCCCATGGGTTTTTCGTGGTTTCCCCGAGTCACTTGGCGAATGCTGGGGTACTTCATCTTCTAACACGATTCTCCTTCCTCTCATTTCCTTTATCCATCTTCCTTCTTGTCATCTGTTTCAGGGTTGTAGGACCAGGCGACGGTGTTCGGCGGGTTGCGGCTGGCCGGTGACTTACGGAAAGGGACTGTAATGGTTTCTTTCCTGGCTTTGCTGCGGTACCGCCAGTTAGGTGGGGCTCCGCTCCCGGAGACTGGTGTTTGGTGGCTTGTGGGCTGGGACTATGCGGCGTTGGGTGGTTCTATCTGAAAACGTTTAGGGACTCTGTCCATGCTTGCGCCCGTCGGCATCCAGATCTGGTCGACCTTCGGGTCGTTTCTCTCATCCTTCCCTACCAGGGGTCACGCTGGAAGCACAATGAACCAACTACCTCGGTTCCCTACCTTTACCCTTTACCTTTTACAACCTTTTAACATATTTATTTTCTCTACCACTTCCTGTGTGTTATTGAGCGATGTTTATTTTCTTTATTTTGCAGATAGAACCTGTAAGCTGAAAGCAATAGACCGAAAGTTACTGGAGCAAAAATATTAATTTCTTTAATATACACAATTTGTGCCGAATAACCTGCTTCTGAGCAGTAGTTGTTTGAAATATTCAATGTTGTATGTCTTCCTGGGTTGAACTTTAGATTTATCGTCATTTATGAACGTTTGATACTGAGCTAGGCCATTTTCTTCATATGTACTCATGACTGGGAGAAGTTGACTTTTGATATAAACAACTAGCTGTGTTTTCTGTTTCTTACATGCAATCGTAGAGAAATAAATACTGGGTTCGCGCTCGCTTTGTAGCAATATACCTTAATACTGTTTTTCCTTTTGTGTGCATCGGAAGGATTATTATCGTTGTTCCTGAATTTCGTTTAAGTTGCTCTTTTTTGGTATTTAATATCTCTTTTGTTCCGAAAGTGATCTGGGATTAGAAACCTGATTTATCAAGGTAAATTCGTTTAGTGCAACTCGTTATGAATGACTGTAGTATGTAAGTAGAGGATGTATTATGTTGCACCTCAAAACTCCGAGATTTCAGCAGAAATACGTGTTTTGAGATCTCAGAAACCAAAAGTATATTTTCAGTGTGCTTGGTATTTGAAGTTTGTTAATTTGTTGTAATGTTATTTGTCCCACGCTTTGGGAGCCGAATTTGAAGTAGGTTTGTTGCTGCTACATATGGAAAGTTAGTTTGAAGATGATGTATTATATTTCGACTGTTGGGGAGCCCAACTTGAAGTTCGTTGCAATCGCACGTATATATAGTACCCGCTTCCCGGTAGCCTTCACCCCAAATGTCCTTTCCGGTGGCCTTTGCCCCCCAAAGATGTATAAAAATATTAACTTTGTAATTTGACTGTTTCTTTAAATATTATATTTATGTTTGCCTCGGCTGCGTCAGTTTTATTGTAAGAGACATGTTTCTCTTTGCAGGGTTGTGGTGCGACTGAAGAATGTAGGCTTACACAGATTATAATTTTACTCCTTTTATTAATGCTTGACACGATTTAAATAACACTTCACTGATAGAGAAGGGGCGGCGCCGTGGCCGAGTGCTTAGACCGCTCACCTCCCACCAAAGCGACCCCAGTTCAATTCCAGGGTCCTGCATGTGGGATTTGTGGTGGACGAAGCGGCGTCTGGGCGGGTTTTCTCCGGGTTCTCCGGTTTCCCCCGCCATTCATTCCACCAACTGCTCCATCATCACCTTTCCTTTCATCCATTTCACCAAAATTTTGTTTCATCTACTTTCTTCATCCCATACCAGGCATCGGGCTGATCACCCATCCTGGATGCTCTGTCTGATCCATGAGTGTCTGCTCCTCGACGGGCCTCTGACCCCAGGCACCCGCTTGTAAGTCCTGGGGGTGTAAGTCCTACATAAGAGGACGGTAAACAGATAATGAATGAATGAATTCACTGATAGAGAGCTGTGAGATTCATTTATTAATTACTTGCACTTTTTAACACGTAAACTATTTTCGTCTTACAGGAATACGTATTAAATGTTATGAGCACTGTCTACAAGCAACTGACTTCTTTTCTACCGCCTAAATTTGTACATTTTTGTATTTTAAATCTCTGAATGGCTAATCCTACTCCAATAGAATGCCTTTATTTAACTTAAGCTTTTTATTGGTTGTTGATAGGCTATTTTATAAACTGTCACAAAAATTACATTATTGTTGCTCCAAGAATGACCGGTAGCATTATTACACTTTCTTACTCATTATTGCCGCAAGGTTACCTCATTGTTAACAACTTTTAATCTACTATTCTCACAGCTTTTACATTATTAAATTACGTAATACATTCAGATAACAATGTTACACATGTATACAATAATATAAACGTATACAATGACTGTAATATACACTTTTTGTATCTTGTTACATGCATATATTGCTTTAAGGCGGGCTGTTATTATATTTTTTATATAATTTGACTAAAATCATTTAAGTGTTAAAAATACTGCCTCATATTTTAATTCAGTATCTTTCAAGGTTGCGATACGAAGATTTTCAAGAAAATCCCCTCAACCTATACTACCCTTTATATGAAAATATTTTTGTTATCTTTTTATTTTCTAAAAATGACTCTAAACATTTTAGTTAACATAGCAGGATTGGGAATACGCTATAGAGGGGACACCCAGCACCTCAACCCACATAGGGATCTTTTGTGCATACACCCCCGGGAGGAACGGATCAGACGAAGGAACTGCAGGTGACGTATGGGCTGCAGGACGGACCGACGCAGGCTGCAGAGACGCGCAGAGCTCCCTGGCAGTTACAAGCTTGACCACCCAGCCAGAGAACGCTCAGGGCAGCAATCCCAAGTCACCGGAAGGTGACTCACAGGTTCCCCTCCAGCGGAGACCGGGAAAAGTTCGACCCAGCAGTGTAGACTCGAGCGGCCTCTATCTGACAGGGCCGAGAAGAAGTTCCAACACAGAAGTCATCTGCGCCATATGTCCGCAGTCGTCCGACAAACACCCCAGAACCAACCTGTCACGTTAAAGAGGAAGATAAAACGAGAGGGAATGAGGAAAGAGAAATTTGGGGGAGACAATGAGCCTTCCCAGCATTCGCCTAGTGACTCGGGGAAACTCCCGAAAGAAAAACATGTGCCAGAATTGAACCCAAGACCTCCCGAATGCGGCCATAGACGCAACTACCTGAGCCATTCCGCTCGGTTAAAAAAACTACAAGTATGCTTAATATATTGACACGGGAAAATAAAATGTATTATATTCAACTTCATATAATTTTTTTATAAAAAGGAAATCGTAACACAAAAAATAAATTAACAGTAGAGAAAATGTACAACACATTAAAATGCACAATTGAGTGAAATAATTTGTTTCTTAGCGTTAGCCATTTTGGAAATATTACATTTTTAGACCTTTATTAAGCATCCCCTAATGGACATACTTCAAGGTTTGCGATGGTTGCTTCCACTGCCTCCCCCCTTCGAATAAACCTTTAAACACTGTTGAGGCAGTATTTTTATCACTTAAATGATATCAGTCTAATTATATAATATAAAATGTAATAACAGCCCGCCTTAAAAGCAATATGTGTATGTAATATGTAAAATGTACGCAACAGTCATTCTATTATGTTTATATTACTATACATGTTCAATAATGTTATGTGAATTTATTAAGTAATTTAACAATGTAGGAGCTGTGAGAATAGAAGCCGAAAGTTGCTAACAATGAGGTAACATTGAGATAACAATAATTTAGAAAGTTTAATAATGCTACTAATATTTCTTGGAACAATAATGTAATATTTAAAACAGTTTATAACTAGCCAGTCAACAACTAGAAAATCTAAAAGTTAAATAAAAGTATTCTATTGGAGTAGGATTAGCCAATCAGAGACTTGAAATAGAGTAAAATGTGCAAATTCAAGCGTTCCCAAGCAGATGCTAGAAGGCAGCGTTCCCGAGCAGTTCGCTCGATACATATTCAGTGTGAGGCATAATAAATTCATTACGGCGTGAATAATATAAAGTTTACATGCTAAAAAGTATAATTAATAGTAATCTCACATCTCTACATTAGGATATATCAGTGAAGTGTTATTTAATCGCGTGAAGGATTAATAAAAGAATGAAGTAAACAATTATAATTTACGTAAGCCTTATTCTTTAGCAACACCAAGCCCTGCTAAGAGATACGTGTTTCTGCATATTGCTACTGACGCAGCCGAGGCATAGATGTATAATATTTAAATAAACATCAAAATACAAAGTTGATTTTTAAACGTTGGGGGCGAAAGCCACCGGAAAAGTGAACGTGGGGCGAAGGCCAATGGAAACTTTGTATCATACGTGGGGCTGCAAACCTCTCAAGTTTGGCGCCCAAAGCGTGGTGCTAAAACCGTAAAGATAATCTACCTCACTGTGCCAGCATTTTGAAACGTTCCTGAAACAATTCCTAAGAAAAAGAATTTCATGGACAACGTGGCAAGCATAGAAGAAGCACTTTTTACTTTCTCTACTACGTATTCACAGTAAGTAGAGGAAGTATTGTATGCCACCCAAAATAGACTTCGAGAGTTGACCGGGAGTACAACTTTTGAGGCCCCTGAATCCCCAAAAAACTTTACAAAAAAAAAACCGTGTGCGTCTACGTAGCGTAATTCAAAAACGGAAAGTTGGTTAAATACGAAACATGGTATTTAAGTTGAGGACCTTTCATGGATGTGAAGATTTTGAAGAAAATTCCTTCAGCGCAAACTACTCTTTACATGTAAAGGTTTTTGTTATTCTTATATTCCTAAAAATGCTATAACGATTTCAATTAAAATATCGTATGTTTACCTATTTACATGGCAAAGTATACCCTGAATTTTGTAGGAATATTTTATCAACTGCTCTTTATTCTGAATGACTTTTGTACAACTGGTAAACTGTAAAAGTACACAAATCTTACTAAATAAAAATATATAACTATATCGTTAAATCACAAATTTAAAAAATAATTTTTGGTATGGTAAATCATTTCCAAAATAATTTTTGCTATAGGTTTGATTTTCAAATGATTTACAATTCCCTCAACTACTATTTTGGTTCCTTTCTTTTTTTTCACATTTATGCAAAGAGAACAGAATTTCAAAGCCATCACATAGAGACGGGCCTTGAAAAGATTTGACTATCCCTTTAGCTTAATGTATTATTCTTATGTCTACTACAAAATATGTAAATTAGTGATGTTCATTTACCCGTATTAACAAGAAGTTAGTAGAAGAATAAGGTTTTGCAGGAATAGATTGTAGAAGGGTAAACAGAGAAAGTCATGTGAATGCAGCAGTTCAGATTTTATCTCGTGAGTAGGGGAAGTATTTCATTTCACCCAAAGATTTGATACCGAAATTTCACTGCAAATACATGTTTTGAGGTGCCAAGTAAAGCATTTTTGGAAACTTATTCCTGTTTGTGTTTCTGTGGTCAGTCTTTCTGTGAAGAGCATAACTCAAAAACGAAAATTCCGATAAATACCAAACTTGAAATTTGAGTTTAGCCTTCCAAGGATGCGACATGATTTTCAAGAAAATCCTCCAGCCCAACTACCATTTCAATGGAACATTTTTGGAAAATTTTGATTTTTTAACGATTTAGGTTTAATTACCATATGTTAAAGATATTTCAAAGATGAATAAAATGTATATCTTGAGTTTTCTTAAGTCCTATTCATTCGGAAGGCATTTTGTATAATCTTGTATAACTGGTACAACATACAAATTTTATATCTCTTTAAAACACAAAATTTATTTCAAATACGTTTGTTTTTGGCACAAGCCATTTCCGTTATTAAAGGTTACAATTGTTCAGTACTTGTCATTCTTTTCAAGTTCCATCGATTTCCACTTGTTTCTCGCAATTGCATAGAAACAGTATGGAATTTTAAGGCCAGGATAAAGCGTCCAGTTCTTAAACATTTGATTGTCGCTGTAGTCTTTGTGTTTATAACGAGATGATGTAGTTACACTACGTGATCAAAAGTATCCGGACACCTGGTTGAAAATGACGTACAAGTTCGTGGCGCCCTCCATCGGTAATGCTGGAAGTCAATATGGTGTTGGCCCACACTTAGCCTTGATAACAGCGTTCACTCTCGCAGGCATACTTTCAATCAGGTGCTGGAAGGTTTCTGGGGGAATGTCAGCCCATTCTTCACGGAGTGCGGAACTGAGGTGAAGTATGGATGTAGGTCGGTGTGGCCTGGCACGAAGTCGGCGTTCCAAAACATCCTTAAGGTGTTCTATAAGATTAAAGTCAGCACTCTGTGCAGGCCAGTCCATTACAGGGTTGTTATTGTCATGTAACCACTCCGCCACAGCCCTTGCAGTATGAACAGGTGCTCGATCGTGCTCAAAAATGCATTCGCCATCCCCAAATTGCTCTTCAACTGTGGGAAGCAAGAAGGTGCTTAAAATATCAATGTAGGTCTGCGCTGTGATCGTGTCACGCGAAACAAGGGGTGCAAGCTCCTCCAGGAAAAACATAACCACACCATACCACCACCACCACCTACACACGCTGGCAGATGACGTTCACCGGGGATTCGCCATACCACATCCTGCCATCGGATCGCCACATTGTGTACCGTGATTCGTCACTCCACACAACATTTTGCCAACTGTTCAGTCGTGTAATGTTGACGCTCCTTACACCAAGCGAGGCGTCGTTTGGCATTTTCCTGCGTGACGTGTGGCTTATGAGCAGCCGCTCGATCATGGAATCCAAGGTTTCTCACCTCACGCCTAACTGCCATAGTACTTGGAGTGGATCCTGATGTAGTTTGGAATTCCTGTGTGATGGTCTGGATAGATGTTTGCCTATTACTCTTTACGACCCTCTTCAAATGTCGGCGGTCTCTGTCAGTCAACAGACGAGGTCGGCCTGTACGTTTTTGTACTGTTCATGTCCCTTCACGTTTCCACTTCACTATCGCATCAGAAACAGTGGACCTAGGGATGTTTAGGAGTGTGGAAATTCCGCGTACAGACTTCTGACACAAGTGACAGCCATCACCTGACCGCGTTCGAAGTCGGTGAGTTCCACTGAGCGTCTCATTCTGCTGTTTCACGATGTCTATTGACTACTGAGGTCGCGGATAATGAGTGCCAGGCAGCAGGTGGCAGCACAGAGCACCTAAGATGAAAAACGTATGTTTGTGGGAGTATAGTGTATATGTGCAAAAGTTTATTTGGATTAAATGTAGTAAATAGAATAATAAACGTTAGTAAGAATAGTTTGTATATCCACTACTAAAGATAGAGGGTAGAGAAGGTCATGTGAATGTATCACACAGGATTTTTACACCTTGTTTAAGCTGTGATCCATCAGCGATGTTATCATCAGATCAGTTTATCAGAGGCACCGCAAGAATGATTTTTCGTGGTTTGGGTTCGGAGCCATTAGTTAGAAGGCATAGTCATAATGTTTGTATCTAATAATTGTTCAAGTTACCCATTCGCCAGTTAACTTCTAAAGGCAGGCTTTTATAACAGGTATCTGTGGGGAAAAAAGAGAGAGATTGTGTGCATTGTAACAAAAGCACTCGTGCACTCGAGATATTCCATTAGCTAAGGAAATGACCCTGTTTGTTGTCGCAAGTGACCTCGCAGTTAAGGACCGCCCTTCCTGAGAAGACCACATAATCAGGAAATGCTCCGAGTGTCCCAGTAGAATTGGTTCATAAAGGCTAATAAGTTCTAAATGGCGTACAAATGGCCTCTGCGAATAACAAGGTGGGGTTTAGACTTAATTCCCAAGTCTGTGATAACCTCCCCGGTGCTAAACCAGGACAGTCGTAAAATTAAGCATATGAGTGTCTGAAGGCGGAACTAAAAGCCAGCATTACGCTATTATTGTGTCTACTATCCCTCTGGGATAAACTTGTGTAGTCTAGTTTCAAGAAGTTAAATTAGCAAACTATTAATTAATTTTTAGACATTAAAGAAATCAAAACTAAAAGGAGAAATTATTATTAGGGAATGAAGGAATGTGCTAAGACAAGGCTTTTGTGCCATTCTCAACAAAAAACATTAGCGTCCCTCAATTGAAATGACTCCCTCTAAATGACTCTTCAGCTTACAGCACAAATCCTAAAACCCTCCTATATGAATACTATTTACTGCTGTGGTTTCCGTCACGAACGAAGGCGGTAAACGAACGTTGCCGCGCAGACAGTTGCATCGTTGGGTAAGTGAAGTGGTTGTAAACAGAGGCATTGATTTTTACTTTCCCTACAACGTATAGTAAGTAGGGAAAATATTGTATTCCACACAAAAATGCGATATTGAGAATCATCGGAAATACATATTTTGAGGCGCTAGATAAAAAGGTCCGTGTGCATGTCTGTGTCTGTGTGTCTATGTATCTGTGAACAGCATAACTCAAAAACGAATAGTCGGATAAATTCCAAACCTGGTATTTGGGTTCAGTATCTTTCAAGGATGCGACTCGAAAAATCCCCCCACCCTAGACTACACTTTACCTGGAACAAATTTCGAAATTTTTTATTTTCTCAAAAATGGCTCTAACGATTGATTGAAATATATGTTTAAGATATTTTTATGATGAATGAAATGTATACCATGAATTTTCTGGGAACGTCCCCAAAGGTCCTTCTCATTCTGAACGACTTTCACATAACTAGTAAATGAAAGAGAGAGACAAATTTTACTACACAAAAAATGTAGATCTCTTTAAAACACACAAATGTCATAGTTCTTTCTTTCTTTCTTTCTTTCTTTCTTTTTTGTGGAGTGAACCATTTCCAAAATGTTCCTTGTTATTTGTTTGAATTTCCCAATACTAATTTGTTATTCGTTTTTTTACTGTCTCTACTACGTATAGTAAGTATGGGAAGTATTGTATTCCATCCAAAAATTCAAAATCGAGATTTCACCGGAAATATATGTTTTGAGACCCCTAAATCCAAAAAAAAGCATTTTTGGAAACATGTCCCTGTGTGTGTGTGTCTGTGTTTCTGTGTGTGTCTGTGTGTGTGTGTGTGTGTGTGTGTGTGTGTGTGTGTGTGTGTGTGTGTGTGTGTGTGTGTGTGTGTGTGTGTGTGCCTGTCTGCGAACAGCACAACTCAGAAACGAACAGTCGGATAAACACCAAACTGGTATTTAGGTTCAGTATACTCCAGAGATGCGACACAAAAGTTTTAAAGAAAATCCCCCCATACCAGATTACCCTTTACATGGAACATTTTTCGAAAATTTTAATTTTCTCCAAAATGGCTGTAACGATTCTAATTAAAATACCATAAGTTTAAGATATTTTCATGACAAATAAAATGTATATCTTGAATTTTCTGGAAATGTCTCTAAAAGTATTCTTCATTGTGAACGACTTTTGTATAACTGGTAAACCATAAGAGATAGACAAAATTTTACTACACCAAAGATGTAGATCGCGTTAAAATACGCAATTTATGCCATATATATTTTTTGTTGAGTGAACCAGTTTCGAGATATTGCTTGTTATTTCCCTAAATTTTCCAATACTTATACTTTTTCTCAAATTCGTTATTCATTTTTTGTCCTGGTAATGTAAAGAGAATGGAATACTCCACATAGCAACCAACTTTTAATATATTTGACTATCGCTTAAAACCTAGCAACTCCGGTTGCATCTACAAGAAAATTGGCAATAAGATTAACATCTCGATAGACATGAAGAATATGGAGAATAAGCGTTGGTATAAATAGTTTGTACAAGAGTAGAGAAAGTCATACGAGTGTAACACATCAGATTTCGTTGTTGTTGTTGTTCCTTTTATGTCATGGAATGCTCCACGTAGCAACCAACTCTTAAAATATTTGACTATCGCTTAAAGCCTACCATATTCCCTTGCACTTACAAGAAAATTAGGAATAAGTATCTGCCTATTTTTATCTCGATTCACATGAAGTACATTTAGAAAAAGCATTTCTTATAATAGTTTATACAAGAGTAGAAAATGTCATGTGAGAGCAACACAGATTTTGTATTAACTTACCATCCATTATGATATGCCTGGGCAGTTCACCTGTTTTGCTGCTTATCAGTTATATGAGCCATTCATATTAGAGCCATACACTTTTAATATTTTTTGTTTAATACTATCCGGAATTTTATTTTTTCCGTCTCCAAACCAGTACGGAAAATTGGACTTTTCCGTACTCCTACAACAATCGTACAGTATTCCCTTGAACTGTTTAAATAACAACTTAAAACATATGATTACATCCATATTCAACATAATAATATCCGAAATAATTGTTAACGACGCTGTTAATTGCAGGAATCATATCAGCTACGCCGGTGTGCCTTCGTCCCGCAGGAGTTCTTGTGCATGCTAGTACATCTACTGATTTGGGCCTGTCGCTGTTCAGTATACTTAAAATCATAGGTCTAGGTCGGATTTGACCACGCTAACTTGGGATCAGAAGGCCAGTGCCTAACCAACTGAGCCACCCAGGCCGACAACATAATATATACCACATATAAAGCATTTCGACACAGTGTGAAACAAAACAGTGTACGTAACTGCAGGAAAGTGTTTATTTCCAGAACTCGTTTGATATTCCGTCCTCAGCTTCAGTTCGGCCGTAAACATCTTAAGTTATAGTATAAGTTCAAGGGACACCTCATGCACTGCCACCTGCACAGATCATTTTCGGCTACCATCCACCAAGAGGAAGAGATGAAAATAAGGAGCCACAGGAGGCTACAGGGGAATAGAACCGCGTCTGTCTTTTTGCCGTCAAACAAAAGTAATGCCAGGTATAATAACATGCAACTGTGACCTTCTCTGTCAAGCGGGAAATTTATTGCCTATCAGGTAATGAAGCTTGCAACGTCTCTCTCTTTTTTTCGCCGTGAAAAAAAAAGTGGACCTAGTTTAATAGCACAGGCACCAAGATGTTGTTGCTATAACAAAGCGTGATTTATTACACATTGTTCAGCGCTGCTATATGGTTACCCTCTCCGTCTAGCAAGCAGACGGGCCACAGAGTCGCGCGGAAGTCCCCAACAATTCCAAACTCGAAGACCCATCCCAATGCGGTGCTATCTAGTGAGTGCGCTGAACGCCCCATCAACCAAACAGCCCTCTAGTGCCCATGGGAGTTCCTTTAAGCATGCATTCGCGTCATCTGTCCGACAATGTCATATGTCACGAAACTTAGAAGCATACTTGAAAGATGAGAGTGAAACGCAATTAAATGGAAATGATGGAAAGGAAATCTCGGTAGAGAAGAAACCATGAATAACCCAAAGGTCAGATCGGGCGGTCATCGGGAGCCGTAAACATCTTACTCGTTCTGAAAAAATCTTATATGTTAAACTCACATGACTTTCTGTACTCTTGTACAAACTATTTTTACAAACGCTTATTCTCCCTATGCTTCATGTTAATCAAGATATCGAGATGTTAATCTTATTGCTAATTTTCTTGTAGATGCAAGGGGAATTGGTAGCCTTTAAGCTATATTCAAATATTTTAAGAGCTGGTTGCTATGTGGAGTATTCCATTCTCTTGGCATTACCAGGACAAAAAAAAATGAATAACGAATTTGAGAAAAGGTGTAAGTATTGGAAAATTTAAAACAATAACAAGCAATATTTCGAAAATGGTTCACTCAACAAAAAAAAAAAATGTAAATGACATAAATTGTGTATTTTAACGCGATCTATATTGCTTGTAGTAAAATTTCGTCTTTCTCTTATGGTTTACCAGTTATGCAAAAGTCATTCACAATGAAGAATACTTTTGGAAAGATTTCCAGAATATTCGAGATATACATTTCATTAATCATGAAAATATCTTAAACATATGATGTTTTAATCATAATCGTTAGAGCCACTTTTGAGAAAATTAAAATTTTTGAAAAATGTTCCATGTAAAGGGTAATCTGGGGTGGGGGGATTTTCTTGAAAACCTTCGTGTCGCATCTCTGGAAGATACTGAACCTAAATAAAAAGTTTGGTGTTTATCCGACTGTTCGTTTCTGAGTTATACTGTTCACAGACACACACACACACACACACACACACAGACACACATACGGACATGTTTCCAAAAATGCCTTTTTTTAATCAGGGGGTCTCAAAACATATATTTCCGGTGAAATCCCGGTATCGGATTTTTGGGTGGAATACAATACTTCCCCTATTTACTATACGTAGTAGTGAAAATAAAAAACACAACTTTTATGTAGTTGCGTAACTAACTACAATAGATATGGGATATTCCAATTTTAGTTAAATTTTTGCCATTTCGGTCTTTACTCTTTGCTTAAGCTTTTATTCATTAATACGCATTTAATTTGCGCATAATGTTTATTTTCATATTTGCAAACTAAGAAAGACTAGCGTGATGAGTTTTACTTCTGCAGCTCCTTATCCTCGTCGATCAGATTTTGCATTTATATCGTACGTTGATTTATATTCATTAGTAGGTAATGCCTCTTCAAATTTCAACTGAATGCTTTTCACCTGATAGCAACTTCAAAACATTTTCCTAATTCTAGGCAAAATTAGTGGAAGGCAAAGAACTTAATGGCATGATTTCACTCAATCTGGTTTATTTGAAAATAAATTTTGTGATCGAGCAAGCATTCATAGGCAATATTCTTAAAATTAGTAATGGCTATCCATTTTGATATTTCAAACAGTCGTTAATGAGCAACTTAATATAATCCATATTCCCAAAGCAATATGGTGTATGCATATTGTGTTAGGGTATAAAAATCTCCAAAATACAAAATACTCGACTTCGGCAACAAGGTTTCCTCAGTTCTGTTAGAAATTACTTATACATCAATATATTATTATTTTTAAACGTTAATACATGGCATAAACGTATCTTATGAAGTCGGTGGACTCTCCTTCAGGGTCCGAAGCCGAAGGTGCCCCTAAGGAGTTATCAAACTTTGCCGTTAAACAGAAAATAAGTTCATACAAACACCGTACGAAACAGATTACCATTGATTGGCTAGGGAGCACGAGACTCGTGTGGATATATCGGCAGTTTTTACATTCTCTACTATGTATACTAAGTAGCGGAAGTATTGTATTCCACCCAAAAATTCGATACCGAGATTTCACCGGAAATATATGTTTTGAGGCCCCCTGAATAAAAAAACACCAAACTTGGTATTTAGGTTCAGTATCTTCCAGAAGTGCGACAGGAAGGTTTTCAAGAAAATCCCCCACTCCAGATAACCCTTAACATGGAACATTTTTCGAAAATTTTAATTTTCTCAGAAATGGCTATAACGATTTTGATTAAAATATCTTATATTTAAGATACTTTCATGACAAATAAAACGTATATCTTCAATTTTCTGGGAATGTCTCCAAAAGTGTGTTTCATTGTAAACGACTTTTGCATAACTGGTAAACCATAAGAGATAGACAAAATTTTACTACACAAAAAATGTGGATCGTGTTAAACTACACAATTTATGTTATATACATTTTTTTTATTGAGTAAACCATTTTCGAGATATTGCTTGTCATTCCCTTAAATTTTCTAATACTTATACTTTTTACTTTCCCTACTACGTATAGGAAGCAGGGGAAGTAGTGTATTCCACCCAAAAATTCGATACCGAGATTTCACCGGAAATACATGTTCTGAGACCCCCTGAATCCAAAATAAGCATTTTTGGAAACATGTACGTGTGTGTGTGTCTGTGTGTGTGTGTGTGTGTTCGTGTGTGTGTGTGTCTGTCTGCAAACAGCAGAACTCAGAAACGAACAGTCGGATAAACACCAAACTGGTATTTAGGTTCAGTATCCTCCAGAGATGCGACACAAAAGTTTTAAAGAAAATCCCCCCATACCAGATTACCCTTTACATGGAACATTTTTCGAAAATTTTAATTTTCTCCAAAATGGCTGTAACGATTCTAATTAAAATATCATATGTTTAAGATATTTTCATGACAAATAAAATCTATATCTTGAATTTTCTGGAAATGTCTCTAAAAGTATTCTTCATTGTGAACGACTTTGGTATAACTGGTAAACCATAAGAGATAGACAAAATTTTCGAGATATTGCTTGTTATTCCCTTAAATTTACCAATACTTACACTTTTTCTCAAATTTAAATTCGGTATTCATTTTTTTATGTCCTGGACGTGCAAAGAGAATGGAATGCTCCACATAGCAACCAGCTCTTAAAAGATTTGACTATCGCTTAAAGCATACCATATTCACCTTGTACCTATAAGAAAATTAGCAATAAGATTTACATCTCGATTAACATGAAGCATACGGAGAATAAGCGTTTGTAAAAATAGTTTTTACAAGAGTAGAGAAAGTCATGTGAGTGTGACACATCAGATTTTTGTTGTTATGTAACCGCCTTCGTTCATGGCGGAGTCTCTAGAAACCTGTGTCAACTTGCTTTTGTTTACGTCCGTCGGAACTTCATTTTACAACATGTTCTCTACTGCAGAGAGACACAAAAAGGGTGGGGTTTTATGAAAACTCGCCACATAGTATAAGTAGGGAGGACACTTTGTCTCAGTCCGCCAGCAGGCTCATTAATACTGGAGTATACAGTACCCGTGTTTACTACTAGATAAAAGCAGTCCATAGTTCTCCGATGCACCTCAAACAGGTTTTCTTCTCCTTTCACAGTACAGTACCTTTGAACCCATGTCTCAGTGACGTCAATAGGCACGTAACCATTAACCTAAAATACGTACACACCAGGGCCGTATTTAGAGGGAGGGTTTAGGGTGCAAACCTCCCGAAACGTCTAACAGTTTTATTTATATAAATTCATAGCAAACCAATATGGGAAAATGTCGTTGGATAACAGTCTATTGCTATAACAGTCTATTTACAAAAAAATCTGATGTGTTACTCTCACATGACTTTCTCTACTCTTGTACAAACTATTTTTACAAACGCTTATTCCCCATATGCTTCATGTTAATCGAGATATCGAGGTGCTAATCTTATTGCTAATTTTCTTGTAGATCTGTCAGATGGCAACAAATCTAACACTATAATCGTCTAACGAAATATTTCTTGGGGTTAGGGGTGAGGACGAGCCGGTTAGTCGGCCGTAGCTGAAGATGAGGGAAACATCTCCCGAAAGCGCTCCTTGGTTAACATCTAGCGCAAATGTGATGGGAATTAACACATAACGACTCAGTTTAAATCATCATAGGATAACATCACAATAAAAAGTACTTCTGTTTCATTATAACCGAGTTTGGTGTTTATCCGACTGTTCGTTTCTGAGTTATGCTGTTCACAGACAGACACACAGACACACACACGGACATGTTTCCAAAAATACTTTTTTTTGGATTCAGGGGGTCTAAAAACATGTATTACCGGTGAAATCTCGGTATCAAATTTTTGGGTGGAATACAATACTTCCCCTACTTACTATATGTAGTAGAAAAAGTAAAAAGGGAAACTTAATACGTCGCCTTACAATAGATAAGGTGACCATAAAGTCCGGTTTTTGAAGCAGTCTCCATGTTTTGCGCTGTAAGGTGGAATATCCTCATTATGGTGAGTTTTTATTGTCTATATCATGTCTCCAAGCAATCTTCTTATCCATGTAATGTCTATATACACTGAGAACCAAAAAACTACGAACCGGCTGCGCGATGTTTTTCCTTTCCGCGTCCTCGGCGCCTGTTGCCGTATGTCGCTATCAAAGAAAAGCGCGGATGAAACCATACAACATTTTCAAAACTACTTTTAAAGGCTTTACTTACCAACTTTATGAAAAGAGATGCTGAAACTGGCCACCGTCGTTGTCCATACATTTTTGGTACCTCTTTACATCACTCGCCATAGTTCACATTGAGAAATCCTGGCAATTTCCTGGTGGATATTTTGTTTTAATTCATCCAGGGTGTGTGGGCTTGTCTTGTAAACTTTATGTTTTAAGTTACCCTCAGAGACAGAAATCGCAGGGGGTTAGGTCGGGGGACCGAGGGGGCCACAAATCTCTACTAATAATTCTGTCCTCAAACACACTTTCAATTAATTGACCTAATAGTGGTTGCAACTATAAAGCCCGGTACTTAAAGTACTTACAATGAACGTAAGTCGCCATTGGGGTATGACATCTCAATACAATTTGAGATCTCCTTGTGGTTTACCGGGAAAAATGCGAATCAGCTGGAGAATTTAATGTCGTGTCGGCATGTTGTCATGGTAGCTCAGTGGTTAGAGCAACCGGACGGAGACCGGGAGATCCGTAGTTCAAATCCCGGCTATGGCATTGAATTCTTCAGTCATCTGATTCTACCTTTCCAACACTTTTAATTTTTTAATTGTTGTGATCGAAATATTGACCGTATGAGCTGTTGCAGAGTCTTGTTGAAAAAAGGCAAAATTGCGCTCTCTGTCTGTTAATTCTTTAAAAACGGGGCAAAATTGTATTCACGTATGCACGGGCTTCAACTATCAACTCGAAAAAAAAAATTCAATTTTTTTCTGCTTAACAAAATAAAGTTGGTAAGTAAAGGCTTTAAAAGCGGTTTTAAAAATGCTGTATGTTTTCATCCGCGTCTTTCTATGATAGTGGCAGACGGCAACGAGCGCCGAGGACGCGGACGGGAAAAACACCGCGCAGCCGGTTCGTGGTCTTTTGGCTCTCTTGTACTTCGGAGTGGGTACATGGTAACTGTGTGGGGTACTGTTAAGTTTAGATCTACTTGCGGAAAACACTCCCCGAAGTTTTTTTATTATAAGTCTTGATTTGCAACTATCATTAGTAACAGTAGAATTTGTGTAGCTGAACGTTACAACAGCACAATTATCACACATTTTAAACTAGGGCTAATTTAAACTACTCCAGAATTTCAACTTACACACTCGGGATATTTTTGTTTCTTTTGTATTCAAACGCTTTGCAGTCGTCGTATGATTTATATCTGACGATTTGTAGCACATTATTCATCTATATCATATGGCTGACGTATTTGTAAACACTTTTTTAAATTGCCCCCTCTAAGGGGACAAAAGTTGGACCCGTCACCCCTTCACCCATGTAGTAATCATCCGGCGTGCAAGGACGTGCAAATCACACCGCCTCCCACGTGCAGTTTAGAACCTGCCGGAAGTATTAGTTGTGTGTTAAGCGTGTAGTTAATCGAGTCCCGCACTAGCACCCTGGTTAGTCTCACAATTTTATGTGCTGGCATGCGTTGCATGCGAGCGCATCGAATGATGAGATACGGGCTACAGCCATGTTCTGAGTGCCCACACCTATCGTGATGATAGTTCAGTATGTTCGTGTGGTTTAAGTGTATGTAATGCATGCTGTTAAAAATATACTATATGACTTGCTAAATTCTGAGTAAATTATCAGGTAGTTACGTAATGAGATAGTGAGATCAGCAGGCGATTGTGGCGCATTGGTCTCCTCTGTGGGAACCGTGCCACTCTGGCCCGTGTATCCCAGGGTCGCCATGGTGTCCACAATCATATGCGCAGCTGGAAATAGCGCAGCTGTACGACGTCTGGTTCTCGGAAGCGATGGGGGGAGGGCTGGTCTCCTAGGACCACCTTGGCTGGCTGGCACAATAACTTTGATGGCAGCTGTAGAAATGGATATTCCGGTGTCCGTTGCCTGTCTGTAACATAGCAGCCACATGTGGTTCTTTCATTTCTAAATTTAGCTACACAGGGTAGGCGAGGTCCTTAAGACAACAATTCCTGAAATGGAGCTCTGCGGATCAAATTCTACCAGGTGGTTCCTCCCTGACGGATTCCTTACAGGTTTTTAACAGTCCTCATTACTGGTAAATATCCTGGCAGTACCCTAAACTTGGGCCTGAAAGCTTCCTACTCAAATTTATTTTCTTAATTATCATTTAATCTATGGTTGTGGTGCCGTATGTTGCAAAAAATGGGTGTTAAACGTTGTTGCTTGAGAAAGATGATGTTAATATTTAATATCTTAAATTTTTATGACTTATTTATTAAATGATGTTCGCATATTTTTCCGTTAAAGCGCAAATAGACACTCTGAATACAAGAAGTACATTTCACTGTTGCATTTTCGTTTTTATAACAATTTCCTTGGCTATTCAGTTCTCGGCACTACATAACCAAACTTGGATGGTCATGACTTTATATGTCTTTATTGTATTTTTATAAATTTCCTAATTATAATTTGTTTTGTGGTGTCACAGAATTTTCATTGCTTCCAGGTTATAGAATGAATTAAACCTGATCTGCAGCATGTAAATGACTTTCTTTTGTTACACAGGTTTTGTTTTATTGTATTTTGTTGAAGTTATTGGTTCTATTGTTATTTATACTATTCTTTGATCCCGAAAATATTGGTAGGAAGATATAAATAACTAAATAAACAAATGGTTGTAAGATAGAGAAATAATTGCAATAAATAATTTCCGTATATTGAATCAATGTATAATGTAATAAGCTTGAGGTGAAGGTGAGGTGAGGTGAAGGATTTGTCCCATTAGCGAATTTTATTAACAAAAGTCATTAGTAACAGTCCAATAGCGAACGCATTAGCATAAAAGTTCCTGGAATGAATTAGGATTTAATTTACTAGATTTGTAAGGCCACATAGGCAGGAATTCTATAAATTAGAAAGGGAAAGAAATTCTTAAATATGATGACGGTACCGCAGAGTTTTAAGATTGGACTGTATAAGTAGGAGCGTTGGCTGGTAGTGTTAAGTTAGCGGAGCTTAAATTAAGAAAAGTTCGAGTATTGTAATCAGAAACACATTTGGGAATACATTCAAGACACATTTGAGATACTCCTAAGATTCTAGATTTTGGAGTCGTTTACTCTCGTGTGTAATTTCTAAGTTGTGAAGCTCATATGAACGCGCTGGTGTTCGGAAGATTTAGCGGCTGTTGAAAGGGAGCTTTCTGAATATAATTTGTGCGGCTTAAAAAAATTGACGCATCGCTTAATTATTGTTATAGAAGTGATTTATTTCGTCAATTCAGCAGTCTGCGACTCTTCTCAAACTGAAGATTTTTACAGTACACTCATACAGATAAAGAACTCGTAGCGATACCACTGGAGTAGCTGGCGGACGAGACAACTCAGTACGAGCTACGAGATGACGTTATAGATCTCATCAACAGAACATACAACATTAAACGTCATCAACATTTGAAGCTTCAAAAATGTCGTACCACAAACGGCTTTGTTATACTTATTGCACTCATTGTTGTCGTTAGGCCAGTTCTCAGTCGGTGAACATATATCTCTTAGTCGAAGTGTGGTACAGGTAAGGAACGTTTCCTGTGTAACACGATGTAACATTTGGGCGTGAGTTTTGTGTCATATCTTTAATACGCACTTTCCACAATTGTCATACATATAAAGCAGTTACTATTGGCTACAGTATAATTCCGAAGAAGTTGCTGTATGGGATCAAAACTCATTTTGCGGCCGTTGCTTTTAAGAATATTCTAAATTTATACGTAACGTGGTTTTTAAGAATCACACTCGTATAGAAATTATATCCCTACCTTGTATTGATTTCACCTTTAAAGATATTACATTGTATATGCGGTTGCTTCATTGTCATTGATTTCTGACTACTCCCGTATCACAAATACTTATAAAATGACTTAATCAATCGGTCTCACGTAACTACGGCTACTAACAGATTTCAATTTTGTCTTCCCAAACAAATTTTCAAATATCTGCATACACTTCATTCTGTTTGGCTGTTGTTTGGCTATAATTTAAATTCCTACGTATTGCTTTTATTCGTTATTTGCAATCACGTGCTTTAACTTTCACATTTATACTAGGGTTGAACGACGCAATTCTTTGTCATCTACTATTATCCTTGAGTGTGCTTTGTAATTCTTATTTACACTTGTTCTTATTTTGCTTAACAATACCGTTTTATGGACATCACCTTAGAAATCTCTTCTCTAAGTTTATGATCCTGTACGTTCGGTGTAGCGGTTCTTGGATGGACCGCTACCATAAACGTCATACAATATGGCGGAGTCACCATCACGGTGACGAAGTATACTTCCAAAATGGCTGCGTCACCTAGTCACAGCTACAAAGAACGTCCTTAATATGGCGAGGTTACGACATCCAGCATGGCAGTTGCAATAAGTAGGCCACTTGGCTAGTGGCCAATTCCTCCCTACTCTCACTTCACCACCACTATGGGGTATAAAGCGCCCAGCCAGAGCTGAATAAGGGGAGTACTCGACGAGATGCACAGGAACACCGTAGAACTCGCCACAACGCAGGAAAATCTAGCATGAGCCGACGAGAGCCCAATGTCTTCAGATAAAGGAAACTTGGAAACCGTCGCATCTAAGGAAGCACACAATAGGCTTATGGTGTAGAATGTGACTGTTATATTAATTCTAGCCAGATGTACATATTTTCCAAATTATTTCTGTTAGTTTAGTAGCTTTTGTAAACCGGTAACTGCCAGTGCAGAAATTATTTAACGTGAATTTCACGGGATCACCTTTAAAATTAAAACTAAACTGCTCAAGCTTAAAATACAAAGAAGCAAGTTTTGTTTAATGCTTTTAAACAAAGTTGTTAGAAAGTAAGACTTTTGTGAAAGAGATGAAGATAGAGTATTTGCTGTTACAACAAAAGAAATATAAAAGTTAAAGCAAACACGAGTTAAATGTATCACTGATGAGAAAGCATGGTCCCCTTTAATGCTCTCTCATAGCAGAACCTTTAGAATTGTTTGGGGTTGAAATCCCAACGGTAAGTATTTTAAGTTTGCTTCATGTTATAAAGATCGAATTACTACTGAAAGAAGGATTTTCAGAGAGTTCTGTAGAGACGGACTGACGCAACACGAAGGGGTTTGGTTTAGGCTTTTGTAGTTATGGGCTCGAGTACTGTAAAAGTATTTGTTATGCTAAAGGAGGCAAACTTTACTTAGGCGCAGTTCGTGCAAGTAAATGATGGGCGAAGTTCCCATTTGCTATGGTAGCTGGTTTAGTTTGTTTTTACTGAAAGAATGTATGAAGTAATACTAAAATTATATTTATTCCAGATGATAATAGAGCAAAATTAACATCTGATTAATTTGCAAAAATTTCTTGGCAGTTACTACAGGGAAAAATTGCCCATTTTAACGCTTTAAGCGAACATTTGTGGAAATGTTAATTATGATATTGTGGTAAATTTTATAGTTACGTTATTTGTTCATTCTTCATTGCAGTGTTTACTTTGATATTGGGTGACTATATATTGTTATCGAGTAACGAGAGTGGTGTTTTTTTTAATAAAGAATTATTTTTCCTAAACCCAAAACTGACTTATGTTTTGTTTGTTTGGTTTCCCCTTCGATCCGTTTGCTTTTACGTTTTCCTCAATCATTTTTTACCGGTTGTTAGTGGGAACGGGTCACTTTTGGTATAAGAGAAAATAAAGAAAGCAAACAAGAGGTAACATCTGGTAACACATCTTTGTGAAGGTTTTCCTTCCAACAGCTTCAACCAATTAGAGATTTCCAATGCTAAACCATACTAATTTTACAAAACATCACAAATGTTAATGATAATTAAAATGTATGTATGTTTAAATAATATTATTTCTTAGATATTAATGTGTCTATTGTTCATTGTTATATTTATATAGACTCAGAATACTGTCACGCAATGTTCTCTATTACTATTTTGGCTTGGAAGGAATTTGGGCCACAAAACGCCGTTTGTGTCTGAAGATGAGAATTTGTTTTAGTTAAAATTGTTTCCTATTCCGCTAATGCATTCTACTTATGCATATTAGCTTCAATAAAATCATCCATTGGTTAATCATATGTGCAACGTAAATATTACGTAAAGTCGAAGGTAATACACATTGTTGTCTTACACGTTATGGACGCTCTTTAACTGTTATGGTCCTTACGGTCCCATTCTATATTAGGCTTCAAAGACCGGTAATTTTGTTCAGAGGCCTCTTTATCAGGCTTGAGGTTCTTTTACGTGCCGTCAATCTACGACATGGGACCACCGGCTTTACTTCCCTTCCGAAGGACGCTATTGATCTTTTACTTTCTCTACCACGTACTTAGTATGTGGAGAAAATATTACATTACCGAGCGAGATGGTTCCGTGGTAACGTGTAGGCTCGCATTTGGGAGGCTCGGGTTCAATGCCTATAGACCTTCCACTCTGTTCTTGGGTTTTTCGTAGTTTTTCCTGGTCGGTAAGCGAATGCTAGATAAACTTATCACCCACCACGATTTCCTTTCCATCATTTCGTTTTCATTTCGTTTTCTTTCAGGTATGTTTCTGGCTTCTGCGAGACAGGTGGCACAAATAGTTGCTCAAATGAAACATTACTCCCCATGCTCACCAGAGGGCGGCTTGATCGAAGGATTATTTATCGCCCTCTCTAGGCAGCTCCAGAATTGGGAATGGTCTTTGAGGTAGGAACTGTTAGGGATTTCTGCGCGTCCCTGTGGCCTGTCTGTCGGCGTCCTGTAGCCTACTGTAATTAATTCATTTCATCCTTTCCTCCTGGGGGTGTTAACCAAAATAAATTTATGTATGCCGTGTGTTGTATAATATACAAGAATTAGGTTCCATCCAAAAATTCGATATTTTGAAATCACCGGAAATATATGTTTTGAGGACCTCAGAATGAAAAAGAGACAGGTGAGTGTATGGTGGTGAATGTGTGTGTGAGAGAGAGAGGGAGAGAATGAGCATCATAATTCACAAACGGTATGTCGGTTGCAGCATCTTCCAATGATGTGACATAAGATGTTCAAGAAAATCCCCTGCCCCTAACTCGTTACATGGGAAATTTTTCGTTGGTTTTGATTTTCTTAAAAATGAATCTGATAATTTTGTTTAAAATACTGCATATTTAAGACACTGGCATGACAAATAAAATCTTTATCTTGAGCTTTCTACAAAAAGACTGTGCAATACCCTCATTCTGAAAGTCTTTCTGCAATTATTGACAAACCATCAGAGGTGGGTTACATTTTACTACTCAAAAAGGGTAGATCAGAGCACAAAATGTATGTCAAATAAACTTCATTTAAGTTAAACATTCCCAAGATAGTTGTTGTTGTTAATGGTTTGAATTTTCACATACTTGCCTTTTTCTGGTGGTAAGTCCCCCATTTATTTTTTTCTCTGGATCATGCAAGAAACATGGAATTTCAAAACCCTCCCGGTACGATCCGCTGTAGCCAATTGTATCATTCTTATACATGTGTAAATGTGTAATTAAAATTTATCTCTTTTGTTCATTTGTACAGCCCCAACTTTCTATGCTAATATTGGGGGTCTTGATTTTAGAAACAACTGATCTTGCTGGCAACTTGTTGACTGTGTATTTTTTTAACTTTTATTTTATTAATTTTCACTGGGAAAAACACCCATCTTTACTCATACTTTCAGACTCTGCGGAGGTGAAATGATTATAATTAAAGAAACATTCCCAGAAACTCTGGGTTGAGAAGCCAGAATGTTGACCACTCGACCACAGATTTGTTTCTGAAATTCCTTGGCTAATGGTTTCATTTTTTATTTTGCTTTACTCAGGTTTGCGTGAAGTTAAGTAAGAGAATGGTGGGAATTATTAAGGGTGAAAACTGGTTATTTGGAAACTGCGGATGCGAAGCACCATAGTCCCAAGTTCAAACTTCGTTAGCACAAATTATTTGCGTGGAAGCACTGAATTCCAGTTCGCGAAATTTGGAAATAAATGTGTGCGTGATCTAATGTAAAAAACCCAAAGAAAAACAAAAGCATTGAATGGGAGCTGTACGTATACAAGTTAACACCATTGCCGATAGGCAAAATTACGTTCCAAAGATAAAAGGTCGTCGGTATAATCATTGGAGTTAAAGGCAGGGTATAAAAAAATATGAACAGAATAATTTTGAATCAAGGTAGGCTGACATATGGCGCTAAGTTTGTCGTTTTTAGGCCTGGAACTAGGAGTGGAGGGGGGACTTAGCACCTCGATTTAAGATCTTTTTGCCTAGGTCCCTCGGGGCGCCTCCGAGAGGGAGAAGTTAGGTGAGATGAGACAGAGGGCGACGGATCAGGAGGAACGGCGGGGCAGAGGGCAGGGTCCCTACGTATTCCAGGTGGAAACTCCCCGGATGGCAGCTGATAAAATCGGCTCCTCCCTGCAACCTTGCACATACCATTGGGGGGGACCCGGGACTGGAGACCGCCCCCATACGGGACATGAAGTGTTAAAAGAGCATCCTTTCCCCTGCCACGTGACGCCGAGACTCCCGTCTCTTGCAGCCCTGAAACAAGGTGAAGTCAAATGAGAAAGGAGGTGTAATGGAGTGATAGGAAATTTGGGGGATGTAATTAAGCTTCCCAGCATTTGCCTAGCGACCCAGAGAAGCCCCCGAAAAACCATGGGTCAGGAAGATAGGCTGCAGGAATCGAACCCACGACCTGTCGAATGTGAGTCACACGCGTTACCGTCTGCGGCACCTCGCTCGATATTTCTTTGCTAAGAACCATTTTGTCACTAATTCAAAATTATTATTGTTTTATTTATTTCTCTGCCATGCACTTATGGTACGTATAAGGAATATCTCAGATTGCAATTTCACTGAAAATACCCGTTTTGAGGTCCCACTGATCCCCCAAATCAATTTTAGAATAATCTGTTTTTATGTTCACATGACCTTCTTTACTTACTATCGTTTATTTCTGCATAGCTTCTACAACTATATTTACACAATCTTTATTTTCAGTGTGCTTTATGTTATCGAGATAAACGTTTGCAGAATTAGATTCATTATACGTTTCGTTGTAGCTACAAACTGGATAAAGGAACCGAAGCAATATTCAAATGCTGAAATGTGGGACGCTCTTTCCATAACATTGCGAGTAACAGCTGAATAGTGACATAACTTCAAAAAGTGAAGTATTGAAAATTTCAGATAGCTATGAAAACAAAAAAGCAATTATATGAATCGATACTGGTACATATGCTTACATATGGAATGGAAATGATATAACTACAAGATAAGTAAATAAGTAAAATTCTACACAGTGAGATGGAATATTCAACACAAGCTGTAAATAAAACTAGTAGGGATAGGATAAGGAATGAGAGGATTACAGAAGAAATAGGCCAAAGATCACTGGAGGAGATAATTGAACAAACACAATTGAAGTGGTGGGGGCAGTTTTTACTTTCTCTACTACGTATAGTAAGTAGGGAAAGTATTGTATTCCAAAATTCGATACCGAGATTTTACAGAAAATATATGTTTTGAGACCCCCTGAATCCAAAAAAAAAAAAAACATTTTTGGAAACATGTCCGTGTGTGAACACCATAACTCAAAAACGAACATTCCGATAAACACCAAACTTGTTATTTTAATTCAGTATCTTCCAGAGATGCGACACGAAGGTTTTCAAGAAAATCCCCCACCCCAGATTACCATTTACATGGAACATTTTTCGAAAATTTTAAAATTCTCAAAAATGGTTCTAACGATTTTGATTAAAATGTCGTATGTTTAAGATATTTTCATGAAAAATAAAATGTTTATCTTGAATTTTCTAGGAATGTCTCCAAAAGTATTCTTCATTGTGAACGACTTTTGCATAACTGGTAAACCATAAGAGATAGACAAAATTTTACTACACAAAAATGTAGATCGTGTTAACATACACAATTTATGTCATATACATTTTTTGTTGTTGAGTGATCCATTTTCAAGATATTGTTTGTTGTTCCCTTAAATTTTCCAATACTTACACTTTTTCTCATATTCGTTATTAATTTTTTTACTTTCTCTACTACGTATAGTAAGTAGGGGAAGTATTGCACTCCACTCAAAAATTCGATACCGAGATTTCACCGGAAATACATGTTTTGAGACCCCCTGAATCCAAAAAAAGCATTTTTGGAAACATGTCCGTGTGTGTGTGTCTGTATGTGTGTGTATGTGTGTGTGTGTGTGTGTGTGTGTTTCTGTGTGTCTATGAACAGCATAACTCAGGAACAAACAGTCGGATAAACACCAAACTTGGTATTTAGGTTCAGTATCTTCCAGAGATGCGACACGAAGGTTTTCAAGAAACTCCCCAACCCCAGACTACCCTTTACATGGAACATTTTTCGAAAATTTTAATTTTCTCAAAAATGGCTCTAACGATTTTGATTAAAGTATCATATGTTTAAGATATTTTCATAACAAATAAAATGTATATCTCGAATTTTCTGGGGATGTCGCCAAAAGTATTCTTCATTGTGAACGACTTTTGCATAACTGGTAAACCATAAGAGATAGACAAACGTTTACTACACAAAAAATGTAGATCGCGTTAATTTATGTCATATACATTTTTGTTGTTGAGTGAACCGTTTTCGAGATATTGCTTGTTGTTTCCTTAAATTTTCCAATACTTATACTTTTTCTCAAATTCATTATTCATTTTTTATCTTGTATATGCAAAGAGTATTAATCTGTGGCAAAGGGAATGGTGCTGCACCTAGCAACCAGCTATTAAGAGATATGTATATGCTTAAAGGCTACGTATTTCATATTTGCCCTTGTAAATATATATTCCCCTTACATATACAAGAAACACAGCAATAAGATAGAGTCTACAAATGTTTATCTCGATTAACATGAAATAGATAGAGAATAAGCGTTTGTAAAAATAGTTTGTACAAGAGTAGAGAAAGTCATGTAAGTGTAACACATCAGATTTTTTGTCTTGTTAATGCAAAGAGAATGGAATACTCCACATAGCAACCACTTCTTAAATTATTTGACTATCGCTTAAATCCTAGCAATTCCCCTTGCATATGCAAGAAAATTAGCAATAAGATTAACATCTCGATTAACATGAAGCATATGGAGAATAAGTGTTTGCAAAAATAGTGTGTACAAGAGTAGAGAAAGACATGCGAGTGTAACACATCAGACTTTTTTTAGTGCTTTTAGTTATGGACGTTCTTTAACTACTATGATTCTTAGCGTCCCATTCTATACTGGACTTGTAAGACCGAAACGTTTGCTCATAGGCCTCGTAAATCTATGACACGGGACAACTGACTTTATTTCCCTTCGGAAGGAAGCTGTGCTAAGGATTTTTAAGCCTGAAAAAAATCCATTGCTTTCCGCCGTGTATGAAACCGCGATCTCGCGAACCAGAGGCTAGCACGTCACGGAGGACGATCCAAATTTTGAGAGGATATAATAGTCAAACAAATACTAGAAGTGAGGGTACAAGAGGGAGAGAAAAAGCAAGCCCCCGGATGATTGGGAAGACAGAATGGAGAAGATTTGGAGACGAAGGAACAAGACGGTGGCAGAAATGAGGAGAGTGATGAGGGATAGAAATGAATGAGAAGATGGATTGACGGAGTCACTCCTACACTGTAAATGCAGATGGAAAAGAAGAAGAAGAAGAAACAATTCAATCAAATAACAGCGAATATCAGGAAAATGAGTGATGTTACCATAAAAGTTATTTGGGATAAATTGTGTGTTTTAAAGAGATCTACATTTTTTGGGTAGTAGGTTTTCGTGTTTCTCTTATTGTTTACACGTTACACAAAATTCCTTCGGAATGAAGAGGACTTCAGAGGCTATTCATAGAAAATTCAAGACATACATCTTAAATATGCAGTATTTTAATCAGATCTTTAATCATTTTTTGAAAATGATAAATTTTCATGAAAATAGTTTGAGGAGGAGAACCTTTGTTTTCTTTCTTCTTTTTGGCAACTTTGGAAGATATTGAACTTAAAATATTGTTTAGTATTTATCGGACATTGCATTTTTATGTTATTGTGTTCATAGTCACATACATGGACCTTTTTCTAAAAATTCTCTTTTTTGGATTCATGTTGCTCAAATTATGTATTTCTGATATCGAATCGTTACCATGTACGTGCTAGAGAAAGTAAAAACGTGTGTGCATGGAAAAGAGACTAATTTCTATATAATTAGGAAACCATAAGAAATAATTCTTGAAAAGAAAAACACGTATATGTCTTCAATATGTTCCTTCGTAACACTAACCGTTTTCGAAAAATTTCATAATTGCATTTCTTCCAAATTTAGGTCTTTAAAACGCAGGAGAATTTCAGTAATGCGGCCAATGCTAAGTGTTTTGTGTCTGCCAAACTTCCGGGAGGAGGTGAGAGTGTCAGAAGTGCAGCCAGATCTGATCACAGTAAGCGTAACGCAGTGTGGTCTCTAACGTTTCCAGTTTGAACATCCCAGCGGCCGTTCAATCTCCTCCGCTTCTTTTTATACGGAGGTTTCGAGCACAACGCTCCATAGCAGAACATTTCTCTCCTTAAAGCACATCCAGTGCTTGCTCCGCTTTTCACCAACTGTCGTGCCAGGCCCTCCAAACATGAAATATGAACGTGATGAAATCGTAGGAATTAAGGGGCAAGAAAACTAGCTTTAGTATATAATCCATCCCAAACGAGCAGGATGGTTCAGGTGGTAACGTCTATAGCTTGCATTCGGGAGGTCATTGGTTCGATTCCCGAGGCCGACCTTCCTGACCCATGGGCTTTTTCGGGGGTTTCCTCGGGTCGCTACGCGAATGCTGGGAAGGTTCACTACAACCCCGAATTTCCTGTTCCTTCATTTCACCTCAATTCTCACTTCACTTCACCTTTCATCTGCTTGGTCTGTTTCAGGATTGAAAGTGCCGGCGGGAGTCTCGTCATTGAATGGCAGAGGAAAAGGATGCTCTCTGTTGCCCTTCGTTCGTCAGACTGGGGACGATCTCGGTGTGCCGGGCCTATCAGGGAATGTGCAAGCCCACAGGGGGGAGGGAAGCCGGTTCACCAGCTGTTATCTTGGGGAGTTTGTCTGTAAATGGTAGGGGGCCTGCTGTGGCTCCTAGTCCGGCTAACCTCTGCAGTTAGTCCTAGTCATAAACCAACCTATCATTTACCGACCAAGGTCAGGTTGGCCGGTCCAACGGTAATCGAACGCGGGCCTCCCGAATATAAGTGCGTCATCTGATGGAAGTTTGAAACTACATTCCTTCTCAAGAGCTTGTTAGTGTACTCGGGTAAGAGTACGACTTCAGAATTTATTCCTCCTTCTTCCGGATAAACAATTAAAGGTTTTTATGAGAATATATCGTAACCAAATATTATTGGTTAGTTTGAAATGATTAAGCAAAATTGAATTCTCAATAAGGTAAAGTGGATGACTTTAAATTATTGTTATAATGGAAATTTCTAATGTGTTTGTAAGTTTTTGCCACTCTATCACATTAAAGTTTTATTTATTTGTTTATTTTTAATGCTCTACAGCCAATACATTTTCCACACTTGTGTATCTCTAATTGTAAAAATTCAGAGACGCAGTTCAGTCGTTAAAATGGCTGAAAGAATCAATATAAAAAAATCTGCTATGTTACAATCACATGACTTTCTCTTCTCTTGTACAAACTATTTTTACAAACGCTTATTATCCATATGCTTCATGTTAATCGAGATATCGAGATGTTAATCTTATTGCTAATTTTCTTGTAGACGCAAGGGGAACTGCTAGGCTTTAAGCTATAGTCAAATATTTTAAGAGCTGGTTGCTATGTGGCGTATTCCATTCTCTTTGCATTACCAGGACAAAAAAAATGAATAATCAATTTGAGAAAAAGTATAAGTATTGGAAAATTTAAGGGAATAACAAGCAATATCTCGAAAGTTGCTCACTCAACAAAAAAATGTATATCACATAAACTGTGTATTTTAACACGATCAAAATTTTTTGTATAGTAAAATTTTGTCTTTCTCTTATGGTTTACCAGTTATGCAAAAGTCGTTAACAATGAAGAATACTTTTGGAGACATTCCTAGAAAATTCGAGATATACATTGCATTTGTCATGAACATATCTTAAATATATGATATTTTAATCAAAATCGTTAGAGCCACTTTTAAGAAAATTAAAATTTTCAAAAAATGTTCCATGTAAAGGGTAATCTGGGGTAGGGGATTTTGTTGAAAACCTTCTTGTCGCATCTCTGGAAGATACTGAACCTAAATACCAAGTTTGGTGTTTATCCGACTATTCGTTTCTGAATTATGCTGTCACAGGCACGCACACACAGACACACACGGACATGTTTCCAAAAATGCTTTTTTTTTGGATTCATTGGGTCTGAAAACATGTATTTCCGGTGAAATCTCGGTATTGAATTTTTGGGTGGAATACAATACTTCCCCTACTTACTATACATAGTAGAAAAAGTAATATCCTTGATCATTTTTTACAATTTATATCAGAAACACGCGCAAACGAAAAGAAAATAACTGCGCTATCGACTTTCTAGCAGTACATTTGCAACCAATAAGCGGTAGATGGTGCTGGGAGAGCAGGCACATATTCATGTAGTTCAGGCAATGCCCACCAGAAGGCAGGAAACACAATTTTCGAACCACTAGGAACGAATCAATATCCATTTCACACCATATTGAATGACCGCTTTAAATGAATTTGCCTTCTCAGTATGCTAAAGGGAGGCTTTACTGAATCTGCATTGCTATTGGACAAAATGTGCAAAATATGGAAACATTCTGTTCGTATCTGTCTTATAAAACACTATTAAAATTGTAACTACATATTCAACAGAAAAAAAAGAGAAAGGAAAACTAAGAACAGGTGAAAAATATTAAACGTTAAATGTACAAGTAACTAACTCCCTCTGCATTTTTTTAGACATATTAGGCTCCTATTGAAAAAAAAAGAAAAAAGTAAAACAAAATAAAGGAAGATAAATGAGTTGGAAAATGTTTGAAATCCAAAAAAGTGGAAATAAGTGTTACCTATTTGAAGGGACAGGGTCAAAGAAACTAGAAATTTCATAAAAATATATCGATAGAGTTTAACGTACCGTGGAGGAAGCCAGGACTTCTATGAATGAGGGGGGGGGGTGAACTGAGTGAAATGAATGTCCCAGTGAGCCCGGGTGCGTTTACAGATGAGAGTTATTTGATTTTTATTTTATCAGAGTAATAGAAAGCTCCGGAAAGAGCTATATTTATAGAGGCAACTTACTCCAATTTGCAATGGAACCTCTGCGCTGGAACACAGACTTGTTATTCAACATGTCACCAAGGTGGGACTTCTAAGAGTATAAATCAAATCTGTATCAATGTTAGAGGAATAGAATAACAGAAAAATGAACGCTGACAAATTTGTTTTCAACATAAAACTTCCTTGCACGCCCTTTTTGTTTCAAGTTCATAATTCCTAATATTCCCAATTGCAACCTATTCCTCTTTTTCCAGGCTCTGGGCCTGTAGAAAGAGGGAAGAATGGAGGGCAGAAAATTACGAATTGCTTGATAATGTTAACGTGAATTTTTTACAAATTCTTATTGACGGCAATAAAATAAACTTATTTTCAAATTTAGCACCCCAATTTAAATTTGGTTCATGCAATAACCTCAAAATTGAAATTCATGCTAGTTGGCCTATAACTCAGATCTGTCGGTTAATAACATAGTGAAACAATACGAAAGCATTCAGGAATTCTTTTTTACTAAATTTGCAACATGTTATGACAAATATTGTATTCCAAAGGATTTCCTGCATCAAAATTCCATTGCAAGTAAATATTTAAGTTCCCCTGAATTCATTGAAAAAATGTTTAGAAAAATATAAACAACGTGACAAAGGTCGCTACATAGAGGTCGCTGCAGCATCCTGAGGAGGACAACGGCGACACTAGGGGATCACCGAGAGCTGCATCGCATCCAATGCAACTGATGATCGGCCAACTCAAATATCCAATAAAGGAAATGAGGGGCAGAAAATTCGTGGTGGAAGAGAAACTACTCCAGATTCACCTACCGACCCGGGAAAACCACGAAAAACCCACGGATCAGAGTGGGCGATCGCCGGGGATCGAACTTCGGATCTCCTGAATGCTAGTCGCACACGTCATCGTGGCGCCAACTCACTCGGTATAGGAAAGTTAAATGTCTATTTAAATGGTATAATACCGGGTTTCTCTTGAATGATGCGACTGGCAGCCCAACGGTCTCTCAGCACCACTATACGAATCCGTTCGTCCATTATTGAATAGGCCCACCTTTCTCTCTAGATGCAAAACAATAAGAATGTATAATGCTGACCAATGGCTATAAAAGGACTTCGAAATTACGCTCCTTTGCGTCTGAATTAGCCAGGAGTCTGTAAAATACATTAATAAACACCCCACAAATTTCTCCATCGAGAATATTGGAACACGATAGCCAGATAGGGTCTTCTAATTCGTTGGTATATAGCGATTTGTTGCATAAAACTTGTATTACCCATAGATAATGCTGACACGTTATTAAGAGACAGCAGTTTTCTTGGGCTTCTGACCACGACAGCCTCCACCTGGTCTAAGTTTTCCTCGGTTATAACTACCCTCTGTTCCTTTTTGTCTAACATGGATCCAATTTAAATATTTCAAATGACCTAGAAGTTTTGGATTTGTTTGAATCGGTGACACATGAGAATTTCTATATAAATTGAAGTTTACAATCCACATGCGACTGCATTTGAGCAAAACTTAACACAATAAACACTCGTTGTTATTCAATAACACCACGAAAGCTACACGTAGTAAAATAATCAAATGACAGCTTCACATAACGTTATCCCAATTGTTCGCCACGCCAAGTAAATTTCCCTGCCTAGGCGCATGAGCTAGTTATCGCAGAGCGGGATCTTTCAAAACGACACATACTACGAGGTGGCGTCATTAGAGATAAAACCCTGTATGAGATGTAAAAATACAAGACTCTGTGGAAGGAATATATCTACCTTTTAATAATATTTTATTTGTAAACGTGTCCAAAAAGTGCTAGAGCCTCTGACATGGAAAGGGAGATGACTGTTGGTAAACAAACTATGAATCCGTGACAAGCAGTAGACGTCGTATTCATTAACTAAGAGCTGTTAACCAATGGTACTGCATCAGCTGTTACGTGATGCAATAAGACCATCATATCTGTAGTAGTGCTTACGATATAATTGTGTTCAGTAGTTTCATACATTAAAATATCCATTTGTATGACTGTAATCAAATATGAATGAAAAATGCCGCGATGCTTCTCGTTTATAGTCAAACATGAACGTTATAAGAGAGACTTGTCGGCTCTATCAACGATGTTAACACAACAGACGCCTCTAGCCCGCTCCAACAGAATTTGAATTATTTCCATGAGTTCACTTCGCATAATTAGACGATTCACAAGATACAGCTGCCATTTTGACCGTCTTCTGCAGTTGATTAAAATGTACAAAGCTTTCTTTTCTTTTTCTGCTTCCTTTGTGATCCTTCACATTTCAAAGAATATGGGTTTATTTTTAAAAGATAGCATCATATGGTGGCGATCTACCTATCACCGAATCTTGTGTTATATACTTATGTAAAGCCTAAGAACAAATATACTATGTAATTCTTAATGGATAGAGAAATTCTTGTTAGTGTTACACATCGGTGTTTGTCTTTTATAATTTCTGATGTGATATTTTGACTTCTTCTTCCTGTTTCCTTTCTACTTTTACAGTGTAGGGGTGGCTCCATCAATCTATCTTCTAATTCATTCCCACCCCTCATTATTCTCTTCATTTCTCCCACCGTCTGTTTCCTTCGTCTCAAAATCTTTTCCATTCTGTTCTTCCCACATTGTCCGGAGTCTTCCTTTCTCTCACCCTCCCTGTACCCTCACTTCTAGTATTTGTTTGAATTTTCTATCCTCTTCCATTCAGAATATATGTCCCTATCACTTCAATTGTCTTTGTTCAATTATCTTTGACGTATTTATTCTCTAATGCTCTCATTCCTTACTCTATCCCTCCTAGTTTTATTTACAGCTTTTCTTATATATTTCTTCTCACTGGATTGAATTATGCTTATTTGATTATCTTGTAATGGTATACTTTCCAATCCATATGTAAGCATCGGTAGCAGTACCGATTGCTATACTTGATTTTAGTTTTCATAACTACTTCTTTCTTTTCGAGGATAGTTTTATTAAATTGATAATACATATTATTTGTTTTTCCTTTCCTATTTATTATTTCTTTATCCCATTGCCCACCACTCGTTATAATTGTTTCTAGAAACTCGTACATATCTACTTGTTCTATTGTTTCATTTTTATGTTTAATGGCCATTTCCTGCCCAGGTTCTTTAAAAATAAATATAACTTCTATCATATATCTATGTAGTTTTCCCTCATTTTCTGTTATAAATATTTTGTCATCTGCATATACCATTAGCTGCACTTGGATTAATCTCATATTCCAGTATGCTATTTTAGTTCTTGGTATCCTCCTTTCACAAATTTTAATTATTTCATCCATACACTTAAAGGAAAATGGACTCAGACTATCCCCCTGTTTAATTCTTTTTTCTAGATTAAATTCCTTAGATGTTTCTCCTTCTATTCTAACTATCCCCTTCGATTCATTATATAAAATTTGGATTGCTGCAAGTAGCTGATTCAGTTTCTTCTTTCTTATCAATGCTTCCCATAAATATTTTTAGACATCGAATCGAAGGCTGCCTTTAAATCCAAAAATATTAAGCAGATTTGTTTGTTCTGTTCTATTAATTCTCCAATTTTTGTGCTTAGTGTAAAAATTGAGGCAATATTTTTAACACTTAAAAGATTTTAGTAAATTATATAATAAAAGGTATAATAACAGCCCGCCTTAAAGTAATATGTGTATGTAACAATATATAAAAAGTGTACATTACAGTCGTTGTATATGTTTATATTATTGTATACATGTAATAATGTTATCTGAATATATTACGTAATTTAATAATGTAGGAGCTGTGAGAATAATAGGTTAAAAGTTGCTAACAATGAGGTAACCTTGAGGCTATAATGAGTAAGAAAGTGCAATAATGCTACTAGTCATTCTTGGAGCAACAATAATTTAATTTTGTGACAGTTTATAAAATACCCAATCAACAACCAGAAAAAAGCTTGTTAAATAATAGTATTCTATTGGATTAGGAATAGCCAATCAGAGACTTTAAATACAGAAATTTACAAGTTTAGGCGGTAGAAATCAAGTCAGTTGCTTGTAGACAGCGCTCATAACTGGACGAGTTGGTTGTAGACAGTATTCCTAACCAGACGCGAGATCTGTCCTCGAGAAATTTAATATGTATTCATTGTGAGATAAAAATATTTTACGTTTTTAAAAAAGTGCAAGTATTTAATAAAAGGAACCTACAGCTCTCTATATCAGTGAAGTGTTATTTAAATCGTGCCAAGAATTAATAAAAAGGAGTGAATTAAAAATAATAATCTGTGTAAGCCTACATTCTTCAGCCGCACCACGCCTTGCAAAGAAATCCATGTCTAACTATAATACTGACGCAGCCGAGGCAAACATAAATATATCATATTTAAATAAACAGCCAAAATTACAAAGTTAATATTTTTTAAACACATTTTTGGGGCAAAGGCCAACGGAAAGTAAATTTGGGACGAAGGCTACCGGGTACCATACGTGCGGTTGCAACTACTTCAAGTTCGGCTCCCCAACAGTTGAACTACAATACAACTCCTACTTCAAATTGGCTTTCCATACGTGAAAAAACAAACTACTTCAAAATATGATCTTGGGTCTGTCTGCTAGGTCTAAAATCCACTTGCTCTTCTTCCAGTTACCCTTCAATTACCCTTCTTAGTTTCCTTTCCAATATTCTTGTATATAATTTATATACAACGGATGATAAATATATTGCTCTATAACTGCCATAGTCCTTATCATCTCCCTTTTTAGACTGTTATTACGATATTATTACTTTCTCTACTACGTATAGCACCGAGATTTTACCAGAAACAAAAATTTTGAGGCACCCTGAATCCAAAAAAAGCATTTTTAGAAAAAGATCCGTGCGTGTGTCTGGGAAAAGCAAAACTCAAATTCGAAAAGTCGGATAAATACCAAACTTCGTATTTAAGCTCAGTATCTTTGAAAGATGCTACACGAAGATTTTCTAGAAAATCCCAAGGACTACCCTTTGCATGGAAAACTTTTCGAAAATTTGGATTTTATCAAAAATGGCTATAACGATTTCGATGTAAATATCGTATGTTTAAGATACTTTCATGAAAAATGAAATGTATATTTTGAATTTTCTGTGAATGTGCCCAAAAATTCTCTTAATTCTGAATGGCCTTTGCATAACCGGCAAACCGTAAGAGATAGATACAATTTTTATGCACAAAGAATGTAGATCTCGTTAAAACACACAGAATTTATGTCATACGTTTTTATTGTAGAGTGAAGCATTTCCGAGATATTCGTTGTTATTTATTTGAATTTTGCAGTACTTAATGTTTTTCTCAAATGGGAGTTCGTTATTCGTGTTTCATGTCCTGGACATACCAAGAAAATAAAATACTCCACATAGCAACCAGCTCTTAAAATATTTGACTATCGCTTAAAACCTACCAATTCCCCTTACATCTACAAGAAAATTAGCAATAAGATTAACATCTCGATAAACATGTATATGGAGAACAATCGTTTGTAAAAATAGTCTGTACAAGAGTAGAAAAAGTCTTATGAGTGCAACACATTAGTTCTCCATATTCACATAAATATTTTTGTCAATACCTAAATCATAATTGGTGCTCCTAATTTTATAAACTCGGGCACTATTTCGTCTATACCAGCCGCTTTTTCCTTGTTGCCTGTTACTTCATCCTCTGTAATTGCAACAATATCATCTTCCCTCTACCCTTATCTCCTTTTGTTCACTTTGTTCCGGTATTCTATTTTTAAACTTCTCACCATAGTATTTCCTCTATTCCTTTAATACATGTTTCCTACCTAGAATTAGTTCATTTTCTTAGCTGCTTAGTTTTGTTGCTGATTTTACATTTGTTCCTTTCAATCCCTTAACTATATTCCAGAATTTCCTTCTATTTCCCATAAAACTATGTTCAATTTCGTTTACAAAATTTTCCCATGATGTTTATTTTACTTCCTTAACAACCCTTTTACTAGCATTTTTTTCTTGTATATAGCTTATTCTATCTACTTCCACTTTAATTCTTAGATATTTTCTCCAGGTTTCTTTTTCCTTTTTCACTTTTCCTTTTACCTCATCTGTCCACCAATTTTTTAAATTTACTTTTAAAATTTAAAACACACGTCTACTGCTCTTTTTATAATTTCTTCCTTAAACTTTTGTCACATTTAATTTATTTCCATATCTTCCTGTATTTCCCATCTATTTATTCTTTGCTCAATTAGTTCCTTATATTGTTTCTTCTTTTCTGAATCCAATAACTCCTTTACTTGTATTTTTCAATATATCTTAGATTTCTGTTTTCTACATTTCTGCATCCTTGTTTTCGCAACTAATAACCTATGATCTGTCCCAGTTTCAGCACATTAAATGATCTTTACGTCCATAAAAGCATATCGTTATATACTTGGGCATATAAAGTAATATATTATAATTTAAGCTTCCCTTCCTTCAACTTCGAGTGTAAGGTATTTTGACTTATCAAACTATAATGCTTAACCTATACGTTTCAAAAGTTTTAATGAATTTCTAACTTCATCTTCAAGAAGTGTTAGGGAGAAGAGAAAAATGCCCTGCAAAAATAAGAAATGTTCCTATCTGTAACACTGCTTTAGAAGATTTTAAACAAGATAAATGAAGGAGTTAGGAAACAATGATGTTGAGGTGAAGGACAAGAAAGCAGAAGAATAAAAAAGAAGGGTTTCTTTTGAGAGTTTGAAAGACAAATGGTAGGCCTTTCATTCCGTTGTTTTGGTTTTTGCAGCACATCTACCAACATAAAACAACGAAAAAATTGCTTGCTTGGTCTCTAGTTGAACTGTTCGATTTTTTAAGTTGTGCCGGGGAAAAGCGGGATTGGACCCATTTCTCAAACGGCAACCCTCCATTGAAAGCACTGTTATCGCTCTGAAAGGTATTGGGAAGAAATTGAGAAGATGTACAGCTTCAGAGCAAACCTTAGACCCATACGTGCTCAGTAGTGCAGTAATGCGGCAGAAATGTAATGAAGCCCTACGTTTATCATTGCTTAATATAGAACGTACCTACTGCAATGCAAATAGAAGGACGGAAAGAAAGTAATAATCAAATTATATTATTGGTATGACAAGACTATTCAAACATCATATATTGGATCATGCCAGAAACCAACGCAATTTGCATTACAGAGTTTGAGCGACAGGAAAACCAATTTAACCGCAAAATATAAAGTTTTTACACCATCGGAAATAAATGAAGTAATTATAACTTCTATTTCTTCTTCATCTGGTAGCAGCAACGCCAGTTTTTGTTGGTACTTCGCCGATGTTTCGTCCTAAACATTGAAAGGTTCTTCTAAACCCTCAACATATATGCGAAAGGACTTTAAATACAAAATAAAAAATCTTATGTCTTATATTGATATGATCTTCTCTACGCATAACTACACGCAGCAAACTTAATGAAGAGAAACTCCAGATATAGTTATGTATAAAGGTAAAGGTACATATCACGGAGGGGCCCCCGGAACTGGGGCAGAGCACGGCACACAGGTCAGTCAGCCCATTGTGCTTCCAATGTGAATCCTGGGAGGGAAGGATGAGGAGAGAGACCCTAAACGCAAGCATGGTTGGGGTCCCTAACGTTTCCAGATAGAGCGCAAAAACCACCAATCTCCAGGGTTCCTCGGAGCGGAGCCCCACTCTGACTGACCTAACCGAGCGGTACCGCAGCATCGCCAGAAAAGAAATCTTTACAGAGCGCAAACAACCGCCCAGCCGCAACCCGCCGTAACACCGTCGCTTGGTCCTATAACCCTGAAACATATCAGGGAAGATGGTAGGTACAGGAAATGAGAGGAAGGAAAGTCGCGGTAGAATGAAACACCCCAGATCCGGGGAGACCGCGAAAAACCCATGGGTCTGAGTGGGCGGTCGCCGGGAATCGATCCCGGGACTTCCCGAATGCGGGCCACAGACATAACTGCCTGAGCCATCCCGCTCGGTAAATATATATAACTATATAGTATAGTTTGCTATACGTCGAACAGCTGCTATCGCAGAGCGAGGCCACTCTATCCGACATCTTCTACGAGTCAGACCCGGCGGTAGCTAGTGGCGTCATAAAAGATAAACCCTATACAGAGTAGATATATTTGTAAATAATTCCTACAAAAACTTATTTTTCTCTCTACTTCAAGTTTATCGAATCAAACATTTGTAGAAGTGTTTTCATTACACATTTCCTTGTACATACAAGGAGATAAAGGAGGCTGAAACAATAGGCAAATCCTTAAAAAAAAAAAAAAAAAAAAATCGTTTGCAATTTGGTGCTTTTGAAATTCCATGAACACATCATGCATGACATCACGAGAAACAAATAATTTGTGGCTTACGTCTTGATAAAAGCCTTATCTGTTACATTTGCATTACTTTCCCTACTCACTATTCTATAAGCTATTCTTACGAACTTATTCCTCTATCGACTTCTTAATAATCTAGATAAACTTTCATTGCTCATTTACTCATTTGGATTTTGGTATAACATTACATCGACTAAAGTGATAGTCATATTCTAAAAATTGAGTGGTTATGCTCTTTGTACGAACACGAGAAAAATAATCTGATGTGTTACACTCACATGACTTTCACTACTCTAGTATAAACTATTTTTACAAACGCTTATTCTCCATATGCTTCATGTTATTCGAGATATTGAGATATTAATCTTATTGCTAATTTTCCTGTACATGCAAGAGGCATATGGTAGGCTTTAAGCGGCAGTCAAATATTTTAAGAGCTGGTTACTATGTGCAGCATGTCCAGTACGTAAAAAACATGAATAACGAATTTCCATTTGAGAAAAAGTATTGGAAAAGTTAAGGGAATAACAAGCAATATCTCGAAAATGGTTCACTCAACAAAAAAAAATGTATATGACATAAATTGTGTATTTTAACGCGATCTACATGTTTTGTGTAGTAAAATTTTGTCTATCTCTTATGGTTTACCGGTTATGCAAAAGTCGTTCACAATGAAGAATACTTTTATAGACATTCCCAGAAAATTCGAGATATACATTTCATTTGTCATGAAAATATCTTAAACATATGATATTTTAATCAAAATCGTTAGTCATTTTTGAGAAAATTAAAACTTTTGAAAAATGTTCCATGTAAAGGGTAATCTGGGGTGAGGGGATTTTCTTGAAAACCTTCGTGTCGCATCTCTGGAACATACTGAACCTAAATACCAAGTTTGATGTTTATCCGACTGTTCGTTTCTGAGTTATGCTGTTCACAGACACACACACAGACATACACACACACACATACAGACACACACACGGACACGTTTCCAAAAATGCTTTTTTTGAATTCAGGGGGTCTCAAAACATATATTCCCGGTGAAATCTCGGTATCGAATTTTTGGGTGGAATACAATACTTCCCCTACTTATATACGTAGCAGAGAAAGTAAAAATCAGAAGGAGAAAAAGGAATGGTGACTTGGTATACTTTAAGTAAGTTTAAATATTCAAATTCAAGTATTTGATAATTCAAAATAGAAATGGTTAATATCGTAAGAACTCGTTTGGAATAAGTTGACTGCTTTAAGAGGACCTACGCTATTTATGTAGAAATGTTTTGCCTATCTCTTTGGAGTTACCAACTGTAAAAATGTAATTCAAAATAAAGAGTGCTTCACAGGCTATTCGCAGAAAATTCAACATACACATTTTATTTGTCATGCTATTATTATAAACATATTGTGTTTTAATCAAATTCGTTACAGATCATCCTTGAGAAAATAAAAATACTGAAAGTTTTCCAAGTTTTACTTTGGGTTGGGGGATTTTATTGAACTTTTAAGTGTCCAATTCTTGGAAGATGTTGAACTTGAATGCCAAGTTTCGTTTTTGAGTGCTGCTGTTTACACACACACACGGTCCTTTTTCAAAAAATGTTTTTTTTTAGGCGACCTCAAAATGGGTAATTCCAGTGAAATCTCGGTATCAACTTTTTGGTGGAATGCAATAGTTCCCCTACTTAATAGTAAGGTGAGTAGTAGAGAGAGTAAAAATGAGAAATTACTGAAAAATTCAAATCAATAGCCACGAATCTCTCGAAAATGGTCAATGCCGCATAACGTATTATTTTTCATAATATGCATTTTTTATGTGGCTAGTTTTTTCATAATTCTTATTGTAGTTTAGTACTATTACTAAACTGATAAAAACTCATTCATAATGAAGAGAACTAAGCATGTATTGGCACAAAATTCAGAATATACATAAAGGTAAAGATACATTTTACGGAGGGGTCCGGAAACTGGGTCAGAGTACCACAAATAGGCCGCAACAGCCCTTCTTACTTATAATGCTACCCCTGCGAGAGAGGGATGGGGACCCAGATTCGGATGACGGCTGGCGCAAGCATGAAAGGGGTCCATAACGTTTCTAGATAGAACAAATCTGACGTCGTTGACCCCACCCAGCAGCCCCTAACCACCGGCAGTCACTCCCTGGCGGTGCCCACTTTGGAGGTGGGGAAGGAACCTCTATAAAGTGCACACCTACCGCCCAGCCACAACCCGCCAAAACCCCTCGCCTGGTTCTGCAACTCCAAAACGGATGACAATGAAGGAGATGAGGGGTACAGGAAATGAGGGACAGAGATGCCGTGGTGAAAGAGGAACCAGACCAGGATTCGCCTAATACCCGAGGAAAAACCCACGTGTCAGAGTGAGCAGTCGCCCACGATCGCACCCAGGACCTCCCGAATGCTAGATCGTGGTGCCAGCTCGCTCGGTAGATAATATAAGATCTTAAACGTATTCTAAGTAAAATTATATGTGCCTTTTTGAGAAAATCAAAAATGAAGAAAAAGGTCTTTGTAAAGGGTAAGGGTAAAGGGACTAACTCGAGAATCTTTGTGGAAAGTTTTGAAATATTGGACTTAAGGTTTGTAAACATAGAGTACGGTGGGCCTAAGGCATTGACTGCCCCGCTTAGGCCCAATATTGCCAATAGCACACACCTGTAGGCTACAGGCAGTGAAATGATCGTTAACTGTATGATGTGCTCGACCACGCGCAACAAGTAGCGGGGAATTTTCACACTGTTGCGGTCTAACCGATCGTGTACTTCACGCGAGAAGAATTGCGGAAAAACTGGCGCGCGTGTTCAACAACCTGTGGCTTCTCTTACGGCAAGTCACAAAACCTAATTGAAGACTAGACTGGGTTATTTCGTGGCTTTCAGCTTTTTATAACCGGTGACAACTGTGAAAACCGTTCAGATCAATGCTATGTCACTTTGAGACAATAAATTAACACAGCATTTCATTTGAATGTGGGTTTATGAATTGTATATATAAATGAAAATAATTTGACTGTAATAATTTCCAATGGAAAAAAGTAACAATAAAGCCGCTTACTCTACTTATACATGGTGGAGCATTTAAGTTGAGACTGTACAAGATCTCCAAAGCTAAGCGTTGTAGAAAGAAATCTCTTGAATAAAAGTTGCTTGATATAATGGGGGAAAGTAAATGTCATTAGTCGTATTTTTTTTACTTCTCTACTACGTATAGTAAGTAGGGGAAGTATTGTATTCCACCCAAAAATACGAACCGAGATTTCACCGTAAGTATGTTTTTTGAGACCCCTTAAATCCAAAAAAAAAAGCATTTTTGGAAACATGCCCGTGTGTGTGTCTGTGTACAGCAGAACTCAGAAACGAACAGTCGGATAAACACCAAACTTGGTATTTAGGTTCAGTATCTTCCAGAGATGCGACACGAAGGTTTTCAAGAAAATCCCTCCGCCCCAGATTACCCTTTACATGGAACATTTTTCGAAAATTTTAATTTTCTCAAAAATGGCTCTAACGATTTTGATTAAAATATCACATATTTAAGATATGTTCATGACAAATGAAATGTATATTTAGAATTTTCTGGGAATGTCTCCAAAAGTATTTTTCATTGTGAACGGCTTTTGCATAAGTGGTAAACCATAAGAGATAGACAAAATGTTACTACACAAAAAATGTATATCGCGTTAAAATACACAATTTATGTCATATACATTTTTTTTTGTTGAGTGAACCATTTTCGTAATATTGCTTGTTATTCCCTTAAATTTTCAATACTTATACTTTTTCTCAAATTCGTTATTAATATTTTTTGTCCTGATAATGCAAAGAGGATGGGGTACTCCACATAGCAACCAGCGTTAAAATATTTGACTATCGCTTAAAACCTACTAATTTCCCCTGCATCTACAAGAAAATTAGCAATAAGATTAACATCTCGATATCTCGATTAACATGAAGCATATGGAGAATAAGCTTTTGTAAAAATAGTTTGTACAAGAGTAGAGAAAGTCATGTGAGTGTAACACATCAGATATTTTTTAAATGAGAACCTCCATTTTATATGTTGTTTTCTCATTAGAAACTGTTTTATAAAAAGCTGATTATTTTGTGATGAGGAATAAGGAAACAAAATAAAAAATCTGATGTGTTACACTCACATGACTTTCTCTACTCTTGTACAATCTATTTTTACAAACGCCTATTCTCCATATGCTTCATGTTAATCGAGATATCGAGATGTCAATCTTATTGGTAATTTTCTTGTAGATGCAAGGGGAATATGGTAGCTTTTAAGCGATGGTCAAATATTTTAACGCTGGTTGCTATGTGGCGCATTCCATTCTCTTTGCATGTCCAGGACATAAAAAATTGAATAACGAATTTGAGAAAAAGTGTAAGTATTGGAAAATTTAAGGAAAAAACAAGCAATATCTCGAAAACGGTTCACTCAACAAAAGAAATGTATATGACATAAGTTGTGTATTTTAACGCGATCTACATTTTTTGTGTAGTAAAATTTTGTCTATCTCTTATGGTTTACCAGTTATGCAAAAGTCGTTCACAATGAAGAATACTTTTGGAGACATTCCCAGAAAATTCGAGATATACATTTCATTTCTCATGACATTATCTTAAACATATGATATTTTAATCAAAATCGTTAGAGCCATTTTTGAGAAAATTAAAATTTTGAAAAATGTTCCATGTAAAGGGTAGTCTGGGGTGGGGGAATTTTCTTGAAAACCTTCGTGTCGCATCTCTGGAAGATACTGAACCTAAATACCAAGTTTGGTGTTTATCCGACTGTTCGTTTTTGAGTTATGCTGTTCACAGGCACACATACACACACAGACACACACACACACACAGACACACACACACAGACATGTTTCCAAAAATGCTTTTTTTGGATTCAGGAGGTCTCAAAACATGTATTTCCGGTGAAATCTCGGTATCGAATTTTTGGGTGGAATGCAATACTTCCCCTACTTACTATACGTAGTAGAGAAAGTAAAAATGTTGACCCTCAAATGGCCATCCAGCTATTCAGAATTGTCCTTGATATTTATTTTGGCTAAGAACAACTGCAAAGACCTTTATACAAATATTGTTTAGTTTTTTATGAGGAGTGATAAAACCACAAAAACAAATTGACCCTAAAATGATATGCTCCAAATAAAACACGACTAATGGCATTTACTGTCCCCCATAATATCAAGCAACTTTTATTCCAGACATTTCTTTTTACAACGCCTAGTTTTGGAGATATTGCACAGTCTGTACTTGAATGGTCCTCCTTGTTCAATTATATTACTTTTCATAATTCTACAAGTTATTCAGTGTATTAATTTTAGTGATTTTAATATTTGCTGTGTGTTTTGTGACCAATAACATTTATCAATACTACGAATGTCGAACAATCATAGTCGTTTAATTTTTAATATGCTTGTATGGATAGGATTTTTTGGTTACTGAACCTAATAGTATCAGTATGCAGTGATTAATGAGCTACATTATCCATTCAATTGTTGCTGCTAAGGACCTCAATATCTACTTCAGTTTCCAAATAAATCTTCTTCTTGAGAAAAAAAAGTGTGCAATTCTGTTTTGATTGTAACTTATCTTAATTTTGAGGTTCACTATTTTCTCATTCCCATTGTTGGTAGCATTGGTGAGGATTCCGGAACATCCGTATTCGATTGTTTATTAATTTAGTATGGCGTGATCTGACAGCTGATACCATGCTAATTTAATTTTAAACACACATTATTATTTTTATAAGTGTTATAATTCGCAACCTCTCCTATGAAACACATCTAACATACGAGCTATAATAAAAGATAACGCGATTTTTTTAAGTTCGGGAAGTTTATACATCTGAAGTACAAAACTTTTGTTTTTTCTTGTTGGTACACATAATTCTGATGTTCTATTTTTTTATTTTCAGCTGTTTTGAACATTTAGTTTATTGTTGATAGTCGAAAAGGCTATATGTGTTTTCGAGTGCTCGGCGAATGTTTACTTTCGCAAAAGATGGATTAAAGAATTTTCATTAAATTTTGCTTGAAAAACGGAATAAAGTGCAGCACCGCACTTTATTCTATATTTAAATAAAACTCTTCCTAATCATAAACATATTAATCTTACTAATAAAGGTATTATTTCTATAAATAAAATTCACTTTATTTGTTTCTCTTTTATCATTAGGATGGTTACCATCTTTTATAGTTTTTTTTTTCAAAATTAATTACAGTTCAGTTTATAATTCAAAATCCAATAATTTTTACATCAATAATCCTACTTATATATTCTTTATTAACCTTATACTGTTATATACGAATAATTTATTTTATTGAATGAGAAATTATTAGATTGAACTCTTCTTTTACAGCGGGATGGCTCAGCCGGCTGCGTCTGAGGCCCGCATTCGTGAGGTCCCGGAATCGCTTTCCGGCGACCGCCCACTTTGGCCCATGTGTTTTTCGTGGTCGTCAGGCGAGTGCTGGTGTGGTTTATCTTCTACCACGACTCTCCTTCCTCTCATTTCCTGTACCCATCATCTACTTTGTCATTTGTTTCAGAGTTGTAGGACCAGGCGACTGTGTTTGGCGGGTTGCGGCTGGGCGGTGAATTGCGCTCTGTAAAGATTTCTTCCCTGGCGTCGCTGTGGTACGCCTCAGTTAGTATTTTATGGTAGTATTTTATGGTCAATTTATTTTTTTAAATGGAAACCTATAATTACAGTCAAATTAGGTTTAACACGTTAAAAATGTACATCCTTCGCGACAATAAATACTGACTCGTCGGCGTATTCGAATTACTGCGCCTACATATTATTGGCTCTTTCAACTTTTCCCGATGAGTTTTTCATCTCTGGCATAGCATGTTTGCTTAGACGATGGCACTTTAAGAAATACCTCAAATCTTCTGTTTGACTCCATGTTCATGGGAATCGTCTCTTATATCTGTCTATTATCTATTGAATGAAATGTTCGTGCTCTTGAACACGTCTAGTTCTTAGGTAGTTCGGTTCTATAAACTTACTAGCTATTCCCTGCATCACATGGCTTATTCCTTACTTGGCGATGACTATTCCCCAAACATATGCTGGATCTTTCCTCTCCTTTCAACTTGGCCAGGGCGAATTGTTGAACAAATGTACAAGGATTTCTACCCCCTTGTTTGTTTACAAAGGATTCTCTTGCTAGCCAGCACCATAAAACGCCAACTTTCCTCCCTTAATGCAAAGCAGTTAATATACCAGCATTATAAGACTTAATATTTTGATGATAAATTACAACTTCTCTGTTCAAAAGTTGGCGACTCTAGACAGCTTGCTAGTAGTAGCATACAAATACATATATGTATATACACTACGTGATCAAAAGTATCCGAATACCTGGCTGAAAATGACGTACAAGTTCGAGGTGCCCTCTATTGGTAATGCTAGAAGCCAATATGGTGCTGGCCCACACTTAGCCTTGATAACAGCGTTCACTCTCGCAGACATACTTTCAATCAGGTGCTGGAAGGTTTCTTGGGGAATGGGAGCCCATTCTTCACGGAGTGCGGAACTGAGGAGAGGTATCGATGTAGGTCGGTGAGGTCTGGCACGAAGTCGGCGTTCCAAAATATCCTAAAGGTGTTCTATAGGATTCAAGTCAGGACTAGGTGCAGGCCAGTCCATTACAGGGATGTTATTGTCGTGTAACCACTCCGCCGCAGCCCGTGCAGTATGAACAGGTGCTCGATCGTGTTGAAAGATGCAATCGCCATCCCCGAATTGCATTTCAACGGAGCAAGAAGGTGCTTAAAATATCAAATGTAGGTCTGCGCTGTGATCGTGCCACGTAAAACAACAAGGGGTTCAAACCCTCTCCAGGAAAAACACGACCACACCATAACACTACCAGCTCCGAATTTCACTGTTGGCACTGCACACGCTGGCAGATGACGTTCACCGGACATTCGCCATACATCACCCAGCCATCGGATCGCCACATTGTAAACCATGATTCGTCACTCTACATAACGTTTTGTCACTGTTCAATCGTATAATTTGACGCTCCTTACACCAAGCGAGGCGTCGTTTGGCATTTTCCTGCGTGATGTGTGGCTTATGAGCAGCCGCTCGACCATGGAATCCAAGGTTTCTCACCTCACGCCTAGCTGTCATACTACTTGTAGTGGATCCTTATGGAGTTTGGAATTCCTGTGTGATGGTCTGGATAGATGTCTGCCTATTACTCTTTACGACCCTGTCCAAATGTCGGTGGTCTCTGTCAGTCAACAGTACGCTTTTGTGCTCTACATGTCCCTTCACGTTTCCACTTCACTATCACATCAGAAACAGTGAACCTAGGGATGTTTATGAGTGTGGAAATCACGCGTACAGACTTCTGACACAAGTGACCCCAATCACCTGACCACGTTCGAAGTCCGTGAGTTCCACGGAACGTCCCAGTCTGCTATTTCACGATGTGTAATGACTACTGAGGTCGCGGATAATGAGTACCAGGCAGTAGGTGGAAGCACAATGCACCTAAGATGAAAAACGTATGTTTGTGGGTGTCCGGATACTTTTGATCACATAGTGTGTATATATATACACCTTTGTTGATTGTAATGCATTATATAATGGTCTTAATTTAACCAAATAACCATGAAAAGGTTACAATTATTATAGTGAAGTATCTACTTTATAAATACTTACTTATTCTTATCATCTGATATTATATACGAGGCAGAATTATAGTCTCAGAGTTTGTGAATAGCATAACTGAAAAACGAAAATTCGGTTGAATATGAAAAGTGGTATTTATGTTCTGCATTTTCCAAGGATGCGACGCGAATATTTTCCATAAAATCACCCTCACAAATATCCTGTGAAGTCCTTTTCATTTGGAAGTAATTTTGTATAACTGGTAAATGTAATGCCATAGACGAAAACGTACTACACTAAAGATGTGGATCTTTTAAAGCACCCAATTTATTTCAAATAACTTTTTTATGGCATAAGGCATTATATTATATTTAGATTAGATTATAAGTGGTTAGTATAATCTTTGTACTTCTCAACACTGCGTCCTTCAGCAGGTCTATTGTGAATACCCCGCTCTGTAAGTCTCATTTTAATTTAATGCTTTTAATGCAAGCTCATAATTTCCTTGGGTGATGTTAAGGTAATCTGTGCTAGAGTTGGAAAATACAACTCCAGGTGCGTTATTCTCTGTTGGGCAATTGCTTCGCATTCGCAAAGTACATGTCTTGCCGTTTCTTTTTCTTCTAAAGAGAAATTGCATATATTTACCTTAGCCTGGATATCTTGTAAAGATAATCCTTAACAGTGCAGTGTCCAGTAATGAGGCCATTTATCATCCGCAGCTCCTGCTTGCTGAGTGTGAGGTACCTTTTTGAACTTCCAAAGTTAAATCAATTGTTTTGCATGATTTAGCTTTAGAACTTGTTCCCAATGGCTAGTTATTTTCTTGTGTTCCCAGGCTCTTGTCCTACCCTTGAATAGCCATGTGGTACTCCATATAATGTTTCTGGGCCAATGAATGGAGTATTAGCTCCTTCCTTGGCTAAGTGGTCTGCTATTTCATTGCCTTCAATTCCTTAATGTCCTGGCACCCACATTAAAGTAACCTTATTGTATTTCACCAGCTGATGCAATATCTGCAGAGATTCCTAACAAGTTTTCGCTCAGTAGAATAAGCACTAAGGGCCTTTAGCGCTGCTTGACTGTCCAATCAAATATAGATTCTGGCACCATTAATGCCTTTATTTACATGGGCACATGTTTCTATATTATGTACTTCAGCTTGAAATATGCTGGGTTCTTTACCAAGAGCTTTTGCTATGGCAAATTTAGGCCCATAAACTCCTATATCGGGTTTTTCATCCATTTTGGAGCCATTGGTATACCATACAAGTGAATAATTTCCAAAGCTAAGTCCAAATGCATTTCAAATCAGGCAATCACTGATTGTAACTGTAAAGGCATGAGCTAGGTTGATTTGGATTCATCCAGTCCCATAATGTAGTGAGGTTCTTATCCTTAATTTCATAGAGAATTTTCATGCGACCAGTTAGGTCAGCTGATTTGAATGTTATGCGTCTTCGCAGTCTGAGAGCACTAGCTAAGCAGCTTTCCTCGCCTCAATATGAAGAAGTTATGCCCATAAGGGTTCCTATAGCTGCTGTAGGACAGGTGCCTATTGCTCCAGTTATACTCAAACTGACTTGACTTTCAAGTTTCTGCAGGCAGGCAGGCAGGCAGGCAGGCAGGCAGGCAGGCAGGCTATAGCTGTTTTCTTTTGTTATGTTTTAGGTCATTAAATCAAAGTTACATAGTGAGAAAGGAGTATTTTAGGAGTTGTATCATTGGAGCGGAACGTATAGTAAACAGTTTTCGGTAGACTTCGCCCGAAATGTATTTTTACTGTTTCTTTAAATATTATATTTACGTTTGCCTCGGCTGCGTCAGTATTTGTTAGAGACACGTTTCTCTTGGCAGGGTTGTGATGCGACAAGAATGTAGGCTTACACAGATTATAATTTTTACTTCACTCCTTTTATTAATACTTAGTTTTCGTCTCACCCGAATACATCTTATATTTCTTGGGGACACATTTTGCGTCTGGTTAGTAACTCTGTCTGCAGGCAATTGAATTGATTTAAACCGTCTAAACTTGTAAATTTCTGTATTTCAAGTCTCTGATTGTCTAATCCTGGTCCAATAGAATACCTTCATTTAACTAGAGCTTTTTCTGGTTGTTGATTGGCTATTTTATAAACTGTCACTAAAATTACATTATGTTACTCCAAGAATCACAAGTAGTACTGTTAAACCTTCTTACTCATTATTGACTCAAGGTTACCTCATTGTTAGCAACTTTTAACTTACTATTCTCACAGCTCCTACATTACTAAATTACGTAATATATTCGCATAACATTACACATGGGTACACTAATATAAGCATATGCAATGACTGTTACATACATTTTACAAATTATTACATACACATATTGCTTTAAGGCGGGCTGTTATTAAATTTACATATTATATAATTTGACTGAAACCATTTGTGTTAAAAAAAAATACTGCCTCAATAGGTGACCACGGGTCGCGCAATAGCAGTATATAACCAGTGGAACATAAAGGCTTCAGACCCCATGTTTTGCCAAATAGGCTGCTACAGTTCTTAATTGTTGTCAGATTTTTCCAGATACTCTTTCTAACTAAAGATTCTAAATCATTCTACTCTCCAAAATAATGTCCAGTTACTTGAGTTGTTCTACAGTTCGAGCATAGTTCGATTGAGAACTAGATCTGTAAAATACAGCTTTTCTTCCTCGTAAATCGTATGGGGACCCTTCTTTTTTAGAGTTTACAGATAACTTCTCCATCTTCAACAGCCATTAACAAAGTTGAGGGCATTGGCATAAGCTATTTGCGAGATGTCCGCTATTAATGGTGCAAATCGTTTAATACCTTGTTATTTTTTTAAACTCCTCTTGATTTTCAATTGTTTCTCGCAATTGTATGGAAAAAGTATGGAATTATAAGGCCAGGTTAGCCTCCAATTCTGAAACGTTTGACAATCGCTCTTCCCCTTGTATCTATATCGTTAATAATGGATACCTTGAAAAGGACTGATGCCACAAAAACACTTATTTAATATAAATTGTGTGGTTCAAAGAGATCTATATTTTTTTGTGTAATGCGTTTACGTCTATCGCATAACATTTCCCAGTTCTACAAAATTATACCAAATTTATGTTTGAGTAAACTTCACAAGCTATTCCCAGAAAATTCAATATGTAAATTTTATTTGTCAGGTAAATATTTTAAGTACTTCATATTTTAATCAAAATCGTTAGGGTCATTTTTCAGAAAATCAAAGGATTCAATGCACAGGACAGTTTACCGCGGATAACTTTCTTGAAAATTTTAGGGCCGCATCTTTGGAAGGTACTGAACTTAAATACCAAGTTTGGTATTTATCTGACATTTCGTTTGAGAAATTATGTTTACAGACACACACACTGACATTTTTCGAAACATACCCTTTTGGTTTCATGAGGTCTCAAATCAAGTATTTATGGTGAAATCTCGATATCAAATTTTTGGGTTGAAATACAATACCTTCTCTACAAAATATGTGGGTGGTAGAGATGTAATAAACGTTGGTGGGCAGAAAAAGTCACGTGAATATAACACTTGCTTTTTCTTTATTTGCAATACCCCAAATTGTGTATTTCTCTCGAAAAGCAAGTAAGAGAATGAGAGTAGGGCAGGGCCAGAGCGAAAAATCGATAAGTGAGAGAGAGAGAAGAATATTCAAAGGATATCACGTACAACACGCCTTCTTGTCGACCGTAGCTGCCGGAATCCCTGTAGTAAGCGGGGAGATTAGTGAACCCAGAAGGCGACGAGCAGGTGGTCTCTAAAATTTCTGATGCGACATCCTGTTGCAATTTGAGAGTCCTCATTAAGGGGGTTTCTCTTCAGAGAACAGGAGCCCCACACCAGATACTAGGTTAGAAACATTTCCATTGCATAAACCAGAGAGAGGGCACAGGTTTGTAATCTACACTCTAGAAGTTTTATATTTTAATTCCTAGAAACGATCAATCTACACTTTATCATATCGAGTAGACGTCTCGAGGCATTCGAGGCCTTCCGTGTTTGTTTTTCGTTAGAACGGCCGCATCGAGCTTAGTTTTTCTTCCCTAATTTCCTCTCATTTCCTTTCATATTTTAAGGTTACACGAATAGTGCGGTGTGCGACGAGTGAGGCAGTATTTTTAACACTTAAATAATTTCAGTCTAATTATATAATATATAAATTCAATAACAGCCCTACTGGAAGCAATATGTATGTAATAATTTGTAAAATGTATGTAATAGTCATTGCATATGCTTATATTATTGTAAACATGTTCAATAATGTTATGTGAATGTATTACGTAATTTAATAATGTAGGAGCTGTGAGAATAATAAGTTAAAAGTTGCTAACAATGAGGTAACCTTGAAGCAATAATGCGTTTGAGAGTTTAAATGCTACTATTCATTATTAGAGCAGCAATAATATAAATTTTGAGACAGTTTATAAATAGCCAATCAACAGCCAGAAAAAGCTTTAGTAAAATGCAGGTATTCAATTGGAGTAGGATTAGCCAATCAGAAACTTGAAATACAGAAATTTACAACTTTAGACGGTTGAAATCTATACAGCTACCTTCAAACAGTGTTCCTAACCGGACACGAGACACGTCCCTGAGAAGTATAATACGTATTCGTGTGAGACGAAAAATAAGTTTACGTGTTAAAAAGTACAAGTAATTAATTAAAGAATCTCAAAGATCTCTATATCAGTGAAGTGCTATTTAATTTGTGTCAAGGATTAATAAAAAAATCTGATGTGTTACACTCACATGACTTTCTCTACTCTTGTACAAACTATTTTTACAAACGCCTAATCTCCATATGCTTCATGTTAATCGAGATATCGAGATGTCAATCTTATTGATAATTTTCTTGTAGATGCAAGGGGAATATGGTAAGTTTTAAGCGATAGTCAAATATTTTAACGCTGGTTGCTATGTGGCGCATTCCATTCTCTTTGCATGTCCAGGACATAAAAAAATGAATAACGAATTTGAGAAAAAGTATAAGTATTGGAAAATTTAAGGTAATAACAAGCAATATCTCGCAAACGGTTCACTCAACAAAAGAAATGTATATGACATAAATTGTGTATTTTAACGCGATCTACATTTTTCGTGTAGTAAACGTTTGTCTATCTCTTATGGTTTACCAGTTAGGAAAAAGTCGTTCATAATGAAGAACACTTTTGGAGACATTGCCAGAAAATTCGAGATATACATTTTATTTTTCATGACAATATCTTAAACATATGATAGTTTAATCAAAATCGTTAGAGCCGTTTTTGAGAAAATTAAAATTTTCGAAAAATGTTCCATGTAAAGGGAAGTCTGGGGTGGGGGGATTTTCTTGAAAACCTTCGTGTCGCATCTCTGGAAGATACTGAACCTAAATACCAAGTTTGGTGTTTATCCCACTGTTCGTTTCTGAGTTATGCTGTTCACAGACACACAGACACACACACAGACACACAGACTGACACACACACGGACATGTTTCCAAAAATACTCTTTTTGGATTCAGGGGGTCTCAAAACATATATTTCCGGTGAAATCTCGGTATCGAATTTTTGGGTGGAATACAATACTTCCCCTACTTACTATACGTAGTAGAGAAAGTAAAAAGGAGTGAATTAAAACTTAAAATCTGTGTAGGCCTATATTCTTGCTGCACCACGCCCTGCCTAAGAGAAACGTGTCTAACAATAGTACTGACGCAGCCGAGGCAAACATAAATATTTAAAGAAGCAGTTGAATAACAAAGTTAATATATTATTTTAAACTTGGGGCAAAGGCCACCTGAAAGTACATTTAGGGCGAAGGCTACCGGAAACTGTTTAACATACGTGAGATTGCAACTACTACAAGTTCGGCTCCCCAACAGTTGAAATACGATACAACTCCTTCAATACAAACTACTTCAAATTGACGCCCAAGTCGTGATGCAAATATCGTAAAAGAAACCATCTTCTTCACGAGTATAGTGGGCTTTAAAGAGAGAATGTTTCTTCACTGGCATGGAACCCTCTTCCCGAACCTGTCCGTGAGAAAAGTGGAACGACCAGAGATATTTATAAGTAATGTGTTATACAACGGACGGGGACACCTCGTACTTAAATCTACAGGTAGATCCATTGAATCTTCCATCCCTCAGGTAGAACGAATGATTGAAGGAACCACAGGAGGCTAAAGGCCGATCGTAGGCCGCGCAGACGCGCGAAAGTCTTTAACAACTGGAGGCTCAAAGACCTGTCTCACTTCTGTAGCTGATTAGTGAGAGTGCGTCGACCAAGCAGTCCTCTAATGTCCATGGGGAGCAAGCATCTGTTTCATCTATCCGACACCGCCCAACGCCACAAAACATAGAAGCGCATCTGAAAGATCAGAAGGAATCAATATGAAAGGAAAATAGTGGAAAGCAAATCATGGTAGATGAAAAACCACCTCAGCATTCACCTACCGATCCGGGGAAACCAGGAAAAACCCAAGGTCCTATGTTTTATACACCACAGTACTTACTGTTCCTGCTTTTGCAGATATGAACCAGAGGAATGTTTATGATCAACATACGAAATTTAAAACTTTGTTTCATCTAACTTCTCTTTTTATGTTTACTAACGTTTGTGTTCATAGCATAAAGTAGATGGTTTGTTACGGTATTTGTACCACGCTTTGGAGGTCAATTTGAAGTAGTATGTAGAGAAGGAGTTGTATTATAGTTCAACTGTTCGGGAGCAGAACTTAAAATTCGTTGCAACCGCAAGTATAGTAAACAGTTTCCGGTGCCTTCGCCCCAAGTTTAAAAAATATTAACTTTGTAATGAAACTGTTTCTTTAAATACTTAATATTAATGTTTGCCTCGGCTGCGTCAGTATTATTTTAGAGAACAGGATATCTTGGCAGGGCGTGATGCGACAAGAATGTAGCTTACTCAGATTTTTAGTTTTAATTCACTCCTTTTTATTAATCCTTGACACAAATTAAATAGCACTGTACTGATATAGAGAGCTGTGAGATTCCTTAATTAATTTATTGCACTTTTTTAACACGTGGACTTTTCTCGTCTCACATGAATACGTATTAAATTTCTTGAGGACACTTTTTGCGTCTTGTTACAATCACTGTCTGCAGGCAACTGAATAGATTTCAACCGTCTAAACTTGTAAATTTCTGTATTTCAAGTCTCTAATTAGCTATTTTAAAGCTATCTCAAAATTTACATTATTGTTGCTCCAATAATGACTAGTAGTAGTAGTAGTATTTAAATTTTAAAATTCATTATTGCCTCAAGGTTACCTCATTGTTACCTCATTGTTAGCAACGTTTAACTTATTATTCTCACAGCTGCTACATTATTAAGTTACGTAATATATTCACATAACATTATTGAACATGTGTACAATAATATAAACATATACAATGACTGTTACATACATTTTACAAATTATTACATACACATATTGCTTCAAGGCGGGCTGTTATTGAATTTACATATTATATAATTTGGCTGAAATCACTTAAGTGTTAATAACACTGCCTCAAGCAATAGTATTTTTCTTACCTCTAGCCATAATGTAACCCAACTGAATAACCTATGCACTAAACTAATTATTACCTAAAATTATTTTAAAGCTGTAGTCAAATAAAATATGCAATGCCCATAGCTCTTATTCAGGGGAAAAGAAGTAATTAGAAGCAAACAAAATACCAAAAAGTAAACACACTTTCATAAAACTTCCACAAAAACAAATAACCACAAAACATGCTCTCACAGTATTTTGAAGAGCCATCTTTGAAGAAATTGCTCAAATAATGCAGGGACTATTTTAGCATTGCTCGGTTGTAAAAATGTTATTTTAAGTGTAGGTAAAAGTAAGGGTAAGTGTACACCGAACGCCCATGCCACGCCCTCCCAAGAAATTTAAATGACTGAACGGTTTGCAGCAGCTATGTCTTCACTTAGAAGAAATATATGGATGTAAATCTTTGAGGGAACAATTCACCATGAAACCGCAGACTTTTTAGTTGGAAGAAACTAATAGTTGAAAAATCTGATGGTTTCTTTCTCTTTTCTTGTACAAACTATTGTTACAAACGCTTATTCTCCATCTACTACATTTTAATTGAGGTAAACATTTCAGAAACTATCGTATTACTTATTTTCTTTAGGTGCAAGGTGAACAGATAGGCTTTAAGCGTTTCTCAAATATTTTAAGAGCTGGTTGCTATGTGGAGTATTCCATTCTCTTTGTATGTCCAGGACATAAAAAAAGAAAGAAATACGGATAATGAATTCCTATTTGAGAAAAGGTATAAATGTTGGAAAATTCAAACAAATAACAAGGAATATCTAAAAAATGGTTCACTTCACAAAAACAACGAAAGTATATGACAAATTATGTGATTTAACCAGATCTACGTGTGGTAGCGTGTGTAGTGGAATTTTGTCTATCTTTTACGGTTTACCAGTTATGTAAAGTTCATTCAGAATGAAGACGATTTTTTGGGACATTTCCAGAAAATGCAAGATATACATTTCATTTGTCATGAAAGTATTCTAAACATATGCTATTTTAGTCTAAATTGTTAGAACCATTTTTGAAGAAATAAAAATTTTCGCAAAATGTTTCGTATAAAGGTAGGTCTGGGGTAGAGTATATCTTATCTTTAAAATATACTGAACCCGAATATCACGTTTGGTGTTTATCTGACGTTTCGTTTTCGAGTTATGCTGTTCACAGACACACATGCATACGAACATTTGTTCTAAAAATGTTTTTTTTGGACTCAAGGGGCCTCAAAACGTGTATTTTTGGTGAAATATCGGTCTAACCGTTGGGTGGAATGGCCAAATTTTTGTAGCGCTTCTCCACTTCCCAATGGCGTCTAAATGTTTATCATGCCACAATAACATAACGTTACGTTATTTTTCACCATCGCAATCTGCATGCAAAGTAGAAGAAACACAAGTTCACCGCAACACTAGGCTTGCAGGAACGAAAGTTAATTAGTTTCTGAGGAAAACAGAGATAGAGTGCGTGAAGATGTTTGAGACGCTTGGGAATTCGCTTGCGTTAGAATGATGTACAGCATCGTATCTTATTCAAGTGAACAACCCGTATTGCAGCTGCTGAAGTCGAGGCAAGCAAAAATACTCCCGCAGAGTACTGCGGCCATGGTTTGACCTAGAAACAGAGATGCTGTGAAAAGGACCAAGCCTTTACTGTGTTGAAAGGTGCCTGGCCTATAGCGAGAAATGTTCCGTGTGCCTACCATTTATAACTACAGAATTATTATTACCGAGCGAGGTCGCTATAGTAACGTGTTCGACCCGGGGTCCATTTCCGGTAACCACCCAGTTTGGCCGATGGGTTTTTCGTGGTTTCCCCGGGTCGGCAAGCGAATGCGAGGGTTGTTCCTGTTCTCTACGACTTTCCTGTGCCTCATTTCCTGTACTTATCATCTCCTTTATTGCCATCTGTTTCAGGGTTGCAGTATTTTATATCACAACATGCTGTGAATGCCAAAGTAATTATAGTGTAAATTGCAAAATAATTCTTTAATCAACTTTGTGTATGCAATACATACATTAAGAAGAGAAAGTCGAAATTGGGGCCACAGGGTAGCGTGTCTTTTTTAGAAATGGGGGGAATATCTTCTCTAGAGTGTATTGTCAGTAGCAGTGATTGGCTGACCAAAAGGGACGCTAAAGTTGGTGCAGTTGGTAACCAATAAGAATTAAATTAGAATATTTAGGCAGTTCGAGATGAAAGAGTATATATTCTTGAGCCGTGAGGAAGTGTCGCACAGTTCTCTCGAGGTACACGTCGCAGAGCTGGATACAAATATTAAGAACAGTAAACTACGCAAAGCAATTGGTGCGCGGCAACTAAAAGACTGTAGTTACGTTTAGAAATACAACAGTTTTAATCAGGTATGTAGAAAAATTAAATATGTCAATTATTACTAAAAGCTAAGCGTGACTTAAATACAAATCTACGAAGCGTATTCCAAAGCTAAGGTCCCGTGAACAATATTTATCGGATGGTAAGACTGAATGACCTTTCATGCCTGCAACGCTGTTTACCAACTCCTCAGGAACCTAACACAGTGTTGGTGTGACACAGTAGGCATTTGCCAGTCGGTGAGCCTAGATTGCAATGGCCGCCGCAATCGTAGATCCCGCCAGTTGTGAAGTGCGCGGTGTGATTAGATTTTTGCTGGCAAAAGGACTGTCAGTTGCGGACATCCTTCGTAAGCTATGCCCCGTGTATGGACCGACACAATGAGTGACAAACAAGTTCGACACTGGTGTCGAGAATTTTGAAACGGCCGCACAAATGTAAACCATGAACGGCGGAGTGGTAGGCCCAGTATTTGGACCGACGACATCGTTGAGCAAGTGGACCGAAAACTTCGAAGTGATCGGCGTTTGGTGATTAGCGGTCTGGCTGGTGAATTCCCAAATGTTGCTCGAACCTCACTTTATAGGATTGTCAGTGGACAGCTTGGATATTGGAAACGTTGTGCAAGGTGGGTGCCAAAACTGCTCACCGGTCAGCAAAAAGAGCTCCACGAATGCGTAGTGCACGACAGTTTTCGTGGCGCTATAGACAAGATGGAGAAGGTTTGTTTTCCCACGTTGTTGCGGGCGACGAGACATGGATAGCGTACACCAACGAAGAATCGAAACAACAGTCAATGTAGTGGCTCCGCTCCGGTTCATCCAAACCAAAAAAGTATTAGCATTTGCCCTACATGAATCGTAAAATGATGGCTACAGTGTTTTTGGAGGAAAAGGGCATCCTTTTGATTGATTTCAAGGACCGTGGGTCAACAAATACAGCTGATGTGTACTGCGCAACGCATACCAAACTGAGATGTGCGATCCAAAATGACGCCGCGGGAAACTCGTCTGGCATCATCCTCGTGCACGACAACGGCGCTACACACCGCTGCCAAACCAAAGAGAATGTTCAAGAGTTTCGCTGACCACCCTTCGTACAGTTCCTACCTGGCAGTAAGCGACTATTTCCTCTTTTTGCATTTGAAACAGTGGACAACAATTTAAAACTGACGATGAACTCAAGACGAGCGTTACCAACTGGTTCAAGTCCCGGGCCGCAGAATTCTACGTCGATGGGTTAAGAAGCTGGTGCAGCGTTACAGCAGGTGTATAGATGTGAACGCCGACTATGTGGAAAGGTGTTACTGTCAATAAAAGCCTTAGCTCATGAGCGATGTTATTATGATCAAACAGACCTCAGTTTTGGAACACGACTCCTACAATTCAGATGCTATAAATCAGAGTTATATTTTAGCAACACCTCCTTTCCGTATACACACCCTGCTCGACTGAATTACAATAGCTAGCGGAGGACAAATAATCCAAGTTTAATAATAATTAAACAATAGTCGCTCAACAAATAAGATAACAAAAGCCACTGAGGTCCTGCGACAAGTTTTTGGGCCAGGCGAATGTTGAAGCTGCAGATATGTTGTTGCGATGGTGCGGCAATTTGAAGCAGGAATATAGTGGCTACCTTTTTCCGTTGTCTCCAATATCTGCTGTTGATTTTGCTGCCGGTTGCTCCAGTGGTAGAGCGCTGGATGCTTTCACTGAGGAACGCGTAGATGTATTTTGAAGGACGACACCAGTTTAAATTTATTGAGAAGTTTATTGTGAAACTAATATTTGAGTTCTTAAATTGAGTTTCCGACAGTTTAAAATGAACAAATATATTGCCTCTTAATTGTAGCACAGTAAACTATAACAATTGAATTATTATACTTACTAACTTCGGCAATATCAAAGTAACGGTTGGAAATAACTGTTTCCGTAATAAAAGAAACTATGTAGAAGCGTAACTCACCGTGAGTCGCTAAAATGCTGACCGGCAAAATCCCTCACGCTCAACGCTACTAACACAAGCGCGTCACTGGGCGCTTAAAATATCACGCGTACAAGTACCGCTGGTGGTACCAGAGAGGGTAAACCTCGGAGCTAGATACACGAACATTGATTAATTTTAGCTCTGCCTACATATTATTCCCCTACCAACGTGATCTTTCACGCGCAACCAATTTTCAGTTCTGACGTGTTCTTACGTATCTGAATAACTCAGGCTGGCTAAATTCTCAGAATGTAAATACTTTTACTTTTCCAGAATTTCTGCCTATGTGCAAGTGCAAGCATACTGAACTCACTCTAAACAGCGTTGCCAGAAACCCTTAAGTTAATGCATTCGCCATTCTCGGCTGAACTAATCACTTTGCTTAACTGGACTCCTAACTACCTCCATCTTTCCGGACAAGCATTTCAACTCAAACTTGTGACATTATGCACTGATTTAATACAGGAAATTATTTATTGCAGTTATTTCTTTAGCTTGCTATTATTTATATTCCTGTCAATAATTACCTATCAAGGTGTTCGGGTGGGGGTGGGCGGTGGCGTACGTCGCTGTGGGACTGCTCAGTTAGGACCCGCCTCCGAGTGGGCCCTGCCAAGGGGGTTAGGAGACTTGTGGGTGGGCTGGGAGGGCGTCAGATGCGTTCGATCTCGAAACTTAGGGACACCTTACATGCTTGCGCCCGTTACCATGCGGATCTGGTCCCTCTTTGGGTCTCTTGTCTCATCCCTCCCAGGAATCAGGATAGAAGCAAACAGAGTTATTGCGGCCTACTTGAGGGTGCTCTGCCCCGGTTGTGGTGAGCTACCGTTGGCTAGTATCTTTACTACAGTTATTATTCAATGTATTACAGGTTTTAACACACCTACGGGCACACGCACATTTACTCTTTATAATATTAGTGTATTAGAGTTGTGTTTATTTGGTGCAGGAAAGTCCGACAAAACAGCCTCACATACGACACGCGAACTTCCTCTAGGACTACATCAACTGTTTTCGAGCATGTTTTCCTGCCAAGCCTATAAACATATATGTTCATAACCGCCGTCATTTTATATCCTTCTCTCAGAGAATTCTGTTCTTCCTGCAAAAGTTTCATCTGAATCTTCTGCCAGTGCTTTCCTGTGAAGCAGGATTTTTGTGATGCCACCATGGTGCGACAATTTGAAGCAGTAACCTTGGTCGGCACTTTGAAGCCGTTTACTTTACCTGCTTCGCTGTTGATTCTGCTGGCATGATCTCGTAGCTCGTTCTGTTGTCTCGTACGCCAGCTGCTGCAGTGGTAAGCTATGAGAGCTTTCTCTCGGGATATGTGTGGAGGTTTTGTTAAAGGATAACACCAGTTTAAATTGAATGAGAGATGTAATGTGATCTAATACTTCAAGTGAGTTGCCGACCGTTTGGAGATAAAGAATGAAACTGGTTATGAATCGTAGCACTCTAAATTTTAACAACTGAATTACTATACCTGATAGCTTCCGCAGTATCAATTTTACGATTTGAAAGATTTGTTTAAGCAATAAAACAAAATAATAGCGTAACTGGCCTGGAGTCGCTAAAATGTTTTCGGCGAGCCCTTTTACAATGGCCGCGAAATATTACTGATATAAGTACTTCACTAGGTGCTTAAAATATCACATAGCAGTACGCATCGGTGGCGGTACCAGAGAGAATAGTGTATGCGGAACTGTGCGCACGAACGAATGTAAGTACCAGTGCCGGTACCAGAGGGAGAGAGCAATTCTGATTTAAAATTGCACGTCTTCATTAATTTTAGCTCCACCTACACTAAATTACTCCCACTAACACTGTTTCACGCCTGCACCAATACTTAAAAATCTTCTTCATGCGCTTCTCTTAATTTGTTGCTAATTGAGCCTTTCACTTTTCTCAGAATTTGTTTTGGCTCTCTAATTTACAGAATTGGACAACGTGACACTGTAAACTATTGAACTTACATACTAACTGAATTCCCAGAATCATGCGTTTGCTACTTCGGCTGATAATAATGAGTTTCGCTAACCTGACTTCCTAATTACCTTCATCTTTCCGGACATACATTTCAACTCAAACTGGTTAGGTTATGCACTAGTTTAATATACAAAAATTATTTATTGCAATTATTTCTCTATTTCTTTATTTAACAACTATATCAGTGCTAATAATTACGCTATCACCTTTACTGTCTACCTCACAAGACCTTACTCCATGATTTAATGCACTCCCTGCCAATGAATTAGCTATTTGCCTTTCCTTGAAGCATGCCCTTAGGGCTTTGCTCTCTCCTACACTATCTTCATGAACTCAATGAGTATTTTTTCAGTCTCCAGCAGAGAGTTTTATCCAACAACACGGCATTGCACATCTAGTTGCTGAACTTCGGGTGAACAGTGCACTATGAATTATTTGCTTTGGCTCACATTTTTAGTTAATAAAATGGAGGAGCCAATGCCAGGAAACGTTCGGACCGAATATTGGGGAAGCTACAAGGCAGTACACGAAAGGAATTGCCTCCCCCCAAATGATACAAACCAAGGTCAAATAAATAGATATTTAATGCTCAAAAGTTATAATAAAACATATCTCTTCTGTTTATTACAAAATTAGCAACTTGGTTTCGCGTAATGGTCCACTTGCATTAATATAATTACATTACTAAATTGCAGCTGTGATGAATACAGGAAAGGAGAATAAAATGAAGCTATCCTAAAAATATTTGTCTTATTGCTCAAAAATACCCCGGTCTCATGAACAAAACTCCCTGGTCATAATATAAGCGCCAGCATAATAATCTAAAGCATGAAGAACTGATAATACCCTTGAATAGACGTAATATAGAATGGGCTTTAAAAGGAATAATAACTATATAAACTCTAATATATTAACAATCCAACGGCATTAAACCTACAATAACAACAAGAATAAGCTATTAAACCACACCAACAAAATGTAAAAGCATTGAAAATAAACAATTTAACAATAATAACACTTAGACAAAATGAGGTGCGTCATGGGAGTTAGCACGTATAATAACAGTTCCCCTCGAATTTCACAAATACATGAAGGATAATGTGACCTGAAATGCGTTTGGCTGCGAAAACACATTATAAATAATCCTGAAATGGCAGTCTGCTTTCGAATAAATACAGCGGAAGCCCCAGGAAAGATCACGATCAGAAATAGAAACCCAGCAAAATGTACTAAAGAGCTATGCTGGGCCATGGGAGAATCAGTACTATCGACGTATGTACCTCAAGAGTTGTAAACATACCATCCTAACTCCTCACAGAGCACCACGGAAAACCTAAATTAGCTCTCCTTACGACCACACAGACAAAGAGAACTAAACATTTCCCATGGCGCAGCAGAGCGGCAAGAGTTGTTATTAAGTAAATTTAATTACCAAATTTAATACAAATTAATGTGCGATCAGTAGAGAACATTCGATAACTTATTGTAATTAACCCAGTCAAATGCCATGTGCAAATGATGTTGCTAGATTAATATATGTTTGTGTTCGTGTTTTTGTGCGCGTGTGTTAACGGAGTTGCAGGAAATACAGTATCTCTACAGTAAGTTCTTTTCTGAGTTTTATTCAACACGAATTGAGTAGGAAAACCAGCGGTTGCAAACTGGTCCATAAAATCTATTAAATTGCTATGGTTAGAGTAAATAATGTGTTCTTTGCAGTTACATTTTAACATTCTCTACCATGTATTAAGTGGATAGAAAAGGTGTTTCCATTCACCCAAATTCGGTATCAACATTTCGCTGGAAATACATTGTGAGACACACACACACACTTCCGATCGAAAGTTTCCGGATACCCACTGAAAATAATGCAATTCAGCGTTTAGAAACTCAAAAATCACTGTTTGGAATGCAATATTAATTAAAAAAATCAAGTATATTTATAAGTTTTGAAAAATTACAAAACTGGTATCACACTGAGTGTCTTTACCTTCCCGTCATCATCCAGGCATGCCGTACCACCAATAATTTAACCTGGGCCCACCCCATCCTGATCCGCAGGCGAGGGAGATCCAGCGGGTCTAGCCACACTCCACCAACAGAATATTCCAGGCCGTAAAATATAGGCTGTCTGAACGCAGAGAACACTTCGACTTGTACCAAATGGCCTGAAGTTTTCAACCAGTATACATATGGCTGAATAGGAGCAAAACAAGTCCGTGATAGTCGTCAGTTCTAATCAAATTGAAAACGTGCTGCTAGTTTCAGAGAGAAACAAACATCTATGTTAGCGTGTAACATATAATTACAAACTTTGATACATGAAATTCAAGTTGTGAAGTTACAGAATAGAAACTCAACGAAACGCATAACTCTTGTCATTTACGTGTTAAAATTACAAAGAAATGTACAACGAAATAGCAACATAACTTTTAACAAATTACATAGTTATCGTCCTCCGTAGTGTAGTGGTTACTATGCTAGCCTCTAGTTCCCGAGGTCGCGGATTCAAATCCGGCGGATGGTGATGGGTTTTTTTTTCGGGCGTAAAAATCCTTAGCATGGCTTCCTAAGGAAGGGAAATAAAGCCGGTGGTCCCGCGTCGTAGATTTCGTCTTCTTCTTTCCCTGTTTAACCTCCTCATATGTGGGACTTACACCCCCCAGGACTTATAAGCGGGTGCCTGGGGTCAGCGGCCCGTCGAGAAGCAGACACTCATGGATCATACAGAATATTTAGGAGGGGTGATCAGCCCAATGCCTGGTATGGGAGGAAGGAAGTAGATGAAACGAAATAATGGTGAAATGGATGAAAGGATAGGTGATGATGGGGCAGTTGGTGGAATGAATGGCGGGGGAAACCGGAGAACCCGGAAAAAACCCGCCCAGATGCCGCTTTGTCCACCACAAATCCCACATACGGGTTCCTGGGATTGAACCCGGGCCGCCTCGGTGAGAGTGGCATAGTAGATTTAAGGCACGTAAAAGAACTTCAAGCCTGACAAAGAGACCTTTGAGCAAAATTACCGGTCTTTCACGCCCAATAGAATCGGACGCTAAGGACCACAGCATTTAAAGGGCGTCCATAAATAAACTTTAAAAAAAATATTTAGCATTAAAACATTCAAATAATAAGACTCATAGCTGAAAGAAAGGGTAACTTGGTAATTTATTTCTTAGAATAAGGAAACCGTTGGAACAAAATGAAAACGATATAAAAATTACGATTATTATTGCTTTAAACTGAAACGAGATAATAAAACATGTCAAGATTTTTGTTTCTGTATGTTTATTATCCTATTAGTTTCTTTAAACACCTCAGTATTACACTTTATCCTACAATATACATAAATCCGCGATGTGTGTGTCTGTGAGTGTCTATGTCTGTGATCAGCATAGCTCAAAACTGCAGACTCTGATATATGCTAAACTTGGTATTTAAGTTCAGCATCTTTCAAAGATATGCCACGAGGATTTTCAGGAATATCTCCCCCCGTGCAATTTTCTGTGAATAAGGTCCTCTCCATTCAAAGTAATTTTTTTTATTTTGTATAACGGGTAAACCATAAGAATAAGACAAACTCACTACACGAAAAATGTAGAACTCTTTAAAACGCACAGATTATTTCAAATAAGTTTTTGTGACATTAGCCATTTTCAAGATATCCCTTATTGTTATTTAGAATTTTTCACTGCTTAACATTTTTCAAAGCGCTGTCGCAACTCGGTCATTGCTGAATATACATTTGGTTTCCTCTATCCGCCATGACCAAGCAACGAAGTATGTAATATATGTATTTGTGCAAACATTTGGAGAAGCCATATAAAAAAATGACACTCGCATGACTTTCTCTACTTTTGTACAAGCTATTTTTACAAACGCTTATTCTCCATCTACTTTATGTTAATCGAGATAAACATTTGCAGACTCTATCTTATTGCTAAGTTTATTGTAGATGTAACGGGAATTTATATTTACAAGGGCAATATAGAAATACAGTAGCCTTTAAGCACATACATATTTCTTAATAGCTGGTTCTATGTGCAGCACCATTTCCTTTCCCACAGATTCATACTCTTTGCATATACAAGACAAAAAAATGAATAATGAATTCCCATTTGAGAAAATAAGTATTGAAAAATTTAAGGGAATAACAAGCAATATCTCGATAATGGTTCACTGAACAAAAAATTGTATAGGACATAAATTGTGTATTTTAACGCGATCTACATTTTTGTGCAGTAAAATTTTGTCTATCTCTTATGGTTTACCAGTTATGCAAAAGTCGTTCACAATGAAGAATACTTTTGGAGACATTCCCAGAAAATTCAAGATATACATTTTATTTGCCATGAAAATATCTTAAACATATCATATTTTAATCAAAATTGTTAAGAGCCATTTTTGAGAAAATTAAAATTTTCGAATAATGTTCCATGTAAAGGGTAATCTGGCGTGGGGGAATTTTCTTGAAAACCTTCGTGTCGCATCTCTGGAAGATACCGAACCTAAATACCAAGTTTGGTGTTTATCCGACTGTTCGTTTCTGAGTTGTGCTGTTCACAGACAAGACACACAGACAACAAACACACACACACACACAGATACACACACGGACATGTTTCCAAAAATGCTTTTTTTGGATTCAGGGGGTCTCAAAACAAATATTTCCGGTGAAATCTCCGTATCGAATTTTTGGGTGGAATACAATACCTCCCCTACTTACTTTACGTAGTAGAGAAAGTAATAAACAATAGCAGGTAGGGAAACTCATGTGAGGATTCTTAGTGTGTTATTTTATCTTGCACTACAATATAAGAAATAAAGATAATTGTTTCAGCAATATAAAAACGAACTATGTCAGTATTAAAAAGTGCAAGAGTTTGTAGCATGTCCGTTGAGCCACGATGTTCCTATGCTGTCCGGGGTAATTAATTGCAGTACCAGAGGAAGTTACTTGTTATTGGGGGGATTATCGCCTTCCTGTGGTGAGCAATCTCCTTGCTAGCACCACATAAATCTTGTGCTGGAAACACCCCCCTTCTCCTGTTACACCATGGTGACAAATGCATTCAAACTAGCCATTGCTTACGGTCAAGCGCGTCAAAACTCATTTGCGGTAGCTAATACGCCGTGTGGCATTTGCTGTCTAGTGGCTGAAGTTTGTGAAATGCAGCAAGGGATAACAAAACATCTTGCAATTGGAAACATTTGACTTGTAGCAAATACTCTTCATTATCACTACCTGACAACATGGCTAACCACGATTAGACTCGCTACTCTCACCTTCTGTACTACCTACTCTAAGGGATTTAAGTTGGTAAAGGTAAAGAAAGCACCGACGGTCGGAGGGACTCATGGGAGGGAGGGATAAAAGGAGAAACTCGAAGGGCGACCTGATCCGGTCTACAATGGGCGCAAGCATAGACGGGGTTCATAACGTTTCCAGTTCGAACATATCCAACGCCGCCTATGTCCACCTACAAGCTTTCTAGCCGCCAGCGATCCTCTCTGGTTGGCGGGACTTAACTGAGCATTCCCGACCGACGCCAGGAAGGAAACTTTACAGAGCGCACATTCACCGCTCAGCCGCAACGCGCCGAACACCGTCGCCTGGTCCTACAACCCTGAAACAGATGACAATGAAGGAGATGATCGGTACAAGAAATGCGGGACAGAAAAGTCGTGGCAGGAGAGCAACCATCCCAGTAATCCGCCGACCCGGGGAAACCACGTAAAATCCTTGAGTCAGAGTGGTTGGTCGCTGGGAATCGAACGGAGGGACCACTTCAACCGAAGCGGGGCACCGCAGGTAGATCGCAACGACCCTTTTTACTTCTATCGTGACCCATGGGGGAAGGGATGAGAGGAGAGACCCGAAGAGAACCAGATTCGGATTACGATGGCGTAAGCATGGGCAGGGTCGCTAACGTTTCCAGTTAGAACACATCCAACGCATCCCAGACCCATATAAAAGCCACCTAACCTCCAGCAATCCCTCATGATGGAGTCCACACGGAGGTGGGACTTAACTGAGCAGTCCAGACCGACGCCAAGAAAGAAATCTCCACCGCCCAGCCGTAGCCTACCGAACGCCGTCGGCTGGTCCCACAACCCTGAAATAGATGACAATGAAGGTGATGATGGGTACAGGAAACGCGGGGTAGGAAAGTCATGGAAGAAGAGGAACCATCCCAGAATTCGTCTGCCGACCCGGGTAAACCACGAAAAACCCATGGTTCAGAGTGACCGGTGGCCGGGAATCGAAAACGGGACCTCTCGAATATGAGTTGCACACGTTACCGCGGCATTATCTCGGTCGGTGATTTAAATTGGTACTGATTTATGTAGCTCCGCCCTCTTTAAGTGTTACCTCTCTACCTCCCCTCCATAATTTATAGCCACTTGATTGACAAGTTGCTTATGTCAACAAAAAGTTGGGCGGAGAGTAACAATGTCAATGGACTATCATTGTTCTTGTTAGTTCACTACGTTAAAATTATATCAGGATCAGTTTTTGCACCTTAGTGGGGCCAGGCTAGACGGTCTAATCCTTGCGTAATAATAATAATAATAATAATAATAATAATAATAATAATAATAATAATAATAATAATAATAATAATAAACAACGTCTGAGCTAAAGTAACTATTGTAATTATGAAATGTATCGTTTCTGTGTACTTCAGAAGAAACCTTTGATAGCACTACAGGAAACTAATTTCTCACCCACACCTCCCTCTACAACGTCGTATCATATTACCTATACATTAGGCTAGACATCCGTATTTGTTTAAACGAACCAGAGTAGAATGCATTAAGACCGGTTATACGAGGGCGGATCTAAAGGTAACGCACAATAATTTTTTTCTGCCTTGGAATGTTGCAATTTCACACAGATATACTTGGAAGTTTTCACTACAGAGGGTATTTTTAGTTTCATGTGCAGCTCTAACAAGAGAAGCGTGAACTACGCAACAAAGACGGTGCACATGTTACTGTCGTCCACGTGTGAAGAGCAGAGAGGTATGGTTCGATATTTGTGAGCCAAAGGGCATAAACCGAGTGATATTCACAGGGGCATGCGTGGCGTGTATGGGGATGATTGTATGGACAGTAGCAATGTCTCTAGGTGGTGTGCATTCTTCCTTAGTGATTCGCCACTCTCCGGGAGGCCGGTAACAGCTGCAACTTCGCAGAATGTCAGAGGTATTGAGGCGGCAATTTTGAACTACCGGCGTGTGCAACTGCGAACCTTATCGCAACAATTCAACATCTCCTATGGTGCAATGTACGGTATTCTTCATGACAATGCTCGCTCCCATGTTGCTGCTGCTGTTCTGGCCGGCCAACGCTTTGCGACAGATGCTGAAGTGAAATCAACAGATGGCTACACTGCAAGGAATCGAACTTCTACGAACAGGGCATATTGAAACTGATATTACGATGGGAGAAATGTGTTGAGAAACTTGGTGACTATATCGAAAAGTAAGTAAAAGGTGTAAGTTCATTTGTGATTTTTTTTGTTTTTGTTTTAACTACTAAACTTTTTTGTAAACATATTATTGTGCGTTACTTTTCGATCCACCCTCGTAATTCCTAATCGCGTCTTCGTTTCACACCGTGTATAACAACGTTCATCGATCCATGCCTATTTCTTGGGATTTCTTTCTAACGAAACATAGAGAGACCTGATAAGAGCTGGATAGAAATTAGTATTGGTTACATAAATCTGGAAAACCTTACGGAAGAAACAAACACTAATGCGTTCTGGGGAATAGGCTACTATTTTTGCTCCCAAGTGTACGTGAACATGGAGATAAGTTATTTTATGGAAGTAGTACATTCTGTTGTCAGAGTAATTTAATTGAAAACTAATATGTAAAAGCAATTTTTGTTCAATTTTTTGTTTCTTGGTTTGTTAATGAGATAACAGAAGTATGAATGTGTAATTTTATAAGGTTTAAGGGTCAAAATAAGCAAAGGAAGGAATGTAATCCTGGTTGGATGTAATATGGGCCATAGATATTTGTTAAGGAGTTCGCATTTTATACCTTGATGTGGCTAATTCGGTATCGCTTTATAATAACACGTTCTCTTTGGTATGGCTAGTTCAATATGTAACAGAATTTTATTTTTGATTTAGGCTGTTCACGCACGCACGCACGCACACACATACACACACCCACGTTCACATACATACATATCTACTTATAGTATGCAAGAATTATTATTTTACTCCGCTCAAAAATTCGATCAGAAAATTTCACCGGAAATATACCTTTTGGTATTCCAGCAAAACACAAAGTGTTAAGTACCAATCTTGACATTCATGTTCAGGATTCTTAAAGGATGCAACATGCACTAGTTTCAACCCCAACGTATGGTAGCCAAACTTGCTGTCGTTTCAGCCCCACGTATGGTACAAATTTGAAGCAGTTTAATTGTTGTTGCATCACGTTCAGCCACCAATTTGCGAGAGATATGTTTCTTGGAGTGTTCGCCCCACGTACGGTACAAACTTTCCGGTGGCCTTCGCCCCAAGTTTAAGAACCAACTTTTTATTTTTATGTTCATTTATGGATATATGTATACCTCGGCTGCGTTATTAGTATTTTTAGAGCACGTATCTCTTAGCAGGGCTGGTACGGTTGCTTACACAAATTATAATTGTATTGCACTTTTTTTTATTAATCCTTCACACGAATAAATAACACTTCACTGCTGTATCCTACTATAGAGCTGTGAGATTATTGTTAAATGCGCTTTTTAACACGTAAACTTTATATTATTCACACCGCAATAGTTTTTCATGTCTCACTGAACCTGTACCAAATCTAACTGATGTTTGGGTACGCTTCCTTGTTGTCTCCCGCCTGAATCTGTGCATAATGTTCGAACTGGAAACGTTAGGAACTCATCCTTGCACCCATCGTAATCCGAATCTGCTCGCCCTCCGGGTCTCTCCCCTCCTCCCTCCCTCCTTCACTGTAGAAGCAATAGCCGTTGCAGTCTACTTGCGGTGCTCCGCCCCGGGAGCCTGTCGTCGCCGTGGGAAGTGCTCAGGTCTCTCCTCTGAGTGTGCTCCGCCCCGAGGACTCTGGAGGTTGGTTGCTTATGAGCAGGACCGGGCGGATCAAATGCGTTCTATCTGGAAACGTTACAGACCGCGTCTGTGCTTGCACCCATCGTCATCCGGATCTAGTCGACCTTCAGATCTCTCCCCTCATTCCTCCCGAGCGTCACTGGTAGAAGTACAAGTGGCGCATGCGGTGCTCTGGCCCGGTTTCGGGGGCCCCATCATTTCATTCGTACTTTGACTTTACCATTAGGTAAGTGATAGAGAAAGTAATAAGTGTGCAGAAGCAGGAGTGGGTCGAACTAAATGTATTCCATTCATCAAGGTGAAACAATACGCAGAATACCCTATGAGTATTTTGAGTTGTTTCGCTTATAATTACGTCGTGCTCATAGTTTTCTGTTTTATCAAAATAAAACACTGTTGATAACTTATAACACCATTTTTGCGCTTGTTCATGTGTAATTTGCAAGTTAGTAAATTCAGTTCAATACCCTATCTGTGAATATATAATCTCAGTTACGTAGTCTCTTTCCTGTGCCATCTTTATCTACAATTCTTCCTCTTCCGTAAACAACGCGTGGGTATTGTCCCGTTCGGAAACAAAGTTAAGTCCACTATTGCATCCGTTGCTTTTTGCGCAGAACTGTTCTTCTTCCGTTTAATGATATTTAATAAACTTTCCTAGTAGCTTATGGATTTAAAATCTAAGACTTTTCAGCCGTGTCTTACAAACTTTGTAAATTGTTACTTTTTCTAATGCTTATAAAAACACGCATTTTTAGAAAGAAGTGTATATATAAACAGGCATATCTAAAAAAAAATTCTATTCTGAACAATTCAGATGGCTTTATCTATACTTTATCGTTTATTAGTAGGTACACAAGATATTCTCACCGAGCGGGATGGCTCAGGCTTGCATTGGGGAGGTCCGGGTTCATATCCCATAGACCGACCAATATGACTGGGTTTTTTCTACGAAGCAGACGATACAATTGCTCGCACTAAGGTCTCTGCGGACATGTGACGAAGCAAAATGACATGGTTACAGGGGTGTAACCTAGAAGGCTAACTGTCCGCCACGCATCGATCCCCGGGTTATCTACTAAGATATCCGTCGCGATATGACCATGTAGCTAAAGCGACGTAAAATAATTAATTAATAATAATAAACTGTTCTGACTAAGGTTTATTTTTCTATTTATTAAATTTTAATCCAAATAAACCTTTGCAGAAACAGCTACATTACATATTTCATTAAAGATACAAAGGGAACACCGGTACTCAAATGTTTAAGAACTGGACGCTACATGCTGGCCATAAAGTTCTAAACTTCTTCCACGCAATCGCAAGAAACAACTGAATGCTGACAGGACTTTAACAGAATGACCAAAAAATGAACAGTTGGAACCTTTGATAAGGGATAACTCTGAAATGGCTTATAACACAAAATAACTTATTTGAAATAAACTTTCTGTCTTAAAAAGTTCTACATTTTTTGTGTAGTACGTTTTCGTCTGTTGCTTAACGTTTACCAGTTATACAAGATTATACAAATATTCCTTCCGAATGAAGAGCGATTCAGAGTCTATTCCCAGAAAATTCAAGATATAAATTTCATTTTTCAGGTGAATATCTTGAATATATGGTATTTAATAAAAATCGTGTCATTTTTTAAAAAATAATTTTTTGTAAGTTTGGTGTTTATCCGACTTTTTGTTTTTGAGTTGAGCTGTTCACAGACACATACGCACACAAAATTGTTTTAAATATTTATTTTGATTCAGTGGTCTCAAAACAGGTATTTCAGTTGAAATCTCGATATCGAATTTTAGAGTGGAATACAATACCTTCTCTACCTACTATATACATGGTAGAGAAAGTCGAGAGAAGTTGGTTAAACACCAAACTTGGTATTTATGTTCAGAATCTTCCAAGGTTGCGACGCAAAGCTATTCAACAAAGTCTACCCATTCCAATGTATACCTTGCATGGGAAAATATTAGTTATTTTTATTTTTCAAAATTGGCTGTAACTGTTGATTAAATATAATATCTTTAACATATTTTCAGACAAATAAGATGAGCATTGTGAATGTTCTGCAACTAGCCGGAGAAGAACTATTCGTTTTAAATAGGTTTTGTTATAATTGGTAAATCGTAAGAGATAATTGATCTTGCTACGTAAAAAAGTAGATATCGTTAAATACACATTTTATATCAATACAATTTGTTCTGATGCTGATCATTTCCGATGTATTCTTTGTTGCTGATTTGAATTGGAAAATGTGGATATATTTTTCAAATATTCGCGTTTTAAACACTTGAGTATCGCTTTAGCCCGCTGTATTCTCCTATGCTTAAGACCAAATCCGTAAAAAAAAAGTTTATCTGTATTAAAAAGAAGTAGTATAATGAAGCTTTGTAAACACGTTTGCAGAAATTATATAAATTAATAAACGTTAGACGGTAGAGAAGATCATGTAAATGTAAAATCTCCTTTAATAATTCCTTGACTTAATATTTGTTTTGCCTCCGTCTCATAAAATCCTGTTCTCTGACAAATGCTCATAAAATAATTTTTGAGACACTGCACTCCAAAGAATATTGAAATATCTGTGCAATCTTCAAAACATCTTAAATTTTATAATGCAATGTAAAAGATTTATAAACGCCAGAACACATGAACAGTAATATCGTTTGTGCTGTCCGCATATTAAGCATTAGAAGTTGTTTACTTTAATTTAGTTGCTAGAAGTTGTTAAAATTCTAACTTCTGTGATAACTTTCTTATGTCTATTATTATTATTATTATTATTATTATTATTATTATTATTATTATTATTATTATTATTATTATTATTATTATTATTATTATTATTATGTTTCTCTTCATTATTATTTTCCTTTCTTTGATAACTTTGATATGTACTTTGCAATTAAGGCTTATTTGTTATCCATGTATATGTTCCTTATTTTTCTAATTTCAATTATAAATTGTTAATGTCAAGTATGCTTTGTCCATAGTGACAGCCTGTACCGGGTGGCCCGAACCAGTATTTCTTTGCAGTTTTATGTTTCCCGTATACACAAGTGCAAAAGAAGTTGCCGCGTCGCTGATTTTCAAAGGGGCAGTGCAGGTACGATGCAAAAGGTTACTCAGGCAGTGCTTGCTCTCTGCATTTGTTTACTTCGTGGTCTCGTACTGATAATTCTCGTATGATTGCCTGACTACAGTTCGAGCAAGTAATTCAGGCAAACAGGCAATATGCTAACCAAGAACGAATACACGCATATGGTTATCATCTCTAGGAAGATGGACTGAAATGCGGCTGAGGCTCGAAGACTGTTTTCTGAAGGTGACGTATGCCTTCTGCGCGCGTTATTCGACGTACAGATATGCAATTAAGAACTGATGGATCATTCTAGGATTACTATTTCTTAACCATTCGTTTTTCTCATCATAATTAAGGCGGTTGATAGGTCATGGTAGGTGCATTCGGTGACCAGCGAGATCATTCTCTGGCATATTTTCTTATGGCGATATATCAAAGAAATGATAAGTCATGTCTATGCTTCAATATCAGCAAAAGTATTAAGACGTATCCATGCTGATACTGGGAGGCGCTTGCATCAATGCATCCACAAAGAAGGATATGTATTTGAACATTTTTATTATGAATGATATTCTAATACAATATATTATTGATTCTAACGTAGCTTTAAAAATATATAAATATGTAAAACTCTAATGTGTTGCACTCACATGACTTTCTCTACCCTTGTACAAACTATTTTTACAAAAGTTGATTCTCCATCTATTTCATGTTAATCGAGATAAATATTTGCAGAAATTGTTACTGCTAATTTTGTTGTAGGTGTAAGGTGCTTTAAGCGATAGTCAAATCTTTTACGAGCTGGTTGCTATGTGGAGCATTACATTCTCTTTGCATATCCAGGACATAAAAGAACGAATAACGAATTCTCATTTGACGGGGTAAAAACGTATATGACATAAATTGTGTGTTTTAACGAGATCTACATTTTTTGTGTAGTAAAGTTCTGTCTATCTCTTACGGTTTACCAGTTATGTAAAAGTCATTCAGAATGAACAGGTCTTTTGGGAACATTCTCATAAATTAAAGATATACATTTCATTTGTCATAAAAGTTTCTTAAAGCATATGATGTTTTAATCAAAATCGTTAGAGGCATTTTGAGAAAATCAAAGTTTTCGAAAAATTTTCAAAGTAAAGTTTCTTGAAAATCTTCGTGTCGCGTCCTTGGAAGATACTGAACCTAAATACCAAGTTAGGTTTTTATTGGACTTTACAATTTTGAGTTATGTTGTTCATAGGCACAAACACGTATTTCCGAGGAAATCTCGGTATCGAATTTCTGGGTGAAATACAATACTTCCCCTACTTACTGTATGTAGTAGAGAAAGTAAGAATACGAATTTGGTTTAATATTGTTAACTTTGTAGCTCCAGTTGGTGTGATATAATGGTATTGATTGTGGATTTGCTGTGATGTAATTACATATATGACTTAACACTTGAGCTGAGGTTTTTGCCCCGCGGAAATCGTGAATTGTTGTTTATAGGCGAAATGGTTATTAAATAATCGTTAAAACACACACACACACACATACACACACAAACACACACACACTGATATTTAAATAGATTCTGAACATACCGTGAAACAGTCTTGATTTAAGGAAACTTTCTCGAGCTCAGCCTGGAATTAAATCCGGGACCTTTCAGATAGCAGGTAAATGATCTACAGACTGAGTTGCGGGACCAATCATAGCAGTTAGTGTTTTTTTTTTTTTTTTTTTTTTTTTTTTTTGTTTTTGCAAGCATTGGTCGTTTGTTTAGTAAGGTCCCCTCGAGTCCCCTTCACAGTTCTGCATAGGCAAACCTTTTGGCATCCGCACTATCCGGAATAAACTAACTTTAACGAAGAACGGTTTGTGTGGGCCACCTGATATATACAGGAAGCTGTTTCAGTAAAAAATTAACAAACGACACGATTAAAACAAAAAGCAAATGGACTCTAATGGAAACAGCCGAATATACCTGCCCAAGTATCAGAGCTGATAACATTTCTACACTATGCAGACCAACATATTGCCACTTTGTCCATTTTTTTCAACAGCCACTCTTCTAGATTCTCAATGTCACTTCAATGTTTCTTTTCTGGTTCAACTTTACCGATTAGTTCACACCGTTAATCCAGTATCTTGAACACGAGACTTCTTCAGTCTCTCCTTCAGCAGCAGCAGCCCTCACTGCATGCTACAGTTGTCACAAACTCACTTGCAGAATGGCACTTTCCGTTGCACTATTGACTGACCGACTCCTCTCGCAACTCTGTTAATTTAGACAAAGGAATCTTGCAGGGAACATTCTAAAACTATCTCGACACACGTTCTGGAGGTGGGGAGAATAATCTTCCAGAAAATTCTGGTTATCTGTCAATAGCGCTTCGGGTGTTACGCCGGCGCGAGCGTTGCTTATCTCTGTTAACCTCCGACCTGCCGGCGCCGACCTCTCGACACCTTCGGTCATAGCCACTGCGACACAATACTCTACTTTTAAGATTAATTCTTCGTTATTAGGTGATTATGTAACTAAGTTGTTATTTTGCTGTAAGATGTATGCTCATATATTCAGATTTAGTCATTTATGCAATTTATCCTCCTATTATCAAGGAAAGGTACCACTAAAATGCTGTGAAAATCGCAGAAAAAATTAATTTTATGAATTTACAACTAAAAATATTCAGAAGCTACAATTTAAAAATTTATTTTCACTTTTCATATTGGGTTGTAATGCAATAAGGAAACTGGAATTAATCATTTTCAATATGAAATTTTAGACTAGTAACTTTTCTCTGCGTTTTCATCCAATTATTCTGAAAATGTTATTGCAAATTCCGAAAATTAAACAAATTAAAGCTGTCGAATAAAGTTTTCATGTTCCTATGGATTTTTGAGAAATAGGATTTTATAACAAAAATATAGAAATTTACATTTATATGTTCCTAAAAATTATGTTATTTTGTACTAAAGCTAAGAATAAAAATTATACGACATTTTGTGAGGTATGAACAGAAAAAAGCGTGCTTATTTAATATAAATATTATTTTAAAAATTTCATCGTTCGAAGCATTTAGCATAGGACAATAAAGTGTGCTTTTAGAACTTAGTGGCTTGCAAACCAAAGGGGATATCGAAAAGAAATTAAAAAACGTGCATTGTTTACGTAATACAAGCTTCATAGTAAATTTTCAGCAAACTGAACGAGAAGTTTTGAAAATGCGTTTTTAGTATGGTCACATATTTAAATTTATAATACGGAGAATCTGATTTTTTTGCACTTGTTTTCGCGGTTTCCCTCAGTTGTCAAGTAAATGCCGGATTACATATTCAATACCATGATCCATAATTCCACTTACAGAGCGAATGGTATAGAAATAAAGAGTAGATACAAAAGGGCTATTTTGCAACTAAGACTGCTTATTAATTTGTCTAATCAGATGGTACAGGAAGGCAGCTACACGACTAAGGCTATGTGTCTAGTATCACGATGACTACATGTACCTACACTCAAATAAGTCAGCAGTTCCACGATCCTAAAGCCCATATTCCGTCAAAACTCAATACAACAAAATAACTGATTTAAGAGGATGACTAAGCAACTAAAGTCATCTATCAAAATTACTCAGCAATGTGGTACAAGAAGGCAACTATATAAGTAACGCCATCGTTAGTACGACGAGAGACATACTATGACGTACAATGATGTATGTGATGTGACCAAGAAGTTAAAGCGACGTTAAACAAAAAAAATATCTGATGTGTTACACTCACATGACTTTCTCTACTCTTGTACAAACTATTTTTACAAACTCTTATTCTCCATCTATTTCATATTAATCGAGATAAACATTTGCAGAAACGATCTTTTGACATGCAAAGAGAATTACATTTTACACATAGCGACCAGTTCTAAAAATATTTCACTATCGCTTAAGACCTACTATGTTCCCCTTGTTTTGTATTTGCAAGGGCAATATAGAAACACAGTAGCCATTAAGCATCGACATTTATCTTAATAGCTGGTTGCTAGGTACAGCAACATTCTCTTTGCCACAAATTAATACTATTTGCATATCCAAGACAAAAAAATGAATAACGAATTTCCATTTGAGAAAATAGGGAAAAATTTAAGCGAATAACAAGCAATATCTCGAAAATGGTTTACTCAACAAAAAAATGTATATGAAGTAAATTGTGTATTTTAACGCGACCTACATTTTTTTGTAATAAAATTTTGTCTATGTCTTATGGTTCACCAGTTATGCAAAGGTCGTTCACAATGAAGAATAATTTTGGAAACATTCCCAGAAAATTCAAGATATATATTTTATTTGTCATGAAAATATCTTAAACATATGATATTTTAATCAAAGTCGTTAGAGCCATTTTTAGGAAAATTAAAATTTTCGAAAAATGTTCCATTTAATGGGTAATCTGCGATGGCGGGATTTTCTTGAAAACCTCCGTGTCGCATCTCTGGAAGATAATGAACCTAAATACCAAGTTTGGTGTTTATCCGACTGTTCGTTTCTGAGTTATCCTATTCACAGACACACACACACACACACACACACACACACACACACACAGGCATACACACGGACATGTTTCCGAAAATACTTTTTTTGGATTCAGGGGTTTCAAAACATGTATTTCCGGTGAAATCTCGGTATCGTATTTTTGGGTGGAATACAATACTTTCGCTACTTACTATACGTAGTAGAGAAAGTAATGTATAGGTAATGTTTACTGTTCAGTATGTTAGTCCAAGATGGTTACTTAACTAAAATTATCTCCTATTTTTCTTGTTTCGTCTAAATCGAATGTTACAGAGCGTAGTAATTTATGTGTGTTATATGTATAGGAATGCTCTTAGCAACATGTCGAATGTGAAGGCCCAAAATCCTGTGCTTACAACGTGTAGACATGCTGCTAGCCGTGACGACTTTCAAAAATTGCACTGTGTGTAATCTTAGTATTATAAAAGATCATCAGTAGTTCCAAAAGTGTGAAATGTAGAACAAGCTTTTCTTCTAATTTATTTATGTACCTGTAAAGGAAGTGTACTCTAACATCCTTCATTGCATTTGGTAGGTCTCTGTTTCGATTCTGTCGGACCGGCCACTCTTAACCATGATTTTTTTCGAGGTTTCCTCGGGTCGGTAGGTGAATGTGGGGGTGGTTCACTGTATACCACGAATTTCCTGTCCACACAACTTCCTTTCATCTATTTCATCTCATGTGTTTCAAAGTTGTATGGCTAAACGGCGGTGGTTAGTTTCTGAGGCAGGACGGTCGCATTTCAGCTCTAGAAAAATTCCATCCTGAAATTTGTTGGAATTGTTGGAGCCCCTTTCCTGGGAGCTGTCTCGACTGTCATGCGACCTCTGAATTGCGAGAGGCTTAGACAGAGCTAGCCGACGTCAGAATTGGTGATGCTGGAATCGTTAAGAATCTCGTCTGGATTTGATCGCCCTTCGGGTCTGCCCTTCATCCCTTCAACAGATCATGTTGGAAATAAAAACGGCCCACTAAGGCCTACTTGAGGTATTGTGCTTCGATTACTGGAGGCCGCTCCTGTTTCCCTTGCCTATTCCCAACTACTAACATCTTTCATTGTGTTGTGTGTCTGTTGCCTTTCAGAATCTTCCAACAGTTTTTTCTTCTTCAATATTTTGATGTAAACCATATGCAAGATACAATGAAGTATTCTAAATTTAATATACTTGTGCGTCGAACAAACCTTTGGGTTTCGGGTTCAAATCACGACCAACAATCTGGCTGGTTTTTTGTTCGTGGTTTGCCTCAGTTGCCAAAGTAAATACCAGGTTGGATGTAGTACCACCATCCTTAGTTCCACCTTAAGTCTAAAACAATATCAAAACACGAAAACTAGATGGTAAACATATTAGCTCTGTCTTCTCACCACAGAAAATGAAAGCGCGTAGACTGGACGGCACCGCAATGCCATCTGCCCGACATGTGTCGAAACAGAGGTACAGTATATAAAATGATACCTAGGAGGCTAACTGTCCAGCACAAACCAATCCACAAGGTATCTTCTAACAGATCCGTCTCGGTATGACCGTATAGTTAAAGCAACGTAAAATAATAAATACAGAACAAAAAATGTAGGGATATGTTTTCAATCATTTATATAATTTCAAATACAATTTAATTATTTTTGCTTAATTTTACTTGTACATTGAAAGCAATAAACTTACATGAATGTTAGCATTTTTAATACATATTAACTATCAAACCAAATAAACTAGCAAATGCATCGGATATCCTGAAGCATTGCTCTGGCATGTTGCCACAATGGAGATGTATTGATGTAACGTTGCATGCGAGGACTCCCAGTTGAAGTTCCTCGGCTGTTGTTTACACTGCACCCAAAATGTGTGGGAAACTCAGTATCCCGAACAGATGCTCGGCAGATTTTCTTTACTTTGTAGACGAACTGATGTACGTCTACATTACAATTGTTAATGTACAAAGTCTATATAGGGTGGATCATTTAAATTGAGACTGTACAATATCTCCAAAACTAAGCGTTGTATAAAGAAAGCTCTTGAATAAAAGTGGCTTGATATTATGGGGCAAAGTAAATGCTATTAGTTGTGAGGGCAATTTTAGGGTCAATTTAATTTGATCCTAATTGTAGGTTCCCATTTAAAAAATTAAATTGATCCTAAAACCACTATCATAACGTCCTCCAAACAAAACCAGAGTAATGGAATTTACTTTCCCCTATAAAATCAAGCAGTTTCATTAAATACATTTCTTTTTACAACGCTTAGTTTTCGAGATATCGTACAGTCTCAGCTTAAATGGCACATCCTGTTTGTACTTATACGTCATAATGCTTAATGGCAATCTTTTTCTTCATATCTGCAAATTATACGCGGTATTTTACTTAAATATTTGTGAAATTCTTTCTAAAGGGATTATTTACCAATCTAAAGCAGTATGATACATAAATATATGAAGGTAAGAGGAAGTATGTATTTCACCTCATAATTTGATGTCAAAATTTCACCGAATGTTCTGAGGCTTCTCGAATAATAATAATAATAATAATAATAATAATAATAATAATAATAATAATAATAATAATACTTTCTCTACTGTCTACCTATTGCATTGTGAAGCGAAGGGATTTGGCACTGAACCAGCAATGAGGATATTGTACTGATGCCCCACGAGGGGGCGACGCCGGGAGGAACGGGTGAGCTGAAGAGAGACACTGGGCGGCCGGAACCAGGAGTGATGGCACAACAATGACAGGGTCCCTAAAATTTCCGGATATGGACAACCCGGTAGTCGGACAGACAGACCGGGTTACCCGCCCTAAATAGGGATAAAAGCACCCCCGAGGGCGGTTCCGGTTCTTATATCCCGGTAACCAGTTGAAGGCTGAGGGACGGAGAAAGTTCACTCGTTCTTCCTTGCCATGCTGCACCGAAACACCACCACCGACACTTATTGCCCTGAAATATACCAACAGAGTGAATGATAAATTAACTGATTAATGAAACGAAATGTAAGGACAGTAAATTCCGAGTTAAAGCAACGACCAGGGAAAATCCCGAAAAAGAACATGGATAAGAGCGAGCGGTCGCCGGGGATCGATCCCGGGATCTCCCAAATGCATGCTCTGACTTCTAACCAATTGCTTTTCCTGAACACGCAATTTACCTTTCATGACTTCCTTACCCATTTTCAGAAGTGTAACTGTTTCTTCCTTACATTATGAATCGATCTTTAGTGTATAGCAATTATTTATTGCAATTATTTATTAACTCCTATCATGTCTTTCTAAAATTATTAACCGTACAGATCCGTAATGCCAGTATTGTTCACACTCACATAAACCTTTTTCTAAGGATGCTTTTTCGGATTTATGATACCTATATGAAAAGCATATTTCCGAGTGAATTCTCGATATGGAAACTTTGGAAAGAATACAATTCCTCTGCCTACAATAAGTAGTTGCTAGCAAAACTCAACACCCAACCGGTTTTCTCGGCAGTGAAATTGTCAAATTTACAAAGTATTTTAAAAGCAGAATCAAGTTCCCTTTCTACCAGCATCAGCAGCACTACAAATGGGTTTGTGCTCTGTGGGAATTGTAAGACAGATCCCTGGAGTTCTCAAAGGGTAAAGGGAAGGTAGTGACAAAGCACATGAAATAAAGTGTATGTGTCTGCTACATTCGGATAAAGTAACATCCTAGTTTCGCTCGTCGTCATGAACACCTGAGGTCCACTATATCATCCATTACGTCTCCGTGATATCCAATACTCCATTAAAACGGTCACGCTGTGCAAGTAAAATGTGTCCCAATTTATAGCCAAAGTTTACTTTCACTTAATGTTGCCTGTCTTTAATCCAACTGCCAAGGCAAATATAATCACATTGAAGTGTTTAACAGTTCCATACCAACACGAGTAGCCCGGGTCATTAAGGCATGAACTCTGAACAGGAAGTCGGCGGTTCAAATCCCGCCAAAACCGACCTCCCAAATCCTTCAGAGAGAATTTTTATAGCTTCTCTTTAGTCCTCATAAATGGAAACTTTGGGGAGGCACCCTAAACTTGGCCCTGGGTTGTTTTCTTTTGAAACTTAGTTTCATTTAATGTAGCATCAGCGTCCACCGTCTGAGGTGCCGTGTAAAGTAAGAATGGGAGCTCAAAACTTCTTAAAAGATCAAGAGATTCACTGAAAGTGGCGGATGTTTAATATGCAGCAATCATACAAATTTATCACATAGCATTTAACATTTATAATCATAGGTGTACAATAGAGAAGAATACTGAAATAATGTGGAATAATCAATGATGTAAAATAATATTGAGAAATAGCTTTATTGTAAAATAGCTTGTACCACAGAATGTAATTAATGTAAAATGTCTCATTTTGAGAGATTCCCTTAGTGCACCCCAGAGCCTTCGTGAGCTGTACAACCACACCCTATTGTTCAGCAAATTCAGGATGCCCTCCATGTTTTATACGCTTCTCGCGTTAATATAGAGTGTGCTTGTAGATTCGGTCATGTTGACTTGTCGGGAATGAACTTGCAGATTTGGCAGCTAAGGCGACAACCACAGAGCCCAGTGTTACAATACCTCGAGTAAGGTGGGAAGACTGTAGGCTGGTTGTGCGGAGAGCGGTGTAGTGCTGATGTGAGGAGTGGTTAGCACTCCGCGGAAATAAGCTTAGAGTAGTGAAGCATATGCCGATAAACTGGGTAACTTCCTCTGCGTATCTCGTCGTGAGGAGGTGACTTTGGCTTGGTTGCGTATTGGCCACTGCGATTTTACGCACAGTTATCTTTTGGAGGGGTGACCCTACTCCTGCTGGTCCGCTTTGTAGCAAAGCTCTTTCGGTCCATCACGTATTGCTAGAGTGTATTGCTCTAGCACATCTTAGGGACACACTGTATCTGTCGGCCAGTCTTGCGGAGGTCTTAGAGGATAAATAAGTGGTTGATAGGATTTTCAATTTTATATCAAAGGTAAATTTCCAAGGATTCAGTTATGTTGAATTCAGGTGTTTCATACTTCCTGGTTTAGTTTTGTATATTTATATTTATTTCTAACTTTTCCTATGTTTTTATACTGATCTTTATTTCTGGCCTTTGCTGCATTTTTTTATATCCATATTTATCTCTGACCTTTTTCATGAACTGTTTTAAAAGGGCGCTAATAACCAAGCAGTTGAAACACAAACCATCATCGTCGTCGTACGACACACAAACCAATACAGCCAACCTACAAAAAATTAAAAATAATGTGCGGATACTTATTGACTTATGTGGTATTATAAAACTCTGTTGAACTGTAACCAAGTTCTCCTTAAGTAACCTCAAAGTTTTTCTTTTTCCAATTCCAGTAACTTTCTGAAGTACAAATATATTAACTGCCATTTTATAATTGGCGATTTCGGATAACCTTAAAATAAGACTACAGCTATAACGAGCAGAGGATAATGCTATTATATTAATAATAAGGATTTTATTGTTGATAACGATGCTAAAAATGCATTGCTCATTCCAAAGGTGAAAGTAGACTACGAGTTATGTAATTCTTGTTAAAACCAAATATATTTGGATCCAATTCAAAAATAGTGGAATACAATATAAGAAAAAATCAAACTGGTAATGGATAATGGAAAGCTATTTACAGAAGATATAAAGGCATACATGGGTTTATATTTTGCTGCCAACTTTCTCTTTAGAATCGCAATATGCATCTTCCATTCCCTCAGAGCCATTGTGTTGCATTAGGGTCAGCCATTAGTAAAAACTGACAGTTATGGATGATTCAAAATCACTTTACACAATTCTTTTGTTTTCTTAGTAAAGTACACTCATTTGTTTTCCTTAATTTGCTTTCTTATTCTTTTATCCTTGCATATCTGTTTGTATTTCCATAAAAAGAATGCAATAAATCAACAAATTTTGCTTAATGTAATTCTATTGTTTCCTATGGTTCTTACTTTCTGAAAGAAATATTCTGTGTGTCAAAGCCCTCTCAATCTTTTCGAAATCTATGCGCAAATCAAAACTAGTATTCTCTGCGATCTTCCCAAATACACACAGCAGTCAACAAAACGAGGCCTTACACAAATAACAAAGAAAATTGGGCATCGCATGTAACAAGCCTTTCGACTCGAAGATACGCAGTCGAGCTTTCTCATTCAAAGCGTTCAACACTTTTAGTAGGTACTTCAGAATTTTTTTCAAGAACAAGGGATGAGTGCTAGAAAGGGGAAAACCATTATGTGACTTTATTACAAATTCTATTACAAAATGTTTGTAATATAAGAATGTTTTTGTCTATTTTATGTAAATAGATTTATCGACAAAAAACGAGTCATCCCCCGATTCCGAGTGACGATTTGAGAACTTCGTGTACGTTCGTAACAGCTGTTCACAACGCACACGCAGGAACTGTAGATGTGTTCTTGTGAGCGCAATGGTTACCTAATAGCGATGTTTCTCGGTAGTGACGCGTGTAAGCTACTGAAAACAGAGCACGGAAAAAACGTTTCGTTGGCCGAGAGATTTAGAAGGTTCTGCTTGCGTTTATAAGCTCCTCGGTTCAAATCTCAATTAGTTATTATTATTATTATTTTTATATTGTTAATTTTATGACTAGCTGTGTAGAAAATAGTATTGCATTAATATAACCTTAGCATTTTACGTTTAGACATATTTATGCTCACAAAAACAGAATTCTAGTGAAACGCACTAAAGGAATACATGCAAAGAAACTATTACGTTCTAAAACTAAATGACATAAAAAATAAAGAAAATTGGCATCGGGTGTGTAAAACCTGAGCTCCCATAACTCCCTCATTTTCGGGTTATAGATGAAATTAAACCTCTGTAGTAACGTGGACGAGAAGCTACAACATCCCAGCCTTCTTGAATTTATGCCCTAATCCTGTATAAATTCAACAGTGCCATCAGGATATTTTATCCTCAGAGAAGGAATAAAAATATTTTAACTATTGCACACTATTCATTGCATCATCAAGCTACCACAACACACACAGACCGTCCCTTGATATTCAACAAGTTACAGATATGCGACCATGATGAAATTTTGAAGCCACGTATTTTGCATCATAATAATTAGTCTATTATGAACTTTACCAAATGTCGTGTATGGAATGGAGTAAATAGCAGTCACTATATATTGATTAAACATTATTAACAGAAGAAAAAAAGGGTGTTTGCTACCTGCGAGAAGCGAGCCTGCGGTCTTATCCATAGAAGTAGCCTACGCTTTGCCATAGCACTACAGAGAAGACACAGGGAAGGTAGCATGTTTAATAATGCCATAAAATTTGCTACGGCGGCTACACAACTGTATGGTGTAAAGACGGGCTGTGCCGTGTAGGACTTAGAAAAAACTTTGCGTTCAAAACATCACTCATTTTTTGTCCACGGGTTGCTTTATGCTGGATTTGAAGTTCCATACTCGTTCCATGGCCGCGAGGAACAAACGAATGACAACAGCTACAAAAAGAATAAGGCATTTAAAAGTTCAGACCAATAACAAGGAATACGACTTTGGCCAAGGCTCAATATACTGAAGGTTTTATTCACAGGGTCATGGGGAGCTGACTTTAGTGTGATATTAAGCACTTATAAATCTATAAACTGGACTACGGATCTATAGTTTACAATTCGGCAAGACCCACAACTCTTAAAATACCAGATTCAATCCAGTCCGCGGCATTCAGAATTAGAAGCCCATCTCATTAGCCCCCCTCCCCATAGAAAGCCACCAAACTGAGGCTAACGTATTCTCGCTTCCACTGCCGTCACTGTAACTTCAGGCGGCATTCTACTGGCCTTCACAGGTGGAGTTTGTATAACAAAGACGAGGTGTGTGTATATGTTTACCTTTTCGCCCATGCAGTGGCGTACTGTTTTATGCGCACAATTCTGGATTATTCACATACGAATATATAACTTTGAGCTATAGCTTTACGTGCCCTCACTTATCATAACCACGTTTAAATATATAACCAAATAAAATCTTGTTTTGCACAATATCTCCCGGAAAAAATATGCAACATAATGTAAAACTAAAACACATTATATTTTTACTTTCTCTACTACGTATAGTAAGTAGGGGAAGTATTGTATTTCACCCAAAAATTCGATACCGAGATTTCACCGGAAATACATGTTTTGTGATCCTCTGAATCCAAAAAAAGCATTTTGGAAACATGTCCGTGTGTGTCTGTGTGTCTGTGTGTGTCTGTCTGTGAACAGCATAACTCAGAAACGAACAGTTGGATAAACACCAAACTTGGTATTTAGGTTCAGGATCTTCCAAGGATGCGACACGAAGATTTTCAAGAAAATCCCCCCACCCCAGATTTCCCTTTACATGGAAGATTTTCTGAAAATTTTAATTCTCTCAAAAATGGCTCTAACGATTTTGATTAAAATATCATATGTTTAAGATATTTTTATGACAAATGAAATGTATATCTTGAATTTCCTGGGAATGTCTCCAAAAGTATTTTTCATTGTGAACGACTTTTGCATAACTGGTAAACCATAAGAGATACACAAAATGTTACTGCACAAAAAATGTAGATTGCGTTAAAATACACAATTTATGTCATATACATTTTTTTTGTTGAGTGAACCATTTTCGAGATATTGCTTGTATTTCCTTAAAATTTTCAATACTTATTTTCTCAATTGGGAATTCGTTATTCATTTTTTGTCTTGGATATGCAAAGAGTATTAATCTGTGGCAAAGATAATGGTGCTGCACCTAGCAATCAGCTGTTAAGAGACATGTATATGCTTAAAGGCTACTGTATTTCTATATTGCCCTTGCAAATATATATTCCCTTACATCTACAAGAAAATTAGCAATAAGATAGAGTCTGCAAATGTTTATCTCCATTAACATGAAGTAGATGGAGAATAAGCGTTTGTAAAAATAGTTTTTTCAAGAGTAGAGAAAGTCATGTGAGTGTAATACATCAGATTTTTTTACTTTCAAAGAGTGCACATTTACTAGATATTATTGGAACCATCTGTCCAATCTAAATATAAAACTAAATAACACTGTTTTGCAAGATTTATCCATCCTCTGTGGTATGGGGTAGTGTCTCTGTCTCACATTCAAGAGGTCCCGAGTTCGAATCTCGATTAGGGTGGGTTACTTGAATAAGGTTTTTACAGGGTTTTTCCTTATCCTGAAAAACGAATGTTTGATAATTTTAGGTCCTGTGGGCCCCGGGCTCATTTGATCATCATTTCATTCATCGTTCCATATGATCTAAACGCTAAGGACACTAAAATAAAAAATCTCCAGAAATATTATTTTCAATATCAGTAATTAAAATGTAATACTGAAGTAAAGTATATTTTTTACTCTCAAAGTAGACACATTTACTAGACATTATTTTGATAATCTGTCCATGCAGGGAATTGCCCTAGCAAAGGCTTCAAACAGCAGATTGGCTTCGCACATAACCACATGTGCATACATCGCGTGAGCTACAGTTAACACACACCACTGCTTGGTCGAACAACAAAGGCAGAACGCTTCAGATACATCCCTCCCTGCTATGTATGCGCCCGCTCAGAAAGCTGGTAAAATGCCTCTCGAAGATGCGGTGAAGGCATAAATGGATGCGAGTGTACCTCTGCTTCAAATTAGAAGAGAATCTTAAGTTTATCATATGCAACACGTACTGCAACGAGACCATCATGTCTAGTTTAACCGTAAACATTTCTCACCAACAATATAGGAAATGTCACAGAATCAGCACAACTTTCTGATTTTCCAACCCATCTGTCAGCTTACCTCAAGGAGTTTCTGTCTAATATGTTCCCTTATTCCTTAAACTCAGATGTTATGTACCATGGAGACTAACATGCCCCTTTATTGACACCTGGACAAGGAAAACCATCAACAAATAATGTTTATTACAAACGTCTATTTAACGAATGTGTGCACTTTATCCTACAAGCAAATCTAAATTGATGGATCCAGACTTGACGGTCATAATTGATGTACAGTGGTATTCCCTGATTACATCATACAATATAATTTTTCCAGTTGTCTTTTTGTCTGTATATGCGATTTTTTTCAATTCAACGTTCATTGAAATATATACTTTAAAAAGGTAACCTACATAATTAAATAATATTTCCCGACACTTTGAGTGCTTTAACATCCCTCCAATAAACCTCTACCTCTTAATATGTTGTTAATGAACTTTAGAAAGTATAAAATCAAACATTAACATCTGGTAAATCAGTATCATTCACCTGGACCCCATTCCGGGGTATGAATCAGCTGATCAGGTAGCCAAAGAAACCACCAAACATCCCCCTCAGGACATCAAGATTCCACTCACCAACTTCCTCAATTAATCAAAGGGACTTGTATTAATCAATAAAAACAAACCTGGAAAGCCACGGCTACAAGCAATTTATACGAAATTACAGAGCCCAACACTAACATTTCAACCACAAAGACCAAGTTGTATTAACTCGACTACGTATTGGACATATTTCTTTAACAAACAAACATCTCAACCGCGACCCTCCTATGAGCGATGTCTGCAGATCTAACCCCACAGTTTAAAATTTCGTCTCAACCTGCCGTCGCTATGTATAACACAGAGAAACCTGTGACATCTCCAATAACCTACCAGAGGTCCTAAACTCAGCACAACAAATAATTTTAAACTTCACGAAATCGAAAAAAACTTGTACAATAGTGTATAGTACAGTTATCTATTGAACTTAATGTTGAACGTATTATTACTGTTTCAAAATATTGTATTTCTCATTGTAATTATGTCTGTAATCTAAAGTAGTGCGACATGTTTCTTTATAGTCAAATGGCATTATACACATTAAAGGGGAAAAAAGGAATAAGAATGATTAATGCTACAAAATATTTTATTTAACCCTAAGCAAAATGTTAACGTTGATTACATATTTAGGATCAATAACTTAACTTAGCATGTATATAAAGGATACCGTGAAGTTATACAGTGTGGACCATTTAAGTTGAAACTGTACAATATCTCCAAAACTAAGCGTTGTAGAAAGAAATGACTTGAATAAAGCTTGCATGTTATTATAGAGGAAGGTAAATGGCACTAGTCGTTTCGTATGTTGTTTTTCATTAGAAAATGGTTTATAGGAAGCCGTTTATTTTGTGATGAGGAATAAGAAAACAAAATAAAAAATGTTGGTTCCCAATTACGAAACGTAACTTGACCCTCAAATGACCATCCATGGATGGTCCAACCATTCATTGCGCTCTTCGTACACAGCCATTCAGAATTTTCGTTGTTGCTTACGTTAGTATAGAACAATTGCAATGTGCTTTATACATATGTTGTTTAGTTTTTAAGAGGAGTGAGAAAACAACATAAAAAACGTAGGTTACCATTTAAAAAAATTAACTTGATCCTAAATAGTCTATCATAACGTCCACCAAATAAAACACTACTAATGGCATTTACTTTCCCCCATAATATCAAGCAACTTTTATTCAAGACATTTATTTCTACAACGCTTAGTTTTGGGGATATTGTACAGTCTCAACTTAAATGGTTCAACCTGTAGGTGTATGTGTATATATATCATTACATATATGTATTTATGATTATGCCTCAATAAATTTAAGGGACTTTTTGAGCCAGAACTTAAACTTTTTTATTTAAAGAACTAGCAACGTAATCAACATTTCGCTGCATACAAGTTATCACTGCATAAGGATCTTGGTCACCAAGATTTATTACAATTGATTGGTTGAAAAATGTACCATAAGAAAATTTTGGTTTTTAAATTCGTTTATCAATGGTTTAAACCAGCCAGGAAAATGTTACAAAACCTGCAGCATTAGTGGACAATGAAGCTGGTTATCGAGACCCAGGAGAAATAATAATAATAATTAATAATAATAATAATAATAATAATAATAATAATAATAATAATAATAATAATAATAATAATAATAATATAGGATCGAACATAGCGACGAAAATGTGCTGAATTCATATTAGGAATGGGTTTTGTAGGGAAGACAGGAAACAAAGTTTGTTGTCCTCCAAGGTATTTTACCTGCGTGGATGACAACAAGCCTACCGGAAGTTTCGCCTTTGTACTCTGGCTCGGACAGGGTTTACAACGGTTTCACAGCTTAGGTGGGTCAGGAAATATATGTGTCTTATCTACGATCTAAGAATATTCGTGGGAAGATTTTAAAACTCAAAATAAGCTGTAAGAAGCAGATGTGAAAGTTGTTAAGTGGGGGTAGCCAATAATAAAAATCATGAAACAAAATGATAGCCAATCGAAAGATCGCGTATACATCACATGATACGTTTGAACTTAAGACGGAACGAAACTTAAGAAAGGTGGGGGAAAATTCTAGGTTTAGCGAAAGGCGTGAAAGAGGAAAAGATACGCCGAGACACATTCCGGTACAAACTAACCACGAGGACGGTCGACGAAACAAATTAGAAGAAAATAATCAGGAAATTTATAGTGTTAAAATGAAGTTATGAAACCTAGACAATTCGAGGGCTAGTTGGAGAAACATATAAGTAGCGACTTCGAAAGTGATAAGAATAACAGTGGTTTCGACGACGAAGGTGGCGGGTTGACCAGTTAGGAATCTTCGTAACCAAAATAAACTTCGCCGGCAGAATTATTAATATCATCAAGGCAGTGTCACCACCCCTGAAAACTAGAATCTCAGCTCTACCTAAAACAAATTCCAAATCCCTGCCATCCAACCATCGAACCCGGGACTCTGAGTCCACTGAAGCAACTGCCAGGAACAACACAGATGCGTCAGAGGTCAGCGTCAACAATGTATTCCAAATGCTGATACCAAGTTTAATTATATTATCTTACAAATTTCGGAAGTTATAACTAATTGTGTGTAACCATGCATTTTCACCTACATGCTCCCCTTAAGGGAGACATGTCATGAAAGAATAATCGTACCATAATACTTAAACATTTTAAAATAATTGTTTGATCTGTATTTCAATAAAATTCTACATTTCATGTTAGGTGTCATGGCTGGAAAGGTAATATTTTGCTCGTCCACTGGAGTATTCAATTGTTTTCCATTAGTGCAATTTCACATCTGCCTTACGGGTTGGCTGGTATGTGCCTTTTAGCATTATTTTTTCACTTATTTTTATATAGGTCAAAGCATATTCTTTTATAAAATATTGATTCAGTTTTTACTGAATATTATTTATAAATACAATTTCAAAATATGCTTACTATTATACATTTCAAAATACTAAAATATATAGAAAAACTAAATTGTTTTAATAAATTACTGGCCTTTTCTTATATTTGTTAAAGTTGCTTTTTAACTTAGCTTATTTACTTTTGAGTATAAAGTAGTTCTTGTGGCTTTAAGAACACGCATAACCTAATGATACTAGTAGCTTAATATTTATTGAAATTGAAGATTTTGCTCTGAATCAAAATGTGAAAAGAATATATATCCGAGCAAAACAGTGTAACAATTGGAACTAACGTATTCAGATACTGCTAAACTGTATTCAAATGGATGAGGTGTTAGAGTAGCAGAAGAGCTTTAAGCAATTTGTATAATGTTTCTTATACCCCAAGAAACAATTTTTTAAAAAGTGAGTTTTCCACCATTTTCTTAAGCCCCTTTAAGTGTAGGGAAACGATTGAACTATACCAGTCATGTCCTTCAAGTTAAGCAATGCTATCTGAGGAAATTGTAGGATTGTGGTAGAAAGAGACAGGTACAGTGACTTCGTTTTATGCCAAGGCCATGGACATATCGGCTAATATGCGTATCGGCTGAGGCGGCATTGACCTCGGTATTATGTCACTGCGCAGAAGCGGCGCAGGACGTGTTTATCAGCTGTGAGCTGTTTCAGTCGTTGCTTTGTCTTCGTGTTGTGAAGTGTGTGTTGTGTGTGATTTCCTTAGGAAAACTTTTATTAGTTTATGGAAATGCCTGCGAACAAATTCACGCTTGAACAGCATATTTTTATGTAGATACATACGTAAAAACTGAATCTTGCAGACAGGTGTGTTGACAATTTCAGCTGCAATTTTTTGGTTATCCAGTTCCGGGTAGGGTCACTGTGAGATGATAAAAAATAATAAGTCGAAATGATATTAAAAGCCTTCACTTACATCATGATGGTCAAAGGATGGACGATCGTTTCCAGGCTATCAAGGCCCCATCATCAGCGGTAGAGTCGACCAACTGGTTGATGGGGCCTTGATAGCCTCGAAACGATCGTCCATCCTTTGACCATCATGATGTAACTGAAGGCTTTTAATATCATTTCGACTCATTATTTTTTATCAATTGACACTTCACTGTTAATATTGTCCCAATTTTAATAAAGATATCACTAAGCCTCGGATTTTTAGGTTCTAAAAAGTTAAAATTATATATCAGTGTATTAGGATTTTATAGGATTTTATATGTTGAATTTAAGAATTTATAGGATCCTTGGCATATATATATATATATTCATGCAAATCACTGGGAACTTTGTTTAAAACACTAACTTTAAATTGTAAAAAGTTAAATTAACCGTAACTTTAGTATGTATTTGAAAGTACTGAATTAAAAAGTGTCGTGTTAGAAATTCCCTATAACGGAAGAAGCAATAATACATACTACTCAACAGCGCTATTAAAATGTTTGCCTCTAGTTTTCACCTATTGTTGCGGCATGTAAACATCACACGTTTCAGAAATGCCGCGTGCCACTGACCACCTCTTCCGACTATAGCTAGAAAATAACTGAAGGCGGCGAATGTTTTCATTACTTTATTATTGTGGCGGACGGTTTAATTAAAGTTTATTATTGTAAGGTATTGCGCAAGATTTCAAAATCTAATTATTTAATAGTTTCCTTATTCGAACGGTCTCCCTTCTTTTTAAAAATACTTTTATATTCATAAATCTACTCTTATTTGCTTAAATAACCGAATTAGGCACATTTAGGTTCTATCACAAAATATAGGTTTTATTAGGTCCTAACGTACAATTAGGTCAATTTAGGCTCTATAAAATTGAAGCATATTACTGGTTGGTAACTAAAACATTAAAATAAATCGAAGTTTGGAGTGTAGGAGGTCAGGAATAAAATAGGTCAGAATCTAAGAATCCGGGGCTTTATCACTGTGAGATGTTTGGTCAATAAGTTTACAACAACGGGATTGCTAAACGCTAAAAAATAAAGTTTATAGAAACACGCCCCATATCATAGACGAACTTAAGGACAATATAAAAGCAGAAATTATGCAAATTACACAAGATCTTATGCGTGTGAATGGTAATTTCTCTAACGACGTCAAGGATGTCTTCACGTCAATGGAAACCACTTTCAACAACACTTTTAACAAGGCCAGTAGTCATTTACATATATGTTACTAACACTCGTAAGTAAGTAACGCGGGAATTAGGAACGGAAAACCTCACAGTGTAGTAGACTGTAGAGCGGCCTTCGCATAAAACGAAGACTGTATCATTCATCCGCCATATGTGTAAACCAATGCAAGAATGGTTAAACAAAATCCTCGATTAGACCGTACACCCTGTATGACATCAAGCATTAAAACTGGTCATACCATTTGGCTAAAACTATTCCTCCATATTACTAGTATAATTATTTTCCTCATTAATGTGGTTATCTAAATTGATAAGATATAACGAAACAGTATTCTCTTGGCAGCCATAATTCGAAGGCGCTATTACTTCTAAGTTTTGTTCCACAATAAGTCTTTGATATAAAATATGCTGTTGCTGCTGTGCATTTCAGCATTGCAGGTAACTCATTTCACCCCCACCCTCCCTCTATAAGTGTGTTCCTTTTCCACATTCTTGCATAAATCAAAGTACAGCTGATTTAGAGAAGTCGTTTGTGACCCCTACTTCATTTCACACCGCGTATAATAGCATAGAGAGACATGATAAGGGCTAAGTGGAAGCTAGTGTTGGTTAGATAAATGTGGAGAAAGTTCACTGCTGCGATCTAGGAGAATGGGTCCTTTTTTTGTACCCAAGCAAAAAGGCAGGTAAATACATATTTTTTTAGACAGGTAGGAATAATAGTAAAGCTTTTAACACGAGTCTCTCGTTTATAAAATTTAAAATTATAATAACCTGTGGAATAAAATGTTTATAATACTCCATTGCTACCACCCTTGTTTCTTGCGATGGAAATTATATGCTGAGGCCTTGTATGTATTCGACGAAACAGAAGAAAGTTTACAAACAGCGGAGAGGTTAACGTTGGAATTGTTGTCAAAGGAGTCGGGGAAACAGTACGACGTACATACAAAAGTTTTCTTGAATGACCCAAGGCGAAAAACGTAGAAAATAATTACAGTGAAAATGTGTTGTAGTGTCAGCACTGGTGCTATGAAGGTCCAAAAACGAAGGTCAAACAACAATATAAGTACTAGAGCTCTCCATTAAGCATGTCCGAAGGTACCTGCTGTTTCCACACAAATATTTGTTGTATAATATATATGTATATTCAGGACTGTCTAAAAATATTATTGACAATACATGCTAAAAGTAATTTTATTTTGCCACACTCTACTTTCAGCCTCGTTCCCAAAATATTCCTACTCGCAAAATAAAACTCCTTTTTTAACACTTGTGTCATAAAGAAGTATTTTTCACACTGCGTGTGCACAGAACACGCGATCAGCATTTGGGACGGTATTGTTGCCACCATGAAGTTGACAACTTTTCTGTGTCAGCAGAATTGTTTCGCAATTTGCTCTTCTTCCTTTGACGAGAGAAGTTGATTCAATTTCCTATGCAACGGAAGACAGGGTAGCAACCGCGGGGCCTATTCACACATACACAACAGCAAAGTTTGTCAAAGGCCGCCACACTTCCCTGCAAGATCTCGACTCCGAAAACCAATTTACTTAGCATCCTGATCTCCTGTGATCTAACATAGCTTCACCGTCACTAGTTTCTGGTAACCATGGCAACAACGTAGTGGCTTCTTTATTCACCATGCATATCATCACCTACATGTCATGCACCTTAAGGGAGAGCGAAGTTAAAATACAAATTTCCATCGAGGTATTCCATGGCAAATATGCTTGAGCTCTGGACGTGGATGTCACGGATTTCAAGTGTTTTGTATTCTAGGTTTTACCTGCTCGTAAAGAGAATAAAAATCTAGAATTACACATTTTTGGACCATTGTTATTGTTTCTATTAGCCATAAGAAGTTACACCTAACTACAAAATCTGATGTGTTACATTCAAACAGCTTTCTCTACTCATTATTTTGGAAAATATTCTTAACAAAATATTATTATTCTATCTACTTGTTAATCGCGATAAGTTTCCATTTCAAATTTACACACTTGATTGCAGGATACAGTAGCTAAAGCCATATAGGATTTTAAACAGCGTGTTCTTTTTGGGATGGATTTGAAATTCCGTGCTCTTTGCGAATAGCGACTTAGTTTGCAATATTTGAGGTATTGACATAAATTGTGTGGTTGAACGAGATCTGCATTTTCTGTGAAGTAAGATTTTGTCTACCTCTTACGGTTTACCAATTATAGAGGATGGGCGATGGGCCAAAAGTCACTATCCATTGCTACTTCTATTCCATTATGGTTTTAATCTCCCACGAATTTTAAATTGTCCGCCTGAAACGTTCATGTGTTAGTTACTCAGATACACACTACAAGACATTGCTGAATCATTAGTCCGCTGTCAGATGTTTATTTAGAGATTGGTTTTGCTTAAATACGTTTTGTGTCCATGTTTCTGATATGTTGTCGAAAGAAGAAAGCGTTTTTGTTTTTGTATTCAAAGATACTACAAAGGTGGTTATGCACTATCAATTGATGAATAGATTGCGAGGTAGTATTTTTAACACTTAAAGAATTTCAATTAAATTATATAACATGTAAATTCAATAACAGCCCGGCTTGAAGCAATATGTATGTAATAATTTGTAAAATGTATGTAACAGTCATTGCATATGCTTATATTATTGTAAACATGTTCAATAATGTTATGTGAATGCATTACGTAATTTAATAATGTAAGAGTTGTGAGAATAATAAGTTTAAGGTTTGCTAACAATGAGGTAACAATGAGGTAACCTTGAGGTAATAATGATTTTCAGAGTTTAAATGCTACTAGTCATGATTAGGGCAGCAATAATGTAAATTTTGTGACAGTTCAAAATTAGCCACTCAACAGCCAGAAAAAGCTTTAGTAAAATGCAGGTATTCTATTGGACTAGGATGGCCAATCAGAGACTTGAAATACAGAAGTTTACGGGTTTGGACGGTTGAAATATGTTCAGTTGCCTGCAGACCTTGGTAGTAACCGGATGGAAGATGTGTTCTCTAGAGAAATGTTACGTATTCGTATCAAACGTAAAATAAGTATACGCGATAAAAAGTGCAAGTATGAAATAAAAGAATCTCACAGCTGTTAATATCAGTGTAGTACTATTTAATTTGTGTCAAGGATTAATAAAAAGAAGTGAATTTAAAACTTAAAATCTGTGTAAGCCTACATTCTTGTCGCACCACGCCTTGATTAAGAGAAACGTGTCTCTAAAACAATACTGACGTAGCCGAGGCAAACATAAACATAAATAATATCTGTAGAAGCAGTTTAATAACAAAGTTAATATATTTTATTTTAAACTTGTAGCGTAACAACAAATATACGTCTTCAAATCTGCTTCTCATACGTAGCAGCAAACAACGTGAAGAACAATACCCTACTTCAAATTGACGCGCAACGCGTGTTGCAAACAAGTTACAACAAATACTTTCTCAAATTGGCACGCATACGTGGGGCAGAAATAAAGCAATCACAAATGGACACTTCAATAGTGTTCCAAGAAGGTGGTCTACAATCTACAGAAACGTTTTAAATCAAATGGATCTGTGATGGACTGCCATAGGCCAGGTAGACCATCATTAATTGAGTACAGAAACGTGAAAGTATTGTACAGAGTCCTAAAAGGTTTACTGGCTTGCTGTGGAGCAAAATGTTTCCCGAACGTCTGTCAGAAGAACTTTACATCAAGCTAAATTTAAGCACCACATACCACGTCTCATACACGGTCCACTAGAAGACGATCCTGATCTTAGGCTTCAATTTTGTGAATCAATTCTGAACGAGCTTCAGCGCGGTAACAGTGATTTCTGTCGTAAAATTATTTGGGCTGACGAAGCAACGTTTAAATTATCTGGCCACGTCAACAGACATAGTTGCACGTGCTGGTACACAGAAAATCATCACATCACTTTTGAAAAAACAACTTAACCAACCTGGTGTTGCTGTGTGGGGTGCTGTAACATGTCGTGGAATCTGGTCCTTGGTATTTTGATGGTACAGTAACAGGTGAAAAATATCTAGAAATGTTGACTACCTATGTCGTTCCAGGGTTACAAATGAACTACAGCAGGTTTCCCACCCGGCCACGGGAGGGCCGCTCAGAGACATTCCTCCAATGAAACTGGTGAAACATTTCCGAAGCGCAAGCCTCTGCGCCATCAGCCCCACATCGATATAACCACCACCCTAGAGTCAAACTGAAACATGAAGGGAAAATTAAATGAGAGGAAAGCGGGAAGGAAGGAGAGCCGTGGTAGAATACACTATTCCAGTATTTGCCTTTGTCAACCAGGTAGAATCACGAAAAACCAAGGGTTAGCATGAGCAGCCACCGAGAATCGAATCCGGAACTTCCCGAATGTGAACCTCAAGCGTTACCGCGGGGCCATGTCGTTCAATCTAATCGATGGCACAATCTGTCTTGCATACTTGTCGTGTGAGTTACATTTCATTTTGACTGGCAAATGAAGATGTTTCATAAAGTCAGATTTCAATATGTTAAAAATGTTGTTATACTACGAAATACACGAGCTCATGTTCTTAGCCTCAGTAGTTTCGTACTAATTTTCTGCTCTCAAATTGCCTGCACTCTGTATACATTTAAATTTCTCTGATAATCAAGAAACAATGATGAATAAGTTGAATCAAATTTCAAAACTATAGTCACGAGCGGGACTCTAATCGCGGATCTTCGGTTCCCCGTACCGATGCTATTAAAAATGTCCAACTAATGGGCGAAAGAACAGTTATTACAACTCAATATTCCTAATAGCGGTTATCGGAAATTTAAGCCTCTGTAACATTGCAAGTTGTCTCTGTGGTATACCTATAACATTTGCGATCGTCTTGAAGGTTTACAGGGTACTTGAATCAGATGAGAAGGGTTAATGAGCGTATGGGTATTTCGTCATGGTAGCGCAAACGTTAGGAGCGTTGGCACGGAGAACCAAATATTCTGGTTGGAGTCCCATTTATGGAATTGAATGTTTCAAGTCTGATACAGCCTTCCAACATACTATGACTTTGTTCAGGTTTCCAGAACTGTCACTTAGTTCTCACTACGCTATTCTTATCTGGTTCACTTGTTCATACTTTCACTTCACTAAGGTGCACTAGTTCATACTTTCACTTCACTAAGGTGAACTAGTTCAGCACTTCACTTCCTTCATGACGTAGCCTCTTCTTCCGGACGGTTCACTTCACTCAGAAGTCAAACACAAAACCTCCACAACCGTCGCTCGCTGTACTTCACAGCAGCTGTCACCAACTCGCTCGGAGAAGCGCTCTTGATGTTGTACGGGAAACTCACCCGCCAACTCGGCCACACTAACTGACCGACACAACTAACAGTCGATTTGCCTCAACACACACTGACTGACTGACTGCACGCGAGAGCGCTCGCTTATATATGGAATGGAATTTTCCACACAAGGTTCTCGGGGGTTCTAGAACTATTTCGACACACTTTCTGGAGAGGAGAGATAAAGCTTCCAGAAAGTTCTTAATTATCTCCCGATAACGCTCCCGGTGTTTAGGCTGGAAGCGGCGTTGTCGTTGTTTACTCGGAACGCTCGGCGTCGACCTCTCAATAACCTTGAGCCATAGCAACTGCGGTACAATACACTTTCAAAGAACTCACAAATATAATCGAAATGTATTTATTATTTTATTTGAGATATTAAAATGAATAAAGTGTATTACTTGAATGTTTTGTGAATAACTTGCGAATTCCTCTTCATATGGATTGAATTTGTATACATTTGTATAACTAGAAAACCGTAAGAGATGGACAAGGAGCTTACTTCACAAAATTTTAGAGCTCAATCAAATACACAATTTGTGTTGAGTACTAATTTTCGAAACGTTAAATGTTTTTAAAAATATCTTGAGTACGTTTATCTAAGTAAATGTATTTCCTCTGAGGGGACATGGGTGAAGGCTTGTGATTAGGTACAGGTTATTCAATGGAAGAGGCACCTCAGCGCTACGGCTCCCACCTCACTGGAGAAAAGTATGAGGTAAAGGAACCATAGGAGGCTGCAGACCATAGGGAGACAGGTTACAGAGACGCGCGGAGGTCCTAACGTTTTCAAGCCCGCAGACCGGTCCCACTGCTAGAGCCGCCGAGAGAGGGGGATGTACAACCCACCAATCAATACTATTTCCTTGATATGCATCCACACCATCTATATTGCACCGCCATACACTGCGAAACCTAGAAGGACACCTGAAAGAGGAGAAGGAAACGTAATGAAAGCAAATCGCGAGAGAGAAGAAAATACCCAGCATTCGCCTGCCGAACCCGGGGAAACACGAAAACCTCATGGGTCAGAGTGGGCGGTCGTTGGTAAATCGAACAAGGGACGTTCGGGATGGAAGTCGCAGACGTTACCGGGACGCCAACTCGCTCGGTTAAACTTGTGGTTATTCAGTTTTCTTTTAATTTGCATAGGCTCAATACTACGATTTACGGTATAAATATTTGGATCTTTTATCACTGTTTTATGTAAATAAGACTATTTTGAAATCATTTCCATGAAAAAGTTCAGCTGAAATAACAAAAATAAATATAATTATAGTTTTTGCTTGAACAATACAATATATACGGTAGATCATTTGAATTGAGACTGTACAATATCTCCAAAACTAAGGGTTGTAGAAAGAAATGTCTTTGATAAAAGTTTCTTGATGTTATGGGGGAAAGTAAATGCCATTAGTCGTGTTTTGTTTGGAGGAGGTTATGTTGGTCATTTTCTGATAAATTTAATATTTACAATTAAGGACAGTTTAAATTGACCCTAAACTGTCTGTCATAACGCCCTGAAAATAAAACACGACTAATGGCATTTAATTTTCCCATAATATCAAACAAATTTTATTAGTCATTTGTTTCTACAGTGGTTAGTTTTGGAGATACTGTACGGTCTCAATTTAAATGGTCCAAGCTGTATAAAATATATGTGAATTAGTTATAGGTAGACATCCGAAAATATCTTAATTTTTCATATCCTGTGTGTAACAGCATTAAAACTAATCCAATCTTTCATGAAAGTTAACCGCCTGGGCAGCAGTTCAAGAAGACAGGCTTAAGGTCAGCATTAGAGATGATTACAGAATAACGAATTCTACCGGTGCTAAAATCCCTATATGTCACAAGCAGCAGATGTCGTACTGCTTGACAACGCCTGACCTCATTCCGCGAGTTAAGAGCTGCTGTCATCAAACGCTTCATCGTCTAAATGTAAACCCCAGCCATTTCCATCAGTTATTCGTTTAAAAATACCCCATTTCGCTGCACGTCTCACACCGTCCTCAAATTTTGCGTAAAAGAAAGGGAAAAAAATTATCTGGTGTTACGTTCATATAACTTTCTCCACCCACTTTCGCTTATCTTCATGTCCCTCCATTGACCTATTCTTACAAAAGCTTGTTTTCCCATCTACTTCAAGTTAATAGAGGTAACCTTTTCCAGAAATGGTTTCACTGCACATTTTGTGGCGAGTACAATGAGATACAGTAGTAAAATCTTTAAAAAGTTTTAAATTCCATACTGTCTAAATGACATTATTGTAAGAAAGCGAATGACAGCTTTGCCCTTCAAAAAATGCATACAATATTGAAGAACTGAAATAAATAACAATGAATATTTCACAAAAGATTACAAACTGACAAACTCAGACACTTTAAAATTATATTTTAAGCTTTACGGTCCCTTGCTGTACATGTTAAATCAGTTATCAAAAAAGTTGCTGAGTGGATATGTGGTCGATTGGTCAGCGTTCTGGCTTCTTAGCCTACAAAACCTGTGCTCGATACCCGGCTCAGGCGGGGAATTCTTTAACTAGGCTCATTCCCTATCCTCCGGAGTATGGGCGTATGAATGTGGGAGTGAAGTTAGAATGATTTTAATAGTAAAAGGTATTAAAAGCCAGCATTAGATAGATAGATAGATACTTTATTTGTACATTTTTTCTACATAATTCTTTTTACAATGTTCTACTTATAGACTAACTTAACCTATGTACAAATTTCTTGCCAGCTATGCTGCTCTTTTTGCCTGGCTGGCCTTCTGGCTCATATGCGCATCCCTTGCTATCTTTATTCCCTATTGCCGTCTTCTTCTTCCTCCGTTTGCCTTTCTACTTTTCTTATCTTTCTTATCTTTCTAATCCATTTCTCTTTTACTTTCTTTAAGAACTCCTCCATATTCTTATTTTGCTTTTCTTCTTTTCTCGTTAGCATTTTAATTGCTACTATTTTTCTATCCATTTTTCCCCATATTTCTTCCCATACTTCTTGTCTCCAATCTTCTAATTCTTTGCATTCTGTCATATAATGCTCTGTGCTTTCACTGCCGCCGCATAATTAAAAAATTTCGTTTTTTTTTAGATCGTGTTGTTATCCATGCAAACGCTTCTTTTTCTGCCCTATTACAATAATCCAGATACCCCTCCCTTCCCCATTTCCTTTTTACTAATCTATAGAACCCTAGTGACTTTTTATTTTCTAAGCTTCCCCAAATCTCTTGTCTTTCTATGTCCTCCACTCTGTTTCTTACTGCTATCCAGAAACCATTACTATTTCTTTCTCCTGTTCTCCAGATATTTCCCATTCCTATCCTCTCCATAATTTTTTCTACCCCTGTCCACCAGCTATTTTAAAAGCCAGCATTAAGAAAATCTACATATTTAGGAGTAATACCATCAGTTACAGAGTGGAATGGCTAAGGCGTTAAGTCTGTGGCTCCATTCGGGCGATACTGGGTTCAAATCCCATGGGCTCACCGGTCTTCCTGGTTTTTTTTTTCGTGGTTTCACTCAGTTTCCAAGATATATTCCGGATTGATATTTAATACGACATAAAATTTCACCTTAAGTGAGTGTACAAGCTATTCTTTCTAAAGCTTCTTTTTATATCTACTACGTTTTAATGTAATAAGCCTATACAGAAATAGCTACATTACACGTTTCGTTACAAGTACAAACAGAACAGCGGTAGTCAAATGTTTAAGAACTGAACGCTATATGCTGGCCTTAAAACACCATACTCTTTTTGTACGAGAAAATCAACTGAAATTTTAAAGGACTTTAAAGAATGAGTAGTATTGAATAATTCATACCATTAATAACGGGTATCTCGAAAATGGTGATGGTGCAAGTTTGGTATTTATGTGGCTTTTCATTTTTCAGTTATGCTGTTCACAGACACACAGAAATGGGGGCCTTGAAACATGTATTTCCAGTGAAATGTCAGTATCTAATTTTTAGGTGGAATGTAATACCTGCTCTGTCACCTGCTCTATGTACGTGATAGAGAAAATAAACGTGAAATGTTTATTTCGTATTTCTAAGGTCCTGGATGTTATTGTGTAATTAGGTTATAAAAACAAAGGTTTTAAATGAATTCCAGATATATCCAGTGTATATTATAATTTATTTACTATTTTCTTAAAAAAATCTTTCTTTCGTTTCAGGTAAATGTCTGTTTGTAATCGAGTCACCAACGGGTAAGTTAAGCATGCCAACAGTATTTCTATTGTATGTCGACTGCTGTTTCAACTTTACAAGAAAACTATTTATTCTATTATAAAGCAGAGCTTCCCAAAGTGTTCTCCGCACTTCATAAGGGCTCCATCACCGCTCAACGAAAATAAAATAAATAAATGAAGTTAGGAAATAACAAACAAAATATAAAATCCGAAAGTAAGAAAATTATACATTAAATTTAGGAATTTTTCGGGTAAAATTTACTCCCGGCTCATAACAGAAGACACTTCTCGTCCCTGAGTCTTGATGGCAAAAGTAGTTGTAAACATTATCTACGCAGCTTTATCTCCAAAATTATCATAGCCTGGGCCGGGCAAATGATGAGGCATGTTTCTTGATTATTAAACATTTCTAACAACAATGAAGGAATATTTATTTCATTTGAAATGTATATAATGGTTAAAGTTGACCGAGCCGTTTTACTGTATGAATCTGATTGTAGATCTGAGAGTCATATAACGTCTGCTTGTGATACAAATAGTTTTATTTAGTGAGCTATGGATTAACTCTTATGTATTGCCACGTTTTTACTTAATCATACGATAATAATTGAGAACAAATCGAAGTATTATACGAACATTCAGAACCTTTAAAAATATATTTCATATCATGGACATCGTGAAAATTTTCAGATATCTCTTTAGTATACATTTCTTCTCCTCCCGGTAAGGACTAAGGGGCTCTGCCATAGGCATGATTCTAAGAAGAGAAAATTCAATAGTTTAGGAATAGCTGTTATGGAGGTTTGTGACTTGAGAGGGAAAAAGTAAAAATATTAAAAGTATGTTAAATTTGCTGCATTAAAATGGAGTATTTTCTGTTGTTTTACTTTTTCTATGGTACATATAATACGAATTGCAAAAGTACTTACAGCATATTTTATCTTGTTGGGGAATTGGTAATACGCGCACACAGAATGGGCAAGAAATTCTCCATGTAAATTTGAACAAGATATTAGTATTCGAAATTTAGGTAATAGGATGGATTAATGCTGAAAGTCAAACACTGCTCACAAAATATGAATGATACGTAGTCTAGTAGCAGTACATTAGGGGATGTTTGAAGGTTCAAAGACCCTCGCTCTCGACCTTTAGAGGGCTATCCCTGTTTGGTATCGTAGAAATTCGAGTTATTAGCATTGGTTAGCACCAGATCTCTCTTTCTTAAGTTAGGAACTTTTGATCTCTCCAAAACTGAGGCTCCAAGGAGATGAGATATTCTTCTCCCCAGAGCCTTCCAGTTTAACCATATGTGTTCGGCTGTTTCGTCCTGGCTATCACGGAGTCTGCAACTGGTATCCTCTGGAGATATGCAGCCGGTAAGTGCTTTTTGAACAGTTCAAGCCCAATAATTAATCCTACTGCCTTCCTGATCAGTGAAGGTTTTGTTAGATCCTTCGACTTGAGGCAGTATTTTTAACACTTAAATGATTTCAGTCAAATTGCATAATATAAAATATAATAACACCCCGCCTTAAAGCAATATGTGTATAAATAGCATATAAAATGCATGTAACAGTCATTGTATTAATGTTTATATTATTATGTACATGTTCAATAATGTTATGTGAATGTATTAGGTAATTTAATAATTTAGGAGCTGTGAGAATAACAGATTAAAAGTTGCTAACAATGAGGTAGCTTTGAGACAATCATTAATTAGAAAGTTTAGTAATGCTACTGGTAATTCTTGGAGCAACAATAATGTAATTTCTGAGACAGTTTATAAAATAGCCAATAAACAACCAGAAAAAATCTTAAGTTAAATAAAAGTACACTATTGGAGTAGGAATAGCCAATCAGAAACTGAAATAGGACAAATTGTACAAATTCAGAGTTCAGTTACTTGTAGACAGCGTTCCAACCGGACGCAAGACGCTTCCTCGAGAAGTTTAATACGTATTCAGTGTGAGACAAAAATAGTTTACGAGTTATAAAGTGCAAGTAATTAACATATAATCTCACAGCTCTCTATATAAGTGAAGTGTTATTTTAATCGTGTCAAGAATTAATAAATGTAGTGAAGTAAAAATTATAATCTATGTAAGTCTACATTCTTAACCGCACCACTCCTTGCAAAGAAATTGATGGCTTCAACAATAATACTGACGCAGCCGAGACAAACATTAATATATAATATGTAAAGAAACAGTAAAAATACAAAGCTAATATTTTTAAACTTGGGGCAAAGGCTGCCGGGTACTCTACGTGCGATTGCAACTACTTCAAGTTCGGCTCCTCCTAAAATAACCCGTCCTCAGACTATGTACTTAGTATCTATCCTAACTGTTCCATAGCTGTACATTTGTTTTCTATCGGCGACCATCAAGTATATCCTACTGCACTATTCACCTCGATTTTGCTGTTTTTCTTGTGGTCAGATGAACATTGCGTCACGGAAATTGTATATCAACGTTTCACTCAGAGGGTGGGAAACATATGAAAAACCTTACAGTGTTTGGTCCGAAAAAGGGTTTTAAACTTAATTCTTTCCCTTGGCACTTACAAGTTATGAAGGATGTTAACGCAGTTTTAATTTTATCCCAATCCACGAATAAAGACAGGAGTTAATCAGTTTCAAGCTCCATTAAATGTCGTGCATAACATTCACTTAAATCAATAGAACGCATGTCAGTTTGTGATTGATTTGAATCATACGTTAAGATTAACATGTCTGACCTATGTCTCTCTCTGTCTCCAGAGACCTATGTTCCCATTTCAGGATATAGTTTATTACTTCTGTAATGGAACTACAGATTTCAAAGCAACGCGAATATACTTTATAAATTCTGTAAAATGGGATGTGTTCGATTTTTTGTTTTTTTTGTATATGTATAATATACTGCAGATAATAATGAAGCCTAATAGTCATCGGAGCTCAGAAATCACATGGACACAAGATCTGAAATACTGCACAAGGTTTTAGAAAGCTTATTTGGTTTGTTCACGTTTTTCTTGTTATGTTAGGGGTAACTAATTTTTAAGGACATTAGTATACCTGTACTAGGATTAGATGAATTAAGCAGAGATTGGTAAAAACATAGAGCATTTATCAAAAACACTCTTTAATTTTGTATACTGACACTGACCTGTGTCACATTACTGCTTTCTGAAGTATTAAGGATACTGACACGGGTACCAGATATGCCAGTAAAAACATTACAGACCATGTATGAAGCAATGGTTAGGTCCTCATTACTATACGGCAGTGAAGTGTGGGGAAGGGAGAGGGTGGATAATGTAAATAAAATACAATGCAATTTCTGGAAGCGCATTCTAGGGTTGGGGAGGGGTACTTCAAACTACGGAGTTCTTCGGGAGGTAGGATGCTGGGAAGATGCTGTATTTGCTAAACTAAACGTAGTTAGGTACTGGCTGCGAATAATTAAAGGTGATCAAACAACTCTGAGAGCAATATGTTATCGTCATCAAATGAACAACATAGAACATCCAAAATGGTGGGCGGCGGGGTTGCAACGCGAATTATCAAAAATTGGCTTAAATGATATCTGGCAAATGGGTAATGAAAATACACACAGTGCCTGAGAAAGGTCAAAAGACGACTATGCGATATAAACAGGCAGAAAATAGAATCTGAATGTAGACAAAGATCAACATTGGAGCTACAAAAGGAAATAAAAACTAGGTGGGGTAAGGAAACATATATTTTGGAATTGAGTATAAAACAGAGGACTGGAATAGCATGGCTTAGGTTGGGAGGGTGGAAAGCTCGCAAGATTGTTGATGACGATGGCAGGAGGATTTGCCCATTATGCGGGGAACAAGAAGACTGGACGCATATTTTGGCAGCATGCGTGCAGACGGAGGGTATTAGGAAAAAACTATTACCGGAAGTATTTTTGGCTTCCAACAGACGGAGGACAGCATGCTGGGACTTGATTCTAAACAGCCAAAACTGGCCAAGCTTGGGCACATACTTAATGGAAGTACGTGTACTAAGAGATAAGGTGTTTATGTAATTTTTCTTTAAACATATGTGGTGCTTGAGTACTTGTGCGCGACTGTGTGTGTGTGTGTTTGTTTGAGTGGTGATTCAGAGTGTTTTTTCAATTTTATATGTATGTATATAGTGCGGTGATTATAAAAAAAAATAATTGTTTTCTGGTTGATACTGCAAGTCACGTATGCAGACCAGGTATTTTTCTAGAGAGCATGTACGTTCTTATGACCCATGTGACTGTGTTATGCAATTAATGTAATACTAAATACTTAATAAATACCACCACTACTACTTCGAGGAGACTGGGGCCACGGATTCGATTTGAGGATGGCAGGAATTAGTAAATTAGTTCAGGGGATGATTACCTGGTAGAGCCGAGGTTCTTCTTTTCAGGGTGGTGACACTGCCTTGTTAGCCTTAATAATGCTGTCGGTTAAACTGAACTATTATTTAGTTTTAAAACATTCCTTTCTGGTCGACCCCCACGTTCATTTATCGAAGCCACTTTACTTTAAGGTTCGCAAATTCGCGACTTATAAGTTTCTCCGGCCGTTCTCCTGCTGATTTTTTCCTCAGGTTGCCTATATTGCACTTTATGCCAGACTTAAAAAGCATCTCTTCATAATTTTCCGTCGACTGCTTTACCGACCGTCGCTCTTGCTAGTTTTCGGAAGTGTGCCCCCTGAGTTTTCACACTTTTCGTCATTTCGTAAAATCTCTCCCACTTTTCTTATATTATGCTCCGTCTTGGGTTTCAAAACGCATCATGTGACATGTACGCGATCTTTCATTCGCTATCACTTTATTTCATGACGTTTCTTATTGGCCCTCCCCACTTCGGCAACTTCCACGTTTATTTTTGACAAATTGTTTAAGTAAAAAGTCTTCCCACGAGCCTTCTCAGATCGAAGATAGAACACTTCTCTGATCGTGCTAAACTTATTTTGTTTTGTTCGTGTCATGTCCGAGCTGATATACAAAGGCTAGTCTTGTAGACTTCCTGGCACCACATGTGACCATAGGCTATTTCCAACAGAAGATAAGTGTCTACCTTGTCTTCCTTCCTTTTCGACATAGTTATTACTCGTATGAAATTTACAGGTGACGCATTCAGTTGTTATTTCACTTGATTTACTTTTTGCACATTTTATGACGCTTTTAACTGATTGCTCTTTATACACAATTCTGCTTCACAATTTTTTTTCAGGTTATGAATTATTTGTCCTTAAGTTTTATTGGATTTTATATTAATATTGTTTTCTCCGTTAAGATTCATATTTAATGTTTTAATTGTGTTATATTATTATTTATTTCTCGCCTCAGTCTCGATAACCGGCTTCAATACTTAGTTTTAGGTTTTGAGCCTTCCAGAGATGCCTTAACTGTTTACCTCTGATTTTTTAAATGCTATAAAAAATGGATGCCAAAAATTGAATATCTGAAATATGGATTTTTAGCATAACTAACATTATTGGCCTTTAAAATAGTTTTAGCGTAGAAAAGATAACCTAGCTGTGGAGAAATTTAGAGAAAATCTTTGTAATATATCGTGTTGCTAATTACGAATCATATTTTAGTTGGAAAACTCGTACTCAACTGTAAATATGCAATAAAAGAATGTCTAATTTACAGTCAGTTTATTAACTTAATGGTGCAATAGTTTATTGAACATTCATTTCCTAGATAGGGCTATAATATCGAATTACCCATAGTACCCCAGGTATTTAGGATTCTTTATGCCTGGTCGATCGAAAGGTAATATAACATAAGCAATTTGAAGTATTTAATTTATGGAACTTTATGAAAACTTGATTTAAACATTTAATTAATCTTAAACAGTCAATAACACAATCGCCTTTATCTTCATTAAGGTCTTGAAACATAATTAAATATTGTCGTGACCTCTAAACCCCCTAGCTCAATGGGGGGGGGGGGGTAGAGCAACTCGCAACTCGGGTACCGAAGAATCTAAAAGTTAATCATTTACATTATGCGAGGTCACGACGAGGGACGCAGCTAAGAGAAATGTCAAAAATATTAGGAAATACCTAGTAAAAGGATTACTACATGGTGCAGATGAGAGAAGGGATCTATCTACTATGATAAATTACACTGAATAGAAGTGGATGGCAAGGGGGTTTATTAATAAAAGGGGATACAGTACCTCCTTGTTTCCATGTCTGCCGGTGAGGACGCCATGCTTGGACGCATGGGTAGCGCGCACACAACACAACCTGCCTCTTCCAGTAACTAGCCACGACGACTCAATCCACGCTAACTCGGCGTATGACGCTATCTAAAACTCGTTTATCCCCACCACTCTCTTACGCAATACCCGATCTGGGCAGCCAAGTCACGTACGCAACAATGCTTGTACATCACAATATAATCAATTAGAGCTAAGATACAAATTACAATAATAAACGGAACACCTTAACGTGATGCTACCTGTAGTAGATTCTAATTTATATTATTCATTTATAGACAGATGATCGCTGCATAGAATTAATATAATAAGACGTAAAAGAAATCCCAACTAACATTCTGTAAACGTCATTTTTCAAAGCAATACTGTCTTCTAAATATCCTTCAGCGAAGGATGTAGTCATCCATTCATGAGCTATACTCATGGTTAGCTTTAAATTTGCCAATTAAAGAATCTCAATGCTCTCTATATCAGTGAAGTGTTATTTAAATCGTATCAAGTATTAATAGTGAAGTAAAATTATAATCTGTGTAAGCCTACATTCTTCAGACGCACCACAACCCTGCTAAGAGAAACGTGTCTCTAACAATAATACTGACGCAGCCGAGGCAAATATAAATATATAATATTTAAAGAAACAGTGAAATTAGAAAGTTAATATTTTTTTTTAAACTTGGGGTAAAGGCCACCTGAAGGTACACTTGGGGTGAAGGCTACCGGAAACTGTTTACTATACGTGCGGTTGCAACCAACTTCAAGTTCGGCTCCCAACAGTTGAAATATAATACAACTCCTTCAATACAAACTACTTCAAATTGACGCCCAAAGCGTGATGCAAATAACGTAACAAACCCCCTACTTCAAGGTGGAAATAAAGTTCTAGATGTATTGCAGTCATCGCGTTATTGCCACCAAGAGGATCTGATTTCGATATATTTGTCACTTCCAGTAATTACTTTGTTCCACAAACATTTGGTCAGTAATAATAATTAATACTAATATAATAACATCCCGGCCCTAGTAGTCAAACCCATAGTTAATTAATGGGCTGTTACTGTCAGCTCCATTAATATTATAATGTGTCTTATTAATTCAACCGTACACATTAGCAAAAACTGACGCAGTTCATTACCAGCAAGATGGTGGTACGCTAACATGTACGACTTGCAATTGAGAGGTCCCGTGTTTGATCCCTGGTATCTTCCACTCTAACCCATGCCTTTTTGTGGTTTCCCCGGGTCAGAAGTTGAATGCTGGGGTAGTTCATCTTCCACTAAGACTTCCCTGCCCCTCATTTCCTGTACTCATCAGCTTCCTTGTCATCTGTTTCAGGGCTGTAGGACCGAGCGACGGTGTTCGGCGCGTTGCGGCTGGGCGGTGGTTGTGCGGTCTTAGAATTTTCTTCCCTTACTGAACTGCTCAGTTAGGACCCGCCTCCGGGTGCTGTCGGACGGATGTCCCTTCGGGGGAGCCCGGGCGGCGTCGAATGAGTTCAGAATGGAAACGTTAGGGACCCTGGCCATGCTTGCTCCGTCGTCAACCGAATATGCTCACCCCTCGGGTCTCTCGCCTCATCCCTCCTTCCCAGGGGTCACGGTGGAAGTAAAAGGGACCGCTGTAGCCTTTTTACGGTGCTGTGTTGCTGTTTCGAGGGCCCCTCCTTTCTTACTTATCTTTAACTTTTACACAGCTCATTGATCGCATTGCCCATCGCTCATACTTTGGGAGGATATAAACCACTTACAATCAACTATGAGGGCATATATACGCACGTGAATACCAACTTAAATCCCTTCGCTCTATCAGGACCAGTTTGTCCCTTCCGTCGCTGTTGCAACATAGCAACGCCTAAATATTTCAACTTTTACAAAAAAACATTAATTAAAAATTATGGCAAAATGAGGCATTTTAGGAGCTGAATAGAACAAAAATCTGTTATCTTACATTCACATGTCTTTTATGCCCTTTATTACTGTCCTTTATTACTTTCTCTACTACGTATAGTAAGTAGGGGAAGTATTGCATTCCACCCAAAATTCGATACCGAGATTTAATCGGAAATGCATGTTTTGAGACCCCGAATTCAAAAAAGAAGTTTTAGAAATAGATCCGTGTGTGTCCATGTGAATAGCATAACTCAAAAACGAAAAGTCAGATAAACACAAAACTTGGTATTTGGATCCAGTATCTTTCAAAGATGCAACACAAAGATTTTCAAGAAAATACCCCCACCTAGACTACCCTTTACAAGGAAGATTTTCGGAAAATGTTTATTCTTTCAGGAATATTTTTATGCCAAACAAAATGTATATCTTGAATTCTCTGGGAATGTCTCCAAATGTCCTCCTCATTCTGAATAGTTTTTGAAAAACTGGTTAACCGTAAGACATAGACAAAGTTTTACTACAAAAAAGCATGTCTCGTTAAAATACACAATTTAAATCAGATGTTTTTTTTGTTGAGTGAACCATTTCCGAGATATTCCTTGTTATTTGTTTGGATTTTGCAATACTTATACTCTATCTCAAATGCGAGTTTTTTATTGTCCTAAACATGCCAAGAGAATGGAATGTTCCACATAGTAACCAGCTTTTAAAAGATTTGACTATCGCTTATACCCTACAATATTCCCCTCGCACTTACTAAAAATTAAATTAAATTGAACTGTATTAATGGGCGCTCTTTAACTGCTGTGGTCTTTAGCGTCCCAATCTATGCTGGACGTGAAGGGCCGGTAAGTTTGCTCATAAGCCCTCTCTGTCAACCTTGAGGTTCTTTTTCGTGCCGTAAGTGTACGACACGGGACCACCGACTTGACTTATCTTCCGATGGAAGTCATGCTAAGGATTTTTACGCCCGAAAATAAACCTATCGCTCTCCACCGGGTTTTAACACGGACCTTTGCATCTACAAAAAAATTAGCAATAAGATTTCTGCAAAAGCTTATCTGGATTAACATAAAGTAGATGGAGAATAAGCGCTTATAAAACTAGTTTATACAAGAGTAGGAAAAGTCGTGTGAGTCCAACACATCAGACTTTTTTACTTTCTCTACTACGTATAGTAAGTAGGGGAAGTATTGTATTCCACCCAAAAATTCGATACCGAGATTTCATCGGAAATACATGTTTTGAGACCCCCTGAATCCAAAAAAAGCCTTTTTGGAAACATGTCCGTGTGTGTCTGTGTGTCTGTCTGTGTATGTGTGTCTGTCTGTGAACAGCATAACTCAACAACGAACAGTCGGATAAACACCAAACTTGGTATTTAGGTTCAATATCCCCAGAGATGCGACACGAAGGGCTTCAAGAAAATCCCCCCACCGCAGAGTACCCTTTACAGGGAACATTTTTCGAAAAGTTTAATTTTTTCAAAAATGCCTCTAACGATTTTGAATAAAATATCATATGTTTAAGATATTTTCATGACAAACAAAATGTTTATCTTGAATTTTCTGGGAATGTCTCCAAAAGTATTCTTCATTGTGAACGACTTTTGCATAACTGGTAAACCATAAGAGATAGACAAAATTTTTCTACACAGAAAATGTAGATCGCGTTAAAATGCACAATTTATGTAATATACATTTTTTTGTTGAGTGAACCATTTTAGAGATATTGCTTGTTATTCCCTTAAATTTTTCAATAATTATTTTCTCAAACGGGAATTCGTTATTAATTTTTGTGTCTTGGATATGCAAAGAGTATTAGTCTGTGGCAAAGGGAATGGTGCTGCACCTATCAACCAGCCATGAAGAGATATGTATGTGCATAAAGGCTACTGTATTTCTATATTGCCCTTGTAAATATATATTCCCATTACATCTACAAGAAACTTAGCAATAAGATTGAGTCTGCAATTGTTTATCTCGATTAACATGAAGTAGATGGAGAATAAGCGTTTGTAAAAATAGTGTGTACAAGAGTGGAGAAAGTCATGTGAGTGTAACACATCTGATTGTTTTTATATAGTCTCTATAAATTATTCTTTCAAAAGCTTATTTTTCCGTATACATCAAATTAATTGCGATAAACCTTTGCAGAAACAGTTTTGTTACCGACTTCATTGTAGATACAAGGGGAATAGACAAAACTAAATCCAGTGTCAAGTGTTTAAAAGCGTGTCGCTACAAGCTGGCCTCGAAATTCCATAGCCTTGGCATGACATCGTGTCAAGCAACTGAATAGCAACAGTATTCAAAAATGACGAAAGGATTGAACTTTTCAAACCAATAACAACGGATATCTTGGAAACGGGCGATGCCACAAAGAAGGTTACTTGGAATAATTAGTGTGTTTTAAAAGGTTCTACATTTATTTCATTACGCTTTTGCCTGTCTCTTATGCTTTACTCGTTATATAAAATTATACAAAATTGCTTCCGAATGAAGTATGTTTCACAGGCTATTCCGAGAAAGTTGAAGATATACATTTTTTTTGTCTTGTAAATATGTTAAATTTTTAGTAATTTAATTCAAATCTTTAGACACATTTTGAAAAATCTGATGTGTCACTCACATGACTTTCTCTACTCTTGTACAAACTATTTTTACAAACGCTTATTCTCCATCTACTTTATGTTAATCGAGATAAACATTTGCAGAGTCTATCTTGTTGCTAATTTTCTTGTAGATGTAAGGGGAATATATATTTACAAGGGCAATTTGGAAATACAGCAGCCTTTAAGCACATACACATCTCTTAATAGCTGGTTACTAGGTGTAGCACCATTCCCTTTGCCACAGATTAATACTCTTTGCATATCCAAGACAAAAAAATGAATAACGAATTCATTTGAACGAATGAGATAAGTATTGAAAAATTTAAAGGAATAACAAGCAATATCTCGAAAATGGTTCACTCAACAAAAACAAATGTATATTACATAAATTGTGTATTTTAACGCGATTTACATTTTTTGTGTAATAAATTTTGTCTATCTCTTATGGTTTACCAGTTATGCAAAAGTCGTTCATAGTGAAGAATACTTTTGGAGACATTCCCAGAAAATTCAAGATATACATTTTATTTGTCATAAAATATCTTAAACATATTATATTTTAATCAAAATACCATTTTTGTGTAAATTAAAATTTTCTAAAAATCTTCCATGTAAAGGGTAATATGGGGTGGGGGATTTTCTTGAAAAACTTCGTGTCGCATCTCTGGAAGATACTGAACCTAAATACCAAGTTTGGTGTTTATCCGACTGTTCGTTGTTGAGTTATGCTGTTCACAGACAGACACACACACACACGGACATGTTTTCAAAAATGCTTTTTCGGATTCAGGGGGTCTCAAAACATGTATTTCCGGTGAAATCTCGGTATCGAATTTTTGGGTGGAATACAATACTTCCCCTACTTACTAAACGTAGTAGAGAAAGTAAAAATTAGATATTTCCTGATTGTTTACATATGAACAATACTTTGAAGTGGGGGATTTTGAATACCTTGTCGAAGTTTTGGAGGCTACCGAGCTTAAATAGGAAGTTTTGTATTTATTGGACCTTTCGTTTTATAGTTACGTTGTTCGGAGACAGAAGGCGCGCGCGTACACGCACACAGAAACGGTTTTTAAAAGTGCTTTTTCTTTTGGGATTCATAGGCCACAAAGCGTGCATGTGTGTTAAAGTCGCCACTTAGAGTTCTAGTTTGCAATACAATACTTCTTCTCATCTACTATAGAAAGTTGGCAGAGAAAGAAAATACGTGACTATTAGGAATAGGGCTGTGTGCAGAGGGGGACGTATTACCTTGACCTACAAGAACTTTTGTGCCTAAGCACCTGATGGGGTGCCCCCTGGAGATGAGATGAGAAGAGACGGAGGGGGACCGGGTATTTATTAGGCACGACAGAGACAGGGCACGGTCCCTACCTTTTACAGATTGAAAAAGGGGGAATGAGGGTCCGGAATCGCCCCCATTTCAGGTGAAAACTGTTACATGAAGCATACTATTCCCCTGCAATGCAACCCTAAGACTTCCCCCTACACTTTCATTCCTGAAAGAGACGAAGTGGATGAAAGGTGAAGTGGATTGAGAATGGAGGTGAAATTGGAGGGACAGGAAATTCGGGGATGTAACAAACCTTCCCAGCATTCGCCTAGCGAACGGGGGAAATCCCGTAAAACACGTGGATTCGGAAGGTCGGACGCGGACATCGAACTCACGACCTCCCGAATGCAGGCCATAGAGTTACTATCTGAGCCATCCCGCTGGTTAAGTGGTTAGTGGTTCCATGATTGAATAACAGTGCCACGGAAAACAGGAAAATTTCTTTTTTTTAGTATTAGTCTCATCTTTATAGATCTTACACCCTCAGGGATTTACAAGCCAGTGCTTTGGCTCTAATCTTTTCTGAAATAAGGGCTAAAAATCAAAACTGTATTAAAAGCTTTCCACTTATCTCTACGCTTAGAATCGTTCCTCGGCTATGACCCATGCAGTGGAAGGCGCATCAGGGAACTTTTAATGCAATTATTTTTACTGAGGATGGTGACTTTAAATCGGCGAGGTATCACGTGGCTGGAGCAGGGCCGTCCGGTAGAGTCGGCGCGAAGCTGCGGGGGAGGGTGGGCGTGCCCCCGGTGCCGTCAGACGAGAAGCCCGCTTATCCCAGTAGACGTCGCGACGCCTCTGGAATACCACGTCGTCACGCGTGTGTACACATGAAGCAAGGCGTGCGTTTCGCGTGTGTGATGATGGTGTCTTAAACAGGTGCGTGTGCAAATATAGCTGTTGTTGCAGTGTGATACCACCTGCATCGTTTTTGCATTTATCCACTTTTGTCAAGCAGGCAATGCCATTGAATCTAAATCACATTAGCAAGGTAGCTCAAGAAATAATACACGTTTTTAAGGTGATAATTAAATAATGTAGTTATTCTATGTTTAAGGGAGTCAGAAAGGGTGAGATTTATCTACTGAACTCAAGAAATGAAATCTCGATGAAATTTCGTATTACGTGTATTGTAATTGGGATAAAATTTGCGGTCTATTTAAATATGGTAAGAAGAAACACAAGTATTATTTCTCTTTTCATTCCTTTTCAGATTTGGAATTTTTTGTTAGGCATCAAAATATTATAGTCAGTATTAACTATTTATATGAAGAAAATTAAGGTTTATACTCTAAATTTTAATACAAAGCTATACTTCATGAAGTTAACGTATCGTCTTACGCAAATAGTTTACATTTAAACTTCGTAACTACCATAATTTCTGAAATAGAGAAGTCTATATTTATAAATATACATTTTTCTTGAAATAAAATCAATTGAGCTTAAGAAATACTCGTTTTAATGCATCCTTAAGGATTTATAATTACTTCTCTCTTCTCTTACCCCTTGGCTGACCAGCGTATGCTAAGTGTATTTAGACACAGAAAAAAGCGAAAGGTATGCTAAAAATTTACCTCACAGATTCATAAAGTATTAAATATTTTAATATATGCATACATATACAGGGTGGACCAGTTAAGCTGATACTATACAATATCTCCAAAACTAAGCATTGTAGATAGAAATGCCTTTAATAAAAATTGCTTGATATTATGGGAGATTGTAAATGCTATTAGCAGTGTTTTGTTTGGAGTACGTTATAATGGTCATTTTAGGGTACATTTGATCCTTTTAAGTTGGAACCTATATTTTTTATGTTGTTTTCTCACTAGAAAATGTTTTTAAAAACATATGTTTATTTTGTAATGGGGAATAAGGAAACAAAATAAAAAATGTTGCTTCCCAATTACGAAACGTAACTTGACCTTCAAATGACCATTCATTGCGCTCTTCGTACTCAGCCATTCAGAATTTTCCTTGTTATTTACGTTGGACCAAGAACAATTGCAAAGTGCTTTATACAAATGTTGTTTAGGTTTTTTCTGAGGAGTGAGAAAACAATATAAAAAGGTAGATTCCTATTTAAAAATTTTGACACCTAATTAACGATTACAATGTCCTTACAATAAAACAGGACTAATGGCATTTAATTTCCCCCATAGTACAAGGAAATTTTATTCAAGACATTTCTTTCTACAATGCTGTGTATATATACCAGTATTTAGCAGTACATAGGTACTTAAAATAATTTCAAGTATTGTAAATTTTGAGCTTGTGCTATTACAAATTTGTTCTCCTCACTTCCTGGCTCCCTTCAGATGCTTCTTAGTTTAATATATTGTTGAGGTTTGAATCCTAAACGTTACAGTTTTTGTTTCCATTTGTATGATGATTACGATGGAGGTATATGAGATCATGATAACCAAATGATCTACAGCTGTAGTATGAAAATAGAGACAAGTTCCTTTGTCGTGTGTTAAACATCATCAATAAGAGTTGATCTATTTTTAAACCTCGCTTTTTAGTTTATATTAGCTGACTTTTGCCTGGAGGTAATCAAAGTTAAATACATTCTGTACACGTGGATGCGTTTCATTGTATGATCTAGGAAGATGGCTTGCAAAGTCAGTGAAAGTTCGCTCATGATAGATCGCCATGATAAGGCAGACCTGTGGATCTGGACGGTCAGCAGAACGTTCTGGAAGCTTTTATCTCTGCATAATTATAATTGTAATTGCCCTGAAGTTGCTATAAATTAGTTGTTAGAAATACCTGTGGAAACACATTTCGAAACTAAGCGTGTGTACAAATTGACTTCTGCTTTCTGTATTGCTTACCCATCGTAAGTAGAGTAAATATTTTATACCAGCCAAAACTTCTTTATGGACATTTCACTAGGAATGTATGTTTGGAGGTCCCTTTAATAAATAAAAATGATTCTTTTAAAGGGTAGGTGAGTGTGTGCGTGTGCGCTCGCGAGTATATGCATATGAACAGGATAACTCAAACAAGTTGGATAAGTGCCAAACTTGGAATTCAAGTTCAGCATCTTGCAAAAAAAAAAAAAAAAAAACTCAAAACTCCCCCAAAAATTTCAAAAACTCCACCAACCTTAAACTACCCTTCACAAGGAAAGGTTTTCATTAACTTTGATTTTCTCAAAAACGTCTCTAATGATTTTGTTTAAAATACCATACACTTAAGCTATTTACATTACAAAATAAAATATTTATCTTAAATTTTCTGCGAATAGCCTGTGAATTCCTCTTTATTTTAATGGATTTTATATAATTTTATAAAGTTATAAATATTAATATAAAATTTCTACTATATCGATAATGTAGATTTCGTTAAAGCACAAAATGTTTGTCAGATAGGTATACGTTTTGTGACATTTATCATTTACGAGATATTATTTGTTATTGGTTTAAAATTTACAGTTTTCAAAGTGTTAAGTCGCTATTCGTTTTGTCTTTTGTGGTCATACAAAGAATGGAGTTTCAAAAGTTTTATGTAGTGACAGCTTTTTCCTGGTTTGGCTGTCTTATGAGCCTACTGTATATCTATTGTGCCTACAAAGAAATGTGTAATAAGAAATTTCTGACAAAATTTACCTCTATTAACATGACGTATATAGAAGAATAATATTTTGTAAGAATAATTTGTAGAAGAGTGGTCATTTATTTCCTTCTTGTAACGTCGTAAGTAGCTGAAGTTAATTTTGGGATCATGTCTTTGCATGTCACAAAAATTCGTAGAACAGATTTGCTCCGAGTTGCTATGGAAAGATTAGAAAAACATCACAAGACCAACGTTCAGTTTATCTAATAAAATGATTGATAATGGAACAAATTCGGAAGTATTACATTCACATGACTTTTCCCATCTTTCGTTTATACTACTCTTTCGAAAACTTATTTTCTTATCTACTTCATTTTAATCCAAATAAAACTTTGCAGAAATAGATGCATTATACATTTCGTTATTGATGCAAAGAGAGCAGCGATAGTCAGTCGTTAAAGAAATGGCGCTATGTATTGGCCCTCAAATTCCTACTGCTTCCATACAATCGCCAGAAATAACTGAGCGTCAACAGGACTTTCAAAGAATGGCCAAGTAATGAAGAAATCATAACGGCTATATCAAGAATGGCTTATGCCTCAAAAAACATCATTTGTAATAAATTCTGTGCTTTAAAGACATCTACATTTTTTGTGAAGTATGTTTTCGTCTACCGCTTAACATTCACCAGTTATACAAGATTAAATATAATTCCTTCCGAATGAAGAGGACTTCACGGGTTATTCCCAGAAAATTAAAGATGTACATTTTGTTTGTCATGTAAATATCCTTAATTTGTAGTACTTTAATCACAATTGCTAAGATAAATTTTTTAGAAATTAAAAAAATTCGAGAAATGTTCCGTTAAAGGATATTTTGGAATAGAGGGATTTTCTTGAAAATCTTCGTGTCGCACCTTTGGAAGATGCTGAACCTAAATACAAGTTTTATGGTATTAATTGTTTTTTAACACAAGCCGTGTGTTGTACAGGGTTGGAAAGGTAGAATCAGATGACTGAAAAATTCAATGCCATAGCCGGGATTTGAACCACGGATCTTCCGGTCTCCGTCCGGTTGCTCTAACCACTGAGCTACCATGGCAACATGCCTACACGGCATTAAATTCTCCAACTTTCAGTCATCTGATTCTACCTTTCCAAACCTGTCCAACATACGGCTTGTGTGAAAGAACAATTAATTCCATTAATTGACCTAATGCTGGTTGCAACTATAAAGCCCGGGACTTAAAAGTACTTACAGTGAATGTAAGTCGCCATTGGGGTATGACATCGCAATACAATTTGAAATCTCCTTGTAGTTTACCGGAGAAAATGCGAATCAGTTGGAGAATTTAATGTGGCGTCGGCATGTTGCCATGGTAGCTCAATGGTTAGAGCAACCGGACGGAGACCGGGAGATCCGTGGTTCAAATTCCGACTATGTCATTAAGCTTTTCACTCATCTGGTTCTACCTTTCCAACCAAGTTTTGTATTTATCCGACTTTTCGTTTTTGATATGATGTTCATAGAAACACACACTACACAGATGAACCTTTGTTCTAAAAATTCTTTTCGCACTCAGGGGCTCTAAAACCATGTATTTACTGGGAAAACTCGATATCGATTTTTTTAGTGGAATGCAACACCTTCTCTATCTACTCTGTAGATGGTAGAGAAAGTAAAATACGGGATGACTAATTTCTACATTGATTGTACCTTTAAGATGAAGAAGAGGGTTTGTTACGTTATTTGCACCACGCTTTGGGCGTCAATTTAAAGTAGGTTGTATTTTAGTAGTTGTATTATATTTCAACTGTTGGGGAGCCGAACTTGAAGTTTGTTTGCAACCGCACGTAAGGTACCGGTTTCCGGTAGCCTCCGCCCCAAATGTACTTTCAGGGGCCTTTGCCCCAAGTTTACAAATATTAACTTTGTAATTTGACTGTTTCTTTAAATATTATATATTTATATTTGCCTCGGCTGCGTCAGTATTTTTGTTAGAGACACGTTTCTCTTAGCAGGGTTATGATGCGACAAGAATGTAGGCTTATACACATTATAATTTTACTTCACTCCTTTTATTACTGCTTGACACGATTTAAATAACACTTCACTGATATAGAGAGAGAGGTGTTAGATTCTTTTTATTATTAAACACTTGCACTTTTTAACAGGTCAACTATTTTCCTTCTCACACGAATACATATTATATTTTTCGAGGACGTGTCTTGCTTCTGATTAGTAACACTGTTTGCAGGCAACTGACTTCTAGATTTGTAAATTTTGCTATATTTCAGTTTCTGATTGGCTAATCCTAGTCCAATAGAATACCTTCATTTAACTAAAGCTTTTTCTGGTTGTTGATTGGCTATTTTATAAACTGTCACTAAAATTACATTATTGTTACTCCAAGAATCACAGGTAACACTGTTAAACGTTCTTACTCATTATTGACTCAAGGTTACCTCATTGTTAGCAACTTCTAACCTATTATTCTCACAGCTCCTACATTATTAAATTACGTAATATATTCACATAACATTATTACACATGTTTGCAATAATATAAGCATATGCAATGACTGTTACATACATTTTACAAATTATTACATACACATATTGCTTCAAGGCGGGCTGTTATTGAATGTACATATTATATAATTAGACTGAAATTATTTAAGTGTTAAAAATGCTGCTCAAATTTCAAATTATACCATGTTGACTGGATGAATGCACATAGAATAGCAAAGCTCAACTGCTCACATACCATATGAAGCGTTTTTCTTTCTTTCCTTTTTTGGTTTGTTTTTTAATAAAGGAGCTTGAAAAAAGGAGAATTGCGTGAGAGGCTAATGCTTCAGAGATATATGTATATATTTGACATTGCATATTTAAACGAGCTCTACGCTCGGTGTAGTTTTTGTCTTCATCTTACGGTTTTGCATATATACAAGGTTACACTTTCAGAATATAGAAGAGTTCACAGATGATTGTAAACAAAAAATCTGAATATACACTTTATTAATCAGGAAAATATATTAAACATTGATGTTTTGATCAAAATCATTAAGAACATTGTGAGGCAGTACACACAAAGTAAAATTTTTCCACATAAAGGGTATTTTAGGGTAGGGATTTTCTTGGAGATCTAGTTTAGTGTTTATCCTTCATTTTGTATTTAAAATACGCTGTTAACACACAAAACAGAGACACATACATATGAACCTTTTTCTAATAATGCTCTTTTTGAGTTCAAGGGATTTGAATAAATTTATTTTAGATAAAATATGGGTATAATCTTGTTGGATAAATTACAATACTTTCTCTGTCTCACAGCTAAGTTTTAGAGAAAATAAAAACTGCAATAAAGAGGAAAGCATCGAAATATGATCACATATTTATCATAAAAGTATATAGAATGATGTGATTAATTTTCATCCAGTACGAAACTTGACCGCTTTGATCTTAACTGTTGAGGAATAATTATATTCATTATCTCAGAAATCTTTATTTTCCTATTTTTTTTGAACCTTCTATCATAGAAGATTAACCCCTACTATTGAACTAGGATCCTTTTGACCTATCATAATTATGGAATTGTTGAGACCATGGCAGGATCTGTACATGCGTTTCTTCCGTAAGAACGTTGTTATACTTTTACATAACATAGGATAGGACTAACTATGGTTGGGACACCTAGCATCTCGACCCTAATGGATCTTTTCTGCACACATCTACGGGAGGAAGGGATGAGGGAGAACCGCAGGGGACGTATGGGCTGCAGAGCAGGCCGACGCAAGTTGACAAAGACACGCAGAGTTCCCTAACTCTTACAGGCTTGATTACCCGGCCACGAGAGTGTCTCTTGGAGATGTCCCTCTAGTGGGACCGGGGAAACACGATCCAGCAGTGAAGGTTCGATAGGTTTCCCTCTAACAGAACCAGAAGACGTTTCAAAACGCAAACCTCTGCGCTATCTGCCTGAACCACAGTCCCAGAATCAACCTGAAACATGAACAAGAAATGAAATGAGAGGAAATGGGGGAGAGAGGAAATCCGTGGTAGAATACACTACTCCGGCATTCACCTATGTCAACCAGGGTAAACCACGAAAAACCCATAGTGAGAGTGGGCGGCCACCGGGAATCGAACCCGGTAGCTTTTGAATCCGAGCCTCACACGGAGCCATCTAGCTCTGTTTTACATAACATAGTCATAAATATTTGATAACCTATTATTCCTGTTATGCTTATTAATCCTTTCACGAAATGTCACTGCAAATCTTCTTGCACGAATAGTCAATATTCTGATTCATTGCGTTCTCATAAAATGATAATTAAAGTTTTGAAATTGCATATATTTTCTGCGTTTTATATCTGCAATAACAATTTAAAAACAAATTAATTCGGGTTTTATCCTGGTTGGCGTATTACATTAATTTACTACTAATAGTATGTCACTGAATATAGATTTTAACGATTTTGATTCTGCCCATATTCATTGCAAATTTCTTTTTGTTTTTAAATAACCAAATGTAACCTAATGCAGCACTGTGATGTTCTACACCCCAAGAAACTCTGCAGTTCTAGGTATTCTTTAGTTGGGTTGCAAGAAAGTGTTCGATTCCCGGTGACCGCACACTCTCACCGTGGTTTCGTGGTTTTCTCCGGTCGTCTAGGAATGCCGGATTGGTGTATTCTACCACGATGTCTCCTTTCCCACATTTCCTCTCATTTCAACTCTCCCTTTCACGTTTCAGGTGGGTTTTCAGGTCTTGCGGTGCTAGCGGTGCCAGGCAGATGGCGTGGATGCATGCGTATTGGAAAGATTTCTCCTCGTATACGCCAGAGTGAGCTGTCCCGCCAGTTAGGGTCACTGCTTTGCTCTCTTGAGGATTCCTCACTCACTGGTACGCAGGCGATCAAATTAAAATATTAGGGATTCCTGCGCGTTTCTGTTATCTACCTGCGAACCTGGGACCACCTCCTGCTCCTTCACCTCATCCCTCTTCCCGAGAGGTGTAGCCAAAGTAGACCAAGCTGGTCGCAGTGCGCGAGGTGCCCTCCTCCGATGAGTACATGCTACATCCTATCTATTAAGTGGAGGAAGTATTGTATTCCACTCTAAAATTGCATATCGAGATTTCTTCAGAAATATAGTTCTGAAGTCCCTTGAATCCAAGAGAAATATATTTCTACTTTCTCTACTACGTATAGTAAGTAGGGGAAGTATTGTATTCCAACCAAAAATTCGATACCGAGATTTCACTAGAAATACATGTTTTGAGACACACTGAACCCAAAAAAAAGCATTTTTGGAAACATTTCCGTGTGTGTGTGTGTGTGTGTGTGTGTGTCTGTGAACAGCATAACTCAGAAACGAACAGTCGGATAAACACCAAACTTGGTATTTAAGTTCAGTATCTTCCAGAGATACGACGAAGGTTTTCAAGAAAATCCCCCCACCCCAGATTACCCTTTACATGGAACATTTTTCGAAAATTTTAATTTTCTCAAAAATGGCTCTAAAGATTTTAATTAAAATATCATGTTTAAGATATTTTCATGACAAATGAAATAAATATCTTGAATTTTATGGGAATGTCTCCAAAAGTTTTCTTCATTGTGAACGACTTTTGCATAACTGGTAAACAATAAGAGATAAACAAAATTTTACTGCACAAAAAATGTAGATCGCGTTAAAATACACAATTTATGTCATATACATTTTTGTTGTTGAGTGAACCATTTTTGAGATATTGCTTTTCCCTTAAATTTTCCAATACTTTTTCTCAAATGGGAATTCGTTATTCATTTTGTTTATGTCCTGGACATACAAAGAGAATGGAATGCGCCACATAGCAACCAGTTGTTAAAAGATTTGACTATCGCATAAAGCCAACGAGATTCCCCTTGCATCTACAAGAAAATTAGCAATAACATTAACATCTCGATTAACATGAAGGATATGGAGAATATACGTTTGTAAAAATAGTTTGTACAAGAGTAGAGAAAGTCATGTGAGTGTAGCACATCAGATTTCTTCGGAAAACGTCCGTTTGTGTGTGTATGTGTTTTGAGTGAACAACATAACTGAAAAGCTCAATGTGATAAAACTACAAACTGGGTTATTTAAGTTCAATATTTTCCAAAGATATGACACATATTTTCAAGTAACTTCTTCCAAACCAGTCCACCCGTTATATAGAAAAGTTTTATAAATTTTATGTTTTCTCAAAATTAGCTCAAGCGATTTTGATTAAAAAGGCATACATTTAACATACATGATAAATAAAATGTATTTCTTGAAATTTCTGGGAATAGTCTGTGAAGTCCTCTTCATTCGAAAAAAAAACAATGTTGTTCAATTTTGTACAACTAATGAAACTTAGGGGATAGACAAAAACGTACTACACAACAAATATAGAACTCTTAAAACATAATTTATTTCAAATAAGTATTTATCTGCCATCAGCTATTTCCGAGATATCCTTTGTTATTGTTTTAAGTTTTTCAACACATTTTTTTAAAATTCTGTCACTATTCATTTTATTGCGATGTAATGAAAGGATGCAATGGCCAGAATATAGCAACCAGCTTTTAAAAACTTTACTGTCGCTATATCCTTTGCACTTATATAACGAAAATGTGCCATTAAAAGGTTTCTGCTAAGGCTATATCGATTAACATAAAGTAAATAGACAAATAAATTTTCCTGAGAGTAATGTGTATAGAATTAATTGCTCTTCCACATAAGCCGTGTGTTGGACAGGTTTAGAAAGCTGGAATCAGACGACTGAAAAATTCAATTCCAGGAAAAATGCGAATCAGTTGGGGAATTTAATGGCGTGCCGGATGTTGCCATGTAGCTCAGTGGTTAGAGCAACCGAATGGAGATCGGGATATCCGTGGTCCAAATTTCGGCTATGGCATTGAATTTTTCAGTCGTCTGATTCTACCTTTCCAGTAATGTGTATAATTATAATAAAATAAATGATAGAGTGTAGAGAAATCCTTGTGAAGGTATTCCGTTTTCTTTTATTTCATGCCGCCCGTTTTTAAACCTTATTAAGCCAACTAAGAATACTAGGTGGTGCCAATGCCTTTTCAGTGATTTAAACAGTTCCACAAACCTAAAGCTTATAAAGCATTCTTATACGTAACAATCACTAGTACTTATTTTCTTATCCCTTCGTGTTAATAATGGAAAATATCTGTAGAAATGATTTCAGTGTGTTTTATAACTTGACAACAGTTACACAGGAAGCATATGCATAGCCAATTGTTTTATATTCCTGTTTTACATTGAGGCAGTATTTTTAACACTTAATTATAAATATGTAAATTCAATAACAGCCCGCCTTGAAGCAATATGTGTATGTAATAATTTGCAAAATGTATGTAACAGTCATTGCATATGCTTGTATTATTGTATCCTTGTGTAATAATGTTATGTGAATATATTGCGTAATTTAATAATGTAGGAGCTGTAAGAATAATAGGTTAAAATTGCTAACAATGAGGTAACCTTGAAGCAATAATGAATTTGAAAGTTTAACAATACTACTTGTGATTCTTGGAAGCGATAATGTAATTTTAGTGACGGTTTATAAAAATAGCCAATCAACAACCAGAAAAAGCTTTAGTTAAATGAAGGTATTCTATTGGATTAGGAATAGCCAATCAGAGACTTGAAATACAGAAATTTACAAGTTTAGGCGGTTGAAATCAATTCAGTTGCCTGCAGACAGTGTTTATAACCGGATGCGAGATGCATCCTCGAGAGATTTAATACATATTCGTGTGAGACGAAAAATAAGTTTACTTGTTAAAAAGTACAAGTAATTAATAAAAGAATCTCACAGCTCTATATCAGTGAAGTGTTATTTAAATCGTGTCAAGCATTAATAAAAGGAGTGAAGTAAAATTATAATCTGTGTAAGCCTACATTCTTAAGTCGCACCACAACCCTGCCAAGACATCCATGTCTCTAAAATAAATACTGACTCAGCCGAGGCAACATAAATATATAATATTTAAAGAAACATTCAAAATTACAAAGTTAATATTTTTAAACTTAGAGCGAAGGCTACCGGAAAGCGGGTACTATACGTGCGGTTTAAACTACTAAACGTTCGGCTCTCCAACAGTTGAAATATAATACAACTCCTTCAATACGACCTACTTCAAATTGACGCCCGAAGTATGTTGCAAACAAGTTACAATACAAACCATCTTCTCAGCATGTGTTAAGGAAAAACTACGAGTGAACATTGAAGTGAATTTCTTAACTTGCAAATTAAAACAAAGTAAAGCTAATTATGCAGATAAAATGATGCAAACTGCATATTTTCTCTGTGCCTCTTCTCAGTTATACCAGGTATCCCACACAAGCCGTCCTTTGTTGAATTGAATTTATCCTGCATAGCGCAGATGCCAAAAGGTTTGCCTAAATAGAACTGTAAAGGGGACTGCATATCGACAGAGAGCACAACCTGCTAAATGAAAGCCCAAACCTCAAAAACATACACATTAATGTTATGACTTGTCCCTACCTCAGAGCTTAGAGCACCTACATACTGTGCAAGGGGTTCCTGATTGTGCTCAAGACTTTTTTTTAATAAGAACGATATAACCAGACTCTGGTGTTTGAATACGTGTGTCTTTTATTGATTATTTAATAACAAATTTAATAAGAATGGGGTTTGTTCTGTGGCGGTCCAGAATTTTATTTGCATTTTATGCCGCCTTTAGCATCTAAGGTAATAACGACGACTTTTTCCCATTAGAACAAGTGCACATCGGTAGTGATGTTCTATCTTTTACTGTATGTAAAGTCGCATATATTTAAATTCTCGCTCGTACTTCCAGACTCTAGGAAGAATGGGAAGTATCCTGGCTGAAGAAAAATTTCTATTCTCTAGCCGGGAATCGAATCCGAGACCTCTGAATTTGCAAGCTGGCATACTAACCATTAGACTACAGAGGCAGTCCTTGAAATGTTGTGAATGAATGAATGGTTATTAGATAATCGATAACACTCGCTCACGTTCAAACACCGGACCCTGGATATACTGCAATCGGAATCTTTTGCACAGTTTGCGGTTCAAACCCAGACAGGACCGTCATCCCTGACTGAGGTTTTCTTCCAGCGTTTGCTTAATCTTCATAGCTGGCAAATGTCAGGGAGGTACCCTCAACTTAGTCCTGAAGCGCTTCCTTCTCAAATTTGTTTTCTAAAGCGTTATTTAATTTCATGTATCATCAGCATTACCTCATACGGTTGATTATGCAGTAGGAATGAGCGTTAAACATTACAACGCTATCCCTTTTACAGCAAGCAGGTGCTCTACCGATTGAGCTAGGGGACTAATTATAGCAGTTAATATATTTGTTTTCAAGTGATGTTCTTTCACTTAGCATGATATCCTCTCTGTCTGTATGGAGTCCCCTTTACAGTTCTGCTTAGGCAAAAGTTTTGGTGTCCGTGCTATGCAGGATGAACTAATTTCAACAAGTACGGCTGTGGGCCACCAAGTGTAATAATTATTTAGCCTACTTACCAGAGACGTGTTGCTTACAGTATTTTATTTGTGTTTTGTCTGTTTAACAAAGCTGATAGTTGCGTCGCAGTGATTTCATTTTCGGCTCTCGTATTAACGGGCCGAAATTCAATTTTCGGCTCTGAGATGACAGTTTTAAGCCGGCCTATCTACGCCTTCACCTCTGATTGCTCATGTGAAGTATCCCAAAGGCTCAACGTGATTCTAAGTCCATGGTAAAACCTGTAGGCCCTCTTATTCCATGGTCACTTTCATATCAGCGTACCATCTGAGGCAACGGATTCTGTCCGCTGGGTGCCTCCACTACAGAAATGGGTCCAATCATCCCTTGGTGAATGAAACGTTAGAATGAGGGATAATAAGTAATTATTTGAACCAGTTTGATGTTCATTATTCTATCTTTTGCTTTTTTAAACAAAATATTATGTTTTATTTATCGTAACAAATCTCGACGTTTTAAATGAGCCCATGCAAATAATTTACATCAGTATGTACTTACAGTAGAAACGATGGTTTTGTACCGGTGACCTTGTTTCCTCGCGCACTGAAGCGAGTCTATGTCTAATGCCAGGCAGCTCTTTGTAAATGTGGTGTATGGAAACGGTAAACAAACAGTAAAACAGAAAACCCGGGAAAATAAACCGGCAAAAGAATAACTAAGTAGTATACTATCATGTGACTCACCGTATTGTTGTTCATTCCTAGAATGACGGCTGCTACGGGCGGGTGCGAGATCGCGCTGCTCACAGAACAATGTATTGCACTTCGTCTCTAAACTTTTTAATGACACCCAAATATGACAGGCGCCAATCTCTTATCTCATGTCTCTCCTGTAGCAAGACCTTATTGTTCCTTGTTTTCTTCCACGCGAAACCCATGTCACGTAAGATAATATTTAAACTAGTGCTTCCCCCTTTAAGGTTAATGGAATCCTTAAGCTTCAGGAGCAGATTTCTGACAGTGGGCACGGTTTTTTCCTGAATATAAAAATTGTAAATTGTTTGCCGAATCACACACCTATCAAAGTCATCAATGTCTGTGATCCATTTTGGTACACGATGTACCTTTCCAGGTGTCCCAAAGGAGGTTCCCTGTTCCTCACATGTTCCCCCTTCTTTAATTATTTTACGTATTGTCCTCTCAGATACTTTTGTTGCTGCACTCACCCTCCCTTGCACTTTCTTCAATGGAATTAGAATATCGCCAGAAGCTGCTTCCCGTTTCATGAAGAAATGGATGTTATTAACAACTTCACGTGTTTGGCTGTGCAGTGTTTTTCCACCAAGTTTGCTTTGAATGGGAGGCATTTTAGTCTAAATAAGCAAATACATATACACGCGCACACACATACACACAAGACACAAAACACTAATCACGAATACGATTAATAATCACTTTCTAAAACTTGTAAAACTTAACGTGCTGGCACCGAAGCGGTAGAAGACGGATGTTGCACGGTCAAAGCTCTCCACGATACTGGCCATTTCAGTATACTGCGCATGACCGAGAACATAGGCTCGGCAACTGGGCTCTAAACGATTGCGCACCCAGTCTTCACCGGCACAAATCCATCGATCCTGCTGTAGTAATCAATTTTTTACCAGTAACCATTTCCAATACTTAAAATCAGCCTGACAGAGAATCTTGATCCTCTACCACCTTAAATAAGAGAGACACTTGGACATGCAGCATTGAGTATTGTACTATAGAAGTTATGTAAATACTTTGATAAGTATAAGTACTTGCAGGAAGTTCAACGACTAGTGCACGAACAAAGGGCTGATTCTAAGTGAAGGTGTACTAACTAGAGATGGGACGATACTACTACTTTTTAATGCTTGATACTCAACACTGATACTCGATATTCACTTTATACAAGACTGTAAAGGCGGTGGCTTGCTCACTGAATTATGTTCTAATTAGTAGTTTTCTGTGCGGCAACGCATGTAACGAGGTTTGTATTGTATGCTATAAGTTATAAAGGGTAGTTAAATTATATTCGAACCCACTCGCGGCCTCTCTCTACTGCGCGAAACAGCCGTTAGTCGCCGGGGAAATTATGCCGGCAGAGGCGGACTAAAATACTTACCTTATAATAGATGCTGGAAATTTTGACCTTCTGCTCTCAAACAGGCAGCATATCTCGTGTAAATATTTTCGCTCATCTCCGAAGCTCAGCAGCAGGAATTCTTGTGATTTTTTGCACAATGCTTTCTCTAAGTCCCTGAGTGTGCGAGGATTGGAACGATACACTTCGTCTTTTATAGAACCCCATAAATAAAAATCACAACTCGTTAGGTCAGGAGAATGTGGGGGCCACAAATCAACACTAATTATTCTGTCATCAAACACCTCTCTTATTGCATATAATGATTCGGTAGCGCATGTGCTGTTGCAGAATCTCTTCTTCTGTCAAGCGATTGCAAAATGGCCTCAGAATTAACCTCTGATATCGCTCTGCATTTATTGTTTCATCAAAGAATATCGGCCCTATTATTCTTCTAGCACTTATCGCACACCACACTCCCATTTTATGATCATAATGAGGCGTTTTATCACATGAATTCCTGCTGCTGAGCTTTGGAGAGTGAGCGAGGATATTTACACGAGATATGCTGCCTGTTTGAGAGCAGAAGGTCAACATTTCCAGCATGTATTATAAACTAAGGATTTTAGTTCGCCTCTGCCGGCGACTGCCGGCTATCTCGCGCAGTAGAGAGAGGCCGCGAGTGGGTTCGAATATAATTTAACTACCTATATAAGTGCTTTGAAATGTATAAGCACTTGCAGGAAGTTCGACTGGTGCATGAACAGAGGATCGATTCTGAGTGAAGATGCTATACTAACTAGATGCTCGACACTCGATACCGATACTGATTTTTGAGTACCGATACTCGATACTCACTTTATAAAAGACAGTAAAGGCAGTAGGTTGTTCAATGAATACGTTATTAGTAGTTTCCTGCGTACAAACGCATGTAACCACTTTTATATTGTATGCTAATTTCGAAATTGTTTCTGTTCGCAGTAATTTTTTATCGTGATAATTCCACAGATTATGCATCCCCTATAGTTAGTCAAGGGAAATAATAATAATAATGATAATTTCTTAGCTTCCCTTTTTATGTAACTATATCTTTTAAAGAATTTTCTACCCATAGAAAAGCAAATACTAGCAATTCTGTATTCTGCAATCTTGAAATTTGTTTCTGCTGGATTCACAGATTTTGGTCACCGGGTAGGCAAACGTAATGGCTGAGAGCCAGTCTATTGCAGAAGTGATTTAGTGCGTCAGCTCAATCAGCTTCATTCCCAACTCAGTTAACGCTACATATTATTGTTTCGTATGTTTTCATTTAGACACAAGAGACTATGAACGTTGCATTCATTCATCCATAGGAATCGGGGTCAAGGTCTATCAAGAACTATAGTCCAGCAACTCTTTGTGGACACGTGCGAGGCAATAACGTGAAGTCTTAATGATTTCATTCCTTATATAACATAAAGTTAAATGTGAAGCTTTCAATAATACAAAACTAAAGCATTTAAAAGCCCCATCCCTATTACTAACCAATAACACACACATAAAAATTCGGTATTATTACTGCGAATTATGAACTATTGTTCAGTTTTGCAACCATTTTAAGAACATTCTATAAAGTTAAATAGGAATGAACATTTCATAGGCACTTCGCAGAAAGTTCCAAATTTAAAATTAATGTGCTAATATCACAAATATTGATTTAATCACAGTCGTCAAAGCAATTGTTTAGAAAAAAAAACGATGTGTTTTTCACCTAAAGTATAATTTGCAGTACGACTTTTTTTTAATCTTCACCGGACATCCTTAAGAGGTGTCTAAACTTCGGCATTCATCCAAATTTTCGTGTTTTTAGTAATAACGTTTTTAGGCATGTATGCGGGCAGAAACACAAGCACACATGCACTATTTTCTACAAATGATGTGTTTAAAGCATCAAAATATGTATTTTCGGTAAAATCTGATTACCAAAGTTTTGGATGGAATTCCATACAATTATCATACAATTATCCATACAAGGGAAGTTTGCTATATATACAATACTATTTTGGATTTAGGAGATATAACAACGCATATTTGCAGCGAAATTTCTATGTTTCATTTTTTTTATAGATTATTCCTCTATCTATAAGCTGTAGAACTATATGACCCGGGCCGGGCTGGGTCGGGTAACCCTACTACATTAATCAGTTCAACAGTAACTAAAATTTGAGAGGTAGGTATAGCGCTAGAGGTCCCCACGCTGAAAAAAAACAGGAGAGGACTTGTGTAATATTCAGACAGGCTCATATCACTGCTGTCAAAACCGCAAATAAATTTAATAACTGGCCTGTCATATACACACATATATAAAATTCCTCTCTTTCTTCCTTGATGAGAATTTAGGCTAGAGGGGAAAAAATTCATATCAGGTATATAAACAACATTGTTACTAACCACATATTCATGATTCCATTTTATTTTCTCTTGGTATATTAACGCCTCCTTGTTTGTAAATGCAGATTTAATGATTGACATACGATGGAACACAATATGCATAGGCGGTCACCTGAGGTTATTACAGAAAAACAAGTTTTATTACGTATAAAACCTTAATTTTGTAATTAGAGGAGTAGATTCAGACGGCAAAGTTTCAACGCCATAGTCCCATTTTAACGAATGGATCTACGGATTTCCGTGGTTCATATCCAGGCTATGGTGTTGAATTTTTACAATCTGAATCTACAGTTCCACCTTTAGTCCAGACACGACATGTGAGGTAGAACAACTAAATCTGGTTGGCCTAATAGCGCTTAGCTATGAAGTCTGGACTTAAAGTGCTTACGAGATTGTAAACTTGTCATTTCGGTATGTTATAGAATGAATTTGAGAACGCCCTGTGGTTTACCGCGAAAAAATGCGAGTCAGTTGGGGAATATAGTGTCATAACAGCACGTTGCCATGGTAGCTCAGTTGGTTCGAGCAGCGGTACGGAAGCTAAAGATCCGTGAGATACGTGAATCAAGTCCCTCTATAGCATTGAATCCATATTTCCAAATTTAGGCTACACATGGCATATATAGCAGAACAATTAATTAACATTACCTTAATACTTTGTAGATTTGTATATTTTTGAAGCCACATAGGCCGCAAAAACTTTATATGTTACATATGCGGTCGTTATATAGTCAAGTGGCACATCGAAAGAAACTATACATGAAAGTGGCAACACAATGGAAACCGCTTTCAGACCCCTCCTTACTGCAGGTTGTCCTTCAAACAGAAGAATACGTTTGGATATCAAGCCAGTTACATGTCGCTAGGAAGAGAGGTTTCTTGCGCGCTGTAACATTTAGCGGATTATTTAGCGCGAGACACAAGCCTGTCTGTCTGCTCTGCATTTGTTATTGCAGGTAAAAGAAAAGCACCGCACATTATCTCATATATTAGTACTTATAGCAAACTCTCTCACCGAGCAGGACTTGTCTGTGACCCGCATTCGGGAGGTCTGGGGTTCGATCCCCAGTGACTGCCCACTTTGACACATGTTTTTGTTTTGGCTTTCCCGTGTCGTCAGGCGAATGCTGGAGTGGTTTGTTTTATCCCCCGAATTTTCTGTTCCTCCATTTTATTCCATTAATCACTCAATTCATTGTTCACCACAATCGATCCATTTCAGGGTTGGAAGTGCCCGCGATAGTGTTTCGGTGGAGCGTGGCAGGGGAAAAGGATGCTCTCTGTGAAGTTTCTTCGGCCTTCGAATGATTCCCGGGGTATGAAGACCGCCCTTTGAAGGTGGAGTCCCCGGTCTGCCTGTCGACTGCCGGGGCGTCTCAATCTGGAAACTGTAGGGACCCTGTCATTGTATCTGGTTTCGGCAATCGGTGCCTGTCTTTACCTCATTCCTCCCTTCCGGGGTCCCCCTCATTCCTAGATCAGTGCCGAATACCCTCCGCTTTACAATCCAATCCAAACTCTCTCTCTCTCTGTTTGTGAACAACATAACTGAAAAACGTAATGTAGATAATACCAAACTAGGTGTTTAACTTAATCTTTCAGAATATGTTCCACGTATGTTTTCAGGAAAGCCCTCCACCCAAAATACTCCTTACTTTTGATTTTATAAATTATCATAATGGTTTTAATTTAAATACCAGGGAAAGTCTGCAAAGTCCTCTTCATTCTGAATTAATTGTGTAGTATTATATTACTAGAAAGCACGATAGGCAATGATTTGTAGATCACAGAAACTAACACTCCGGTTGGGGGAAGCATGTTGTTGTCCACATGTATCGGTTAGGTAATCATCCACCTTGGCCTGCACACATGATGCCGGCATCGGCTTGATCGGTCCAAGCCTCTCAGGGCTGTCGTGTCATAGATTGTTATTGTTAAACCATAAGAGATAAAATAAAACCTGCGTTACAAAAAATATAGTTGATAAGTTTTTATTATTACGCATGTGGGGATATTCCTTGTTGGTTTGAATCTTAAACTGTTAACTAGCCATTCGGTTGTTTCTCTCGTCACGCAAAGAGTATGTAATTCCAAAGCTTGACTAACATACCTCGATTAAAATAAACATGATCTTGTGTAACAATTGCTTTTAAAATATAACAAGTGGTCCAAACAAGCATCCTTTCAGTTTTGTATCCGGCATACATTGGTGCAAAAAAAGTTACCGCATCACTGCTGTTCAAAGGGGCAGTGCAGGTACAAAGCGCAAGATCGCTGAAGTAGTGCTGTTATCCTTAGGTGTTTACATGGTAGCTTCGTACTGATAAGCGTCGCGTGCTCGCCTGCATGCAGTTCGAGCCAAGTCATTCAGACAAAAAGGTAACGTTCACCAATAAACGAAGACATGGATATGGTTACGATCTCCTGTTACCAAAATGCAGCTGAGGCTCGAAGGCTGCATTCTGCGCAGATTTTTTTATAACATACAGAAATAATATTAAGAAATGATGGATCATTCCAGGTAGAATGTGGGCTTTATCATAAAAACATAATTTTGTTTAATCTAATTAACTTTGCAGCATCAGTTTGTACCATATAGTTGTATTGATTGTAGATGAACTGTCATGCAACTAAATGACTTAACACGTGTGCTCAGGTTTATGTCAAGCGACAATCCTGAATTCTTATTAATGAGCGAATTTCTTATTAAATAACCGATAATACCGGGCGCCGGATCCAAGAGTGACGGCACAGCAATGATAAAGTCCCTAGTTTCCAGTCTGAGACACCCCGACAGTCGAACAGGCAGATCATGGACCCCCACCTACACCGAGCGTCTAACATCCCGCTTCGAAGGGGCGGATTTACCAACTCTGAAACAGAACTAAAGGCGTGAAAGATGAATGTAATGTTGAATGGAACGAAATGGAGGGAGAGGAAATTCGGGAGGTATGAAAGAAATCACTCCAGCATGCACTGACGTTCCGGGAATAACCTCCGAAAAAAAAACATGGGTCAGAGTGGGCGGTCGCCGGGTTCGAACCCGAGACCTCCCGAATACGAGTCGCACGCGTTACCACAGCGCAACCTCGCTCGTTTATCTTCTCCCAGTAATCATCTCATGTTATCTTATTTACTGGGCGCCTGTTATTGTTTTATTATTTTAAAATTTGGGTTCTTTGCCCTCCGGCTAGCTATTATTACACAGTCAAGCAAGTGTCTCTGAGCAGGGCGTGTAAACTGAAAGGAGTTGTTGCTAAAAGATAACACTGATAAAATAATTTGTTTCTACACTTTTATTGCCGTCACACTTAATTTAATAATTGACATATTTAATCTTTATACATGCCTGACTGAAACTGTGATATTTCCGAATGTAACTATAACCACTTATTTGCCGCGCACCAATTACTTCGTGTACTTCACATTTTGTAACTAACTGCGACGTGTACCTCGCGAATGACTTCAAAACTGCGTGAAACTTATTTATGGCTCGAGAATATATATATACTCCTTCACCTCGAAATGCCTAAACATTATAATAGAGCTGCTATTGGTTACCAAATCGCGTCAACATTAACGTCTGTTTTGTCAGCCAATCATTACTACTAACATATATGCTCTAGAGAAGATATTCCCTCCATTTCTAAAGAAAGGCACGCTACCCTGACATCATTTGTTTGTCTCTTTTTAATGATAAACAACTCACCCCTTCGTTTTATTGTTACTTACTTCTATTGTCAGTTTCAGTGAGGCCGTGTAAACTTATTTCCTAACAATGCTTATGGCTAACAAACATCTAAAATCCTGTACATACAATAATATTAATTTACCTACAATCACTTTGGCATTCACAGCATGTTATGATATAAAATACTGCCTCAATCTAAAGATTTAAAGATGTAAGTATATGAACTTTCCGGGCACTGACAATTCTATAACGTTCTGCTTATAAACGCAACACAGCAAGAGCGACGTCTAATGGATCCGATTACTGGCGTCTTTGGAACTCCCAAATTAGCTCAATAAGCGAAAAGCACGTTTAAATGAAGGAAACGCTGCAACTAATGGGTAGTCGATTTTTCCATGTGATCTGTTGTCTTGCTTATTTGAATAGCAGCCAAGTGCCGACAAAATATAAGGAATCTTTTTACAATGAGTGTCTCTTTGATAAAAAAATCTGATGTGTTACACTCACATGACTTTCTCTACTCTTGTACAATCTATTTTTACAAACGCTTATTCTCCATATGCTTCATGTTAATCGAGATATCGAGATGTCGATCTTATTGGTAATTTTCTTGTAGATGCAAGGGGAATATGGTAGCTTTTAAGCGATAGTCAAATATTTTATCGCTGGTTGCTATGTGGCGCATTCCATTCTCTTTGCATGTCAGGACATTAAAAAATGAATAACGTATTTGAGAAAAAGTATAAGTATTGGAAAATTTAAGGAAATAACAAGCAATATCTCGAAAACGGTTCACTCAACAAAAGAAATGTATATGATATAAGTTGTGTATTTTAACACGATCTACATTTTTTGTGTAGTAAAATTTTGTCTATCTCTTATGGTTTACCAGTTATGCAAAAGTCGTTGACAATGAAGAATACTTTTGGAGACATTCCCAGAAATTTCGAGATATACATTTCATTTCTCATGACATTATCTTATACATATGATATTTTCATCAAAATCGTTAGAGCTATTTTTGAGAAAATTAAAATTTTCGAAAAATCTTCCATGTAAAGGGTAGTCTGGGGTGGGGGGATTTTCTTGAAAACCTTCGTGTCGCATCTCTGGAAGATACTGAACCTAAATACCAAGTTTGGTGCTTATCCGACTGTTCGTTTTTGAGTTATGCTGTTCACAGACACACAGACACACACACAGACACACACACACACACACAGACACACACACGGACATGTTTCCAAAAATGCTTTTTTTGGATTCAGGAGGTCTCAAAACATGTATTTCCGGTGAAATCTCGGTATCGAATTTTTGGGTGGAATGCAATACTTCCCCTACTTACTATACGTAGTAGAGAAAGTAAAAAGGAGTGTAAGCAGAATATCTTTTTCTCTCTTCTTTTAAGACCAGCAATAATTTCATTAAGTGGAGGATGTTTCGGGCAACCTGTTTCACTGTAAAACAAATTAACTTCAAAAAGCTTCCGTTATCAATAAAAGCCCTGTGAAGAACGAAACAACAAATTTTTAATTTTTATTTTCCCTACTACGTATAGTAAGTAGGGGAACTATTGTATTCCACCCAAAAATTCGATATCGAGATTTCACCGGAAATACATGTTTTGGGACCCACTGAATCCAAAAAAAGCATTTTTGGAAACATGTACGTGCGTCTCTGTGTGTGTGTGTGTGTGTGTCTGTGAACAGCATAACTCAGAAATGAACAGTCGGATAAACACCAAACTTGGTATTTAGTTTCAGTATCTTCCAGAGATGTGACATGAAGGTTTTTAAGAAAATCACCCACCCCAGATTAACCATTACATGGAACATTTTTGGAAAATTTTGGTTTTCTTAAAAATGCTCAAACGATTTTGATTAAAATGTTTCATAGCAAATGAAATGTATATCATGAATTTTCTGGGAATGTACTCTTCATTCTGAATGACTTTTACCAAGTTTTGTGTTTATCCGACTATTCGTTTCTGAGCTATGCTGTTCACAGACACGCACACGGACATGTTTCCAAAAATTCTTTTATTCGTATTCAGGGGGGTCTCAAAACATGTATTTCCGGTGAAATCTCGGTATCAAATTTTTGGGTGAGTAAATCGTTAAAGATAGACAAAATGTTACTACACAAAATATGTAGATCTCGTTAAAACACACAATTAATGTCATATACATTTGTTTTGTCGAGTGAATCATTTCCGAGATATTCTTTGTTATTTGTTTAAATTTTACAATACTTACACTTTTTCTCAAATGGGAATTCGTTATTTACTTTTTGATGTCCTGAACATGCAAAGTGAATGAATTGCGCCACAGAACAACCAGCTCTTAAAAGTTTTGACTATCACTTAAAGTCAATCATATTCTCCTTGCATATACAAAAAAATTAAGAATAAGGTGTTTCTGCAAATATTTATCTCGATTAGCATGAAGCATATAAGAATAAGCGTTTGTAACAATAGTTTGTACAAGAGTAGAGAAAGTCATATGAGTGCAACACATCAGATTTTTACTTTCCTTAGGACGTACAGTAAGTAGAGGAAGCATTGTATTCCATCCAAAAATTCGATATCGAGATTTCACTGGAAATACATGTTTTGAGGTCTCCTGAATAAAAATGCATTTTTAGAGAAATGTCGTGTGTGTGTCTGTGTGTCTGTGAACAGCAAAACTCAAAAACGAAAAGTCGGATAAATACCAAACTTGATATTTAGGTTTATTATCTTTCAAAAATGTGACAAGAAGACTTTCAAGAAAATCCCCCCACCCAGACGACCCTTTACATGGAATATATTTCGAAAATTTTGGTTTTCTCAGAAATTTCTCTAACGATTTTGATTAAAACATCATATGTTTAAGTTACTTTCATGGCAAATATCTTGAATTTTTTGGGAATGTCCCCAAAAGCCCTCTTCATTCTGAATGAATTTTGCATGGCTGGTAAAACGTAAGAGATAGACAAAATTGTACCACACAAAAACTGTACATATCGTTAAAACACTGAACTAATGTCGTATACATTTCTTTTGTTGAGTGAACCATTTCCGAGATATTCCTTGTTATTTGTTTGAATTTTCCAATACTTCCAACTTTTTCTCAAATGGAAATTCGTTATTTGGTTTTTTATGTCCTGAATATTCAAAGGGAATGAAATGCTCCACATGTAACCATCACTTAAAATATTTGAATCTCGTTTAAAGCCTACGTATTTCCATATTATCCTTGCACCTACAAAGAATTAGCAATAAGATAATTTCTGCAAATGGTTATCTCGTTTAACATGAAGTAGATGGATGGAGAATAAGCGTTTGTAACAATAGTTTGTACAAAAGTAGAATAGGTTATGTGCGTGTAGCACATCAGATTTTTTTATTTTAAAATAAGTTTTTGGGCAGAGATATAATTCAGGGTACACCTATTTCTTGGGAAATTGCTATACTGAATTTTTGTCGGATGCAATATTCTTTACCGTATGCCCATTCATTGTTATGTTAACAGTGAAAAGGTTCGATTTGTATCTTTATTGTTTGCTTTCTCTGTCACATCCATGTGCTAGGCAGAGAAAATATATTTCACTTAAAAATTCCATATCGACGTTTCATCATTTTTCATATCTGAGGTACCCTTATAATAGGAAAACGTATTAGTGAAGGTTCCTTATGCATGTGTTAACAGCATAATTCAAGCACCAAATTTCATATTGAACTAGAGTGTATTTCAAGGATACGCTACCGCATTTACATGGACAATTTTAACGATTTTAATAAAAAATCCATACGTTTCAGAAAATTTTACGCCAGATAATAATTTATCTGTAACCAGTGAAGACTTCATTATTATAGACTTTTGTATGCCTAAAAATCGTAAACGATAAAGAAAAATTTTGTGGTTCCACTCACATACTTTCTCCACTCACTCTTCTACAAACTATTACTACAAAAACTTCCCCTTCTATATGCACTTCTTGTTAATCCAGATAAACTATCAATTCATGCTTACACACTTAGTTGGAGTATACTGTAGCTAAAGCGATAGTCACATGTTTAAAGGGCGTGTCGCTTGTGATGTTTCTTAAATACAATGCTCTTTGTCTGACCACAGACTTCCCAGTTGAGAAAAGCATTCATTTGAAAATTCAAACAAACAAAAAGGAATATTTCGGAAATAGCTACACAAAAATTCTACATGACATAAATTCGTGTGCTTTAATTAAATTACAATTTTTGTGTATCAAAATTTTCATGGTTATAGTTTATCAATTATACCAAAGTTATTCAGAATGAGGACTTCAAAGGCTTTTCCCAGAAAATTCCATATGCGCATTTCGTTTTTCATGAAAACATTTCAAACCAGTGGTATTTTAATCCGAATCTTTGTGCCATGTTTTGGGAAAGTTAAAGTTTTAGACATATTTTCCATGTAAAGGGTAGTTTGGGGGATTTTATTGGAACTATTCGTGTCACAAACTTGGAAAATAAAAAAAGCATTACGCTACGGTCCATGCAGCGCCTTGGCCTACCCTCCTCACTCCCATATGCGCACGGTAGAAGAAGGCGATCATCCAATCGATACGGAGAGGAGATGTGGCCAGCATCCCGCAGTTGAAATGTTGGTTCTCGAGACCGGGTTCGCTGCCTATTGCAGCTCCTCACTTTCCCCGCGGTGCTGAGTGGGCACCGGTCCTATATCTGGTCTTAAAATCCGCACCCCCCCCCCCCGGATCGGGAAGCAGAGCACCACGCACCAGTCCACTGTGCCACTGCACAGGAATCTGGGAAGATGAAATTAAATACAAGTTTGGTATTTAACTGTCTTTTAGGTTTTGAGTTAAGCTGTTATACACACACATAGTGACTTTTTCTAACGATTTATTTGAATGTAAAGTGTCTCAAAACATCTGTTTACCTGGAAATCTCGATATCAAAATTTTTGGTGAAATACAATACTTCCTCTACTTATTGTATGCAGTAGAGAAAGTAAAAATTGCTGGCGAAATATGTAGAACATGTGTAAATATATAATTGTTCAAATGCACATTGCATTTGATCCAAAAATATTATATCTATATTTCACAAAGCATGTTTGAAAAATGTCCCTGTGCGTCTGTTTCTGTGAACGTCATAACTCAAAACGAAAGGTATGACAAATACCAAACCTAATAATTAGATTTATTACTTTCCAAAGATGGTACACAAAGATTTCCAAAAAAATCCCCCCATACTAAACTTTTAATGAAACATTATTTGAATTTTTTTATTTTCTAAGAAATGGCCTATTAAAGATAATTGCATGACAAATAAAATGTATATCTTAAATTCTCTGGAAGTAGCTTGTAACGTCCACTTCATTCGGAAGAAATATCGTATAATCTTGTATAACTGGTAAGCGTTAGGCATAGAGGAACACTACCATATGAAAATGCAGACCTCTTTAAAAACATACGATTTATTTGAAATAACTTTTTTGTGGCATAAGCCATTTACGAGATATCCTCTATTAATAATTCGAATTGTTCAGTACTTTTGTCATTCTTTTCAAGTCCTTTCGATATTCAGTTGTTTCTCTCAATTGCACGCAAGAAATATGGAATTTTAAGGCCTGTACATATTGTCCAGTTCTTAAACATTTTAATATCGCTATTCCGTGTATATTTATAACGAAAGTTTTATGTCTAAAATAGGAAAATAAACTTTTGTAAGAATAATTTGTATGCGTATTAATATGTGCTAGAGGGTAGATAACGCCATGTGAATGTATCACATGAGAGCGTTTTATTTTGGCATTCGCTGTTTACGATAGATTTCCTATTTTGCGTTTGATTCCCCAGGATTTTAACAACGCACTTCAAACTTCTCATCAGCCAAATAAAGAGTAGGTACGAGAAGCACTATTTATATTTTGAGCCTAATAATTAAAACAAAGTAATTTCTGATTGAAAACTGCTTTATTGTTGTTCAAAATATTCCTCTTTATGATCAACACACTTTTGCATCCGTTTGAACCATTTGTCAAAGCATTTATTCCAGTCTTCTTGAGACACCTCCAAAACATGGTTTTTTAAGGCATCAACGGATTCTTCTGCCAACGAAAATCGCTGTCCACGCAATTTATTCTTGATTTTCGGGAACACAAAGAAGTCATTGGGTGCCAAATCAGGACTGTATGGCGGATGACCCATCAATTCGATTTTTTGAGTCTACAAATACTCTGTTGTTAGACGAGATGTGTGTGCGCTCGCATTGTCTTGATGAAGAACGATCCTATGGTTCTTTTTGGATTTCCTTACTTCACCGAAGACTTCCGGCAAACAAATAGTTGTGTATCATTCGGCATTGACCGTTTTACGTTCCTTTGAAGGTACTGTTGCTACATGGCCAGTTTTGCTGAAAAAACAGGTGACCATTTGCTTCGAGTGCGAACAACTTTTGTTGGATTTGCTTCATCTTGAAACACCCATACAGTCGACTGCTGTTTACGTTCCGGCTCATACGCATAGATCCATGATTCGTCACCTGTTACAATCTTATATACGTCTTTTGAGGCACCGCCATTGTATTTCTTGAGCATTTTTGTACAGCAATCGACACGAGCACCTTTTTGGGATCCAACGAGAGCAAACATTTTTCACGGCTAAGTAATCATGCAATATTTTATATATGCTGGTGGAACTAATTCCCAGGGTTGCCTCCATTTCACAATATGCCGCATGACTATCTTTCATTATTAGTTTTTGCACAACATCAATGTATTCTGGAACAACAACTGATTTTGGACGGCCTTCACAAACTTCATCATTGAGGGAACGGCGGCCACTGATTAAATTCGTTATACCAGCGTTTCACAGTGGCAAAGGATGGAGCTTCGTTGCCAAATGTGGAAGTTAGTTGATCCATGCACTCTTGTCTTGATAATCCACGTCGAAAGTCGCAATAAATCATTGCATGAACATTTTCATTAATTAATTCCATGTATTTGCTTGCATACAATTTTCAAGTTAGTGTAAACAAAACAAATGACGCTCTATTGACAAAATGTTTGAAGTATATTATGGTCAAAAATGTCAAACTTTCCTTGGAAACGTCAGATGCCACCTACAACATTCAGGGTTGCCAAGGCTCAAAATATAAGTAGTGCCCTTCGTATACAAAAACAAGGCTAGCATATTATTCCACTTGCTTTCTAACAGCAGACTATCGTCCCAGCCTCCTGTATGGGCCTGTGTACTACTAACGGCGTAATGAAATAATTTTCGGTGTGTAAATAATTTGTAGAATAAATATGAAAATAAATAATAATTGATACAATGCATACAATCACACCAGTAGTCGTGTGACTGTATGTATTAGTTTGCAACAACGCACATATAGCTTGGAATTATTTTATTTCATGGACACTTGAAACTAAACTCTCACTAAACCGGCCCTTAGTAGTCCGGCCCACATTTGGTTTAATGTAGAATGTCAGCAAGGTATCTCATCATTTTTACTTTCTCTACTACGTATAGTAAGTAGGGCAAGTATTGTATTCCATCCAAAAATTCGATACCGAGATTTCACCGGAAATATATGTTTTGAGGCCCCCCTGAGTCCAAAAAAAAGCATTTTGGAAACACGTCCGTGTGTGTGTCTGTGTGCGTATCTGTGAACAGCATAACTCAGAAAAGAACAGTCGGATAAACACCAAACTTGGTATTTAGGTTCAGTATCTTCCAGAGATGCGACACAAAGGTTTTCAAGAAAATCTCCCCACCCCAGATTACCCTTTACATGGAACATTTTTCGAAAATTTTAATTTTCTCAAAAATGGCTCTTAACGATTTTGATTAAAACATCATATTACTTTCTCTACTACGTATAGTAAGTAGGGGAAGTATTGCATTCCACCCAAAAATTCGATACCGAGATTTCACTGGAAGTACATGTTTTGAGACCTTCTGAATCCAAAAAAAGCATTTTTGGAAACATTTCCGTGTGTGTGTCTGTGTGTCTGTGAACAGCATAACTCAAAAACGAACACCCGGATAAACACCAGACTTGGTATTTAGGTTCAGTATCCTCCAAAGATGCGACACGAAGGTTTTCAAGAAAATTCCCCCACCCCAGATTACCCTTTATATGGAACATTTTTTAAAAAATTTAATTTTCTCAAAAATGGCTCTAACGATTTTGAGGAAAATATCATATGTTTAAGATAATGTCATGAGAAATGAAATGTATATCTCGAATTTTCTGGGAATGTCTCCAAAAGTATTCTTCATTGTGAGCGACGTTTGCATAACTGGTAAACCATAAGAGATAGACAAAATTTTACTACACAAAAAATGTAGATCGCGTTAAAATACACAATTTATGTCTAATACATTTTTTTTGTTGAGTGAACCATTGTTATTCCCTTAAAATTTTCAGTAATTATATTCTCAAATGGGAATTCGTTATTCATTTTTTTGTCTTGGATATGCAAAGAGTATTAATCTGTGGGAAAGGGAATGGTGCTGCACCTAGCAACCAGCTATTAAGAGATATGTATGTGCTTAAAGGCTATCTCGATTAACATGAAGTATATGGAGAATAAGCGTTTGTATAAATAGTTTGTACAAGAGTAGAGAAAGTCTTGTGAGTGTAACACATCAGATTTTTTTAAGATATTTTCATGACAAACGAAACGTATATCTCGAATTATCTGGGAATGTCTCCAAAGGTATTCTTCACTGTGAAAGACTTTTGCATAACTGGTAAACCATAAGAGATAGACAAACTTTTACTACACAAAAACGTAGATCGCGTTAAAATACACAATTTATGTGATATACATTTTTTTTTGTTGAGTGAACCATTTTCGAGATATTGGTTGTTATTCCCTTAAATTTTACAATACTTACACTTTCTCTCAAATGGGAATTAACTATTGATTTTTTTTATGTCCTGAACATGCAAGGAGAATGGAATACTGCACATAGCAACGAGCTCTTAAAATATTTGACTATCCCTTAAAGTCTACTACATTCCCCTTGCATCTACAAGAAAATTAGCAATAAGATTAATATCTGGATTAACATGAAGCATATGGAGAATAAGCGCTTGTAAAAATAGTTTTTAGTAGTGTTTTAATATCCATTCCTACTGCATATGGCAACACAAATGGTGGACACTAGTTATAAATGAAATGAAATAATTGAAGAAGGAAATATTTCAGGCCTAAGTTTTAGGGTTACTTCTTGAGATTTGTCAGTTATGTGGATTGAGAAAACCTCAGTTAGGGCGAACGGTCCTGGCAGGATTTGAACCTCAGACCTCCTTTTTATGAGTCTATGCCTTAGCAACCTCAGTTACTGGAAACCTTCTGATTTGATGATACGCGACGGCGGCATGCTTTATCACGCCACCGCTCTACAACCATTACATCAGTACTACATCTGACTGGTTATTGCATAATGTACTCCAAGAAGATATCTGCTGGAGAAAAGTGTAGGCATCCGTTGATGCAGAGTTGTAGCCAGTACTGAGCTAGCGTTGAGGCAGTCAATTCGGAATCATCAATTGCTGACACTTTGCACCTTAACATGTTCCACAAGCTTCCAGGAGGAGAAGAAATTCATGAAGAAGGTGTTGCTAAGTGGTTGAATGAGGGAAACTGTAACGTAGACTAAATTTTAACAGATAAACTAACAAAATGACGAAGAAGAGGACTGTTGGTGCTGAATTTGCTTCACTGCGGCAACTAAAAATTTGGGACGCGTTTCATAGTGAGTGATACTACTGTATGTGTACACACTCAGTGACTGAGTTTTCTATGAAAATGAATGTGAGGAAAGGTCCCTAATTTGAACCGCTCCCATATTTTCCAAACTGTTCGACAGGAGGCAACATAATCCTAGCAGAAGCGTAGCGTGTACAGCTATGAATGCTTGGAGTTGTGGACTTTGCATTCTGAGCTGTGGTTTCAATTCTATGAAGTGTTGTGTGTTTTTGGTGCTTCAGAAGTAATATTTCACTCGTCTAGCTAAGCGTATACGATCAATTAGATAAGTTTGAGATAATTTATATATATATTACATGTTGTTAAGTGTTTATTTAGCAACAATATTCATGCTCACGTTTGTTCAAGTAGCGTATCTCCTTGTCATATAGATGCTAAAGCTTCCAAAATGGAGTGGCTCGTAAATTGAACCACTGTTTGAAACCTATATGAAACTGGTCCAATTTAGGAAACCTATTGAAGTTCTAGGATTGCTCAACTGCGAATAGTATATCGTGTGAATAAATATCCATATATTATGCTAAGTTAAAAAAATCATGTTAAAAACAGTGGATGACATGAATATGTGAATTATGAATTGTCTTAAATGGACATGATCCAGTGTATGAGTTGTAGCATATGGCTTCACCAAAAGTGTGCAAAAGTTAGTGCCAAGAGGAACGTCTTTTATTGTGAAGACTGTGTATAATTGGACTCTTTTATATGAGAGTAAAAATTAGTAGAAACTCTATATTTGCAAATAATACCTATTCCAAAAATGAAGTGATAGCTATTGTATAAAAATTGAAAATGTGCAAGGAAATTGCTATTATTATCACAATTTTGGACACTACTTTTGTTGCTGATAGCATATTTGTTTTGAATGTACAATAAAATATTGTGTATTTTATATTAATAAAAATACTTTTAAACTTAAAAGTATGTGGCTCATTTTTTAGGACACGGGTGGTTCAATTTAAGGACCGCTTTCTTAATTTGAACCGATTTGTCACTTTAACGCTTGTGTTTCTGAAAATTTTGATTTGAAATTATAATTAATATTTACTATTTAGGCTTAAGTGGTTCAATATGGAGACCTTTCCCATTGATTGTAATAAAGTATAGTCCCTAAGAGTTTAAACTAAATTTCAGACACTCTCGGTAATCCGGCACTCATATGTGAAAGGAATGTCCAGATTAGCGAAAGTCTAGTGCAGTGACAAATGGAATTAGAGAGGTTGAAAAGAAATAAGCCAATAGGCTTGCTTACAAACGTAGTTAGGCATTTTGTTTGTTTATTCAGAATACTGTTCATATTAAAATACCTGAATCTGGATTTAGGAGCATTAGTTTGGAACTAATTTATTACCAGAAAGCCAGATGTGTCGTTTCTCTAGGATTGTGACGTGTTGTTGGACGCAGAGAGCTGAGTATAAGCTTATTAGCGAGTTTCTGCCATGTACTGCCTGAATTTAATCTGTCGTATCTTGCAGTAGCTGACAGTTTATACTTGACTGAAGTGTAAGCAAGATCACTTTCACCTTTACATAATGGTGTTGTGTTTCCTTAAGTGATGGCACTAATTAATCTAAACAAAGTAGCACTCAGGAGAATTTATCTATCCATTATTAATTAAATAATATATTCATTGTACTTTACACTCCATAATAGTAGACTATGATACAGGAGGTAAAAGTAAGGTTCTTTTTTGCGAATAGGGATGTTTGCGATACGAAGGCCGCAGGCCGAGTTTCGCATTCCCACGAGCAAAATAAAACACTTTTATACGTGTGGGATATACTATTTTTAATTCCGCTACTACGTATAGTAAGTAAGGGAAGTATTGTATTCCACCCAAAAATTCTATACCGTGATTTCACCAGAAATACATGTTTTGAGACCCCCTGAATACAAAAAAAAAAGCATTTTTGGAAACATGTCCGCGTGTGTCTGTGAACAGCATAACTCAGAAACGAACAGTCGGATAAACACCAAACTTGGTATTTAGGTTCAGTAGCTTCCAGAGATGCGACACCAAGGTTTTCAAGAAAATCCCTCCATCCCAGATTACCTTTTACATGGAACATTTTCCGAAAATTTTAATTTTCTCAAAAATGGCTCTAACGATTTTTATTAAAATATCATATATTTAAGATATTTTCATGACAAATTAAATATATATCTCGAATTTTCTGTGAATGTCTCCAAAAGTATTCTTCATTGTGAACGACTTTTGCATAACTGGTAAACCACAAGAGATAGACAACATTTTACTACACAAAAAATGTAGATCACGCTAAAATACACAATTTATGTCATATACATTTGTTTTGTTGTGTGAACCATTTTCGAGATATTGTTTGTCATTCCCATTAATTTTCCAATACTTATACTTTCTCTCAAATGGGAATTCGATATTCATTTTTTTTGTTTGTCCTGGTAATGCAAAGAGAATGGAATACTCCACATAGCAACCAACTCTTAAAATATTTGACTATCGCTTAAGGCCTGTCAATTCCCTTGCATCTACAAGAAAATTAGCAATAAGATTAACATCTCGATATCTCGATTAACATGAAGCATATGGAGAATAAGCGTTTGTAAAAATAGTTTTTACAAGAGTAGAGAAAGTCATATGAGTGTAACACATCAGATTATTAATTCTGCTAGTATATTTGGGCAAATTTTCTTTTTCTTTGTTTTGTTTAATTACTTTAACTTCTTGGTCTTATCAGACAGGTTACTGTAGGCCTAGGCATAAAGTAACCTGTCAGTATATGCCAGGCAGTGATTAGTAGTCGACTTCTTGTATCATCTGCTTATAGAACTTCCTTATAGGTGACCTTAGTGTTTAACGGAATGTTGACCTTGGAATCGAACTACTAAGCGTTGTTTGAATACGTAGTCGTTGCGATGCAGGTCAGATGGCCTTAGCTGCATTCTAATCATCTAACCATTCTAATTTTAATTTATTTATTTTCCTGTTTAAGTGGGACTATGGGTTCTGTTATTGAAGATCCAATAGGTATTTGCCTGGCAACTAGGGGAAAGGAGGGAAAAACAAAAGTCAGGTTGGCTGGTAGACTAGGTATTTAGGCAACTTCTCTGCCTTTCCTGCAATGTGTGTAGTCAGGCATAAAGGGGCGGAAGCTCGCTTCGGCCGAAGAGATATATTCATGCCCGATAAACTCTGCTAAAACGGCTAATATTGAGTGCAGATGCTGGTAGAAATGTGTTACTGGCCAAGTGATATTTTGTTAGAAGTGGTGTGGGGTAAAATGTTCAAATTCTTCTGTAATAACAGTATGAAAACATGTTCGGTTTATTTCTCGACTGCTAGTATTCCCGCCACAATACAAAATGCATATACACACTGTTCCCAAATCATTATCCACTTTGTACGAATCGACAATCCAAATGACATCATCAGGGATGGTAAAATATCTGTACTGTTTTATTATTACATTACGTAGAACTTCTGTTCTCTTTGTTATTTTATGTATTTCTGGTATCGCTAACATAGTCGGCGCATACAAGGCAAGTATATGTTGTACTTCTTCCAGCTATGATTGTTACATCGGTCTAACCAAGCTGTTTTTTGAGTTGTATTTATGGAATGCTTCCTCTAGTTTTATAATTTTTGCAATACGAACACTACTGTCCTGTGCGCCACGAATCAACATTTCAAGAACCAAGCGGGATGGCTCAGGCGGTAACGTCTGTGCCCCGCATTAGGATGCCCCGGGTTCAAATCCCATGGGCCGACCAGTCTGCTTGAGCTTTTTTCATGGCTCGCTTCAGCCGCTAAGGTAAATACCGGATTGGATATTTAATACCATGACTCAAAGTTCCACCTTAAGGCTGAAACAATAGTAAAAATGAAAAATAGGTTGTAATAGCGAATGTTGTACCTTCTATCCACAGACAATAAAAACAAGTAGATGAACGGCACCCTAATGCCATCTGCACGACAGTAGCAGAAGATCCGGCTGCTATGCTCTAGGATCTCTGTGGACACGTAACGAAGCAAGATGGCATAGTTACATGGACGAGACCTAGAAGGTTAACTGTCCGCCTTTCTATAGAAAGCGGCAGTTAGACTGGACGGCACCCTAATGCCATCTGCACGGCACGTAGCAGAAGATCCGGTTGCCATGCACTAGGGTCTCTGTGGACACGTCGAAGCGGGTTGTTACAGGGATGAGACCTAGAAGGCTAACTGTCCACCATACCTCGATCTAAGGGTTATCTACTAACAGATCCATCGCGATATGACCCTGTAGTTAAAACTACGTAAAATAAATAGAGCAATAAAAAAAGAGAAATATCTCAAGATTAGCTATTAGGTAGCTGCTTTTATATATATATATATATATATATATATGTATATATATTGCTTCAAGGGCATATATATATATAACTTAAGGCAGTGTTTTTAACACTAAACAGATTTCAGTGTAATTATATAATATATAAATTCAATAACAGCCCGCCTTGAAGCAATATGTATATGTAATAATTTGTTAAATGTATGTAACAGTCATTGCATATGTTTATATTATTGTATCCATGTGTAACAATGTTATGTGAATATATTACGTAATGTAATAATGTAGGAGCTGTGAGAATAATAGGTTAAAAGTTGCTAACAATGAGGTAACAATGAGGTAACCTTGAGGCAATAATGAATTTGAAAGTTTAACAATACTGCTTGTGATTCTTGGAAGCAATAATGTAATTTTAGTGACAGTTTATAAAAATAGCCAATCAATAACCAGAAAAAGCTTTGGTTAAATGAAGGTATTCTATTGGATTAGGAATAGCCAATCAGAGACTTGAAATATAGAAATTTACAAGTTTAGACGGTTATAATCAAGTCAGTTACCTGCAGACAGTGCTTGTAACCGGATGCGAGATACGTCCTCGAGAGATTTAATACCTATTCGTGTGAGACGAAAAATAAGTTTACGTGTTAAAAATTACAATCAATTAATAAAAGAATCTCACAGCTCTATATCAGTGAAGTGTTATTTAAATCCTATCAAGCATTAATAAAAAGGAGTGAAATAAAATTATAATCTCTGTAAGCCTACACTGTTAAGTCGCACCACAACCTTGCCAAGACATCCGCGTCTCTAAAATACATACTGACGCAGCCAAGGCAAACATAAATACATAATATTTAAAGAAACAGTTAAAAAATTACAAAGTTAATATTTTTAAACTTAGAGCGAAGGCTACCGGAAAACGGGTACTATACGTGTGATTGCAACGAATTTCAAGTTCGGCTCCCCAACAGTTGAAATATAATACAACTCCTTCAATACGACCTACTTCAAATTGACGCCCAAAACGTGATGCAAACAAGTTACAATACAAACCATCTTCTCAATATATATGCGCAGCTGTGCTTTATGTTGGAGTTGTTAGTTTGGCGGATTTCTAAAGAAGGGGTTCCAAGTTCAAATCCCGCTCCCGTCTGCAGAGTTTTATATCTGTAATGCATACTGTGCATTACGTATACATGTATGCACAGAACCACAATTCGAAAATTATTAAAACTAGTACCAATCCTGAAACTAATGCAACGTATAACCAACACGGCGCGCATGCATAGCTACAGATATAACTTCAACGAGTGGATGGGGATTCCAGAATACCACTTATTAACGCTATGCCTACATATAAGATTTTATTTATTAGTTGTAATTCATAATAATGAAAGCCTGCATCTTGGTTATTGAATCTCGTTTGTGAGACTAATAAGATTACAAAGTGTTCAACAACACGCTTTATACGAAAACCAAACACTTAAAAATGTTTCATTTGAAAAGCTTAAGTACCTCGGCATAATCCTTTTTACTTTCTGTATCGCTTAACTAAACTTGAAAGAGGAAGTCTTCAATCTTATTCCAAAATTTATGTCAAGATTTCGGCAAAAATATACGTTTTGGGGTCCGCTGAATAATCTAAATATATGTATAGAAATAATCTAAAAATGGAATTGGAGATAAGTATCAAAATTTGCGTGCACTCCAGCATCGGTCACAGATGCAAACATAAACATTTCTACCCAAGGTTGTTAAGACAAAGACTTATAAAGAACACTTCTGAGGTTCAAATTCCGTTAGGACCGTCATCTTGCGGCAGTCGCCGCCTGTCCGATGTTGTGGTGGTTTTTAATACCCGTAGCTCGCGGCTTACCTTGCTGCATCCTCCACGTTGGCTCCAGATGTTCGCAGTATGCTGGTTCTGTGCAATTTGTTTTATCCTCGGCTAGCTGCAGTAATTTTCTTTAAACTATGTGGGAGCATGGACTTATCCTTGGTAAAGGAAGCGTAGATCTCGGGTGGTGGTAAAAGGAGAAATGGACATGCTTTGGTTACGAAAAGACGACACTGCAGTTTCTTTTATTTAGCTACTCCTCGTAGTACACAGCACTGATATTGCCGCCGTTAAAACACTGTCCTCCGCTGTTGAAACACGGCGCGAATATGACGCGAAGTTTACATATGCTTATTATATCTCTTTACGCGTAGCGATTCTTATGTGTGTTTCGAAAACTGTCTTCATTCACTTTTGGCGCGATATCTCTCAAACATCCTGCAGCATCTCTCCCTACCTGTAGTTTAGCAAAAGACCAAATGACAAATGAACACGAATTTGTTCCTAACAGATCCATTTATAGTCGCAGGCTTCTGGGGCTGCTTCCTTTTCTATTGGTCCATTTTTAGCGCCACTCAACGCGTCTCACTATTTCATATAAACTTACAGGGATCTCATTGGTCCAAGTTTAACATAAATCGCGGCTTTTCCTAAATTTACCGTTAAGCTTGTTGTCTCTCTCACTTGGTCACGGCGAATTATCGTATAAAGGAACAAAAACTCTACACCCTCGCTGTATGAACAATGCCCCTGCGACCAGAGAGACATCGTAAAACTAGACTTTCTGCCTTCGAAGACACTATTCCTGTAGCTAAGACATTTCGTCGTGGACAGTATTTTAACATAGCGCTTAAATTATTTACATTAAACAATTCATAACTCCTCTAATATTAGTAACCTAAATACAGACATATCGTTAAATCATCCTTCTTAAACTATACAAGCAGTAAAAGAAAAAAAGATATGTACATGGCATGATTTAACATCAATAAAAATTAATTAATCAAATTATCTATAATTACAGTTCTCGGGCTCGGCCTAGAGTTGCCGTTTCAATCTCTGAGCTTTTTCAGGTTTATCTCAGTCCTCATAACTGGCAAACCCCGGAGAGGTACCCTGAAGCTAGGCTAGAAGCACTTCCTTCCCAAATTTACTTTCCAAATCATTATCACTAATCACTATCCACTATCTGTAGTGCCGTTTGTAGTAACAGCGGACTTTAAAAAGTATTATAAAACAATTTTACTAAACTTTCATAACTCAAACAATTCTTTACGGTAAAACAAAATATTTATGTTCTCAAAAATGTTTTTGACGTTTTGAATTAAAATTAATATTTCATGTATTAGCATATGAATAAAGTGCATATATAACAAGTTCTGAGAATATCCTTTATCCTAATTCTTAATGAACTTTACGTAACTGAGAAGCCATAAAGGATGAACTAAACTTCCTTAAGGAAAAATGTAGAGTATATGGAAATATTGCGACAGAGCCCTCGCTGAGGGTCTGCAAGCTGTGGTTGACGGCCGTGTTCTCTAATGCTAACCGGCGTATGATTGATTTGAGAGAGAGGAGGGCTGGTGAACAGTCCGGAGAGGATTATAAGATGCAAGAAGAAGCTTCTAGGTCTCCCCTTCAGCGACCTGTAGTGAACCCTCTAGGCGACCTCGTGGGGGATATAAGAGGGAACGATCGCTGCCGCAAATAAGATTTTTCTGACCTCACTGTTCTCTACGCGACAGCTCCTGTATTTGCCCGTCTATGGGTGATATGAATGTATGAATGCACATATACATATATATATATATATAGCGAGAAAGAGAAAGAAAGAGAGAGAGAAGAAAGGTGCAGAAATGGTTAGAAGGGCACATTTCAGTTAGCCATCGGAAGAGAGGAGTAGTGTTCGACACTTTCCTGGGCGACCGGGAGAAAGAAGGGGATAATTTGCGCGTCGTTTGCTGCAGCGTTACGCACAAGGAAAGAGTGAAGAATGACTACCAGAAATGTAGATAGTAAGAAAATGGAGTTTTAGACGAGAATGTGTATTGTATCATTAGGAGTTTGAAGAAGGTTTGTTTCTTTATTTTCCCCACGCTTTGGGCGCAAATTTGAAGAAGATGGTTTATTGCTGCTACGTATGGAAAGCCAGTTTGAAGAAGAATGTATTATATTTCGACTGTTGGGGAGCCAAACTTGAAGTAGTTGCAACCGCACGTATGGTAAAAAGTTTCCAGTAGCCTTCTCCCCCCAAAAAATGTACTTTCCGGTGGACTTTGCCCCAAAAATGTTTAAAAATATTAACTTTGTAATTTTGGAATGTTTCTTTAAATATTGTATATTTATGTTTGCCTCGGCTGCATCAGTATTTATATTTTTAGAGACATGAATATCTTACCAGGGAGTGGTGCGACTGAAGAATGTAAGTTTACACAGATTATAATTTTACTTCACTCCTTTTATTAATGCTTGACACGATTTAAATAACACTTCACTGTGAGATTTTTTATTAATTAGTTGCACTTTTTAACACGTAAACTATTTTTGTCACACACAAAAAACGCATTAAATTTCTCGAGGACGCATTCAGCGTCCGGTTAGAAACACTGTCTACAAGCAACTGACTTCTCAATTTGTAAATTTTGCTCCATTTTAGTTTTTGATTGGCTAATCCTTGTCCAATAGAATACTTTCATTTAACCAAAGCTTTTTGAGGTTGTTGATTTGCTATTTTATGAACTGTCACTAAAATTACATTTTTGCTTCCAAGAATCACAAGTAGCATTAATAAACTTTCAGTTGCATTATTGTCTTAAGGTTACTTCATAGTTAGCAACTTTTGACCTATTCTCACAGCTCCTACATTATTAAATTATGTAATACATTCACATAATATTATTAAACATGTGTACAATAATATAAACATATACAGTGACTGTAATATACACTTTTTATATAGTGTTACATACACATATTGTTTAAGGCGGGCCTTTATTGAATTTATATATTATATAATTAGACTGAAATGATTTAAAATGTTAAAAATACTACATCAAGTTTTCGGAATGTTCCTTGCTGTTACATTTCAAAGGCGATTCTTCTTTTTGGTTTCTTTCTACATGAGCACATGACAAATAAAAATTAACTTGTGATATAAGTTTGCAGTTTTGCATGCAAGCGTGGAGAATTATATATACTAACTGAATCCTTAAAGAGTAAATTGAAGTCATTTCTAGATACAGACTAGCTATTCTTGAGAAATGTGAATGAAGAAGGGAGGTTTCATTAACCGTTGGAGTTTCGTTTGCAAGGAAGATAATAGAGCCAGTGTGGTTATACAAACAGTGAACTGCTGCAACAAATAACCGAAACAGCGCGTTGTTTTTCCGCCCTATGACACCGCTGTATATAGCGGCGAGCGTAACTTCCGCTGTAATAATGTTCTCTCATCTGTTTTAATTGTTCACTGCCAGTACACTTGGCACCGCTACTGGCGTAGTGCATGCGCATTACTTACGCCTGAAATAGTAACCCCAATCTGTATAGAATGCATAGTTATTGCCAACTCGGTTACGAAAAATAAAGCCCAGCACATGAACGCACAATAGAAAGGAATAATGGCGTAGCTTGTATCTTTAGTTGGGATCGTAATAGAAGGAAAGATAAAACTAAATTGAACATATGCGAAATTATACTTCTGTAAATTAGCCTACATAGGTTAATATGAAGAAATAACAGTATTAGCTCACAATAAACACTGTAACACAATACAAGACAACGCTGGAAAATAAACGTTTCCAGTGAAATTATATATTTAATTAAATCATATAGGTGAGAGCTGCAGTGCCTTTATTACTGTTATGTGATAATTAAGTGAATGCAAAGGTAGAGGAAATTGAAAATATAAACCTTAAATTACATTTAATAACTTTAATTTACCTTCCTCTCGTATTCTTTGAAGTAGTTTTTGCCCCACGTACGATACAAAGTTTCTGCTGGCCTGTTCCCCACGTTTACTTTCCGGTGTCCTTCGCTCCACTTTTAAAAAAAATCAGCTTTTTTTAAATATTTCTTTAAATATTATATATGTATGTTTGCCTCGGCTGCGTCAGTAGTAGTTTGCAGAAACACGTATTTCTTAGCAGGGGTTGGTGCGGCTAAAGAATGAAGGCTTACACAAATTATAAGTTTTATTTCACTCCTTTTATTAACCCTTCACACGATTAATTAACACTTCACCGATTTATACTACTGCAGAGCTGTGAGATTATTTATTAATTGCACTTTTTAACACGTAAACTTTATATTATTCTCGACGTAATGAATTTTATGTCTCACACTGAATACGTATCAATCTGCTCGGGAACGCTGCTTTCTAGCGTCTGGTTGGGAACGCTATCCAGTAGCGTCTAGCATCTACCGCTTAAATGTGTACATTTTATATTTCAAGACTGATTGGCTAATTCTACTCCAATAGAAAACGTTTATTTAACTTTTAGATTTTATAGTTTTTGATTGGCTATTTATAAACTGTTTTAAATATTACATTATTGTTCCAAGAATTATTAGTAGCATTATTAAACTTTCCAATTAATTGTTGTCTCAAGGTTACCTCATTATTACCTTATTGTTAGCAGCTTTCGGCTTCTATTCTCACAGCTCCTAGATTCTTAAATTACGTAATACATTCACATAACATTATTATACATGTGCGTAATAAAATAAACATAATGCAATGGCTGTTACATGCTTATATATTATATTATACACATATTGCTTTAAGGCGGGCTGTTATTATATTTTTATTATATAATTAGACTGATATCATTTAAGTGTTAAAAATACTGCCTCATCTTTATGAAATTATTGTACAATTGTCTAGAATATTCTGACTTGGTCCAGTGTTCTATTACTGCACTCATGAGAACTAGTTGAACTTTTCACTGTTACCTCACCTTCTTCGTGATGTAAAGGCGTAGCGAAATAGGCCTGTTCTTCCGGACGGTTCACACTCTGAGAAGTTGAACACAAAACTTCCTAATATCTAGTGGAAACAGCACTCACCGCACGTACAGCAGTCGTCGTCAACTTGCTCGGAGAACAGCACTTTTTGTCACAGTCGAATCGCACTCACTAACTCACTGACTGACCCAGTTCACCAACTCAGCTTACTCTCACTCACGAGAATGCTCGTTTAGATAACCAATGGAATTTTCCGGAGAACATTCTGGAATTTCTGGAGACACGAAAGTAAGCTTCCAGAAGATTCGGTTATCTGACGATAGCGCTTCCGGTGTTTACGCTGGCGATAGTGCTACTTTCCGACTGCCAGCATCAACCTCGTGATAACCTTGAACCGCAGTAACTGCATCACAATATGTAATGATAAAACTCGCCTTTACCTCTTAGAATTATAATTTTCAGAATTTACGGTGTTACTTCCTTCCCTAATAACAGACGAAAACTCTCCTGGTGTGCTGTTCACAGACTGACACACACACGGACATGTTTCCAAAAATGCTTTTTTGGATTCAGGGGGCCTCAAAACATATATTTCTGGTGAAATCTCGGTATTGAATTTTTGGGTGGATTACAATACTTCCCCTACTTACTATACGTAGTACAGAAAGTAAAAAACTGTAAAGGGGATAGCTTGTTCACTAAATTCTGTTAATAGCTGTTTTCTATGTATAAGCGCATGTAACCAATTTTGTATTGTATAATAATTTCGAAATTGTTCCTGTTTGACATTCTCCATTTGGTAGACATTTTTATCTTAATAATGACAGGTTATATATCCCCTATTTTAGGAAGGCTGATAATAACACTTCCTTTCATTTTTATGTAACTACATTTTATGTTAAAATCTTTCTTTTAAAGAATTTTCTATCCATCTCATGGATTAGTCGTACGGTACAAGACTAATATTATGCCTGCGTTTAACTTGCATAAACACAAACTGACAGAAGGAAAGAACAAATATTTTCATACACTGTATTTGCTTCTGCTGGATTCACGGATTTTGGTAATCGGAGTAGGTGTATGATATAGCTGAGAGTGAGCCAACAAGGCAGACTGTCACAGAAATGTGATTTAGTGCGTCAGCTAACATGTCCTAGTGAAAAGCAGTTCTGCACCGCCGCAGCACACAACCTGTTTACGGAGTCGGAAACGCATGCATTACGAGATACACTTATGCATCTTCCCTTTGAGACAAGGAGCTCTTCAACTAATAAAAGGACTGGCGGTAAAGGCCTAATAAATCTGAATACCCCTAGTAATGAAAAACAGTTTTTAAATATATAATACAAGGAAAAATGTCCAAGATGGCGATGGCTGCTAACATAAACATCGATGAAGGATGGGAGGGGCTAGCAGTGCCATTCATCTTTATTGTCCATGAAACTTTGGTTTCTCTTTTGGCTACTGTTAGGATTTTCAAAGTGAAATCATATCTTGCAATAACCAACACACCAATCTGAGTAAATCCCCGCCAGTTGTAAAGGAGAGAAGTAAAAGTAGAGAGAGAGAGAGATTGTATGAGGGAGAAGAGTGAAAAACAATAGGGATAAAGTAAAGATTGATGGGGGGATGAGTAGAGAAAAACAACACTCATAAAGAGAATAATCTCCATATGAGGGTCGATCCATAACTTCTTGGCCTGACCCAAAAAACACAAGATTTAAGATATTTTTTTGTTTTCAGTGTAGTCCTGTAGAAAGGCCTGCACAGGCCGAAATCCTTAAGCCTGGTCTGACCCGATTGTCTAGCTTTGCTCTAAATATAATTACTTTGCAGTTTTTGATTATTGTTATTTTTATCATCATCAGTCCGATGCCTGCGGTGCAAAGGATTTGGGTACGGTACTGGCACAGGCATTTCTTCACCTGCTGGGGTGGTGCCTGGTAAAGGATGCACTCAAGTCCTTGGAACCAATTGAGGAGCCCAGAATCCGCATGGAGTAAGCGGCATGTTGACAGCATACTGCCCCATTGAACACTCTGTCCAGGATGTCCTTGATGTAGGTGTACAATGGGAGGCGAAGTTTGCAGCTGCCGTGCTGCTACAACATTATTTGCAATTGGTCAAAGGCAACTTTTATTTATTATTTGTATTACAACTGCTATAGATGTGTGCATGTTACGATAACTGCCCTATTCCGGGAACCTGAACTTTGCAGACCAAAAAAGCAATAAAATAACTTTCTTCGTCTCAAATATTACTCAAATATAGTATAAATAATTTAGATTAAAACACCATATATTTAATGATATTTATATGACAAGTAACATGTATATGTTGAATGTGATAAGCTAAATTTTTTCATCATTATTTTCAAACCCGAGCCCAACAAACATATTTTTTAAATTAAACCCGAAGTCGGCCCGCATGCCAAACCGGGTCTAAAGCCGAGGCCGTCAGACCTCTACCTTATAATCAGTACATTTCCAATTTTTAATACCCTCAGTATAAAAAGAGTTACCCAATTGTGCCAATTAAGCGCGTGTCTCAGCTTTAACTTCGTCATTTTATGTAAATCTCGTGAATCCACCCGCCATTTCTTCAGGTTTCGGAGCAAACCTAATCGTTGGAGTCAAATCCGGTAAATATGGAAGCACCTATAAGCGAAGGTCATGCAATTTTGCAACAATTATCCCAGACGTGTGTGAAGGAGTATTATCATGATGAAAGGAAACTCCTTTCGCAAGTTGTGAACCTTTTACCTGAATAGCATCCTTCAGTTGGTCCAGTACTAAAGTGTAACTTTCATTGGTGATGGTTCTGACCATATAGGGTAGTCTGTGTGCACCATAAGAATCCAAAACAGTTTTTGCTTTCTTGGTACACTTTCGCTCTTACCACTCGCCGTGTGAACTGCTCTTTGTCTCTGACGTGTCGTGTTGAATCCTAGTTCTATCCATTTAGCGTCTGAAAGTTTTCAGTAAGCCTCTAAAAGATGATACTTAACATTTCTCATAGTAATTTAGCCATTTCATTGCATCTTCGAGTCAGAACAGAAAGCTTTTAGAACGTGAAGTAGTTATTGTCTTTACGTTATTTGCACCACGTTTTGGGAGCCAATTTGAGGAAGGTTTGTTGTATTGTAGTTCAACTGTTGGAGAGCCGAACTTGAAGTAGTAGCAACCGCACGTATGGTAAGAAGTTTCCGGTAGCCTTCACCCCAAAAATGTTTAAAAAAATACTAACTTTTTAATTTGACTGCTTCTTTAAATGTTATATATTTATGTTTGTATTATTGTTAGAGACATTGATTTCTTTGCAAGGCGTGGTGCAGCTGAAGAATGTAGGCTTACACAGATTATAGTTTTTAATTCACTCCTTTTTATTAATTCTTAAATAACACTTCATTGCTATAGAGAGCTGTGAAATTCTTTTATTAAATACTTGCACTTTTTAAACACGTAAACTATTTTCGTCTCACACTAAATACGTATTAAATTTCTGGAGGATGCATCTCGTGTCCGGTTAGGAACACTGTCTTCAACCAACACGTCCAATTATGAGCGCTGTCTACAAGCAACTGAACTGATTTCTACCGCCTAAATTTGTAAATTTCTGTATTTCAAGTCTCTCATTGGCTAATCCTAGTCCAATAAAATGCCTTCATTTAACTAAAGCTTATTCCGGTTGTTGATTGTCTATTTTATAAACTGTCACTAAAATTACATTATTGCTTCCAAGATTTACAAGTAGTATTGTTAAACTTTCAAATTCATTATTGCCTCAAGGTTACCTCATTGTTACCTCATTGTTAGCAACTTTTTACCTATTATTCTCACAGCTCCTACATTATTAAATTACGTAATACATTCAGATAACATTATTACATGTATAAAATAATATAAACATATACAATGACTGTAATATACACCTTTTATGTATTGTTACATACACATATTGCTTTAAGGCGGGCTGTTATTAGATTTTTATTATATAATTTGACTGAAATCATTTAAATGTTAAAAATACTGCCTCAAATGCCTCTCAAATTTAATGCAGTAACGCGAGCGAAACTGTGGATATGGTTGCATATATTCTAACACAAACAAGTTACTTAAATTGCAACATGAAATGCCATTAAATGAACAGAAAATCGCTAATTATTTCTTCTTTGCTACATAGCCTCAGTGCTGGTTATTGCTATAAAAGCTGGGAGAAAGCACTTTTGCCAACGCCTACTTTGAACACAGACCACACATCCATAAATCTGCATGCTGATGATAGACCACCTCAGTCTTTTCATCGATCTTTCATTTCAATTCCACTAATGAATTAGTAGCGGCTTCCACATCTTTCCTCGTTTCCTCGGCAAGCTTATTTATAGTATAGCACTCCGTGAGAGGGAGCAATAAAATGGCATATTCAGCTTCAAAATTCATGGATTAATGCAAAGAGAATCCTCTGTGGTGTAGTGGAAAGGAAGTTGGTTAGGTTACTGCTGGAGTCATGCCCTTTTTGACTAATAACAATTCAGGATTAGGCAAGAATAAGATAAATAACTTACTTATCGCACAATTTCACTAATTTCCGTCAGGTGGCATTGCTTTTCCGCTGCATTTCTACTGTTTCCCGCACTTGGTGGGTCGGTTGTTTTTGGTGCTTGGGTCGTATGGCTTGTGACCGTGGTTAAGGAATTCGTTTCTGCCAGTGCTAAGGGATACATCTCCGTGTGGTGATTACTCTGAATGGCTTAGCAAGCCGCGAATTTTGTATTTTGTAAAGGATTTCTCTGACCAAAGTTTCATATGGGTTCGTCCCTCGCTATTTTAGAAAAGCATGGCGTTGTCGGGTTTTTATTTGCTAACATTTATAATTCACGCTTGCGGCCTGGCCACTTGAGGTCTTTGTATGTAGTCTGCAAGTTCCTTTAACCCATTTAAGCAATTTTAATTGTTTAAATGGTTGTTATTTTGATAAAGTTGATGTGAATTGTTAAGTTGTTCGGAGTTTATTACACAAGTCGTTACATGTCTAGTGATCTATATTGTGAGTTGTTTATTCAGAGCTTAACGGGAATTCATTGGAGGCTAATGTGAGATAAAGAGCTTAATCTTACAGTTAAATGGGGCAGACTTGTATCCATTTATGTTAAGATAAATTACATAATATCCACACCTGCATTAACTAAACTCATATAATAATGTACTGGTATTCCCAAGATTATGAGATTGATACTGCATGTAACGGTTTGTTAAATAAACCCAGTACATAAGACTTGGCCTGTTTTCAGTAAGTTCTTGGGGGGTCTCTGTTATATCGTATTGGTTTTGCTGTCACCCCATAGCCAAGATCCGAACGCTTCCTAGTAGTTTTCGGCAGCTCTATTTAGCTAACGTGAGAAGAGACACGTTTGACAGTGCAATATATTTTATCCAACACTACATATTAAAGGCTACCAATAGTATATTTGGAGGGGTAAAACAGAATTAAAAACGGAATACCATAGCCGGGATTGTAACCGCGGATCTTCGGCTTACCATACCGTCTACAAACTACCATGGGACATGCTTAAATTTCCCACCTGACTCACATTTTTCTCTATAAACCATAAGGCATTCTCTGAGACAACATACTCAAATGGTAACTTACTCTTTCGACCGAGTGCTATGGTCAACCAGTATTAATCATTCAATGTCAATTAATTGTTTTTTTACAGAAGCCGTAAGGTGGAATCAGGTTAAAAAATGCAAAGCCATAGCAGGGATTTGAACCATGGATTTGGGCTTAACCCTGCCACTGCTCTAACAACTGAGCTACCATGCACTAAATCCTCCAATTCTCGCGGTTTTCTCGGTAAAATTTTGAGATAACAAACTCAAATGGCAACTTACAATCTCATAAGTACTCCCGGGCTTCATAGTTAGCCTTGTTATGCCTTATTGTACTTCCACGTATGTCGTTGTGCTGATTAAAGATGAAAGACTGAGCTGGTCAGAGCAGTGCCACGGTATATCCGTGGTTTAAATCTCATCAATGGCAGTGAATCTTTCAGTGTGATTATATATTTCCAACTTTAGAGCCAATAAACGATATGTGTTGAAGAGCAATCAACATCAACAGCACATTGTTATGGGACATATGCAAGACAAAACTTGAATTTCTGGTGACAGGTTGATTTTCATATGGAATATCATACTTTATGTGTAGACAGGTAAGCGATAAGCACAGCTTGAGGTCGAGCTCCACAGAATTAGCAGAAAAAATTGACGGTAAAGAAACATTTACTGCACACTACATATTATATAGTTAGAGCCCATTACCCGCATTCCGGAGGTTGTGGATTCTATTCCGATGACCGACCTTCCTGACCTATGGATTTTTCGGGGGGTTTCCCGGGTTGCCAGGCGAATGCTGGGAAGGTTTCTCACATCTCCGAAGTTCTTGTCCCTCCATTTCATTTCCATTCTATTTCACTTCATCTTTCCTTCGTTGGTCTCTTTCAGGGTTAGAAGTGTCGGCGATGGTGTTTTGGTGCAGCGTCGCAGGGGAAAAGTATGCTCTTTGTGACTCCCTCAGCTTTCGGCTGGCTGATGGGGCATCCGAACCCCCTTGAGGGGCGTTGGACCCCTCTGTGCGCTTTGTGGTCCTCGGTCTGCCTTTCCGTCTGCCGGGGAGACTCTATCTGGAAACTTAGGAACGCTGCCATTCCTGTGCCGTCACTCCTGGTTCCAGCCGCCCGGTGTCTCCTCTCGCCTCATCCTTCCTCCCGGGGACGCTCCTTTGCGGGGCGTAGGTACAATATCTCCTGTGTGCATCAGTGCCGAGTCCCCTCCGTAGCCAATCCAACCCAATTCAATCCATTCCTAGACGAACCAACCTATTTTATAGTAATGGTATTATAAGCTAAATGAGGATTCTGTTCAGTGATTTGAAATTGAGTTTAACTGCTGTGGTTCTTAGCGTCCCATTCTATATTGGACGTGACAGACCAGTAATTTTGCTCAGAGGCCTCTTTATCAGACTTGAGGTTCTTTATCGTACCGTAAATCTACGACACGGGACCACCGGCTTTACTTCCCTTCCGAAGGAAGCCATGCCAAGGAATTTTACGCCCGACCCGCGACCTTGGGAACTAGAGGCTAGCACGGTACCACTAGTCCACGGAGGACGACAAAATTCTACTGTTCAGTGATGGTTAAAGGTTCCTTATGAGCAAAGTTGCCCAGATTATGAAGGAAAATGCAATCGAATATATACGAATGTTTCGAAATTATCTATCTTGTTTTGATATGCTCAGCCGTAGAATATTCGTAGAATCGTTGTTGACTTTCCTAAAGAAAATAAATTAAAGTCATCTGCGATTCATATCGATGTGAATCCCACGAGCATTTTGCCTAGGGAGTTTTTCCCTCGTGAGAGACGACGATACTTATAGATATTTCTGATCCCTCACGGCATGTAGTATTTCTGTCATTCCCGTGATATATCTTCAAAAAACAGAAGAACGGGAAGAAACAAAAAAAAAGATTAAATGTACATATAAGAGTGAGAAAGGGGTTGGAACGAGTTGGTAGGAGGGGAGACAGCTTGAGAGACAAACGATGAACATGAAAGCAGAAAGAGTAGCGAAAGAGCAACAAAGAAAATAAAAGAACATTGAAACGAGAAGTTAGTGGCTGTCAGAGGGAAAGGAAAAGTCTCCAAGGCCAAAGGGAGAACGTGAACTATAGGTTGGTGGAGAAAAATATTCCTGGAATATGGAAATGTGGTGGTTTTCTTATCTTTCAGAAAAACGGGAAAATAATTGCACCCCATAATACATAAAGGAAAGTTGACAGCATTTATTTTCATATTTGGGCATATTCATTTCAAAATAAACCACGAAACACAGAAAGGCGTTTGAGTACCGCTGGATACAGAGAAACTCAAGTCTTTTTTTTTAAAAACAGTCTTACGACATCCATTCAATGCGATAAAGCAGTGGTGGGTTATATAAAGGAAAACGATGAGTACAGGAATAGTATTACTGTTAGAGACATGGAAGTCTTGGCAGGGCGAGATGTGACAAGAATTTAGGCTTACAGAGATTTTAAGTTTTAATTCACTCCTTTTTATTAATCCTTGACACAAATTAAATAGCACTTCACTTATATCGAGAGCTGTTAAAAGTTCTTTTTTATTAATTAATTACACTTTTTAACACGAAAACTTAATTTTTCGTCCCACATACGTATTAAATCTCTCGAGGACGCACAAGCAACGCATCCAGTTATGACAACCGTCTGCAGGCAACTGAATAGATTTCAACCGTCTAAATTTGTAAATATCTGTATTTCAAGTCTCTGATTGGCTAATCCTTGTCCAATAGAATACCCTCATTTAACTAAAGCTTTTCTGGTTGTTAATTGGCTACTGTTTTTAAACTGTCTCAAAATTTACATTATTGCTGCTCTAATAATGACTAGTAGCATTTAAACTTCCTTACTCATTATTGCCTCAAGGTTACCTCATTGTTAGCAACTTTTAACTTATTTTTCTCACAGCTCCTACATTAATAAATTACGTAATGCATTCACATAACATTATTGAACATGTTTACAATAATATAAGCATATGCAATGACTGTTACATACATTTTACAAATTATTACATACACATTTTGCTTCAAGGCGGTCTGTTATTGAATTTACATATTTTATAATTAGACTGAAATTATTCAAGTGCTAAAAATACTGCCTCAGCGTTACCTAAATAAAATCTGTAAATCATTCTATTTCACTTTACTTTGGCCACTTCATTTATATTCCGTACTTACACTTTGGAGACTGCATAGCAGCACTACCAGGTTATTAGAGAAGAATTCCGATGTGTTACATTCACATGACTTTGTCTCCCTGTAACATTTATTAATAGATATTAAGCTCATATTACGAAAGCTTATTTTTAATTTACTTCATTTTAATCGAGATGATGCTTTGCAGAAATAACTACATTTCGTTATAAATGCAAAGAAAATAGTGACAGTCAAACGTTAAGGAACTGGACGCTATATGCTGGCTCTAAGATGCCATACACTTTGCATGCAAACGTGAAAAACAACTAAACATCGACAGGAATTCAAAAAAACAAATGTCAAATTAATGACCAATTCGAACCATTAATAACGTATATCTCGGTAGTGGCTTATGTCAAACCGAGTTATTTGAAATAAATTATGTTTTAAAGAGACCTTACCGTTATGTATAGTACGCTTTCGTCTATAGCTTAACGTTCACCAGTTATAAAAGATTATACAAAATTTCTTTCGAATGAAGAGGATTTCACAGGCAATCAACCAACCCAATATATACATTTTATTTGTCATGTAAATATCTTTACCAAGCGAGATGGCTCAGGCGGAAACGTCCATGGCCCACATTCTGGGTCCCGGATTCAAATCACCGGGGCTGACCAATGTCACCGAAGATTTTTCTTCTCTCGCTAGGCGAATGTTGGGTTGGATAATCTTATCGCAAACTTTGCTATCATATTTTTTATCACCACTTTTCAATTCCTTCTTCTTCACCACCATTCCAGGCATTGGGTTAATTACTCATATTTCCTTCGTGATCTAGGGCTACCATGCTATCCTCCGGTTTCTGTGGGAACCCCGACCTCGGAAGGTGACCTCGCGAAGGGCGATGGATTATTTTGGGGCGTTAAAATCTTTAGCATGGCTTCCCTCGGGAACTAAAGCCGGTGGTCCAGTGTCATATATTTATGGCACGTAAAAGAACTTAAAGACTGATAAGGAGGCCTCTGAGGAAAATTACGATCAATCATGCCCAATATAGAATGGGACGCTAAGAACCATAGTGCTTAAATAGCGTCCATAAATAAAACTGAATTAATTTTTTATTTTAACCCATACTGCATATGGTATGATCCCGAACTTTCTTGTTTCTCTAAGGATTGACTTGTAGGTCCTTGGGGGTGTAAGCCCTGCAACGAGGAGGGTTATCAGCCGAAGAAGAAGTAAATATCTTTAATATATGGTGCTTTAATCAAAATCGTTAGAGCCGTCGTCCTCCGTGGTGTAATGGGTACCACGCTAGCCTCTAGTTCCCGAGGTCGCAGGTTCAAACCCGCGGAGGGCGATGGACTTTTTCGGGCGTAAAAATCCTTAGCATGGTTTCCTTCGGAAGGGAAGTAAAGCCGGTGGTCCCGTGTCGTAGATTTACCTCAAGCCCGATAGAGAAGCCAAATTACCGGTCTTTCATGTCCAATATAGAATGGGACGCTACGGATCACAGCAGTTAAAGAGCGTCTATAAGGAATACTGCAGTTAATTCAATTTAATTTCTTTAGTCTTTTTAAGAAAATCAAAAATTTTGAAAAATTGTACATTTAAAAGGTAGATGGTGGTAGAGGGAACTTTCTTGAAATTCTTCGTGTCGCATCTATAGAAACACTGGTATTTATGTGCCTTTTCGTTTTTCAGTTATGCTGTTCACAGACACACATTGTCTAAAAATGTACTTCTTTGGATTCAGGTTTCCGCAAAACATATTGTTACATGCTGGGTAGGGGCCTAAAGGTTTACATGAAAAATTAAATTATTTTTAGTACACAGCACGTACAATGAGGGGACGTATACTCACTTGGCCGCGGAGAACCGAAATGTGGTGTGAAGCTTAAGAGGAAGGCGTGTGTTTGTCACTGCACAAAATCCACAACACAAATCTAATTACACATTCCTATTTATTTCCCAACCGTTTGGGGTTCCTACATTATTAAAATGAAAGGTAAGGGGTGATGTCCACCGCTCCAAAGGCCGGCTTGCACGCGCGATCCGCTTCTTTCGAGATCCTTAGTAAGACAGGCGGTATATTCCCACCACTAGTGACTAGCAAGGACTCCGCCACAATATATTTCCGTGAAATCTTGCTATCGAATTTCTGGATGGAATACATTTTCTCTTCCACTCTACGAAGTAGAGAAAGTAGAAATTGTTATTCGCGTACCACAACTACGCTAAACGCAGCTTTTCTGACTCGTTTATGAAAAGTGTTACAATATAATAATGGCATTGAAATACAAATGTTTAGGTTTTATTATATTCATATTTTCTGTGCTTAAACAACAATTTATTTCTTGTGGAAAAGGTCTTCTATAGTAAGATGCAAAATGTTGCATGGTAAAGACTGTTCCCACAATATTTATTCGGAAGGATTTATATTCTAAGGATGTATGCGGTAATAAGTTTTCGAATTCAAGTAGGTAATGAATAAGAAGAAAAAAATCTGATGTGTTACACTCACATGACTTTCTCCACTCTTATAAAACTATTTTTACAAACTCTTATTCTCCATCTGTTTCATATTAATCGAGATAAACATTTGCAGAGACGATCTTTTGATACGCAAAGAGAATTACATTTTACACATAGCGACCAGTTCTAAAAATACTTGAATATCGCTTAAGGCGTACCATGTTTCCCTTGTTTTGTATTTACAAGGGCAATATAGAAATGCAGTAGCCTTTAAGCATCGACATATCTCTTAATACCTGGTTGCTAGGTGCAGCACCATTCCCTTTGCCAGAGATTAATACTCTTTGCACATCCAAGACAAAAATGAATAACGAATTCCCATTTGAGAAAATAAGTATTGAAAAATTTAAGGGCACAACAAGCAATATTTCGAAAATGGTGTACTCAATAAAAAAATGTATATGACATAAATTGTGTATTTTAACGTGATCTACATTTTTGTGCAGTAAAATTTTGTCTATCTCTTATGGTTTACCAGTTATGCAAAAGTCGTTCACAATGAAGAATACTTTTGGAGACATTCCCAGAAAACTCAAGATATACATTTTATTTGTCATGCAAATATCTTAAAGATATGATATTTTAATCAAAACTGTTGGAGCCATTTTTAAGAAAATTAAAATTTTCGAAAAATGTTCCATGTAAAGGGTAATCTGGGGTAGGGGGATTTTCTTGAAAACCTTCGTGTCGCATCTCTGGAAGATACTGAACCTAAATACCAAGTTTGGTGTTTATCCGACTTTTCGTTTCTCAGTTATGCTCTTCACAGCCACACACACACAACACACACGTACATGTTTCCAAGAATGCTTTTTTTGGATTCAGGGGGTCTCAAAACATATATTTTCGGTGAAATCTCGGTATCGAATTTTTGGGTGGAATACAATACTTCCCCTACTTACTATACGTAGTAGAGAAAGTAAAAATATAGTTGTGGCCTTCTTAAACGTTAAATGGAATCTATCTACTTGTAAGGGAAATACTTTAGTATATAATAATAAATTTAATAATATATATGCTACATTGATTACCATTAAATTTATTGATTTTAAAAAGAGATTATATTTTAATTTGATTTTAAATAAAAGTTAATCAGAAAATCGAAAAATATACCATTTGGTGGCAAAATAAAGTATACAGAAAACTCGGTGTACCAGGAAGATAAGTTAGTAGGGCACCCTAGTTGATAAGATTCGCATTTGTTCTGCACACATGCAAACCACTACCGGAACAGGAAGCGTAGCATAAGTGGTCTAGACGTAATTTGTATAATTATTCTCCTTCCAACAGTCTCCATGCACACGAAAAGGTTAATGGATTCAGCCTTATTTCTGCCTTCAGATATTCTCCTGCGCACGTCAGGCTTCTTCTAATGGACTTCAATATCTTCCTGAAGTTGCAAATAAGTTGTACGTTCTTGGACAAATATAAAGCAAAGGTCAGAAAACGTGGTTATTTGTTTGTTTATTTAATAGTTTCATATGTATATTCCTAAGAGCACACAGAACACTAAAACAAATCTAATTCGTTGCACTCACATGACTTTCTCTACTCTTGTACTAACTATTCCTACAAAAGCTTATTCTCCATTTTATTGCTTATTGCTAATTTTCTTGTAGGTACAAGGGGAATATGGTGGGCTTTAAGTGATAGTTAAATCTTTTAAGAGCTGGTTGCTATGTGGAGTATTCCATGCTCTTTGCATGTCCAGGACATAAAAGGAAGTATAACGAATTCCCATTTGAGGAAAAATTGGAAAATTGAAACAAGCGACATGGAATATCTCGAAAATGCTTCACTCTGCAGAAAAAATAGATATGACATAGATTGTGTGTTTTAACGAGATCTACATTTTCTGTGTAGTGAAATTGTGTGTATCTCTTGCGGTTTTCCAGTTATGCAAAGTCATTCAGAATAAAAAGGACTTTTGGGGACATTTCCAGAAAATTCAAGATATAAATTTTATTTGCCATAAAAATATCTTAGAGATATGATATTTTAATCAAAATTGTTAATCATTTTTGAGGAAAGTAAAATTTTCGAAAACTGTTCCATGTAAAGGGTAGTCTGGGGTGGGGGGATTTTCTTGAAAATCTTCGTGTCGTATCTTTGAAAGATACTGAACCTAAATACCAAGCTTGGTATATATCCAACTTCTCGTTTTTGAGTTATGTTGTTCACAGACACATACAAGCACCTCAAAACATGTATTACCGGTGGGATCTCAGTGTGGTATTTTGGGTGGAATGCAATACTTCCCCTACTTACTTTACATAATAGAGAAAGTAAAACTCTGATGTGCTACATTCCCATGACATTTTTTTCCCTCTATCTTTTATTATTGGCTATAAAAATTAGTCTTACGAAAATTTAGTTTACATTCTGCTTCATTTGAATAGAGATAAACCTTGCATAAATAGCCACATTACACGCTTCGTTGTACATAATAAAGGAATAGTGACAATCAAGCTTTTAAGAACTGAATTCTATATGCTGCCCTTAAAACTCAATGCTCTTTCCATTGTATCGCGAGAAACAGCTGAATGTAGAAAGAACTTTAAAAGAATGTCTTACGTAATGAACAATTTTAATCATTAATAGCGGATATCTCAGAAATATCTGCTGCCACAGAAAACTTTTTAAACATAAACTGTGTGTTTAAAACAGATCTACATTTCTTGTAAGTATGCTTTCTCATCGGTTAACTTTACCAGTTATACAAGATTATACAAAATTCCTTCCGAAAGAAGAGGACTTCATAGGCTATTCTCAGAAAAAGTCAAGATATACATTTTATTTGTCATATAAATATTTTTAATATGTGGTATTTTAATCAAAATCGTTAGCCATTTTTTTTTAGAAAAACAGCAACTGCGAAAAATGTTCCAAATGAAGGGTAGTTTGCGGTAGGGCGATTTCCTTGAATCTCGCATCTTTGGAAGGTACTGCAATTAAATATAAATTAGAATTATATTGTTTACAGACACACACACACGCATTCACCTGTTTCTATAAATGCTCTTTTGTATTCAGGTCACCTCAAAACGTGTATTTTCGGTGAAATATCAAAATAAAATACCTTCTCTACCTACTAGATAGTGATAAAAAAGCAAAAATTCATTAAAATATAATTCAAATAAGAGAAAAAGGACATTGTAAGAGATTGGATAGAGAAATTGATGTGAATTTAACACACATGTTTTAACCCTTCAGCATGAATTCTTTTGCTACATATGCCGCTCTTACTCTTTTTTCGGATGGAGGGGAAAAACAATTAGGTGCTAACCACTCGCCATTCGAAGATGGCCATACTCATTAAAAAGCTCCTCCACCGGATTAGGAAAGGAGAAGGTTTGCAGCGGTACCGCTTTAAATACCCGCGCAATCCGAGACGATAGTATAAACTGGGTCGCAGTGCGGTCACCAGGGGAGCGAGGATTGAGTGCTGGGAGACAGGCTTGACCGACGCCCAGTCTGCCCCCTAGCGGAGATATTAGGTCAGGATGATAAGGTATTTCTGGTGGTAGTGTTAGAGATTAGTGGCGGTAGGATTTTCTACGGTTGGATTGTGGTGTGGTCTGGAAGTGGATTGAGGTAAGCGTGGCATGACGTGGAATTACATGAAGTTCCGAATGAGGTTATATCCTTCTTGGAGTAGGGGTACTCTCTTTGAAGTTGCTCGAAGTTCAGGGTGGTGGTGTTATTGGCTTGTGCCTGGAGCCTCGTATCCCCACGGCAGAGGCCTGAAGGGCGCTCAGCCACGTGGATCGGTCGTCGAGATGGCACTCAATGCGTGCCTGCTTGCGCTGGACTGATACGAGCATCCCGTCGTCGCCTTTTATATTGGAGATCTGTCTTGAGAGCGCGCTGATTGCTCTGGCTGAGGTTCACTGTTTGGCCTCCACTGACGCAAGGCGCGTTTTGGTTGCACAGTGCAACTCAGCCAGCTGTGAGACGAAGTCCTTGATGGTTGCCTGCATTGCAGCCGTCTCTTGCAGTCCTGGATGTGTTGTGGTGTCAGCACCCGTCTGAGTAGTCTGTGCCCTTTCCATAGGGCGGCGTCAGTTTCAGCGGTCCTACTCTAATTCATAAACGGCTTTTATATCCTTTTCACCGGTAACTCCATCGATTCGAATAGCCGTGATCGTTAGAGCGATACGAAATGGGCTGGCCATCCATTGAAAGCCAAACGTCAGGAGTTCGAGTCCCAGCTACTGCAGTCAAATTTGTCTGTGGTAAAGGACGGGGAGGGCCCAAGTAAAATAATCGGTGTAATGGCATGCTTGGTTGCTGACGGGGTTGCATTGGACTGTAATTTTGCTTCTTTATATAAAAACGATACAGTTTTATTGAAAAAAAATAATATTTTTACAATAGAAAAAGCTACAAATAGCTTAATGTTATTGCTGAAGGTTATTATAATATGAAATTAACAAAACTACCGCTAAGTTATCCTAAAACTTCGCCTAAATATCTTTGTTGCCAACTGGCAACGCTATGCTTTAAAGGGTTAATGGGTAATTGAATTCTGTTTGGAAGCGACCCCTGCACACACATTGTCGAGGACAGAATTGGAACTACGAATACATCGTGTCCATTCTCCGACATTGAGCTGGCATCTGCGGATATCTTCAAATACGCTTGCGCAGTGAACTACTCTCATTTGATTCATCTAAGCAGCACTTAGATATCAGCTCTACGAAGGACGCGATTGCAGCTCTACTTGACAAATTGTAATGGCCTACTAAGATAGTAGAACCCACATTTGGTAAGTCAAAGATCTGAGCAATTAATCACCACTAAATGGGTTCATCAGTGCAACCGCCCTTTCTCTTCGATCCAAAGTATCACCTGCTGAGCGTGCAGATAGTGACTATGGTCCTTGCGATGCGATAAGGTTTGCTGAAATCCAGTGCTATTTGTCTTTATGTTGACCATAAAGTGGTCAATATCGATGAAGTTCAGACTCCACACTGAAAATTCCATCCGGCTTTGGGTAGCAGGGAAGTACATCCAAAATGTTCTGCCTCCTCTAGGGTTTTTAATGTTATAAACAAACTAGACGTTCTGTTGAGTTCTTAAATCCTAAACAGTGTTACATTGTTTCCATTAACTTCATTTTATATCCTTTAGAAGGTATCCTTAATACGATGCATTAAAGCTGCTTTACGATAACTGAGAATGGAAACCAGAACGGGAACGAGAACGAAAAATAAAATATTGTGCAACATTTTCTTTCACAATACACCGGCAACCAGAACGGGAATGCACGTCTATGTCCATAGTGATAGTGGAAAGTGGGACGTCATTTTCTTGTAACTGATGAATCATTTTTGACCCTCTTGCAATTTTAGCCAACATAATGCAGGTTAGCCAACCTGAAAAAGAGTAAGCCCTCTGTAAATTTCTACCAATTCTACTGTTCTTTAGGTTTTTCTATTATTTTTGGTACAATAACGACTTTTGAGTTGTACATAAATTACAAGTGACGCTTTTTCTAAACGAACCAACGGTCATTGACTCCTGAGGGTGTCAGGACGCATATTGACCGGAATATCTTCCGGTTTGAGTTTCCAGTTTGCAACTAGAGAGACCTCTAGCGATTGTTTTAGGTTGTGGCCATCTTAAATAGGTAATTCTTACAATGGAGATTGAGGCAGTATTTTATATCACAACACTGTGAATGACAGAGTAATTGAAGTGTAAATTAACATTATTGTATGGCAATGATTTGTTAACTATAAGCATCGTTAGGAAATAAGTTTACACGGCCTCACTGAAACTGACAATAAGAGTGGGTAGCAATGAAGCGATGGGGTGAGTTGTTTATCAATTAGAAGAGACAAACAAATGACGTCAGGGTAGCGTGCCTTTCTTTAGAAATGGAGGGAATATCTTCCCTAGAGCATATGTGTTTGTAATTTTGACTGGCTTATAAAACAGACGCTAATATTGGCGCGATTTATTAACCAATAGCAGCTCTATTATAACGTTTAGGCATATCGGGGTGAGGGAGTATAAATTCTTGAGCCAACGACAAGTATCGCACAGTTTTACAGAATCATTCATAAGGTAAACTTCGCGCAGTTCTAAGAAATCTCTCTCGCGAGTTACACGTCAGGCATTTCTAAGGAAGCATTCACGAAGTACACATTACGCAATTCTACACAGTCTCTCGCGGCGTAAAGTTAGTTACAAAATGTGAAATACGCGAATTAATAGTGCGCGGCAAATAAGTGATTGTAGTTACATTTGAAAATATAACAGTTTTAGTCAGGCGTGTATCAAGATTACATATGTGAAATTAATTGTGACGGCAATAATAGTTTAAAAACAAATTCTTTTATCAGTGTTATCTTTTAGTAACAACTCCTTTCCGTTTACATACCCTGTTCAAGCGATATTTGCTCGCCTGAGTAATAATAGCTAGCCGGAGGACAAAGAACCCAAAATTCAAAATAGTAAAACAATAACAGGCGCTCAGCAAAAAAAAAACAAAAAAAAACAGATAACACGAAAAGATTACTGCAACAAGATTCAAAGAGGCACAATATGAATACAACATGCCGTACCCGGGAACGGGAAAGAAAAGGTTAAACTTGATCAAGTCGTGTTTCCCTTTCTGGGATCTGGGAAAACTTCCAGGTAATTGTGAACGCTCACCATGTACTTTCATACGTGTATTTTAACTTTGATGTCATTCTCGTTTTAGTTCCCGGTTATTTTGAACTTTAACACAATACAAAGTATATAAAATTTAGTGGTGTCTAGTTGGATGCAAAACTTCAGCAATAAATACTCAATGTACAACCGATTTCACTAAGAGTTCACTGGTGATCATTAAGATCTGTGACTTACAATTGAGCCACATCTGTACATAAACATTATATACGAACTAAACTAAATCAGTAAGTAAAAGTGAATAGAATTGAATACTAGTATGGTGCAATGTGCACAGTTACAAAAGTACCAACATGAATTAGACAAAAATTTACTGCACGAAAATAGTTGATCTCGTTAAAACACCCAGTAAAATACTTTTGTTTGTATTAGCCATTTCCGATATATTCGTTGTTAATGGTTAGACTTTTGCAATAATTTATACATACTTTGAAGTGCTAAAATCTATTCTTTGGTTCTTTTTGCGACTCCATTTAAAAATTATGGAATTTCAAGGTCAGCAGGCAGCGACAGATTTTTTTTTTTTTTTTTTTTTTTTGTAAAGATTTGACTATCGTTACAGTTTCTTGTACTTTCCTTGCATCCATAACAAAATTAAACTGTCTCTGCAAGGGTTTATGTTGGCAAGCATCAGTCTTTTTTTAGCTATATTTGTGGATGGATGTTTGTAACAAGTTAAATTAAATTATATACATTTAACGTAAAGTATATTTAAGACTGCAAAATCCTAACAATTGATATGATATTTCACCAAATTTTTAAATTTAATTTTTCACGTATAAAATGCTAAACCAGAACGCTCAGGTGAAAGTTGCTGTACGTGCCTACCAAAATATGTGTGAGATTAATTCTTTTCGTATTCAAAAAATACTAATTCGCTTTGTCTGCAAATCTATCCCAAGCCAAGGCATAAACATCTGTTTCTCCATATTTTACACCCTGTATAACGATTCATTTTGTCATTTGGAATGCCCAAAGACCTAAAGTCAAACGGGAAGGGCAGTTTAGTCCGAGAGAGATGAAATTTCAATGGAATAACTCTCGTATTGTTTGCCAAAACTCATCTGATGTTTTCAATTTGCAGTAATACCCAGGCTTTGTCCCTAATTTGGAATCTAAATCGCGACGTAGGCACCATCCAATTTCGGACGTTGTCCTGTGGGATATGAACACGGGAAAGCTCCTGTTATCAGGTTTTAAATTTAACCAAAGGCCAGCTGCACGGAAAAAGGCTGTCCGAGCATCAGTTTCCGCACTAGCTGAAGTTCGATCAGCGTTCATCCAACCGTATCCTTGGGCGACCTTTCGTTACGTGTGAGTGAGTGTGTGCACTCGCGCCAAGTAAATGCACTGTCATAGTAACAAAAGCCTCTCTCCTCAAGCACCTCCTGCACTGCATTACAAGGGAGATCACAGCGACGCAAACCAACCAAAACGCACTGTAAATAAAGATGGAGGATTCAGTAATCAAACATTACAATTGTCAATCTAAATGACAAATTCCAAGTACAAAAATGCTGAAGTGTTAAATTCACATGACTTTCTCTCCCCTCTATCAAACTATACTTACAAAAGCTTATTTTTTCTTTTTGAAGAAAAAGCTACATTACACATTCCTTTATAGATAGAAAGGGAGCAATGATAGCCAAATGTGTAAGAACAATACGCTATATTTTGGCCTTAAAATTCCATAGTTTTTTATGACATCGCGAAAAACAAAATAAATGACTTTATATAATAACTAACCAGTGAACAATGTGAATCATTAATGAGGAGGATCTCGGAAATGGTTTATGCTACAAAAAATTTATTTGAAATAAATGCTTTATTTTAAAGAGAGAACATTTTTTGTATAGTACGTTTTTGTCTATCGCTCAGCGTTTACCAGTTATATAAGATGATAATAAAACTCCTTTGGAATAAAGAGATCTTCACAGGCTATTCAAGATATACGTCTTATGTTCATGTAAATATATTTAATATATGGTATTTTAATCAAAATCGTTAAGCCATTTTTTACAAAATCAAAAATTTTGAAAAATCTTCCATGTAAAGGAAGAAAACCATCGTGTCGCATCTTTATAAGATACTAAACTTAAATATCATGTTTGGTGTTCATCCGAATTTTTATTGTTGAGTTATATGTCCACACACACACACACATACACACACACACACACATAGAGACACACACACAGGGACATTTTACTAAAAATGGTCTTTTTACTTTTTCTACTACGTATAGTAAGTAGGGAAAGTATTGTATTCCACCCAAAAATTCGATACCGAGGTTTCACCGGAAATACATATTTTGAGACCCCCTGAATCCAAAAATAGCATTTTTGGAAACATGTCTCTGTGTGTGTCTGTGTGTCTGTGAACAGTATGACTCAGAAACGAACAGTCGGATAAACACCAAACTTGGTATTTAGGTTCAGTATCTTTAAAAGATGCGACACGAAGGTTTTCAAGAAAATCCCCCCACCCCAGATTACCCTTTACATGGAACATGGTTCTAACGATTTTGATTTTTAAGATATATTTATGAACAAATGAAATGTATATCTCGAATTTGCTGGGAATGTCTCCAAAAGTATTCTTCATTGTGAACGACTTTTGCATAACTGGTAAACCATAAGAGATAGACAAAAGTTTACTACACAAAAAATGTAGATCGCGTTAAAATACACAATTTATGTCATATACTTTTTTGTTGGGTGAACCATTTTCGAGATATTGCTTGTTATTCCCTTAAATTTCCCAGTACTTATACTTTTTCCCAAATTCGTTATTCAGTTTTTGGTTCTGGTAATGCAAAGAGAATGGAATACTGCACATAGTAACCACCTCTTAAAATATTTGATTACCGCTTAAAGCCTAGCAATTCCCCTTGCATCTACAAGAAAATTAGCAATAAGATTAACATCTCGATATCTCGATTAACAAGAAGCATATGGAGAATAAGCGTTTGTAAGAATAATTTGTACAAGAGTAGAGAAAGTCATGTGAGTGTAACACATCAGATATTTTATTATCTATTTATTCAGGGGGCCTCAAACACGTATTTCCTTTGAAATCTCGATATTGAAGTTTTGCGTGAAATGCCATACCCTTTCTACCTACTATGTAAGGTAGAGAAAGTAAAAATTGGATCGACAGGAATGAAGTTTTTAAGATCTGTTGCTGGATACCCTTTGATGGATCTCAAATACAGCCAGGAAATAAGGGATGAATTGCAAATATTCAAACTTACGGAAAGTATTAACCAAAACAATGAAAACTGGAAACACATGTTCAAAGGCTGAATAAGGGAAGGTTGCCAAAGTATTAACAGAATAAAAACCAATAGAGGAAGAACAAGAGGTAGATGTAGAGATGAGTTTGATTAATGGGGACTGAACTAACCTTGAAGATGATGATGGTGATGACTTTCTCTGACGCTTCCTGAAAATGATGATGATAGTTATAAATAATGGAAATACGATTACCAACACGATTGGCCGAGGTCGTTAAGTCGCGGTCTCGTGAAGGAAGATCTACGGTTCAAATCCGCCAGGATCGTTCTCCCCGAATGAGGCTTTTTCACATTTTCCTCAGTCCTTATAACTGGTAAATGCTGGGGAGGAATCCTAATCATTGACCTGAATCGTTTCCTTCCCAGATTTTGTTTCGCAATTATTATTTGATCTCATGTATCATCAGGTACACAACCGTGATGTCCTACGAATAAGTACGCCAGTTAAACACTGCCAAAATCAAAAGATACAGATTACCAAAGATTCTGTTCTTTATAAATCAAGAGGGTATAGGGACAGAGGAAGATGTATCCTTAACGAGATGACAGGGTCATTTTAACATTTTGAGTTCAGAATAAGAGGACATAATCCGGTAATAATAATTATGGTAACTAAATACGTATGGAATTAAGCATTTATTGAAGCTGACAAATACACATCAACTTCATCAACAAGACGTGCATTAATCAATGGAGACAAACATGGAAAGGCACATCCAGAAGCAAGTTACACGATGTCTGCATTTCCGAATCCAGACTTCAACACTATCATTTTAACCACAACGCCGAGTTGTATTAATTCGACTACGTATTGGACATACCTCTATAACGCACAAACATCTCCTCAACCGTGACCTTCCTCCTGTGTGCGACCTCTACAGATCCAACCTCACAGTTCATCATCTCGTTACAGCCTGCCGTTGCTATGTACAACACAAAGAAAGATGTGACATCCCCAACAGCCTACCAGACGCCCTAAATTCAGCGCAACAAGGAACCTTAAACTTTATGAAAGCGAAAAGTTGTATAACAATGTGTAGAACAACTATCTAGAGAATTTAATGTTTTATGTGCTATTACTGTTTAAAATATTGTATTCATTATAATTATGTTCTGTATTGTAGTGTAGTGGTGGTATTTATTAAGTATTTAGTATTACATTAATTGCATAACACAGTCGCATGGGTCATAAGACCGTACATGCTCTCTAGATAAATACCTGGTCTGTATACGTGACTTGCAGTATCAACCAGAAAAATACTATTTTTTTTACAATCACCGCACTATATACATACATACATATAAAATTGAAAAAAAACACACTGAGTCACACACTCAAACACACACACACACACACACACACACACACACACACACACAGTCGCGCACAAGTACTCAGGCACCACATATGTTTAAAGAAAAATTACATAAACACCTTTACTCTTAGTACACGTACTTCCATTAAGTATGTGCCCAAGCTTGGCCAGTTTTGGCTGTTTAGAATCATGTCCCAGCATGCTGTCCTCCGTCTGTTGGAATCCAAAAATACTTCCGGTAATAGTTTATTCCTAATACCCTCCGTCTGCACGCATGCTGCCAAAATATGCGTCCAGTCTTCTTGTTCCCCGCATAATGGGCAAATCCTCCTGCCATCGTTATCAACAATCTTGCGAGCTTTCCACCCTCCCAACCTAAGCCATGCTATTCCAGTCCTCTGTTTTATACTCAATTCCAAAATATATGTTTCCTTACCCCACCTAGTTTTTATTTCATTTTGTAGTTCCAATGTTGATCTTTGTCTACATTCAGATTCGATTTTCTGCCTGTTTATATCGCATAGTCGTCTTTTGACCTTTCTTACAGCACTGTGTGTATTTTCATTACCCCTTTGCCAGATATCATTTAAGCCAATTTTTGATAATTCGCGTTGCAACCCCGCTGCCCACCATTTTGGATGCCCTATGTTGTTCATTTGATGACGATAACATATTGCTCTCAGAGTTGTTTGATCGCCTTTAATTATTCGCAGCCAGTACCTAACTACGTTTCACTAAAGTAGTCGCGATATGACTTTAATTTTGAAGCGGAAATAAGAATATATTATAATAAGTACAACGAAATGATACCTTCTTCGCGAAAGTAATTCGTGCCCGATAATTTTAAACCGTGTTTCCATTCCGACTTCAGAAAAAAGGTATGACATAAATTATATGACCCTTGTGCATTTCAGCACTGCAGATAACTCCATCACCCGCCTCTCCCACTGGAATTCCGAATCGTTAATCATGTTGCATTGGGCTAAATGTACTAGTAAAATATAACATCTTTTCCGGGATTTAGACCACGGTCGAACAATGAAATTATTACAATTATTAAAACTTGTCGTTTCGTCCTCAACTGTGGACAAAACCCTCAGAAGAGAAGAGTGACAAGAACGGCTGACTGCTGCGGACTCATAACAGTGAACGGAAATTTATGCTATCGGAGTGGTGGGTAGGTTGTTTATGGACTACTCTGTTGTGATTTTCTGTTGCATTAACCGATGCGAAGGCGCCAACCTGATTTATTTTAAACCTATCTTCTCTATTGAGATTTTGAAATGTGTGTATGTCTCTATGATTTCTCTGAACATTCCAGGGTAGTACTACTTGATGTTTAAAAAGATGTTGTTTTACCACGGACGGCATAGAAACCCGGAAAATTATATGTGTTATATTTTACTAATAAACGGTCGTAAAAGCCTACGATTATCTCTACTTGTTTACGCGAATCAGAGTATAATTCGTTCATATTTGGTGTGACATCACTCGTTGGTTGTTGAGATTTGCTTCAAACCAGTATTGATAAACGCTGGGTGGAAACTAGTGTTAGTTAGATAAATGTGGAAACATAGGAATGGGCTACATTCTGTGGTGCAAAATATAAATGTGGCACACATCAGATGTTTGGTGCTTTGTTCCCATTTAACTTCAAGTGCTACGCGCTATAGATAAAAGCAAATATTGCCCAACTTGACTTTTACGAATAAACGCCTCTGCAAAGTTTTTAATAATATCGCAATTTCTATGTGAAATTTCATCCTTAAAAGTCCTTTATCATGCTTCGAAGAGAGTATTTAGAATTCATCCGTAGAGCGCAATAGAACTGTGCTACATTCCATTTCCGATTAAAATTTCTAAGACCAATCAGACGCTACTGTTGAACACAAAATCGTTCAGAATTTCTATGTAAACGTGAATGCTGCAGTCCCATCTCTTTTACATCTCCATTAGAAGCAGTTTAACAGGATATCGTTAGCATGAAATCTACATGAAATGCATTCAGCAGGTGTGTTAAATCGATTGGTCGAAAATGTTATTCAAGTCAGGTTCCGGGTTCGGACTGCTCTCGAAAGAGAAATCGAGGTACGTGATATGCACCTCGATAAACGAGAAATTGAAGTGTGAAATAGTAATGGCTTTGTGTTTATTGGTAGCTATTGCTGTAAAGGGCGCTTTTCGCAATGGAATAATGGGTTTGATAAAACCGTGCGTCTGACAATGCAGCAAGAATCAGAAATAGATGCATTTGTTTTATGGTAACCATGCTAAAGATAGGAAACTAAGGGTACTGGTAAGTGAATATGAGGGAGTTACGTGACGATTTTAATATCCCTGAGTGGAGGATTTGGTAGTGCATTTGGCGCTTTTTCCGATATTAGGATGTTTTTGTATAATTTCTAGAAGCATTTTTGCAAAATTGGCTACACATTTGTTAATCAATTTCTAAATAATGGATTTTCATTAATATATTATACTATTTTATAAAAACATATAAGCAGAATTTTGGACCGGTTAATGGGTCATTTTCCAGTGGATTTCTCGTGGTTGTAATATACAGAGAGGGCCATTTAAGTTAAGACTGTACAATATCTCCAAAACTAAGCCATGCAGAAATAAATGTCTTGAATAAAGGTAAGTAAATGCCATTAGTCGTGTTTTGTTTGGAGGACGTTATGATGGTCATTTTAATTTCATTTAAATGGGAATCTACCTTTCTTATGTTATTTTCTCCCTCCTGATATAAAAACACTTCTAAAAATTACTTTGAAATTTTTCTACACAACGTAAATAGCAACAAAAATTCTGAATGTCTGGAGCTTCCATAGATGGTCATTTGAGGGTCAGGTTACCTCTCGTAATTGGGAACTAAAATTTTTTATTTTGTTTCCTTATTCCTCATCACAAAATAAACAGTTATATTAACCATCTTCTAATGAGAAAGAAAACACAAAACATAGGTCCCCATTAAAAAAAATAAGTAACCTTAAAATTACCATCATAATGTCCCCTAAATAAACCAGAACTAATGGCATTTATTTTCTTCTATAATACCAAGAAACTTTTATTAAAGACATTTCTTTAATATGTATATCCATAATAAACTTGGTTTAATAGCAAAAATAGGCAAAATGTCTGAATATTATGCGAAATCTAAAGTTAATTAATTACAAACTAACCACACAATGCACTCTTCAGAAAACTGGCTTCATGTACCGGGTGGCCCAAACAGCCGTTCATTGCAGTCTATGTTTCCCGCTTACATAAGTGCAAAAGAAGTTGCCGCGTCACTGATGTTCAAAGCCGCAGTACAGGCACGAAGCGAAAGGTCACTGAGGTAGTGCTGCTGTCTGCATATGTAGAAGTTTTGTACTGATACGCGTCACATGGTCGTCTGCTTGGTCACTCAGACAAAAAGGTAAAATGTTCACCAATAACGAATACGCGGATATGGTTACTATCTATGCGGCGGCGCACCGAAATGCAGCTGAGGATCGAAGGCTGTGTTCGAAAGTCTCCGATGCGACGTTTGTCTTCTGTGCACGTGTTTTTAACGTACAGAGGTAATATTAAAATATACTACGTGATCAAAAGTATCCGACACCTGGCTGAAAATGACGTACAAGTTCGTGGTGACCTCCATCGGTAATTATGGAAGTCAATATGGTGTTGGCACACCCTTAGCCTTGATGACAGCGTTCACTCTCGCAGGCATACTTTCAATCAGGTGCTGGAAGGTTTCTTGGGGAATGGCAGCCCATTCTTCACAGAGTGCGGAACTGAGGAGAGGCATCGATGTAGGTCGGTGAGGCCTGGCACGACGTCGGCGTTCAAAAACATCCCAAAGGTGTTCTGTAGGATTCAAGTCAGGACTAGGTGCAGCCCAGTCCATTACAGGGATGTTATTGTCGTGTAACCACTCCGCCACAACCCGTGCAGTATGAACAGGTGCTCGATCGTGTTGAAAGATGCAACCGCCATCCCCGAATTGCTCTTCAACAGTGGGAAGCAAGAAGGTGCTCAAAATATCAATGTAGGTCTGCGCTGTGATCGTTCCGCGCAAAACAACAAGGGGTGCAAGCCCCCTCCAGGAAAAACACAACCACACCATAACACCACCACCTCCGAATTTTACTGTTGGTACTACACACGCAGGCAGATGACGTTCACCGGGCATTCGCCATACCAACATCATGCAATTGGATCGCCACATTGTGTACCGTGATTCGTCACTCCACACAACGTTTTGCCACTGTTCAATCGTGTAATGTTGACGCTCCTTATACCAAGAGAGGCGTCGCTTGGCATTTTCCTGCGTGATGTGTGGCTTATGAGCAGCCACTCGACCATGGAATCCAAGGTTTCTCACATCACGCCTAACAGTCATAGTAATTGGAGTGGATCCTGATGCAGTTTGGAATTCCTGTGTGATGCTGTGGATAGATGTCTGCCTATTACCCTTTACGACCCTCTTCAAATGTCGGTGGTTTCTGTCAGTCAATAGACGAGGTCGGCCTGTACGCTTTTGTGCTGTACATGTCCCTTCACGTTTCCATTTCACTATCACACCAGAAACAGTGGACCTAGGGATGTTTAGGAGTGCGGTAATTTCGCGTACAGACTTCTGACACAAGTGACACCCAATCACCTGCCCACGTTCGAAGTCGGTGAGTTCCACGGAGCGTCCCATTCTGCTGTTTCACGTTGTCCAATGACTACTCAGGTCGCGGTAATGGGTACCAGACAGTAGGTGGCAGCACAGTGCACCTAAGATGAAAAACGTATGTTTGTGGCGGTGACCGGATACTTTTTATCACATAGTGTATAATGGATCATTCAAGGTGCAACGTGTAGTGGAAAAACCTATCTGCGATTATCTAATGTTTCCCTTTAATGTTACCCTGAGAGGCGCTTATATCAATAATCCACTAAGACGGGCATATACTCTTACATACGTTTCATCAATAATGGACAAATAGAAGACTATTTAATCCTAAATAACCTTTAAAAGTACATAAATATAATAAAGATATAGTGTTGTTTAATCTCCTTAAATTTGTAGCACCATTTGGTATCATTTAATTGTTTTGATTTTAGATAACTATCATAGAACTATATTACTTAACACACATGCTCAGGTTTTCGTCAAGCGGAAATCATAAACTCTTTTAGTGGACGAGTCAGTTATTAAATAACCGATAACACACACACGTACACCCATATTCAAAAGCTAGACCCTGGGCATACAGTGAAACACTTTTGTTTAAAGACATCCTTCTGGATCCAGCCGAGTATTGAACCCAGAACACATTATACAGTGAGCAGTTGCTCTACCAAATAAGTTCTGTGATCAGTAATAACACTTAATGTATTCGTTTTAATAAATGATCTTTCATTTAGAGGTCTCCTCCCTGTTGGTTTGGAGTTTCTTTGCAGTTATGCTTAGGCAAACCTTTTGACATCTGGACTACCCGAGGTAAACTAACTTCAAGGAAGAACGGCTTGTGTGGGACACCTGGTATATACAGACAGTTCACTCACAGATCCCAAGACGTATGTCAGACCAAGTGGTACATGTCCCCTGTTTTCCTTTACCAACATGGAGGAAAAGGAACAACAAATTTTGACGATGAAATACATGCCATAAAATGTCCCTCGAAAATCTACTAGCAATAAAAGAGATACTTCAGAAACCAGTATTCCTCTCAGACTCCAGAGCAGCTATACAAGCAGTCTGTTGACCAAGATCCTCTTACAAAAAAGAAAGCCCCAGCATTATTTCCCAACTACTCAATTCCAGTACACACTTGTCACACTCCAGTGGATACCCTCCTATTCTTGAACCTCTGGTAATGAAGCAGATTTCCTGGCAAAGAAAGGATCTTTCATAAAACAATTAAGCAGTCTCTAAACCCAATCGTACACTTCAGCGAAATGTCACTTGAAGTAATTCAACCCGTGAACAACACTAGATTCCGAGCAGCAGCTGAAAACAAAAATTTAGGAAACAACTGCCATACAATTCAGGTAATAACAGGATGTGATTACCTAGCAAAACAATTTCACATATCCTAAATGCATCTTATGCAACAGTATAGAAGAGAAGAGAATATAGAAGAACACCTTCTGGACAACTGCATTGCATTATAAAGCGAAGATATTTGTCCCTGGTGTAGAGAGGAAGAAACTTGGTTTCATATTCTGGCGCATTGTACTAAAACAGAACAGTTGAGGAGAAAGCATCTGCCAGGTTCCTTTGTTAACTCAAGGAGAGGATAACAAGCTTGCTGGGTAGAAGAAGGTAGGGGAAAGCAATTGGTACATTTTTATAAAAGGTAATGCAGCTCAGCGGAGTGTAAGGAAGAGGGTCAAGGTTGGGAGGGGGAGGGTTAGTGGCTTATGGGGCAGGTATTTGTTAGCGTATGTTTGTGAACAAGTCTTTCTCTCCTTATGTTTTTTTTGTGATTTTTTTGTTAGTTTATCTGTTTTTTCTATTCTTTTGATTTCTTGTAAATGCCGTTAACTTTAAAGTTAAGTGTGATGAATATAGTCTGAAAAATACGAACTACAGTGTGTTATGTAAGCACGTAGGGTCTATTAACCCATGTGATGGTTGAGATTGAACATAATGTTTAAGACCAATAAATGCACCACTCTACCCTACATAACGAAGATTGTAGGACAGCGAAGTACTGGAGAGCAAGATTGCTAATGACTTAGGTGTGAAATGCAGCACATCAGAAAACAACATATTTTAAGTTATTAGAGTCAAACTTCGGAACTATTCTCAAAATATGCGAACTAAAGTTTGCTATGTAGCTCTTAGTGCGAGGCAAATGCGTTACGCTAACAAGCCCACCAAAGTTTATAAGCACGCATTTCTAGGAAAAGCCGAAACTCATAATAAAACCTCTGATGTGATACATTCGCATTATTTTCTCTACCCTCTATCGTTTATTCTTACTAAAGATTATTACTTTATCCCTATTTACTACATTTTAATCCAAATAAACTTTTGTAGAAATAGCTGCATTACACATTTCGTTATAAATACAAAGAGAACAGCGATAGTAAAATGTTTAACATCTATGCGCTATATGCTGGTCTTAGAATTCCATATTGTTTCCATGTAATCGGGAGAAACAACTGAATGTTGACAGGACTTTAAGAGAATGACGAATAAATGAACAATTCGAACCTTTAATAATGCATATCTTAAAAATGGTATGTAACAAAGAACTTATTGAAAATAAATTGTGTTCTAAAGAGATCTACATTTTTGTATTTTACGTTTTCGTCTATCGCTTAACGTTTATCAGTATTCAAGATTATACAAAATTTCTTCCAAATTAAGTGGGCTTCACAGGCTATTCCCATAAAATTAAGATATAACACATTTTATTTGTCATGTAAATATGTATAATATATAGTATTTTAATAAAAATCGTTAGAGCCAGTTTTTAGAAAATAAAAAATGTAAGAGGTATTTAGGATGAAGGGATTTTCTCTAAAATCTTTGTGGCATATCTTTGGAAGGCATGGAACTTAGATACCAAGTTTGGCATTTATCTGAATTTTAGTTTCGAGTTATGCTGTCCACAGTCACACACAGGACACACACGTGGACATTTTTCTAAAAATGTTTTTTTATTTAGGGGACCTCAAAACATTTATTTCCGTTTAAATCCGGATATCAAATGTTTGGGTGGAATGCAATACCTTCTCTACCTACTATGTACGTGGAAGAGAAAGTAAAAACATTTTTTTTTGTAAAAAAAGGCAATTAATTTAAAAGTATGTTTCTTACTAAACGTACTTGTTAGCTCAATAAGGAACATAAATAGGAAATTCTGTTCAGAAAGTCGTGAGAGTGTATTATTTTTAATTAAAATAGCTCAAATTTGTTCTTTAAAATGCATAATGCAGGAACTATTTACATGCATGTACCACACTTTGCAATCGACTTGTTTATACAGACGTAAGATGTGATAAAAAAGATCATAAAACTCATTAGAGATATTTGGGTTTTGGAAAATTCATTGTTCTCCTTAAGACCTGGTATTAAAAACCGGGTCTTAAGTTTGTCTGGGTATTTTGTTAAAGCGAACCAAAGTTTTAACTGCAAGTGCCGTTTTATAACTTCTGGTTAAGTTAAACCATAATGAAAAGGGGTTCGTAAACTTGAGGGCTGAGAAAAGAAGATTGCTAATGTTCCTGTATCTCAACTAAGTGTTGTTAGTAGACCTGCCAGTTTAGAAAAAAGACGTTGGATAATATCTTTTATGAAGTTAAAGGTAAACTGACTGAGTTAACGATAAGATAGCAAAGAGATATGCAAAATTTCCTCCGGAAGGTTTTAGCTAATGTTCGAAATGTAATATATTCTCGTAGGTATACAGGACATAAAGGAGGTTAGGCAACACGCACATGCTTACAAAGTATGATGCTTCTTATGTTTACGTGATGCTTGAGTCAATTGCGTTAAGTGGACCCTAGCATTTTATATTTACGCTTAATTTCCACGTATGTATGTTATTTTAATAGAAAGCTAATAATAAAAAGCATGGTTTTACAGTTCATATCATCGCATTGTACCCCTCAATCTTTATTCTCTCAGGTCGTATGTATGTTAAGAGGGATACATTGAGTGCTTAAATATTCATTATGAATTGCAAAGCATCGTTGATTTGATAGAAGTAAATTATATTGAAAAAATATAAATGTTCTAAAATTCAAAATAACTTTGAATGTGTAGCATTAAATTCATTTGATTACTTACCTCAGGGGAACGGACAGTTAAACTCTATTGCCTTTAAAATCAATATTAAGTCTATTCTCTTGGTAATTCTTTGTATATTGCCTACGAATTTTATGACTTACATTTTTAGTGTGGATCTCGTTGTGACTTGCCACATATTTTGTTGTTGTTATAAATGCCTTATCAATAAAGTATATTCAATAGTCATATCCGGATTCAAATTTGACCAGATAAGTTTAGGACTTTCTGTTTTGTAAGTTTGAATGTGCTTATCCCACATCTGACACCGTGCAGGATGGATAGTGGCAATGCCTGAGGCCCAAATCCGGGAGGTCTCGAGTTCGACTCCCGACGACAGTCCACTCTTACCCATGGGTTTTCGGGTTTTCCCGAGTCAACGGGCGAATGCCAGGCGATTTGTTCGGCGGGTTGCGACTAGATGAAGGTTTGCTTACTGTAGAGGTTTCTTAACTGGCGTCGCTGCGGATTCTGCTCAATTAGGTCTCTCCTCCAAGTGGGCTCAGCCTGGGGGGGGCGCTCGCAGGTGGTTGGTGACTTGTGGGTAGGCACGGGTGGTGTCGGATGTGATGCATATGGAACCGTTAGGGACCCCGTCTGTGCTGGCGCTCGTCGTCATCTGGATCTGGACGCCCTTCGAGTCTCTCCCCATCATTCCTCCCTCCTGGTGGTCACTGTAAGAAGAACAATGAGCCGAATGGGCTGCGTGTAATGAATGCCCTGCTCCGGTTTCGAGGGCACCTTCCGTTGATTTTTACCGTACTTAATCTGAAAGTGATGAGGTCTATTTGAGAAATTTATAGGGTTCCGAGGTCTTTTATGTATCTGAATAACTACTTCATGATCACTCAGGAATTCCTCAAATGTCTCCCCAATAATTTGGACCACCATACCACAACATAGCATTAAACTGTAGTTAAATGGAGACCTGTTCCAGTGAAGCTAAAGTGAAGTTCAACTGAAGTTTAAAGTTTATAATACACAGTAAAGAAACCAAAAGCTATAGCTAGAAAAACCGAGTGTTTAAACCTCGTTTATAATACCGGCACTATAGTGCGTCTCAAGTTTAAATGACAGTACACGTTAAATAGGGCATACTATTCCCACATGCACACTACATACGCTCGCACTTTGGTGCCCAGCTGCGATGGATCTACCAATTTATCTCATCTTATAAATGATACATCACGAAATACTAAAATATCTGCACTGCTGTTTAAGGCTATTCTAAGACATTTAATTTTCATCTTTACTTTGTCTCCTTCTTGTACTTTTAGTACCTTGAATACGACTTTATAGATATAAAAATCTGATGTGTTACACTCACATGACTTTCTCTACTCTTGTACAAACTATTTTTACAAACGCTTATTCTCCATCTACTTCATGTTTATCCAGATAAACATTTGTAGACTCTATCGTATTGCTAATTTTGTTGTAGATGTAAGGGGAATATATATTTACAAGGGCAGTATCGAAATACAGTAGCCTTTAAGCACATAGATATCTCTTAATAGCTGGTTGCTAGGTGCAGCACTATTCCCTTTTCCACAGATTAATACTCTTTGCATATCCAAGACAAAAAAATGAATAACGAATTCCCATTTGAGAAAATAAGTATTGAAAAATTTAAGGGAATAACAAGCAATACCTCGAAAATGGTACACTCAACAACAAAAATATATATGACATAAATTGTGTATTTTAACGCGATCTACATTTTTTGTGTCGTAAAATTTTGTCTATCTCTTATGGTTTACCAGTTTACCAAAAGTCGTTCACAATGAAGAATACTTTTGGAGACATTCCCAGAAAATTCAAGATATACATTTTATTTGTCATGAAAATATCTTAAACATATGATATTTTAATCAAAATGGTTAGATCCATTTTTGAGAAAATTAAAATTTTCGAAAAATGTTCTATGGGGTGTAGGGATTTTCTTGAAAACCTTCGTGTCGCATCTGTGGAAGATACTGAACCTAAATATCAAGGTTGGTGTTTATCCGACTGTTCGTTTCTGAGTATTGCTGTTCACACACACAGACACATACACAGACAAGATTCCAAAAATGCTTTTTTTTTATTCAGGGGATCTCAAAACATGTATTTCCGGTGAAATCTCGGTATCGAATTTTTGGGTGGAATACAATACTTCCCCTACTTACTATACGTAGTAGAGAAAGTAAAAATATATATATTATCAAAGAAATTTGGAGATATAGAATGACAGTAGCTATGATTTGGTTGGATATCATTACTGTTTACCCTTGACAAGATTACATTCACCGTGGGTGGAATGTTTTCAAACCACAAATAATGAACGACGTACCACACTCTGCTTTGTGCTATCGCATTATATTCCGTTAACGTCGTTTTTTATTTCCCCTTTAATTCTTGAATTGTTTTTGATGGGTCCTTAAAAGTGCTGTCACTCGTTCCTTTTTTTATCCCCTACACTACAGCTCGACACCTGGGTAGCCTTAGCTGTTTCTTTTACTGCTTTACTAACACTAATTTTACTCACATTCATTATTACTTTACAAACATTTCGTTTCTTCCTAGCATCTCCCTCCATAATAATAAATATTTACGTAAACTGTTAACACTTCATAGTGTTACAGTGTCTACACACATAGACACTTTTTTACGATCGATGATAACCTATAGTATGTTGCGCCTGGTGCTTATTATCTGAACAGATGGAAGCATTTTGTTTGTCATACGCAATGTATGCAAGATTCTGGTTTCTTTTAAAAACTGTCTCCAACCCTCCTCAACACTTTCTCTCGCTTGATCGCCGTTGTAAAGCAAATAACAAAAAAAGTTTCTTGTTGGCTCACTTTTCTACTACATAGATATAGAATTTTCCGAAAATATTTAATTTAAAAATTATAACGGTCATCGTATTAAAGGTAGAGAAATTAAGTTGGCAGGCATCACCCACTAGTTTACTTCAGCTAAGAAGAAAATATTAATATTCTACGCCTTAGTCTTTTAGTTACCGTGTGCAGTTAAGCATAGAAACAGCGAATATCGGACGTTTACAGAAAAATTCGTTTACTTAGAAATTTATGTCTACAGAATTCTATAAATGCTCTAAAACTGATATAATCTGATAGAGAAGAGTATTCTGCGTAGTGTGTTCGAAGCTAAAATTTATAACTGAAGATTTAACGAATTTATTACTTATTAGCAACTTGACGACAGCGTGAGAGTAGAAAAAGACGAAGCTAATGGCAACATATATTCGTTAAAGACAGAAATATCCCATTTACCTCCATAGTGTCTTTAAGTTTGAGAGAAGCTATAAATGTCTCTGATAACCGTGTTATGTGTTGAAGTGTGAATAATCAAATGGATGTGTTGTTCATTTCTGTTAGCTTCATTTCTTTACGCTGTCATGGGGAAAAACAGTCGCTTATACGTGACTTGTTTTACTATTAAGAATTTACTTGCGTGCTTTAATATAATAGTCGGCAAACCGTACTCGCGTAATGAAATGGGACGTATGTAAATTGCGCCTGAAATTCTTATCCCCGGCTATATCCGCGCAGTGTTAGAAGAGGTTGCATGTAAATAGGGTCGTTGAAACTACATGTAAATTGAACTCAACAACCCAAGAGAGCATCTTCTGACCTCTTCAAATTTATGCGTCTGTGTACTAAGGGTTTATATTGATGGGACGTATGAATATTTCGTAACTTTTTGCATTTAGATAATTTTTACTCTCTCTACTACGTATAGTAAGTACGGGAAGTATTGTATTCCACCCAAAAATTCGATACCGAGATTTCACCGTAAATATATGTTTTGAGACCCCCTGAATCCAAAAAAGGCAGTTTTTGGAAATATGTCCGTGCGTCTGTGTCTGTGTGTGTGTTTGTGAGCATAACTCAGAAACGAACAGTCAGATAAACACTAAACTTGGTATTTAGGTTCAGTATCTTCCAGAGATGCGACACGAAGGTCTTCAAGAAAATTCCCCCACCCCAGATTACCCTTTACATGAAACATTTTTCGAAAATTTTAATTTTCTCAAAAATGGCTCTAACGATTTTGATTAAAATATCATACGTTTAAGATATTTTCATGACAAATGAAATGTATATCTCGAATTGTTTGATAATGACTCCAAAAGTATTCTTCATTGCGAACGAATTTTGATAACTGGTAAACCATAAGAGATAGACAAACGTTTACTACACTATAAATGTAGATCGCGTTAAAATACACAATTTATGTCATATACATTTTTGTGTTGAGTGAACCATTTTCGAGTTAAGTGCTTGTTATTCCCTTAAATTTTCCAATACTTTTTCTCAAATGGTTATTCGTTATTCATTTTTTTATGTCCTGGACATACAAAGAAATGGAATGCGCCACATAGCAACCATGTCTTAAAAAATTTGACTATCGCTTAAATACTACCACATTCCCCTTGCATCTACAAGAAAATTAGCAAATAGGTTCACATCTTAATTAACATGAAGCATATGGAGAATAAGCGTTTGTAAAAATAGTTTGTACAAGAGTAGAGAGAGTCATGTGAGTGTAACACATCAGATTTTTTTATCTATAACGTTACTCTTTTGTCTAATCTACATAAATATTAAATGAAAGAAATTGTGAATTCAGAAGAAACAAATAAAACTGAAATTAGAAAGCAAGCAGAAAGAATAACACTTGAAGTACTTACCCAACAAACCTAGAAATCAATAATCATTTAATCGCTTCATGGTGAAAATAATTTCACTGAAAATGTCTTTTAGCGAATCAACAAAACGTCAAAATACCGAGCGGCATGCCTCAGGAGGTAAAGCCTGTGGCCCATATTCGGGAAGTCTCGGGTTCAAATCCCGTGGAACGTCCAATCTGTCTGAGGTTTTTTTCGTGGTTTTCTTCCGTCGTCAAGGTAAATACCGGATTGAATGTTTAATAGTGCAACCCAAAGTTCCACCTTAAGTCTAAAACAATAGTAAAATGAAAAATAAGTGGTAATAGCGAATGCTATGTCATCTATTTAGAGACAATGTAAGCATTTATACTGGACGGCACCCTAACGCCATCTGCACGACACTAAGCAGAAGATCCGGCTGCCGTGCACTGGGGGTCTCTGTGGGCACGTGACGAAGCAAGATGGCATTTCCAAGGATGAGACCTAGAAGGCTAACTTTCCGCCTTTCTGTGTGGGAACGGCGGTTGGACTGGACGGCACCCTATTGCCATCTGCACGGCATGAAGCGGGTGGTTACAGGGATGAGACCTAGCAAGCTAACCTTCTGCCTTTATATGGGGGCGGCGGTTGGACTGGACGGCACCCTAATGCCGTCTGCACGGCAAGAGAGCAGAAGATTCGGTAGCTATGTGCTAGGATCTCTGTGACACGTGACGGAGCGGGTGATTTCAGGGATGAGACCTAGAAGGCTAACTTCCATCATATATCGTTCTAAGAGTTATCCACCAACAGATGCGATATGACCAGGGAGTTAAAGCGACGTGAAATGAAATAGATTAAAATAGAATAAAACATCTGACATCGCTTTTTTAACGTAATATCTCTTGCTTCAAGAAGACGTTCAAAGCGTCATATCTGTTAGTTTTAGGAATTAATATAATATTATTGATATTTGAAAATTGGAGCGCTGTATTAACTAAAGTATATGACACACATGTTATAAGTGGTTTTATTTGGCTCATAGGATTGCGAAATAAAACCCCTTTTATCATAACCTACTATCATGCACATGCGTGTAGTAAAATAAACAAACTACGCAGGTAGCTTAGATTACCATTAGTGAGTGCAGGAAAATCAACTTTGCATCATGACAGTTTGAATGGGAATTAGATCTAAAACAGTATCACCTGAAAAGTATGTAAAATATAAGGGAAATAAGGATAAAAAGTCAGAATATCATGTCCGCATAAAGCTAGTTTAAACGTATTTTTCTAGTGGGTACACCAAAGCCATATGAATTTATAGCAAGAGTACTAATGACCAAATTCAGCAGTCATTATTACTGCAATGCCTCATTACGCAGATTATTGATATACAACCAGATTTTCTGTTTCATCAAGCGTTGTAATTGACAACCCATCTATAAACGCATCGTTAGCTGATTTGTATGTATTCATCACGTTGTGGCTGTAATACGGTCTCACTTTATGAAATAATACCTTCAAATGTCATTCATAAAAGTGAGTATAGCAGAACTAGCTGGGATGCGATATTTATGTATATTGTTTATCTATATTCTAATAGGTCGTTGATGTCCTGGAAGTGCGGTATCACCGGAATTTGTAATTTGTTTCATACTACCCGGAATTTCATGCTTTTTTGAGGCAGTATTTTTAAAACTTAAATGATTTCAGTCAAATTATATAATATATAAATTCAATAACAGCCCCCCCTTTAAGCAATATGTATGTAATAATTTGTAAAATGTATGTAACAGTCATTGCATATGCTATATTATTGTAAACATGTTGAATAATGTTATGTGAATGCATTACGTAATTTAATAATGTAGGAGCTATGAGAATAATACGTTAAACGTGGTTAACAATGAGGTAACCTTGAGGCAATAATGTGTAAGGATGTTTAAATACTACTAGCCATTATTAGAGCAGCAATAATGTAAATTTTGAGACAGTTTAAAAATAGCCAATCAACAACCAGAAAAAGCTTTAGTTAAATGCAAGTATACTATTGGTGTAGGACTAGCCAATCAGAGACTTGAAATTCAGAAATTTACAAGTTTAGACGGTTGAAATCTATTCAGTTGCCTGAGAACAGTGCTCATAACTGGATGCGCTGCTTGTGCGTCCTCGAGAGATTTAATACGTTTTCGTGTGAGACGAAAAATAAGTTTACGTGTTAAAAAGTACAAGTAATTAATTAAATAATATCACAGCTTTCTATATCAGTGAAGTGCTATTTAATTTGTGTCAAGGATTAATAAAAAGTAGTGAATTAAAGCTTAAAAATCTGTGTAAGCCTACATTCTTAGTCGTACCAAAATCCTGCCTAAGAGAAACGTGTCTCTAACAATAATACTGACGCAGCCGAGGCAAACATAACTATTTAAAGAAGCAGTTTAATAACAAAGTTAATAAACTTGGGGCGAAGACTACCAGAAACTGTTTACTATACGTGCGGTTGCAACTACTACAAGTGTTCGGCTCCCCAAAAGGTGAAATATAATACAATTCCTACTTCAAATCGGCTTTTCATACGTAGCTGCAAACAACGTAAAGAACAATTCTACTTCAAATTGACGTCCATACGTGGTGCAAAATAAACAACTCCAACAAAACACCTTCAAATTGACGCCAGAACGTGCGGCAAAATAACGTAACAAACTTTCTTCTTCATTTTACGTCTTCAAAACAGTACGTCAAATTAACTTTTCCATTCAGTTGCTTTCCGTAATCCAACACCAATGAATACATAATGGCAAACCGCTACGACAATAACATTTTTCTACCATATTGCTATATTTCACGTTTCTATATTAATTTTAAAATTTCAATATTGCTTAATAACTCACTTTTAGTGTTTTTAATATAGAGTCAACTGAAAAATTCAATGCCACAGACGGAATTTGAACACGGTTCTCCTGCTCTCCGTGCGGTTGCTATAGCCCTTGAGTTACTGTGATAACATGCCGGGTTTTTTTCGAGTGGAGGAGAAAATGATTTAATCACTAGCCCAGCCCCAGTGGAAGTCGGGACTGAGAGTGTGGGACTCACCAAGCGTAGGCATACCCACTAAAAACACCTCCACCGGAAGGAAAAGGATAGTAGTAGAAACAGTGGTGTAAGACGTGATGGTTTTGCGGTCTTGCGTAGCACCAGCGTCAGTAATTGAAAGCTGTTGGCTGCCGCACTATGGGCGGGAGCGAATGAAGGTAGTGACTAGGGTGCAGTCATGAAACCTGACTGCAACACTTGTGGATGTGGCGAGGATTTAGAAGAGAATGGGAACGGTAAATGTGTAGGAAAGGTAGTTGAAGTTGAACTCACGTGCTGTGATACTGAACTGCCCGACTATGGTATTCTTCCGAGTAAGTTGTACTGGTTGGAGGCCTTCGGCGGTTACTGAGGGCCTCCGGTTTGGCTGATTGCTGGAAGTGGGCTCGAAGTTGATGCTGCTGTGCTGTCAGAGATCTGAGTGTCATGTCTATGGAGTCGAGGTCATGCCAGTGGGACACTGAATTCCCATATTTACTCAAGTTCTTTTCCAGACAGTCAACCAAGGCATCTCACTCGAGATGACAATCTAGTGGCGACCTGCAATAGCAAGTACTTCAGTGCTGGGTGGTTATGTTATATTTTTGGATTTTTTTAATTACATTCGTCTTCATTGAAAACGTGGACAAAAGTAACTTTCCGTAAATCAGAAACGTAAAAAACTAATCAACCTAAAATAAAAAGTAATTACGAACGCATGCTGTGAGCGTTGTCGGTATGTTACTGGCTTTGAAGACCAACGTAATGCAATTTACCGCCGTTTCTCTTTTTTAACACCCAGTACTTGCGATTACAGGTCGCCACTGAGATTGTCATCTCTAGTGAGATGCCTGGTGGTTTGTCTTGAAAATAACTTGAGTAAATTGGGGAATTCAATGTCCCACCGGCATGTTGTCACATTAGCTCAATGGTAAAAGCGGCCGCATAGAGAGCGGAAGAACTGGGTTCAAATCCCTCTTGTGCTTCTATATTAAGAACTTACTTTAAGATCTCTAAAAAGCATAATTAATTCCAATTAATTATATATGTATCAATAATAAGTAAAATCACTTTTATTGTTTTAGTTACAGAGATGTTTATTTTCATAATACTACTAAATTTCTGCAGTCCTGTACTCAACAATACGTTGAAATAGTTGATACGTACTCCGGCAACGGCGCCACTGCACATCAAGCTCCAGGGTTACCAACATGTATTACTTCAACTCATATATGAAACACATGACTCTGTCCATATGAAACAAAATATACAGTGCAATATTTAATCAATATATTTACATATAAACTATTTTGACTTAGCGGAAACAAAGTATTGCGTAACTGAAGGAAAGTGGGGTTTTTAAGGACTCGTGATATTCCGGCCTCAGCTTCGCTTAGGTCGTAAACATCTTACTTGTCCTGAAAAAATCTCACTCACCTATACAGTCTTATATAACTGTACATAAATAACTGTTATATAAATAACTATTCTAGTATGAGTTTCGCTTACTTTCAAAATCTTATAAACGACATGAATTATTCCTCCTTCATAGCGGTTGTGATCAAATAAAAAATCGCATTACTTTCTCTAGCACCCATAAATTCGATATCGATATTTCATTGGAAATATCCACTTTCTCACATAAATGGTGGTTTCCCTTGGATGGAATTTCTAGTAAATCTTCTTTTGGCATTCTTGGAAGCTAATTGACCGTAACACCAAGTTCTTTTCCTAAAAAAAAAATTCTGAAGTTACATTAACTGGCTTTTTCTACCCATTCTTGAGAATGGTGGTTTGTTACGTTATTTGCACCACGCTTTGGGCGTCAATTTGAAGGAGTTTGAGTTTTGTTATAGGAGTTGTATTATATTACAACTGTTGGGGAGACGAACTTAAAGTAGTTGCAACCGCACGTATTGTAAACAGTTTCCGGTAGCCTTCGCCCCAAAAAATGTATTTTCAGGTGCCCTTTGTCCCAAGTTTAAAAATATTAGCTTTGTAATTAAATGTTTCTTTAAATATTTAATATTTATGTTTGCCTCGGCTGTGTCAGTATTATTTTAGAGACATGAATATCTTGGCAGGGCGTGATGCGACAAGAGTGTAGGCTTACACAGATTTTAAGTTTTAATTCACTCCTGTTTATTAATCCTTAACACAAATTGAATATCACTTCGCTGATATGGAGAGCTGTGAGGTTCTTGTATTTAATACTTGCATTTTTGTATCACGTATACGATTTTCGTCTCACACGAATACATATTAAATCTCTCGAGGACGCACAAGCAGTCAACTGACTAGATTTCAAGCGTCTAAACTTGTAAATTTCTGTATTTCAAGTCTCTGATTCGCTATTTGTACTCCAATAGAATGTACCTGCATTTAACTAAAGCTTTTTCTGTTGATTGGCTATTTTTATAAACTGTCACTAAAATTACATTATTGTTACTCCAAGAATGACAAGTAGTACTGTTAAACGTTCTTACTCATTATTGACTCAAGGTTACCTCATTGTGCAACTTTTAACTTATTATTCTCACAGCTCCTACATTATTAAATTACATAATACATTCACATAACATTATTGAACATGTTTACAATAATATAAGCATATGCAATGACTGATACATACATTTTATAAATTATTACATACGCATATTGCTTCAAGGCAGATGTGGCATGTGCACAGATTATAGTAATAGTAATACGTCCTCTGGTTACCCAAGTTGAAGGTTGGCAGTTTATCCGAGGAGGGGTTATTGAGTTTACATATTACATAATTTGATTGAAATCATTTAAGTGTTAAAAATACTGCCTCATTCTTCAACAAACTAGTATTACAAAAGATTAGATTGTGTACTTGACAGGGAGATGAACAGGAGGGACGTACCCTTACCTGCCCGCAGCAAAACCCTAAGTTTATTGTACGGTTATCTCCCTTTTTTCCAATCATCACCTCCTTAAGCTCTAATGAGTCTCGGGAGTCCATTGAGTAGGTTTTAATTGGATACAATCTCATTTGGATCAACAGTTCCAAATTGTTTGTATCTATTCACTTCCAGTGTTTCACATTGGAATATTAAATGCGAGGCCGTTTTCTCCTCTACACCACACATTCTGGATCTTGGGTCTTCTGAAAGCCCCATTCTGCAGGAGTTGTTTTTTAAAATTTCCATGACCAGTCATCAAAACCACTATGAGCCTCATCTGCTTCCTATTTAATTTAAGGTCTGCAGTACTGTTTTCAAGACATGCTTGCTGCATCATTAACTTTCCATCCTGGATATGTTTCCAGTATTTTGAATGCTGTCTTTGAATCCAGTATAATACTTTTGTCCTTACCATTAGTTTCGTAACACCAAGACCATCTGGATTTTCATTTCCAGTTACCCCAGTGTGACCAGCAACCCATGGTAGAGTAAGTCTATGCATTCCCCTAGTCTTTCTAGGGCTTCACGGAATTCCCTAGCGATCTTTTATCTCGTCAAGGGTACTGGCCAGTGCCTGGCACTGCCACAGATGCCACAATTCCAGTAGCTCCTGTCCTCACTCTCCGTCACAGAAGCCCTGATGGCATATAATTCTGCCAGGAATACCGTGGTCAAAGCTCATAAGGGATGCTACTTCTCCAGCTTGGGCCGTCTTCCATGTATGCCAGCTCCTGTTCCATCTTTTGTTTTGGATTCGCCAGTAACCACACAATGTCCCATGATCAGTGTTGATTAGTCTCCCAATGCTCTACCTTCAATTATACACACATAAAGTATTTCGATATTGTATGAAACAAAATGTTACATAACTGCAGGAAAGTATTTGAATTCTTTAAGCTAATTGAATGAAACACCAAGCTAGGAATTCATCAAACATTGAGGCAGTTTTTTTAACACTTAAATATTTTTCAGTTAAATTATATAATATGTAAATTCAATAACAACCCGCCTTGAAGCAATGTGTATGTAATAGTTTGTAAAATGTATGTAACAGTCATTGCATATGCTTATATTATTGTAAACGTGTTCAATAATGTTATGTGAATGCATTACGTAATTTAATAATGTAGGAGCTGTGAGAAATAAGTTACGCGTTGCTAACAATGAGGTAACAATGAGGCAACCTTGAGGCAATAATGAGTAAGGAAGTTTAAATGCTACTAGTCATTATCAGAGCAGCAATAATGTAAATTTTTGAAGCAGTTTAAAAATAGCCAATCAACAACCAGAAAAAACTTAAATGCAGGTATTCTATTGGAGTGGGATTAGCCAATCAGAGACTTGAAATACAGAAATTTACAAGTTCAGACGGTTGGAATCTAGTCAGTTGCCTGCAGATACTGATTATAACCGGATGCTTGTGAGTCCTCGAGAGATTTAATACGTATTCGTGTGAAACAAAAAATAGTATATGTTTTAAAAGATGCAAGTATTAAATAAAAGAATCTCACAGCTCTCTATATCAGTGAAGTGCTATTTAAATCGTATCAAGTATTAATAAAAGAAGTGAATTAAAACTTAAAATCTGCGCAAGCCTACATTCTTGTCGCATCACGCCCTGCCAAGACATCCATGTCTCCTTACAATAATACTGACGCAGCCGAGGCAAACATAACTATTTAATACTTAAAGAAACAGTTTAACTACAAAATTATTTTTTTTATACTTGGGGCAGAGGCCAACTGAAAATACATTTGGAACGAAGGCTACCGGAAACTGTTTACTATACTGCGGTTGCATTTACTACTAGTTCGGCTCCCCAACAGTTGAAATATTATACAACTCCTACAACAAAATAGCTACTTCAAATCGGCTTTTCAATAAATGGGGCGGAAACTATATATTCTCAAATTATGTTTTTGAGTTACATACACGGACCTTTTCTTAAAAATATTTCTAATGTTACTTTCTCATGACTTTCTCTATCCATTCCTTAACAGTCTATTATTATAATCGAGATAAACATTTGCAGAAATGGTTTTATTGCTTGTTACCTTGTAGGTACAAGGTGATTAAGGGAATACAGTAGGCTTAAGCGATAGCCAAAACATTTAACAATGGTCCCTATGTGATGGCCTTGAAATTCTGTTCTCTTTGCATGACTACCGGAAAAAGAATGGCGAATTTGCTTTTGAGAAAAGTATAATTGTTTTAAAATTCAAACCAATAACAAAAAATACCTCGGAAATGGTTAGCTATGCAAAACTATTTATTTAACATAAATCGTGCGCTTTAAGGAACTCTACATTTCTGGTGTAGTAAGCGTTTTATCTATCTTGTTGTTTACTAGTTATACGAAAGTCATTCAGAATGAAGAGGACTTCACAGACTATTGCCAGAAAACTAAAGATATACGTTTTATTTTTCATGTAAATATCTTTAATATATGATACTTTAATAAAAATCATTAGAGCCATTTTTTAGGAAATTGAAAATTTCGTAAAATCTTCCGGGTAAAGGGTAGTTTTAGTAGGAGATTTTCCTGAAGATTTTCGTGTCGCTTCTTTGGAAGTTTTAACTTAAATACCAAGTTGGTGTTTATCCAACTTTTCGTTTTTAATTTAAGCTGTTCACAGTCACACACGCGGACAAATTTTCTAAAAATGCTTTTTTGGCGATTCAGGGGGCGTCAAAGCATATATTTCCTGTAAAATTTCGGTAGTGAATTTTTGGGTGGAATATAATAGCTTCTCTACCTACTGTGTACAGGGTAGAGAAAGTAAAAAAGTCTTCTCTTAGGCCTAGAGAACTTAAAATGTGCATTTGCATTGAAATCCATCATTTTTAGATAGAGTAAAATACCTCCTCTATCAAAAATAGGTAAGCAATAGAGAATGCCATAAGATATTAAACTAAATAATTGTAGTATAAAAAATATTGTGTTTCTATAATTTGATCAAATGTTGGTTGCACATTTCTTTAAAGGTACAAACGAAACACAAACTTAGCTGCATAAACTTGAATAGAATACTGTATACTCTCAGGGAGTTTAAAACGAAGATCTAAAGAGAAACGAACCGGTGAACAGGCAACGAATGAATAATCTATGAGAGCTACCAGAATGGAAATCCAATCCATGAATTTCACATGAAAGTGGTACTGTAGACTGAAACGTTCGCAAAATCCACATAAGAGATAGCAATTTGTATTGATAGTTCGAAGAAGGCTGGCATCTCGTGTAACATTACATTTTAGAGGACATGGCCTCGTACAAGCTGCCTCTGCAGCTGAAGTACATATTTATACGATTTCGTGATAAATATACTTTAAAGATAAATAATTTTGATATGTATCTCTCGCATACTTTTCTCTACCCATTTAAACTTCGTATATAGCTATATATATTGTACTACTCAAATAAAGAGGTTCGTCTGTTCACGTTACCTTTTTACGGTAAAAGTTTGCCTGGAATTCATTTCAGATTAATCATTGGGGCTCAGTTACATTTAAATGCGGAAACAACACTCAGATGTTCATATCATAAGTCACAGTGGGGAGCTCTTGCTGAGAAAAAGAAAGGAAAAAAAAGATTAACGGCTTTGAAATACGTTTCCTGAGATGATTAACTTTGGAAACAGTAAACACATAGCAAGAAGTGCTTCGAAAAGGCATGAACATACGAATAACTTGACATAAGAGTTGTATTTTATGTATACTATGTGATCAAAGCTATCCGGACACCCCACAAACATACGTTTTTCATCTTAAGTGCATTGTGCTGCCACCTACTGCTTAATACTCATTATCCGCTACCTCAATAGTCATTAGACATCGTGAACATCAGAATGGGACGCTCCGTGGAACTCACGGACTTCGAATGTGCTCAGGTGATTGGGTGTCACTTGTGTCAGAAGTCTGTACGCGAGATTTCCACACTCCTAAACATCCCTAGGTCCACTGTTTCTGATGTGATAGTGAAGTGGAAACGTGAAGGGACATGTACAGCACAAAAATGTACAAGTCCACCTCGTCTGTTGACTGACAGAGACCGCCGACATTTGAAAAGATTTGTAAAGAGTAATAGGCATCACACAGGAATTCCAAACTGCATCAGGATCTACTATCCAAGTACTATGCCAGTTAGGCGTGAGGTGAAAAGCCTTGGATTCCATGATGAGCGGCTGCTCATAGGCCACACATCACGCAGGAAAATTCCAAACGACGCCTCGCTTGGTGTAAGGAGCGTCAGCATTACACGATTGAACAGTGGCAAAACGTTGTGTGGAGTGACGAATCACGGTACACAATGTGGCGATCCGATGGCAGGGTGTGGGTATGGCGAATGCCCGGTGAACGTCATCTGCCAGAGTGTGTAGTGCCAACAGTAAATTCGGAGGCGGTGATGTTATGGTGTGGTCGTGTTTTTCCTGGAGGAGGCTTGCACCCCTTGTTGTTTTGCGTGGCACGATCACGTTGCAGATCTACATTGATATTTTTAGGACCTTTTTGCTTCCCACTGTTGAAGAGCAATTCGGGGATGGCGATTGCGATTGCATCTTTGAACACGATCGAGCACCTGTTCATACTGCACGGGCTGTGGCGGAGTGGTTACACGACAGTAACATCCCTGTAATGGACTGGCCTGCATAGAGCCCTGACTTGAATCCTATAGAACACCTTTGGGATGTTTTGGAACGCCGACTTCGTTCCAGGCCTCACCGACCTACATCGATACCTCTCCTCAGTTCCGCACTCCGTGAAGAATGGGCTGCCATTCCCCAAGAAACCTTCCAGCACCTGATTGAAAGTATGCCTGCGAGAGTGAACGCTGTCATCAAGGCTAAGGGTGGGCCAACACCATATTGACTTTCAGCATTACCGATGGAGGGCGCCACGAACTTGTACGTAATTTTCAGCCAGTTGTCCGGATACATTTGATCACGTAGTGTAGCTCTCTCTATAGCCCATATTTTATGAATTCTAGCTTACATCTCAAATATGTGATATCTTGATCTCTAGAGAAATTTTTGAGAATGTATAAATAAGGAAAAATGTGTCAAGTAAAGGTTTATTTATGGCGGGGATGTTTACTGAGGGATGCTAGCTTTAAAAATGAAGTTTGGTATTTAATTTATTTTTCATATTTGAACTAGACCATTCTTTCTCTTTCTCTATCTATCTATCTATCTATCTATCTATCTATCTATCTATCTATCTATCTATCTATCTATCTATCTATCTATCTATCTATCTATCTATCTATCTATCTATCTATCTATCTATCTATCTATCTGTCTATCTATCTGTCTCTCCCTCCCTCCCTCCATCCATCCATCCATCCCTCCCTCGCTCCATCCATCCATCCAATCATCTATCCATCCATCCATCCATCCATCCTTCCATCCATCCATCCATCCATCCATCCATCCATCCATCCATCCATCCATCCATCCATCCATCCATCCATCCATCCCACAACGTGCGTGTATCTCGAAACCTGTGCTTACGCTGATCAAAGTTTTGTGTGGAGTACAATTCTTTCTTCACTTAAAACAGCTAAGCTATAGAAAGAGTAGAGTAGATTAGAGGAAGATTCCGGCGTGGAAGCACATAGCATTGGATGTTGCAGCTATTGAACCTTGCAGAGGAAGAGGGCGTCCTCATCTGACGGAAGTAGAGTCCCTAACGTTTCCAGATATGAGATTCCGACTCCGGCGCGATCACCCACATAAGCCTCCCTCCCTAAGGTGAGGTCTCGCTGAGGGTTCATCACACAACACACCGGGCACCAGGATAGACAGTCCGGTCAAATCCCACCACCGCACGCCTTCTATGCCGTCTACACGCCTCATCCTACGACCCTGAAACACGACAAGGAAATGGGGAAGAGGAACATTCGCGGCATTATTGAAATAAACCCAGCGAAAATCGCCAAAAAAACAGTCAGAGTGGCACGGAATTGGAGTCGGGAGCTCTTGAATGATAGCCTCACACGTTACAGTGGAGCCATCTCGCTCGGTATAGAGTTACTACTCGACCACGATATCATTGCACTTGACCTTGTGGAAACCTACATTTGAATGCACGCGGAAGCCAGCCCATCGAGGTGGTCGAGTTATACCAGGAACCCTCACACGGACCTACAAACTGGTCGCTACCTACATTCATACAAAACGTTACGGATAGAGGGTAACATTGTCCAGGGGAATATAATGCATGGTTCCCAGACTCTCTCATTTTCTTCTGAAACCTTATGTCACATAATTCATTATGAACAATCACAGAATACACAACAAATTTTTGCTACTGAAACTCGCACAACACCGAAAAAGGATTCCAAGAAACCATTCGACCTCAGAGAGAAGCCCAACAGCAATCTGCGCAGCGGGAATGCTCAAACTGTTATTGCTTTCTGTATTTTCCTCGTGTATATACAAGGACTTGGGAATTGAAGAAAGTTTGTTTCTTCACGTATGAAAGCCAATTTGAAGTAGGAGTTGTATTGTAGTTCAACTGTTAGGGAGCCGAACTTGAAGTAGTTGAAACCGCACGTGTGGTAAAATGTTTCCGGTAGCCTTCGCCCCAAAAGTTTAAAAATATTAACTTTGTAATTTGACAGTTTCTTTAAATATTATATATTTATGTTTGCCTCGGCTGCGTCAGTATTTATATATATATATATATATATATATATATATATATATATATATATTTTTAGAGACATGAATGTCTTAGCAGGGAGATGGTGCGACTGAAGAATGTAGGCTTACACAGATTATAATTTTTACTTAACTCATTTTACTAATGCTTGACACTATTTGGATAACACTTCACTGATATAGAGAGAGCCCTGAGACTTTTTTAATTAATTACTTTTTAACACGTAAACTATTTTCGTCTCACACGAATACGTATTAAATTTCTCGAGGACGCTTCTTGCGTCAGGAACACTGTCCACAACCCACGCGTCCAGTTATGAGCACTGTATACAAGCAACTGACTTGATTTCTATCACCTTAGTTTGTAAATGTTTGAATTTCAAGTCTCTGATTGGCTATTCCTAATCCAATGGAATATCTTCATTCAACTAAGGCTTTTTCTGATTGTTGATTGGCTATTTTTATAAACTGTCACAAAAATTACATTATTGCTTCCAAGAATTACAAGTAGTATTATTAAACTTTCAAATTCATTATTGCCTCAAGGTTACCTCATTGTTTCCTCAATATTAGCAACTCTTAACCTATTATTCTCACAGCTCCTACATTACTAAATTATGTAATACATTAACACAACTTTATCACACATGTATACAATAATATAAACATATACAATGACTGAAATACACACGTTTTATATATTGTTACATACACATATTGCTTTAAGGCGGGCTGTTATTATATTTTTTATTATATAATTTGACTGAAATCATTTAAGTGTTAAAAATATTGCCTCAAAATGAGACTAAGGATGTCTTTTGAAAAAGTTGAGGGATCTTTGTGATTGAAAATAAGGATTGGGCTAGCTTTCGGAAGACAAAAGTAAAACAATTTTGTTCAGATAGGCTAAAAGCGTGTAGATACCTATTGATTCGGGTATCTCTGTCTCGTGTTAATTGAGATAAACTTTTTTCAAAGTTTATCTCAATTAACAGTAAAGAGATAGACAATAAGCTTAGGTAAGAATGATTTGTTGAAGTTGTATAAAAATAAACCATAGTGGGTAGAGAAATTCACATGACTGTAACAGATTTGAAATTCTTTATGCGGACAAACATGGTGTAACCGAAAACTGGATAGCATAAAAAGTCTACGAAGAGAACAATGTAACCTTTGGAAAGGTAGAATCAGACGAATGAAAAATTTAAATACATAGCCGGGATTGGAGCCACGGTTCTTCAGGTTTCCGTCAACTTACTGTAACCAACTGAGCTACCATGGCAACATGCCTGTACGACATTAAATTTGGCAACTGATTCGCATTTTCCCCGGTGAAACACAAGGAAATCTCAAATTATTTTTAGATGGCATACCCCAATGGCGACTTACAATGATGTATGTACTTTAAGTCCAGGTTCCATAGCTCAACCACTAAAAGGTATCAATGGAATTAATTTTTCAATCATCTGATTCTACCTTTCCAACCTTGTCCTACACATGTCTTGTGTGGAAGAACAACTAATGTAACCTTCTATGTAGAAATTTAGAGAGAATTTCGACACTACCATACTCTCTGCCAGAGAGTATAGGAATAACACTGCTGACTCAGAATTTGCCCGAGAACACCGATAGGATCATATAACCAGATCAATACGATGAAATGTAAACGGAGAATATAAGGACCGCCTTCGTGGTCTAGAACTCGGTGTGCTGAAAGTACCGAGATCGAATTTCGATAAAGGTGAAACTCCCTGGGCACGGGTTTCTCCGGAATTTGCCTTTCGTTTAGAATGGTGAATAAAAGTAACTTAAAGGGTTTTCGTTGGTTTTACAGTATGTCACGATTTATGTTATCCTTACGGCCATTACTAGTACAATGGGGCCATTCAATATGTAATCGAGCGGCAAAATGCCTCGCACTTTTGTCATTTATCAAATAAAAAGTGCCCCGAGACAAGTACAGAGTGTTCCATTTGCTTACGGTCAGTGATTTTTGCTTGAGCATCTGGAAAAACGCATATCTTAAAACCACAGAGTCGTAGAGTTGAAAGAAAAAAATTGCCTCTTTGTTTAAGGAATGTTTTGATAAGTTCTACTGATGGGGAAAAAAACCGAGCGAGTTGGCTCTGTGGTAGCGTGTGAGGCTCGCATTCGGGAGGTTTCGGGTTCATCGCTCGCTCGGACTTGGGTATTTTGTGGTTTTCCCTGACCGGTAGGTGGGGTGGTTCTCTAATCTACCACGATTTCCTTTACCCTAGTTTCCTTCTCATGCTTCAGGAGTGCTTCCAGGTTTCATGGTGTGTGGCGGCGTCGGATAGATGGTGCGGATGCGGAAAGAGTATTCCCGTGGACACTAGAGGGCAGCCTGATTGACGAATCGTTCCTCGCCCTCTCAGTAATGGGACGGATCTTCGAGCCAGGAATTATTGGGGACTTCCGCGCGTCTCTGTGGCCTGTATTCTTGCACCCTGTATTCTCTTGTGGTTCCTTCACTTCATCTGTTCCTCTTGGGGCATAGCCTCAATAGATATCACTTAGACTGGAGTAGGCAAGGTGGTATACCCTATACCATATAATGGGCAACAACTTTCCGAGGTTTATTTCCATGACGTGTTAATATTTACATTTTTGCCAGACATGTTATGTGGCTGCCATAGTTACAGTGATAACAAACGCTTGCATGAATTCACTATTTCAGTGTCAAGCTATGGCCACCCTGCTCTATAAGATTCCGTCATGTGGAAAACTCGCGTGTTTGTCACGTGATCGTTTCTTTCTGTAAATAAGCTACAATAGATAAGGTTTCAATATGATTTATGGAATACTATACGTTTATTGGTTCCGATATATTACACAAACTCCCCTCTGATTTATGTCTTTGTATTCCTGAACATAAGCGTTCCCATGCTAACCTGATGCTGACAAAAGATAGGGCACGTTTTTCTGTGGCTGGTATATAAAGCAAACACGTATCTCTTATTTACAAAGAAAACCAATTGGAGACTGCAAGTCGCCGAACGTAGCCTCGGTGATGGTTCCTGTTGTCAAGAAAAATGTTGTTTTTCTGAATTCGCTTTGTCGGTTGAATTTTTATTGACCTTTATTTGATTTTTCTCTTGAAAAGGAGCGCGTGACAGAACTGAAGTAGCAATAACAAAATAGGCAGCCATATCTATCCCAGAATGCAGTTCACTGATGATCGGTGACATCAGATTTGATTACGTAACATTCTGTTACGTTATGTAAGGATCATGATATGGGGAATGAGGAGATAGTGTCGAGGTCCGAATGTGCACATACGATTAAAGGGAAAATGTCAATCATATCTAGATTTCTGAACAATTTAAATTACAAACCTGTGAAATTCTGCTACGTAATCAAATATTTGCATTGAGTAATATACCACACTTGCTTACAGAATAAAAATGCAGTAGGTATCCAATTTGCATGCATTTCGGAAGGCATGCAAGTATCCTAACTTCTGCATATTGCAGAAATAAAATACAGTTTACCATAACACCTGATACTATTAGGCACTGAGGCTGTGAAGACTTGCTCCTTCTTGCTTTTCCTTATTATACAAGCAAATACATTGAATCGATGGCCCATAAGGACAGGGATTACTGAATTTTATATCTTCTAAACTTTTATGCAAAATTTATGTTATTTGAACTCTTGTTGGAAACTACTAACTATTGCGTCAATATTAACCTTTTATCTTAATAGTTTACGTTGAGTAAAAGCTATTTAATTAATGTAATAGTCAATCAAAATTCGTATTTTGACAAAAATGTGTGAAAAATAAGTAAATTTTGAATATTTGTCACACTGCGGTATTCAAATATATATACGCATTTTGAGTTCCTGTCTTTGACATCTAAGGGCATATTGGCGATGTTACCTTTTAAACTATTGCTCTTGCGCAATTATGTTCTCTCGTTTTACTATTTTGTTAGTCTTTGGGTTTGTTTACTATGGGTTTTCTATTTAAACATTAATTTCACACACACATACATTTACACTCTCACTCATACTTTCAGAATCTAGGGAGAATAGGGGATAATCCTGGCTGAAGAAAAATTCCCCTCCTCCAGTCGAGAATCGAACACAGAATCTATGGATTTGGAAGCTAGTATGCTAAGCACCAGAGCACAGAGGCAGTCAAAGAGTTTGAGTTTTTATTCTTCATTCCTGGGGGAATATAGTCGTTATATAACTTTGAAACGTGTAATTTAGATAAAACGTTCAATATATTATAGTGAATTATATACGAAGAGTAGCTAATAAAGCATACGTCAGCTTTTTCATTACACTTTCAAACAATTTTGGAGTGAGTTTCAAGCCGGTCGCGTCACAGTCTTTCGTGTAATAGAATTTCAAAGGCTGCAAATTTCGGACCATTTTGAATGCGAGAAAACAAGGACTGAAAATAAACCGTGCCATCTTGCCGGGTTGCAGTTCTTAAAACTTCTAATCACATTATTCATACCTATAAAAGACAAGAGTACAAAAAGGTATCTCTTGATATCTAACCTGTAAAGCTATCTTAAGATACACAAATCAGATACTGCCATAAATGTTCTTTGTTGTTGTTGTTTTTATTTTTGTGATCACACGCCGTACTTGGGAGAGTTTTAGGACAGAACTGTACTGATTTTGCCGTAACTGTACCTGACAATTAGTTCATTAACATAAGAGACATATCATGGACAAATGTATGTTACCTGCACTGATATACGTTTTTCAAACTTTGGAGTTCGATAAAAAAGACAAAGTCAATATAAACATGTCAAAGAAAAATGGAAAGACAAATTATAAGCATCACATACAGAGATATAATTAGGAACGATGTAATAGTGGAAAAACACAATTAATAGATGCAGAAAAGACCTGCAGTTATAAGAAATGAAGATGGACAAGGCCCCAACAGATGGGCCCACAGGTTAACCACATGGGAGCCGAGAACAGGACGAAGAAACCTAGGGCGCCAGAGGACACGATGGTCAGACGAGCTCAAGAAGACATTCGGCAGCAGATGGACTACAGCAGCAAAAGGCAGAAGGAGAATGAAACTTCAGACACTAATACAAGGATGCGCAGCAAAAGTAGCAAGAGACAACTGGAGAAAAGAAAAGTGAAGGACTAAGGAACAGTGAATGAGCCAACAGTAAAGGACTATAGAATCAGTGTATAATGTTAAAACCTATATATAGGACCATACGTAACAGACTAGTTTTAAGAATAAGGGGGATTCTTCCTGGAATGGCTAACCGGGATCACCAAACCAAGTCACCTCTCCAAGAAGAGAGACCCATGCCCTTCGGAGACGCTATGGGCCAATCTAATACTATTATCTGACAGTTACACTGGCCTCGTCACTGATGGAAATCGGACAAAACCGGTTTAGACACCTTTGTTAAATGAAAGAATGATAGTGGTTGAGAATTTAATCTCACAGCTTCAATGCCTAGTATTGGCCCTTGAGTATTCATCCATCCATCCATCCATCCATCCAAATGTTGTATCATGGATGTTACAAGAAGGAAAACAGGAGACGCAAAATCCGGCTAAGGTTTTATCAGAAAATATGAGACAAGTGCGAGGCGCTATGCAATAAGAAGAAAAGTACACAAAATCGGAGCATGTTACAGCAGGTAGCAGACATCTCGGAAAAGTCAGGCAGGGATTACTCGCAGCTCAACCAGGCTTAGCTTTAACTAAGATTTAGTGTGCAAGTATTCAACAGATGCCGCGTGACGCGGAGCAGAGTATATAGAGCAGCATTTTACTTAAAACCAGAACCCGAACAGTTTAATCACCGAGAACGGCGGTTTTGAAAACTGCATATTTATTTATCATTCTGCGAATACTGAATTCTGGAAAGGCGCAGCGATAGCTCGTAAATGTTTGGATGTGACGTTTGGCAATATACTCGTATTCTCAGGGTTATAGTTATATTTGAATAATAATGAAAATGAATTTTTAGTTCCAAAAGTTCTTTTATTCTTGTGTTAAGACACATATATTTTTACAGATTTTGTTTTTCAAACTTTAGATACGAAAATCTTTTATTACAATATGTTGAATTTTTACAGATTAATTATAAATGCGGGCGGCGCCGTGGCCGAGTGGTTAGACCGCTCGCCTCCCACCGAGGCGGCCCGGGTTCAATCCCACGGGCCTGCATGTGGGATTTGTGTTGGACGAAGCGGCGTCTGGACGGGTTTTCTCCGGGTTCTCCGGTTTCCCCCGCCATTCATTCCACCAACTGCTCTATCATCACCTTTCCTTTCATCCATTTCACCAACATTTCGTGTCATCTACTTCCTTCATCCCATCCCATGGTCTGTCTGATCCATGAGTGTCTCCTCCTCGACGGGCCTCTGACCCCAGGCACCCGCTTGTAAGTCCTGGGGGTGTAAGTCCTACATAAAAGGAGGGTAAACAGATAATGAATGAATTAATGAATTATAAATCCTTTCTTACTAGTCAATAAAATGTGAAGAACTATTGTAGTATTGTTTTCTCGATTTTTACTGGTTTTATTAAGTTTCTGTAGTCGCATATTATTGCAGATAATCAATTCTTCTGCTTAATAGAAATAATTTTAATTAGTCGGGATATAAACCTACCTTTCCTCACCTCGCGATAGATCTAATCCAGATACATGTCTAAGTGGAATGAAACTTTTCTTTACGCGTTCTGGCGGGGCTATATTTATACTTCACGGATATTTCCCACTTGATTATTAAGGATCTCTCGGCATTACTCGCTCCACCTTATTAAAAACACAATCACGTCTTCTTTCTTTCTATAATCTTCTGCAGTTTTCTCTTCTTCGATGCTACGCGTCTGGTGCATACAAAGATGCAATGGCGTCCGTTCTTAGATTATTGATTTTCTAATGTTTAACAACGATTTTCGATTTGTTGCGTGCTTGCATTGCTAGCGTGCTTCACTTCTTTCTCCTGCTATTTACAACGTATTTCTATATAGATACTTTTTAAACGATTTATGTCATATATTTTCGTTGTTTGCTTGAGATTTTGTTTTACAATACATTTTTATATATCTAAATGAATTTAAAGTCTTATAATACATAGTTTATGACTTTCTTATTCTTCTTCTCTTGACATGATTATATATAAATTTCAGTTCTTTTTCCGCATTCTTATAATTACTTTTAAACTCTTGTTACCTTCTTTATTATATGGCTCAAACCAAGTTGTTGCAAATCCAACTGATGCAAAAGTGGTATTTATCTTCCATCTCTTGTAGGCGTATTTGGACTTAACAATAAACAGTAGAATACGTCTACAAACATGGAGATAGGATATGGGTGGCTGAAATCTGTTTACCCACGTCTATTTTGTTAACTTTTTCAGGAGAGCAATTTTTGGATTCTCGAAGTTTAAGTTAGCACCAAAATTAGTATTACTTTTCATTCTAAAACTAAATCGTACAGATAAATATTGTAAGCATTATCTAGGAATTATTATTTCTCCAAAATAAGTATTTAATTTGTTTCCTGGTTGTTTTATACTCAATGTCTTCCTTTTGGCCAGTACTCTGATATTGTTTTCGTATGCTGTTACATACCCTTAAAATTAAATTTCTATTGTTTATGTAATTTGTGCTTTTTACTTTCTCTACCGTATACCTATGGTAAGCAGAGGGTGTATAGTATTTTACCCCAAAAACCGATATTGATTTCGCTGGAAATAAACCTAAAAATTTATTTTAGTAAGTATTACCGCGGTTGTATTTATATGTGTATGAATAGCATAACTCAAAAAATGAACAGTTAGATAAGTGTCAAAATTGGTATTTAAGTTTAGTTTTGCCAGAGATGCGAATTCAAGATTTTCAACAAAATTCCTATGCCCCAAACCATCATTTATATAACAAAATATATCGTTATTTTTGTTTCTCTCAAAAACAATTTTCAACCATTTTGGTTAAATCATCATCTGTTTTAAGATATTTATATGATGTGTATTGAATTTTCTGTGGATAGTCTGTGAAGTTCTCTTCTGAATGAGTTTTGTGTAATTTTGTTGGGATGAACGAAATGCTATTGAACAAAACACGCTGTATATTATATATATTAGGGATTTTCGAGATATTCGTTGTTTTAGTTTTATTGTAGGAGTAAAAAATATTATGATATGAAACAACGTTTTAAAACAACCTTTAAAATTCAATTAAATTTTTCAGGTGTCGGGGAGGTAGTGACACTCGGCTGATGCCCTCCTCCCGGGTCACGTGAGGACATAATCCCCTAGGTGTCTTATATTATGCCAGTAAAAACATTACAGACCATGTATGAAGCAATGGTTAGGTCCTCATTACTATACGTCAGTGACGTATGGGGATGGGAGAGGGTGGATAATGTAAATAAAGTACAATGTAATTTTTGGTAGCGCATTCTAGGGTTGGGGAGGGGTACTTCAAACTACGGAGTTCTTCGTGAGGTAGGATCCTGGGAAGATGATGTATTTGCTAAACTAATGTAGTTAGGTACTGGCTGCGAATAGTTAAAGGTGATCAAACAACTCTGAGAGCAATATGTTATCGTCATCAAATGAACAACATAGAGCATGCAAAATGGTGGGCGGCGGGGTTACAACGGGAATTATCAAAAATAGGCTTAAACGATATCTGGCAAAGGGGTAATGAAAATACACACAGTGCCGTGAAAAAAGGCAAAAGACGACTATGCGATATCAACAGGCAGAAAATAGAATCTGAATGTAGACAAAGATCAACATTGGAGTTACAAAAGGAAATAAAAACTAGGTGGGGTAAGGAAACACATATTTTGAAATTAGGTATAAAGCAGAGGACGGGAGGCTTAAGTTGGGAGGGTGGAAATCTAGCAAGATTGCTGATGATGATAGAAGGAGTATTTGCCCATTATGCGGGGAACAAGAAAACAGTATGCGTGCAGACGGAGAGTATTAGGAAGAAAATATTACCAAGTATTTTTGGCTTCCTACAGACGGAGGACAGCATGCTGGGACTTGATTCTAAACAGCCAAAACTGGCCAAGCTTGGGCACATACTTAATGGAAGCACGTGTACTAAGAGATAAGGTGTTTATGTAAATTTTCTTTAACTATATGTGTTGCTTGAGCACTTGTGTATGTATGTCTGTATGTGTTTGCGTGTGTGAATCAGAGTGTTTTTCAATTTTATATGTATATAATGTGGTGATTGTAAACATAGTTGTTTCTGGTCAATTCTGCAAGTTACGTATACAGACCAGGTATTTTTTTTAGAGAGCATGTACGGTCTTATGACCCATGCGACCGTGTTATGCAATTAATATAATACTAAGTACTTAATAAATACCATCACTACTACTACTACTACTACTACTACTACTACTGCTGCTGCTGCTACTTGATACCATTATTATTGAATGGAGATATAAAGTAATTAAATAAATAATAGTAAGGTAAAAAATTAATTGCAATAAATAATTTTCGTATTAAATTAAATCAATGTATAATGTAATAAGCTTGAGTTGAAAAGATTAGTCCGAAGTAAAATTTATTTAGCGAGCAAAGTCATTAGTAATTGCCGAGGTGCGAACGCATTAGTAACGTTGTTATACCTTAACTAGAATGCATTTAAAATTAAAAGTTCAGTACGTTTGCAGCTTCTTCGTGTAGATAGAAATTCTGAAAAGAGAAAGGGAATGAAATATTGAGATTTAGGGAGGTATCCCATAGTAACAGTGGCACATGCTCATACTTAAGAGTTCTGAGATTGGAGCATATGTGAAGTAACGTTGTAGGGGTGGCAATAGATAGGCGGAGCTTAAGTTAATAAATAAAAGTGTACTGTTAAAATTATCGTCTTTCTGTCTTTTCCTTTTGTGTACTGTGTTTTACGGTGGTTGGTAGTTCTTAGCGCCTAAAACCACGCTGACTGATCAATTATTTAGAGGTACCCACTAAGGGGTTTTGCCGCTAATATTTTAGCGACTCACAGCAAGTTACGTTTATACTTCCTTTTGTTTCCGAAACAGTTACTTGAAAGCATAAGAGTGATAGTCTAGAAATCAGGAGGTATAATAAGTTAATTGTTTCGAGTGCTAGAATTCATAATCAATTTCATTCTTCTTTAAACGGTCGGAAACTAGCTTTAGTAGCTCAGTATTAGATCACATTAAATTTTTCAGTCAATTTAAACCGGTATTATACTTTTAAATTACGCCCACACATACCCTGAGAGAAATATCTCATTGCCAACACTGTAGCAGCCGGCAGCAGAATCAACACCCGATACTGTAACGCCTCCGGGGGTCGCTTACACTAGCGGGCAGTAAACTCAGATGGTAGGGCGAATCGGTGTCGGGATAGATAGGGCGGCGTTCGTGCTGGTGAGGCACTGGGATAAGCATTGAACAAAAGGTCTTTGGGTTTAATTAAATTTAAGAGTTATATTTGCGCTTAAGGTGCATAATTGCAGGTGATGGCCTGTCGTTGCTTGACCTAGCGGCCCGTGTGGGTCGGAACTTAATGGTAGAACGTCTTACTGGGTTACGATCGTCTTGAAGTGTGCACAATGGAAATGTTAACTAAATTACGGCGGGGGGGGGCTGAGGGGCACCCTTTGTGGCTTGGAGCTTCGTGTCGAGTATCGCCTCTAGATGAGAGCTAAAGTAAAAGCGCCGCCGTGACCTAAATCCATGGCTCTTAAATATTGTTTTGCCTGTTGACTGCGCGGTCTCGCGTTCTGCATTGTTCATGTGCATGGAGTGTAGAATTAATCATAGATCAATGATGCAATGAACTTTATTGTATACCGCTCACATTCACCCACCAGCAGAATTTAGCTATATTATTTTCACTGAGTTACTGGATGATACAACGTGGCGGTATGCAACGAAGTTAACGAATCGTTAGTAGTTTATATTTAACTTAGAAGGCAGTTCAATGAGCCGATAGATGTATAGGTAGTTATTGCAGGGCTGGTTGACGCTAAATGCCCAACAGCATTTAATGAACCAATAAATGCGTTCTTGCAACCCATTCTCAGATTAAAGCAGTTTCTAAAAGGACAATTCATAACGTTGATGAGTTTCAGTTGAAAACTGATTCGGAATTATTTTTATGCTCGATAAATCGACAAAGGTGACGCACAAAGTTAAGTGAGTGAGAAAATGGTTTCTGCTTAGGATGAAACGGGGCGTAATTATTAACTTCTTATGCGGAAGGCCGGGGGAAAATTCCCGAACCACTTTAGAAACGGTTCCGAGAAAAGCGTCTTCTAGGAACTGGGTCATTTGAATGACGTAAGAAGTGGAAATGCGCTGAACAACCGTTTCAAGTTCACCGACCGTAAATTTAAGATGTAGAAGAGAATAAAGAGAAAAATTATTGGCCTTCCGCTTTATAAAAGACTGCGATATTTCGTTAAAAGCAACGAGGTGAAAATAAATTAGAATCGTGAGAGTAGGACATTACAAGTTTACCAGCTTCAAGTGATACTGCTCTGAGGAGAATTGAGAGCTCGTTACGATCCAGAATGCAAGAAATGGTGGCCTTATATAAATAGGTTTTAGAATTTAAATACATAATAGTAATTTGCCATAGAATATCGAAACGTATCGATTACAATATGAGATTGGAAGACTGACAAACGAAGCCGCAGGCCGAGTTTAATAACCAATCGAGTATAGTAATATGTAGTTACGATATTTATATCGTACAACTTTTTAAAACTTTAGTTACATAATATCGATTTTTTATATTTACTTTGATAAATTGCATTTTTATTTCAGAACACCAAACATTGATACATAGTTGATACGTGTGTGTAATGGGCCATGCATGGTTTGACAGGCGATTTGTTTGTTAGGTTTTTGTTTAAAACGGAAGAACATGAGTGCTAGGTGAATCAAATAAACTTTTAAAAATGAGTTCTGACGAAGATATTGCAAACGCAGCTATTTCCATTACACATAGTTTAATTGCTAATAAATCCTGACTTAAATATTATTTAAAATATTGTTATTAAACTTTATAACAAATAAAATTGGTTCTGTTTTGTTTATTATTTATGTTTATACGCAACCAGTTTGGTGATAAGAGTTGAATTAGGAAAATCGTTGCGTAGTTGAAGTACCATTACGAAACTAGTTAGGTAGTGAATAGTTTTACAAGTTTTTTTGGTTGTTTTTACTACTGTAAAGTCCATATTACGTAACTAAAGTAAGTAAAAACCTCACTCTTATCCCATTATGAAGATTCGCTTGTGTTGATTGCCAATCCCCGCCTCTATTTTGATTGTATATTCAGAATTAATCATATATCCTAATTTATATTGCCCTCGTGTTTTTAGAACATGAATGAAGGAGAATAATTTTGGTTCCCTCCATGTAGTGCGAAAGGCTTATCCTGGATATTATACTAGCATAAAAAGTGAATAAGGCTACAAGATTAAGTATAACCATACTTATTTGAAACAGTTGTGTAATTGTAAATTTTTAAATACAAGCATAAATTACAAACAGAGATTACGTGAAATTAAAATATTTCCCATGAAGTACAACACCTCAAAACAATGAATGTAATTGAGGTGGTTATGGGATTGATGTGATGGAGGTTGAAGAGGCGACATGTACTAGCTCATTTCCAGAAAATGTAGTGGAGTGGTCATTGGGTTCAGGTGTTTGATAGGGTGGTTCATTCTTATATATGTGATCACGGATCTTTCCCAGGGGCGGTAAAGGTAAAAGCTATGGGCGAACGAAGGGGCCTCCCGAAACAGGGCAGAGCACCGCAAGTAGGCTGCAACGCTCTTTATGTTTCTACCGTGTGCGGTGGTATTTCTTCTTGTTGTCTGTGGTCCCCATGTTAGGGCGACAATTTGCGGTGGTATGTGGCTATTTTACGGTACAGGATTTGTAGGAATGATCCAGGGTTCGGTACTACCTCAGGGTTCTATGCATGGATCTTTGATCTCGGGTTAGTGGTGAATACGACTGTTTGTTTTCCTGCTCGTTTATTTACCGTCACCGTTTAAACATTTTATTCCTGCTATTTCTTCGACACACACACGCGCATTTCCTATTTGTTACGCTTCATATCATCTCACCTATTTGCTGTCTTCTAAACTTTTCTGTCAACCATCTCTAAGGAACTACCACGACCAAGTGTGTATTCTAAACTTTCCTTCACATTTTCCTAACAAACATCTCCAAGGAGCTACAACGGCCAAGTGTGTGTTATAAAATCTCCTGTTTCTGTCTTTCAAACGTTCTATATCTGCCCATTGCACTATCACCTGACTTCTAGCTTCTTCCATTGGAGGCATAAGGCTATCTGTCTTTTGGCGAACATTGACCCTTTTCTACACCTCTGCGTTCCAGCGACCTAACTGGACACTTAACAATAGAGGGAAAAACCACCCGTTTCCGGCCGCTGATGGCCACTGTCTCTCTCAACCCTTATTCCCACTTACAGTAACATTCGCTTTCCAGTTTTATTTAACATTATCCTTACTGTTATTGATATTTCTTCTCCCTATGAGTTTAATTTTATTTTACTACTCAAAACATACCGCCTCACGTGACCAATGGGAGGGAGAGGGAAGGGTGACCTGGTCTAGAACGGGCGCAAGTATGGTCGGCACCCTAACGTTTCCAGATCGAACGCATCCGACGCCGCCCGGGCCCACCAGGTTCCCTCCCATTCGGAGGCGTGTGGTAAACGAGTAATCCCGCAACGACAGCAGGGAAGGAACCTCTACAAAGCATACAGCCACCGCCCAGCCGCAACCCACCGAATACCGTCGCCTGATCCTACAACTCTGAAACAGATTGCAAGGAGGAGATGATGGGCACAGAAAATGAGGGGAAGGAAAGTCGTAGTGGGAGAGAAACCATCACAATGTTCACCTACCGGGGAAACCACGAAAAGCCCATAGGTCGCTGGGGATCGAACCAGAGACCTTCCGAATGCGAGTCACACACGCTACCGTGGTGCCACCTCGCTAAGTTCTCAGGGGTGGTAATGAAGTACTAGTTAACCACGATATGAGTGGCTGCTTGTTGGAGGACGCCACTGTGTTTTGTTGACAATCAAGGCTAGGAGCTGAGAGGCAAGGTGATAGGACTACATGTGCTTAGCCTCGCTAGTAAATGCAACTCAGAACTATGAATGTTTTCTTTACCTGACTGTACTTCCGATGCATCGTCCACTTGTTTCGTAACTGTTCAGTTCTTTCTTCCACTGTACGCATTCATATCGTGGTACTGGTAGTCTACTGTTGTCTTTCACTGTTGTTTATTTATCCGTCACTACTCTTCTTGCATTTTGCCATCTTGCATATCGCCTATTCTCAACTTAAGTCTCCATAAGCCTGGGTGCTTACGCCTGGTATTGGCCTCAGCGCTCTAATGGAATATCCGACGAAGTACATTCCTGCTTGCACCCACGAAGTAGAAGTAGCTGTCATAATAATGTCTCTCAATGAACCTCCAAATTTGTTTTGTCCTCAAAATTTGCATTCGGAATGCTTTTACTGTTAAAACACGTGACAAATTCGCTTAATTTTTGGATACTGAACTTATCTCCTATTGGCTTAATTCTTAAGTTTATATTCCTAACACCAGCATCATAGTTGCAAAGGAAGGTTAAACTTTAATTCTCACGACCATCCAGTCTCACTTAGCAGGTTAACAGCCATTCTCGTTTCCAAATATTGAGTATAATGCTAACCGAAACACGTCGTAAGGGAATTTCAATAATAAAAGCAGTAAAAACTACATTCCTTTGAATCTTTCTTTTCTTCTTACCGTGGTTTCATATGGTATAGGTATCCTTAATTTATTTTATGCACATCTTACTCAATATGTTCCCTATAATTCTTATGTAAATGCATATTATTGTTATTAGTAGTAGTGGTGGTGGTGGTGGTGGTGGTGGTGGTGGTGGTGGTGGTGGTGGTGGTGGTGGTGGTGGTGATGGTGGTGGTGGTGGTGGTGGTGGTAGTGGTGGTGGTGCACGGAACTCGCTGCCTCATAGTGGGCAGAGTTCCTTTTCTTGAAAATTTGATCCATTTTATGGATTGTTTCAATTAATCTAGAGTTGAAATAAAAAATGTATAACATATATAGAAGGAATATTAAACAAAACATTGGAACTGTGAAACTAGCTGTGACGACAGTAATAATGATATTAACAATAATATATTGATTTTAGATTTAAAAATTTGATGTGTTACACTCACATGACTTTCTCTACTCTTGTACAAACTATTTATACAAATGCTTATTCTCCATATGCTTCATGTTAATTGAGTTATCGAGATGTTAATTTTATTGCTAGTTTTCTTGTAGATGCAAGGGGAATTGGTAGGCTTTAAGCTATAGTCAAATATTTTTAGAGCTGGTTGCTATGTAGAGTATTCCATTCTCTTTGCATTACCGGAACAAAAAAAAAATGAATAACGAATTTGAGAAAAAGTACAAGTATTGGAAAATTTAAGGGAATAACAAGCAATTACTCGAAAATGCTTCACTCAACAAAACAAATGTATGTGACGTATGCAGAGATTATAGGACATACGTCTCTCTGGTCACCGGGATTTGAGATGGCAGTTGGAACTTGGGGTAGGGAGAGTTAAGAAACTTTAGAAGAGGCAGCGTGGTGTGTGTGCGTGTGCGGGGTGCTCGAGCATAAGTGCTCAATCAACACATTATCCGAAAAGACTCGAGACTCATAAATGCCCACAAGAAATCAATTTATATTGTTCTTTTTTTTCTTTGGGTGTTCAACACACATGTTAGTTTTGTAAGTCATTTTTTTGTTCTTTTTATTGTCTTTTCTGTGATTATTTGCCTTGTGTCGACGAGGGCGTCGATCTCGGTGGCCAGGGGGAGATGTGACGTATGCAGAGATTATAGGACATACGTCTCTCTGGTCACCGGGATTTGAGATGGCAGTTGGAACTTGGGGTAGGGAGAGTTAAGAATCTTTAGGAGGGGATGAGTTGTTTAGCGTCTCTGACGCTTGAGGATAGCGTGGCTTGAGAAAGCGAGTCAGGAGGTGACCTTTGAGCTGTAAGGACGTGCAACGGCCTTCTCCGTGCCAAGGCATGATGGCCTCGCCCGGCGTACATGTGGGCTAAGAGTGTAAGCACTACGTTATCTATCTTTATATAATAAATTCATCAGCCATCCATTCTCTGGAAGTTTTAATTATGTTAGTGTAGAGTCCTTTCCTTCCTTTAAGCCATGTAACGTTTCGGATTACTAATATTTTCTGTACTTTCTTTAGCTGCGTCCCTCGTCGTAGCCTCGCCGTGTAAGAAGTTTGATTAATTTCCCGGTACATTCTTTGCAAGCGAGTAGCTCCCCATCATTTTTGAATAAACATAAAACTTGTGGAGTCCTCTTCATTCGGAAGCAATTTCATATAATCTTGTATAACTCGTAAACATTTAGCGATAGATGAAAACGTACTACACAAAAAATGTAGATCGCGTTAAAATACACAATTTATGTCACATACATTTTTTTTTGAGTGAACCATTTTCGAAATATTGCTTGTTATTCTCTTAAATTTTCCATACTTATAATTCTTCCCAAATAGGAATTCGTTAGTCATTTTTTTGTCCTGGTAATGCAAAGAGAATGGAATACTCCACATAGCAACCAGCTCTTAAAATATTTGACTATCGCTTAAAGCCTACCAAGTACCCTTGCATCTACAAGAAAATTAGCAATAAGATTAACATCTTGATTAACCTGAAGCATATGGAGAATAAGCGTTTGTAAAAATAGTTTGCACAAGAGGAGAGAAAGTCATGTGAATGTAACACATCAGATTTCTTTTATGGATGCTCAGGTATTATTACTATAACTAGTGTACCACGAAATATTACACTATTTATTATAAGCCAGCTGTATACCTTGGGGCTGTCGTGCTCAGTGCACAATGAATGATTCTTGTTACAGGTTTAATACGATCACCACTTTGGAATGAAAACTAAGAGTTTGATGCACACATTTATTGGTTATTCATTTTGATACTCTATTTTACAGGCAAAAAAAGACCTCTCGGAGCGAAGGCTAACTGAGAGCTTTAGGGGATATGTGTGAAATTAATTCCCCCTTTACAAAATAAAAACAAACTCGCTCAAGATTATACACGGCGATTCAATTATTTAAATGCTGCCGGTATAAAGGTACCTTAATCCATTTATCACTCTCATATATTGTACACGTATTCGTGGGAGAGTCGGTTAAATTAAATTGAGTTTTATATATGGACGCTCTTTAACTACTCTCGTACTTAGCATACCATTCCATATTGGGCATGAAAGACCGGAAAGTTTGCTCAGAGGTATCTTTATCAAGCTTGAGGTTCTTTTATGACACGGAACCACCGGCTTTACTTCCCTTCCGAAGGAAGCCATCCTGAGCATTTTTACTCCCGAAAAATCCATTGCTCTTCACCGCGTTTGAGCCCCCGACCTGAGAAACAAGAAGCTAGCATTGTACCCCTAGACCACGGAGGATGACATGGATCGTCGATGGATATGATCAATTTAATTTTCTGAAATGGGATCCTATATTTTGTTGGTTGTTTTATGATTAGAAAATTGTTTATAAAAACTATTGACTTTGTAATGAGGAATAAGGAAAGAAAATAAATGTTGGTTCCCAATTACGAGACGTAACTTGACCATCTATGGATACAAATGTTGTTTAATATTTTATGAGGAGTGAGAAAATACATTAAAAAAGATAGCTTCTCGTTTAAAAAAATGAAATTGACCCTAAAATGACAATCACAACGTCCTACAAATAAACCACGACTAATTGTAATTACTCTCCCCCATAATATTAAGCAAATTTTATTAAAGACATTTCATTCCACAACTCTTAGTTTTGGAGATATTCTACAGTCTCAACTTAAATGGTCCACCCGGTATATATATATCGTCAATTATACCAGTTTTACCCCATGCGCCAATCCCCGGCGATTGCCCATTCTGGCCCATGGATTTATCGTGTTTTCCCGGGTCGCCAGGCGAATGCCGAGGTGGTTCATCTTCTACCATGACTGCCCTTCCTCTCGTTTCCTATACCCATCATCTTCCTTGTCATCTTTTTCAGGGTTGTAGGATCAGGCGACGTGTTCGGCGGGTTGCGGCTGGGTGCAGGCTTCCGCTCTTCTTGGCGTCGCTGCGGTACCGCTCAGTTATGTCTCTCTTCACGTGGGACTCCGCTCCGGGGGACCATGGAGGTTAGTGGCTTTGGACAGGGACCATGCGGCGTCGGGTGCGTTCTATCTGGAAACGTTAGGAACCCCGCCCATACTTGTGCCCGTCAGCATCCGGTTCCAATCGCCCGCGGCTTCTCTTTTGAGTAGTGGGTAATGACTACGCCAAGGATGTCCGAAAGCTTGACTTAACCCCTTCCGAATTCGCAGAAACCTGTAGTTAGTCTCCCTTAATCTAAATTATATTTTTGAGACATGGAATACTGCCTAAATATTGATAAATAGTGGTATTTTTACGAATCTGAACCTTCTTCAACGTCAGTTACCAAAATTAGAAGCAGTGTTGTGCTTTCTGCATTAGAATACCCTTATACGATTGTTTGTGTGTGTTTGATATATTTGGGCTGGTGTCTCTTATCAAAATGTATATCATGACTCTGTCTAGTTTTTAACTTTCACTTCCTAAGCTCTCACTGTCACTTCATTAATTTGAGAAGATTGTTGCTTCACGTATGGAAAGCCAATTTGAAGAAGGTATTTTATTAGCTCCACGTTTGGAAGCCAATTTGAAGTAGATAGTATCTTTACGTTATTTGCACCACGCTTTGCGCATCAATTTGAAGTAGGTTGTATTGAAGAAGTTGTATTACGAGGGCTGATCAATAAAGACTGAGATTGATTTTTTCCTGTAGCTTTCTTGAGAGTTTCCTGTCTCTACCATGAATAATTGAAAAGAGCGGGGTTTCATGTATAATGTCCATAGGCGGCAGCACTCTCGTATCGGTAGGTTGGTAGTAATGCTGTATATTGTTGACCCTAGTTGAATTTCGCATACCACAAAATGAAGGTGACACAAGAAGAGCAATAAAAGTTTGTTTTCGCTTAAATCATACAGCCTCTGAAGCTTTGGAAAAGCTGAAGCAAGCATACGGTGAAGATGCACTACCTCGTGCAACAGTGTTTAGGTGGTTCAAAGACTTCAAAGTAGAGCGAGTCCTCTGTGCTAAGCAAGGTGGGCCTGGTGTTTCGGCTTCTGCTATGACTGAAGTCAACATCAACACAGCTGCTGTGATTGTTGTTCCCACTCACACCACTGTTACAGCAGCGTACTACACGTCAGTATTGGCTACACCGAGAAAGCACATTGCAAGGAAACATCCAGAACTTATCACAACAACGTGCGGCCTCACGTTGCAAATCAAGTCCAGGAATTTTTGGCTAAATTCAACATTACCTGTGTGCCGCATCTGCCTTATAGCCCCAATCTTGTCCCCTGTGATTTCTTTTTATTCCCATCACTAAATGCAAAGCTCCGGGGAATTCGAAGCAGTGCTGAAGAAAAGTGAGGCGATTCTCAAAGACCTGACAAAGAATGGCCTGTACCATGTGTTCGAGGACTGGCAGTGACGCTATAAAAAGTGCATTCAAGTAAGAGAGGACTACTTTGAAAAAGACCATGTCAACTTTGAAATGGAGTAATAAATATCTGTGAAAAAAAATTTGTATCAGTCATTATTGATCAGCCCTCGTATATTTCAACTGTTGGGAAGCCGAACTAGAAGTAGTTGCAACCGCACGTATGGTACCCGGTCGTTCAAAAAATTAAAAACATAAAATTTGTAATTTGACTGTTTTATTAAGTATTAAATATTTACGTTTTCCTCGGCTGCGTCAGTATTGTTGTTAGAGACACGTTTCTCTTTGTAGGGTTATGGTGCGACAAGAATGTAGGCTTACACAGATTATAATTTTACTTCACTCCTTTTATTAATGTTTCATACAATTTAAATAACACTTCACTGATGTAGAGAGCTGTGAGATTCTTTTATTAATTACTTGCAATTTCAACACGTAAACTACTTTCGTCTCACACGAATATGTATTAAATCTCTTGAGGACACTTTTTGCGTCTGGTTAGTAACGCTGTCTGCAGGCAACTGACTTCTAAATTTGTAAATGTTTCTCCTTTTCAGTTTCTGATTGACTTATCCTACTCCAATAGAATACCTTCACTTAACTAGGGCTTTTTCTGATTATTGATTAAATATTTTATAAACTGTCACTAAAATTTACATTATTGTAGCTCCAATAATGACTAGTAGCATTATTAGACATTCTTACTCCTTATTGTCTCAAGGTTACCCCATTGTTACCAATGTTTAACTTATTATTTTCACAGCTCCTATATTATTAATTTACGTACTACATTAACGTAACATTATTACATGTATACAATAATACAAACATATTGTAATACACACTCATATATTGTTACATACACATATTGCTTTAAGGCGGCTGTTATTGAATTTATATATTATATAATTAGACTGAAATTATTTAAGTGTAAATATACTGCCTCAAAATTAATCTAGTTGAACTATTCACTGTCACTTCACTTAGTTTTTACTATAACATCACTTTCTTCGTGATATAGCGGCGTGACGAAAGCGCACGACCTAGTCGGTTTTTCCGGACGGTTCGCTCACTGGGGAGTCGAACACAGGACTTCTTCAATATCTCGCTTAAATAGCATGTCACAGCAGTTGTCACAAACTCGCTCGGAGAACAGCACTTTTCGTCGCACCAGACACGCACTCGCTAACTCTCTCACTGACTGACTTGCGAGGTCAGCTCTTCTAGTGTTTGACGAAAGCTCTTCTGGTGTTTACATTGGAGAGAGCGCCACTTAAATTTGTTTATCTATGACTGCCCGGCGCCGATCTTCCGATAACCTTAAGCCATAGCCGTTGCCACACAACTTTATATATTATATTCAGTCATGCAATAAATAATCACTCATGCTTTACTCGCAATAGATTTCCAAGATTTTGCTGTTTAATCTGACAAGCTTTTTCTATGGGATTTAAACAGTGGTAGGAAGACAGCCCAAAATCTGCAGATCTATAGTTGTTTATTTCATTTATTTATAATAGATTTGTAGGTACAAGCTTCTTGATGTACGTATTATAGGATAGCTTGAATTTAATGTTTTCCGTTGCCGAAACGAAGAAAGTACATGCCTAGCTTATGTGTGTTATGAGGGATCAAGTAACACCACAGTTTTATTTGCCCTAAAACTGCGCGGTCTCTGCCCTGTGTAATTACGCCCAACACTCTAACATCTCCGTTCACATGTGGAAAAATCTGATGTGTTACACTCACATGACTTTCTCTACTGTTGTACAAACTATTTTTAAGAACGATTATTCCCCATATGCTTCATGTTAATCGAGATGTTAATGTTATTGCTAATTTTCTTGTAGATACAAGGGGAATATGGTAGGCTTTAAGTGATAGTCAAATATTTTAAGAGCTGGTTGCTATGTGGCGCATTCCATTCTCTTCGTATGTCCAGGACATACATAAGCGAATAACGAATTCCCATTTGAGAAAACGTATTGGAAAATTTAAGGGAATAACAAGCAATATCTCGAAAATCCTTCACTCAACAACAAAAAAATGTATATGACATAAATAGTGTATTTTAACGCGATCTACATTTTTTGTGTAGTAAAACTTTGTCTATCTTTATGGTTTACCAGTTATGCAAAGTCGTTCACAATGAAGAATACTTTTGGAGACATTCCCAGAATATTCGAGATATACATTTCATTTGTCATGAAAATATCTTAAACATATGAGATTTTAATCAAAATCGTTAGAGCCATTTTTGAGAAAATTAAAATGTTCGAAAAATGTTCCTTGTAAAGGGTAATCTGGGGTAGGGGGATTTTCTTGAAAACCTTTGTATCGCATCTCTGGAAGACACTGTACCTAAATACCAAGTTTGGTGTTTATCCAACTGTTCGTTTCTGAGTAATACTGTTCACAGACTCACAGACACACAGACGGACATGTTTCTAAAATGCTTTTTTTTGGATTCAGGGGGTCTCAAAACATGTATATCCGGTGAAATCTCGGTATTCAATTTTTGGGTGGAATACAATACTTCCCCTACTTACTATACGTAGTAGAGAAAGTAAAAAGTTCAATGCCAAGATATGGACTCGAAACTCGAATCTTCAATTCTACTTGTGAATTCTCTTATCGCTTGAGATATTAAAGCGTATTAAGCCTTCCTATCATGTGCAAAAATCTTGGTAAGCCTTCAAGGCGATCTTTGATAGTCGAAGTATCATACCTCGAAGGCAATCAGTCATCCTGTAAGTGCATTTAATTTCCGGGCCTCATAATGAACCGCGTTTAGAGTGTATTTATGTTTCATAACTATTATTTCGTACTAAGAGTTTGTAGGCAGTAAATTCTAAAGCTGAATCAGACTTAAAAATTTCAGTGCCACAACTGGGATTCAAACTCGAACCCACGCGCACTGTTGCTGTGAACCGAACACTATGCAATTCACTACGCCGCGGCCGAGGACTTCAATCTGATTATAATATTTATTTTCTGTAAAGCTAATTTTAATTTTGTTTTGAATGACAGAGCATAATGGTAGTATTTTTAAACTTCAATTTCTTAATTTCCCAATTAAGGAGTCTACTCTTCCTCAGAAAATTTTATTATACATCTGAAATATCTTAATTAAAATACACTTGTTTATTGACTTTCGGATTTAGTTAATTTGGCGCAATCATTGCAAGGGAGAAATTGTTTTCTATTTTTTTTGAGGAGATTACGGAGGCGCTGAAAAATACATCAGAGTATAATTTGCTTACCCCTCTTTCTCATTTTTCGCAAGGCGTATGGAGAGGGCAAAAACAAATTTAAAATAATGAGCTTAATTTCTTTATGTGCTCAATTGCTTAGCAAATACGGCAAGTGGGTGCCGTTCGCGAATATTCTTACTTATTTCCTTCTGTCGTGAAGCACTTCTTCCGACAAAAATCAGAGAAATCAACTGGAAGAAAGTGGAAAGCGAGGTAATGGTAGAAAGCAGGAAGAAAAACTCTCTGGTTCTGTTTGAATATCACATTTACTTTCCCCCCCTCTCTCTCTCTCTCTCTCTGGTCGTTTCAGCAAATCCTTACCTCTCTGTTCCATTTGTCTTCGGACAGACCAAAGGAAAACACGAACCGAATGGATAAATTAAGTAGCAGAAAGGTTCTCTCCGTGGCTCTATTTTTGATGCTTGCCAACATCAAGCAATGAACAAACTAAGTTACAGCTGCATAACAGAGAGGAAACTTTCCCAAGTTGGTAACCCTTAGCTCATTGCCACAAATTGTGTTAAGTTCAGCCATGATCGTAACTCGGTAATCCTATTTCTTCGTTCTCTAGATCTCAGAAGAAAATGCGACTTACGAGGGTTCCTTTCCGGTCAGACATATTGTTACATGTTGGGTAGAGGCCTAAAGGTTCACATAACAATTAAATTAATTTTTAGTACCCAGCATGTGCATTGAGAGGATGTATACTTACTTGGCTGCGGAGGACCGAAACGTGGTGTGGAGCCTAAGAGGAAGACGTCGGTTTTTCACTGTAAAAAATCCATAACACAAATTTACTTACACATTCCTAGCTTTATTTCCCAACCGTTTGGGGTTCCTACATTATTAAATATGAAAGGTGAGGGGAGATGTCCATCGATCCAAAGGCCGGCTTACACGCGCGATCCGCTTCTCTCGGAATACTCGGCAAGACAGACGCTATATCTCCACCACTCGTGAGTAGCAAAATCTCCCTGCCAGGAGATGACGTCATCTCAGACGAAAACAACAATATGTCTTTGGTAACGACAATGAAATTATCAATACACCGCAATATTTGCGCTGCAATTAAGTTTGTCCTATGTCATAAAGTTCTCACAATCGCCCACAGAATGCGGCAGCATTTCCGAAACATTTTTGTTTCCAAACCAGTCACTTTTCATGGAAAAATTTTTGCAGTAACATATAGTTTCCACAAGAATCGTGGTAGGCATAGCTACTTATTCCAGCTCAAATGTGTGTACAAACATAGCAAATATCAAACTTTTGCGATTACTAAGTATTCTTTAAGAATGGGTATAGATGCAACAGAAATTCATACCGATATGAAAAATCTGATGTGTTACATTCACATGACTTTCTCTACTCTTGTAAAAACTATTTTTACAAACGCTTATTCTCCATCTATTTCATATTAATCTAGTTAAACATTTGCAGAAACTTTGTTAATTTTCTTATAGGTGCAAGGGGGAATATAGTAGGCTTGAAGCGATAGTCAAATTTTTTTAATAGCTCGTTGCTAAGTGGAGCATTCTATTCTCTTTGCACGTCCAGGACATTAAAAAGCGAGTGAGTTCCCATTTTATAAAAGGTATAAATATTGAAAAATTCAAACAAATAACAAGGAATATTCTGGAAATGGTTCACTGGACAAAAAAAATGTACATGATGTAAATATAAATGTATGTGTGTATTTAACAAGCTCTACTTTTTCTATGTTACACATTTTGTCTAACTCTTACGGCTTACCAGTTAGGCCTCTTGGGGACATTCCCAGAAAATTCAATAAATACGTTTTATTTGCCATGAAAGTATCTCGAGCATATGATATTTTAATCAAAATCGTTCGAGCCCCTTTCGAATTTATTTTCGAAAATATTTTACATATAGAAGGTAGTCTATGTTGGGAGAACTTTCTTGAACATTTTCGTGTCGCATTCTTGGTATATATTGAACCCAAATACCAAGTTTGTATTTATCGTACTTTTCGTTTTTGAGTTATGCTGTTCACAGACACTGACACACGCACGGATGTGTTTCCAAAAATGCTTTATTGAATTTAGGGCACTTCAGAACATGTATTTCCGCTAAAATCTCGGTATCGAAATTTTGGACGGAATGCAATACTTCCCCTACTTACTATGCGTAGTAGAGAAAGTAAAAGAGTCTATGGACTCTACACCATTCTCAACCACAGAGTTAAATGCGGCCATGAAGGTTTGGAATTTTACGTACCCCCGGAAGACCGAAATCCTTTACGACAACAGAAATCATCAGTATTATAACACAGAGGCTTTGGCCCAAGGTTATCGGAGGTCGGCGCCGGGCGGTCGAGTAAACAAAGATAACTGCCGCTGCCGCCTACACTAGGTGTACCATTGGAAGATAAATAGGGCCTTCTGAAAACTTCTTTTCACTCCTCCAGGAAGTAGGTCGAAATAGTTCGAGAACCTTATGGAAAGATTCTACTGACTATATAAGCGAGCGCTCTCGTGAGAATGCAGTCGAGTGTGCGTCGGTCAATCAGTGAGCAGTTGGCAGGCGAGTTTCCCTTGCAATATCAAGAGATTCTCTGAGCTAGTTGGTGACAGCTGTTGTGACGTACAGCGAATGCTACTGCGGAGCTACAGTTTTGGAGAACTTGTGTTCGATTCCCGAAGGAATCGGGCGGCGTGAAGAATCTCCTTCACGAAGGAAGTGAAGTGACGTAGAATTGAACTAGCTTACCTTAGTGAAGTGAAGTCCCAATGAAGGTATACTACATAAAACGAAACAGTGACACATAAAAACAAGACACTGATAGTGAGAACCAAAAAAGTGACAGTAGAAAAACTGGACATAGTAGTCACAATAGGGGATTGCTGGATGAAGGATAGCGAAATTGCTGAAGCATTAAGCATTTCAGAAGAACGTGTGTTTCAAATTTTGAGAGAAGAGTTTGATATGCAAAAAAGAAAAATTGTGTGATGGGTGTCTCAACTGCTCAAGATAAAAGATAAAACTACAAATCTCTGAGCAAAGTTTGGCTCATTTTCAGAGAGAACACATTAATATCGTGCGTCGATTTGTAGCAAATTATTGGGTAGGAATTATTGGCGACCGCCTACTTGGACCAGTTTTTTCGTCTACAACGCCTGAAGGGAGAAATTCGTAGAATTGGAAGGGCCATTCTCTAACATCAGAAAAAGCAAATTGCATGGAATGTCATGTAAGATCACGGCATCGGTTTTCTGGGATGTGTGCTATAATTGATTGAACAATCTTCTTCCTCGAAAGTATATCACCGGAGCTGTTATTCTAACTTATTGTAATAGGCATAACTAGAAAGAAAATTATGATAAAAGCATGAGCAGTAACAACAATAGTATTTTAGATTTGATCATCTCTTGGGGACCAAAATACGCGAATGTTGCGATGGCGAAAATTATAACAAAGTGGGTGTGATTTGGCGCCACATCCATTTCATTCCCTTGATTTAGCTCCAGCAGACTTACATATGCTCCCCAAACTCAGGAAGTTTCTTGGAATAAATAAATTGAGGACGGCAAAGATCTTAAATTGTCAGTTGAGGTGTATTTTCTAGGCCTGGATGTATGACTTCCGTTACAGATAAAGCCCAGAGCATCGCTAGACCAAGTGCACTGATATCAGGCGAGACTTTGAAAAATAAGGATAATTTTAAAATATATGGCACGATTTTGCTTTCATTCCGAGAGTTTTTCAATTTCCAAGAAAATAATTTTGAAAAAATGAAATGCCTCCTCTTATGTAAATTCCAGCATGAACTTAAATCCTACATATATGGACCACTTTGTCCACTATCAAGAATTGTAGTGAAGCAGCTCTATGATTAGAGAGCTACTTTTATGAACATACTAAAACGATCACGTTAATGTAAAGCTAAAGGACTGTTACTTTGGAACTGCATAACTGGACTTGTGGCTATTTTTGGAACTGAAACTGTTCCAGAACAATGGCTATGTTATTTTTACTTTCTCTGCTGCTTAATGTATTCCATCTACATTTTGGATTTTGAAAAATTACCAATAATAGTGTTTTCAGGACCCTGAAAAAGTAACTTTTATTATAAAATCCATGCTTGTGTCAGCTTGTAAACAGCATAGTCCTAAAATGGAAAATATCAAACGTGATGTTTTAACTTTAGCATCCTTCAAAAATGTTACACTTATAAAAAAATCTGCATCCCAATTTATCATTTATATTGAAATATGTATTTATTTTTCTTTAATTTAAAAATTTATAAGGATTTTGATCAAAATCATGCTTAGATATTTCTATGACATACAGTATGTATCTTCAATTGTATGTGAATAGCCTGCGAAGTCTTCTTCATTTGCAGTCACTCTATTACAATTTTGTAAAATTGGTAAACCATGAGAGATAAAAAATGATCTTACTACACGAAAAATGAAAGCCTTGATTAAACACGCAGCTTATGTCAAATAAAAACTGTGATATTTATCATGTTCTAGATATTCATAGCTCTTGATTTGAATTCTTCAATACTTATATCTTTAAAGTTGTTGGTCATCACATTTTTACTTTCTCCGCTATGTATGGTAAGTAGAAGTATTGCATTCCACCCAAAAATTCGATACCAAGATTTCACCGGAAATATATGTTTTGAGACCCCCTGAATCCAAAAAAAGCATTTTTGGAAACATGTCCGTGTGTGTCTCTGTGTGTGTGTCTGTCTGTCTGTCTGTCTGTGTGTCTGTGAACAGCATAACTCAGAAACGAACAGTCGGATAAACACCAAACTTGGTATTTAGGATCAGTATCTTCCAGAGATGCGACATGAAGGTTTTCAAGAATATCCCGCCACCCCAGATTACCCTTTACATAACATTTTTCGAAATTTTTAATTTTTACAAAAATGGCTCTAACGATTTTGATTAAAATGTCACATGTTTAAGATATTTTCATGACAAAAATAGTTTGTACAAGAGTGGAGAAACTCATGTGAGTGTAACACATCAGATGTTTTATTATCTCTCGGGTTGTCATTTGTGTGTACAATTTCAAGAAATTACGTGATGAAACCGTTTTGCAAACGCCTATCTGGTTTAACCAGAAGAATGAAAGTCTATTGTGCTGCATTCATATGGCCTATTCTTCTATCTACTTCTTGTTAATTGAGATAAGTTTTAATTAAATGTATACACATTCCGTTGTAGGTAAAAGGAGTATTACTAGGCTAAAGCGATAGTCAAGTTTTTAAAAAGGGGATGCTATGAATGGTTTCAAAATTCTATGATCTTTGCCTTACCGTAGGAAAAGGGAACAGCGATTAACTACCTCAAAGAAACTATTAGTATTTCGAAATTCAAGCTAATAACAAACAATATCTCAAAAATGGTTAAAGCGAAACATCTGATATAAACTGTGCTTTAACAATCTATTTGTTACGAAGATTTTGTGTATCTCTTGCGGTTTAAATATTGCACAAAAGTAATTCAGAACGAAGAGGAATTCAAATATATCCGTATTTCGGTATCATGCAAATATATTAAACGTTTAATATTTTAATCGTAATCGTCATTTTGGGAAAAAAATAAGGAAACATTTTCCAGCAATAAAGAGTTAAATTTGAGAATTCCTTCTTGTCGCATTCTTGAAGGATGCTGAACTCAAATACCAATTTTGGTGTTTAACCAACTTTCATTTTTGAGTAACGCTGTTTATTGAAGTAGGTATTTTATTAGCCCCACGTATGAAAAGCCAATTTGAAGTAGGTAGTTTGTTACGTTATTTGCATAACGCTTTGAGTGTCAATTTGAAGTAGGTCGTATTGAAGGAGTTGTATTATATTTCAACTGTTGGGGAACCGAACTTGTAGTAATTGCAACCGCACGTATGGTAAACAGTTTCCGGTAGCCTTCGCCCCAAATATATTTTCACTGTTTCTTTAAATATTATATCTTTATGTTTGCCTCGGCTGCGTCAGTATTATTGTTAGAGACATGTTTCTCTTTGTAGGGTTATGGTGCGACAAGAATGTAGGCTTACACAGATTATAATTTTACTTCACTCCTTTTATTAATGCTTGACAGGATTTAAATAACACTTCACTGATATAGAGAGAGCTGTGAGATTTTTTTAATTAATTACTTGCACTTTTTAACACGTAAATTATTTTCGTCTCACACGAATACATATAAAATTTCTCGAGGAGGCATCTCGCATCCGATTACAAACACTGTCTGCAGGTAACTGAACTGATTTCAACCGCCTAAACTTGTAAATTTCTGTATTTCAAGTCTCTGATTGGCTATACCTAATCCAATAGAATACCTTCATTTAGCTAAAGCTTTTTCTGGTTGTTGATTGGCTATTTTTAAACTGTCTCAAAATTTACATTATTGCTTCCAAGAATCACAAGTAACATTATTAAGCTCTCAAACTCATTATTGCCTCAAGGTTACCTCATTGTTAGCAACTTTTAACCTATTATTCTCACAGCTCCTACATTATTAAATTACGTAATACATTTACATAACATTATTGAACATTTACATAGTAATATAAACATATACAATGAATGTAATATACACTTTATATATATATATATATATATTGTTACATACACATATTGGTTTAAGGTGAATTGTTAATATATTTTATATTGTATAATTTGACTGAAATCATTTAAATGTTAAAAATATTGCCTCATTATGCACAGACATCTTGTCTGAATTATCTTTTTATATAGTTAACCTCAATACGTGTATTTTAAGTGAAATATCTATATAGAATTTAGGGGTGGAATACAATACTTCCCTAGTTAGTTGGGAAAACAATAAAGCTTTTTAAAAATTAGTTTTTAGAAGACATAAATAATAAATGACAATAGGTATAAAAATTCAAAGGAATGTTCTACCTAAATAACATTTTTCCTACATCTACCCCTTACTCTGTGCTATCAGCTTGCTATTTAACAGTTGTACGATTGAGGATATTATAAATTCAGACATGTTATGCAGTAGTACTTAAAGTAACAGCAAATTTCTATAATTCTCCCACAGAGCTAAACTCCCATCACCCTTGCAAGCCTCTTATTTCTGCTGTGTCGAAATTTACTACCTTCGGTATACTTCCAGCAGCGTGTGGCAAAACACTCGAAACTTAAGTGTTGCTGAGAGAGTCATTAATTTAAAAGCCCACAGCAACTGGGGGAAAAAGTGCAAAGCATCGATTTTTCTGTTTTCTGCACGTTTGGAATACCTGCCTTTGGTGTCTTATTTCGAATTCAAGATAACAGTCTGAGGAAATGCCTGAGGCTTTGCAAAATACACAAAAAAGAAAAGAATTACTGTACGTAACTACCACTGAACTTTATCCATCCATTTTCATATACATTACACATATTCTGCAACATCAATACTCATAAAGAGAAAAATTTCTTGTCTTGTAGTCAGGGAAAACAACCAAAACAATTCTGAAGCTACACTCGAGCCAAATTTCACTCGGACAATTTAAAATGGTGTCTGAAAGACGAAACTCGAATCGGGTACTTCCGTAATTGCTTGGGACAGCCAGGCTTTGTTCACAAGATTGTGTATATTCTTCTAGTAGTTATAATGGGGAACACAACTATAATCACAAAAGTCTTCCGAGAAAATAATTCATATAGGATATTTCAAACAGCCCGATTCCGGAAAGGTTTACTTCGATTAAAATGAAGTAGATAGGAAATTAAACTACCGTGAGAAAAATTTGTATACCCACCAATAAGCGATGTAGTGTAGAGAAAGATATGGCAATGTAACACATCAGAAATTTTTACCACCCAAAAATTCGATATCGAGATTTCACCAGTAATATATGTTTTGAGGTCCCCTTAGAAAAAGGTCCGCATGTGTGTCTGTGTGTCTATGAACAGCATAACTCAAAAGCGAAAAGTCGGATAAATACCAAACTGAGGATTTAGATTCAGTATCTTTTAAAGATTCGACACGAAGATTTTCAAGAAAATCTCCAATCCCAGACTAACTTTTATATGGAAAACGTTTAGAAAATTTTGATTTTCTCTAAAATGTGTAAAGAGTTTGATTAAAATATCACATGTTTAAGATATTTCATGGTAAATAAAATGTATGTCATGAATTTTCTGGGAATGTCCTCAAAAGTTCTCTTCTTTCTGAATGGCTTTTGCATAAGTAGTAAACTGTAGGAGATAGACAAAATTTTACTATACAAAAATGTAGATCTCGCTAAAAAACGTAATTCATGTCATATATTTCTTTTTTTTTGTCTAGTGAACTATTTCCGAGATATTCCTTGTTATTTGTTTGAATTTTCCAATACTTATAATTTTTCTCAAATGGGAATTCGTTATTCGTTTCTTTGTCCTGGACATGCAAAGAGAATGGAATACTTCACAAAGCAACCAGCTTTTAAAATATTTGACTATCAATTAAAGCCTACCATGTTCCCCTTGCACCTACAAGAAAATTAGCAATAAGATGGATGAACAGGAAGTAGATAAACAATAAGGGTTTATGAACTAGTGTGTACAAGAGTAGAGAAAGTCACGTGAGTGCAATACATAACATTTTTTTTGTTTAATTTCATTTTTAGAGTTACGTAGATAACTTTTTGGTCTGTAATTAGATGCGCTGAATTAAAGTAATAAGTTCACCCCCATACTTGTTACTTCTATGAACCCAGCATTCCCTAGACTGCCTTAAGGTAGCCATGTTATCCTACAGACTTTCTTAATGTTACATCTCATTTGGGCACCTTGTACATTCTCCAAGTGCTGTCTTTGAAGTAGTTGAGCAAGTCGGCTAATTAAATTCGGGGTAAAGTTGGCAAGATGTTACTAGTCTCCAGTTTAAACTTAATATCCACCTGCACAGATGGGATACTGTGTTCATTATTTTTTGTATGTACAAGTAAGAGGTTCTTCACTTAAGTTTTTCAGCTTATCCCCTTCGCTTATATGTCCGTAAACAAATTTTATTACGAAACTTTTTAGCTTCGTGCTTACCAAAGAAATAGAAGGAGCATCTAAAATCCTAAAGAGTTTTACGTGTCTCAGAACAGATAATTTTTACTTTCTCTACCGTTTTCCTAGTAAGTAGGGGAAGTATTGCAGTCCACCCTAAAATTCTGTATCCAGATTTCACAGGAAATATTGGTTTTGAAGTCTACAGAAAAAAAACATTTATAGAATCGTGTCAGTGTGCGTATCTGTGTCAAAAATGTCAAAACCCTTTCGTGGTAGTTTATTTTCTAAAAATATCTAAGTTTTGGAATTAAATGCCATAAGTTTAAAATATTAACACGGCTAATTAGGTATATACCCTGATTCTTCTGTAAGAGCATGTGCAGTTTTCTTCATTCTGAATGAAATTTATATGCGCATGTGTGAGTTGTAAACCAAAAGATTCCAAAATTGCTCCACAAAGAATGACAAACTCGTTAAAATACAATCTATGTCATAAAATGTTTGTACCCTTTACCGTTTCCGAGATATTCTTTATTGTTGATTGGATTTTAAAACAATGTACACTTCTTTGAAGTGCTAAAGTCCTCATTTATTTAGACACGCAGAGATTGTGGAATATCAAATCCGGAGTATTTTTGTTTGTTTATTTGATGAATTGCTAAGAGAAATATTACACTTGGTTTTTCTATTGAAAGTTGTCCCTGCCCACGCATTCAGTAGCCCAGGGGTTGCCAAAATTTTCATAAAGGGGCCACATTACTCGTAAGATTGAATCGCGGGCCACAGAAGTTTATGATAGAAACAATAAACTCTCAGGCACGAGGCGCAGAGATCACTTTAGTTTTTAACACAGTGTTTTATCGAACTAAAATCTGCACTTACTATTTATAACTGATATAGTTAAATATTTAACAAATTATCAGTTTTCATTCATAGTCTCATTATTAATTCATCAAGCCTCCTGTCTCAAACAGGAGGTGCGAAATTAAACCTCGGATTGCATGTGTTTTCGACTTCGTAAACAGATTGGTGTAAAGCGGCGGTGCAGAGCTGTTTTTCACCAGGATATGTTATGCGTTCTCTGCACGCAAGATGGTAGTGATCCCCGATCGCTGAATTTGCATGGTTGAGTGTTAACTCGAGGCAGTCTGCGCTACAAGGACGGTCCTTATTTGAGTTACCTATCTGCATACATTGTTGAGATTGCACATTTACGAGATGTAAGCGAAAGAAGTTCCAAATATAAATACCGGAAAGGTACGATACAAGTCCCATTACACTAAGGTGACCTCGAAACTGTTGACAATCACCCCTTCCACTAATATTTTGCTAGTTCTCCCAGAGACACCGGTGATAAACTCGCTTCAAAGTATTTACGTCATGCGCAGATAACCAAATAAACACACACACATACACACACGTTTAGGTTAACAGCAGTTCATCCTCAATTGTAAGAATGAAACTGACTTTTTTGCATAGTTTTAATTTTGTGCTATCATCAAAACAGACTTAAATGTTCATCGGTCATTGCAGATCTATATTTTGATTTAAGTATTTCATTTTTGACAGTTAACGGTAGATAGCTGTAAAATTAACGAAATTAACTGACTTTGTATTAGCCTTTCAGTATGTCATTGCACATATGTCAATAAAAATCTGAAAGCTCAATTACGATTAATCATTTAAAATTCATGAATAAATTTATTTAATTCAGACGCAAAATGTAATTTTATTTATGTATTTAAGTTTGTAGGCGGACCAAACAAAACAGCTCGCTGGCCAGTTTAGGCCCTCAGGGAATAGTTTGCCAATACTGCAGTAGACAATTAATGACATTAATGCAACGTTAGTAACAATATACGAGGGTAAGTGAATAAGTATTTGCACATAATTTTTTAAATTTATTATGACAACAACAGAAACTTAAAAGAACGTCATTTTTTAAAGCAGTCCCCTTGTTTCTCAATGTACATGGCCCATTGTTGCACAAGCTTTCCGATGCCCTCAGAAAAAAAAGTTTCTTTTTCGTCTGAATAGCAAGCCATGTTTGCGCCAGTTCCTTCACTTCTTGGTCTGTGATGAATCGACGGTCCCTTCAGGCATTTTTAAGTGGTTCGCTACTCCATCCACAGTCAATCTTCGGTTCTCTGAATCAGGATATGGATTCACGTATGGAAAAGCCGATTTGAAATATGAGTACTGTTACGTTATTTTTTACCACGCTTTGGGCGTCAATTTGAAGTAGTTTCTATTGAAGGAGTTGTATTCTATTTCAACTTTGGGGAGCCGCACTTGAAGTAACTACAACCGCAGTATGGTAAACAGTTTCCGGTAGCCTTCGTCCCAAATGTACTTCAGGTGGCCTTTGCCCCAAGTTTAAAAAATATTAACTTTGTAATTTGACTGTTTCTTTAAATATTATATTTATGTTTGCCTCGGCTGCGCCAGTATTATTGTTACAGACACGTATCTCTTGGCGGGGTTTTGGTACACTAAGAATGTAGGCTTACACAGATTATAATTTTTACTTCACTCCTTTTATCAATACTTAATACGATTTAAATAACACTTCACTGATATAGAGAGCTGTAGATTCTTTTTATTAACAAATTACACTTTTTAACATGTAAACTTATTTTTCGTCTCACACGAATACGTATTAAATCTCTCGAGGACGCACAAGCAATGCATCTAGTTATGACAACTGTCTGCAGGCAACTAAACTGATTTCAACCGTCTAAACTTGTAAATTTCTGTATTTCAAGTTTCTGATTGGCTATTTTTACTCCAATGGAATACCTGCATTTAACTAAAGCTTTTTCGGGTTGTTGATTGGCTATTTTTATAAACTGTCACTAAAATTATATTAATGCTTACAAGAATCACAAGTAACATTTAAACTCTCAAACTCATTATTGCCTCAAGGTTACTTCATTGTTACCTCATTGTTAGCAACTTTTAACCTATTTCTCACAGCTCCTACATTATTAAATTACGTAATGCATTCACATAACATTATTGAACATGTTTACAATAATATAATCATATGCAATGACTGTTACATACATTTTACAAATTGTTACATACACATATTGTTTCAAGGTGGGCTGTTATTGAATTTACATATTATATAATTTGACTGAAATCATTTAAATGTTAAAAATACTGCCTCAAAGTCTTCGATGGATTTCGTCTCCTGGTACACCTTCAGACAATACAAAATGGATAACCACACGCTGTTTTTCCTTGGTGCAAACGGTGAGGGGTAGCGACCATGCTTAATATGCAACAATGCAACACTCACTGGAGTGTTAACGGTCAAACATTCCACAAGCGGAGACAAAGTTACAACATGTCGACGTGCGCGCAGAAACCGATACAATCAAACAACAAAACATTAAAAATAGTGTGCGGATACTTATTGACATTACCACATATAAATACTTTCTCTCTTTCCTTACAATCCATTTCAATATATATTTTAGATTCTTTAAGCAATGACCCGCACTGTTATTACTTTATTCTGTAAAAGTTCTGTTTGAAAGTAATCTTCTGTCTTTTTCAAACCATTGTGATTAATAGATTTTTCTCTACAGCTTTTAGTTCCTTCAATCAAACATTATATCCGCTAGATATTCCTCCCCTCCACAAAATGGACTCTCCCCCTGTATAAAACTGTAAGCTTTTTACTTCTACACTCAAAAACTTCTCCATGTTATACTTCTTTTACCTCCTTATTTACTTTTATCAACATATTTTTACTTTCCCTATCACGTACATAGTAGGTAGAGAAGGTATTGATTCCATCCAAAAATTCAATAACAAGTTTTCACCGGGAATACATGTGGCCCCCCACAATCCCCACAATCTAAAAAAGTTATTTTTGAAAATATGTCAGTAATTGAGTGTTGGTAAATGAGTTCAGTATCTTCAAAATGTGAGATACGAAGATTTTTCAAGAAAACCCCTACCGCAACTACCCTTTACATGGAATACTTTTGGAAAGTTTTGATTTTCTAAAAGTGGCTATATCGATTTTTATTAAAATACCATATATGTAATATATTTACATAGCAAATAAAATATATATCTTAAATTTTCCAGTATAGCCCTGGAAGTCCTCTTCATTCGTAAAGAGTTTCGTATTATCTTGTATAGCTTGTAAACGTTAAGCGATAGACGAAAATGTACTAGACACAAAATGTAGATCTCTTTAAAACACACAATTTACTTGCAATAAGCTTTTTTGTAGTATAAGGCGTTTCTGAGATATCCTAAGAGAAGTAGGAGTTGTTCAATACTTGTCAGTCAGTTTTTAGTCTCGTCGGTTTTCATGATTGCATGGAAACATTATGGAATATTAAGGCAGCGTATAGCTTCCAGTTGTTAAACATTTGACTATCGCTGTTCTCCTTGTATCTAAAAGGAAATGTGGAAGGCAGCTATTTCTGCAAAGGTTTATTTGGATTAAAGTGTAGTAGATAGAAAAATAAGCTTAGCAAGAATAGTTTGTATACCGAATAATAAATATAGAGGTAGAGAATGCCATGTGAATGTATCACATCAGATTTTTCTCTATTTAAATATAAAGTATTACTGATTTACTCTCCATTAACCTACTTTAGTGGTAAAGTCATAAATTGGTGAATCTTCAAAAATTTTAATTTTGTCTTTATCCCTCTTTTACTTGCAACGAAATTAGGAATCAAACAATTGAGCAAACATTTATCTGACTATCAGGAAGTATAAAGGAGTATAAGCTTTTTAAACAACAGCTTGCAGCAGAGTGATTAGAAAAAATTCATGTTGATGTCACAAATTAGCATCTTTTTAAATATTCTCTATACAGATTTACGCTAACCAAAATCAATATCAAACTGTTATTTATATTTCGTTTTACTTTCTTCTGAAAAAGAAGTATATGAATGAATATGACGAATCGATATTGCCCAAAGATTCGGGAGGTCAACGCCGGGTAGTTGGAGGGATAAAGAGCGCTTAGATCCAGCGTAAACACCAGAGCGCTATCGTGAGATAACCTGGAAGTTTCTCCACTCCCTGGATCCAGAACATTCTCGAATGTTATGTAGAAGTTTCCAACGACTATATAAGCGAGAGTTCTCGCTCGCTAGTTAGTGAGTGTGTTTCTGACGCGGCATCAAGTGTGCGGTTATGAGCGTGGTTATGACGTACACTGAGTGCTGAGGAAAGAGAGATTGGAGAAGCCTTATGTTTTACTCCCCAGGGAGTGAAGCGTCCAGAAGAAAATTCTTCCTCGCGCGTATTTCATTATGCCGCCACACGCGAGAATAAGTGGCCGTGACAACGAGAACTAAACTATGAAAAGATTGTTTCAACCTTAAAGGACAATATGGATGTAAATAGGATATCTCTGTCTGTATCTAAGGCATTTCTTTGCTTTTCACGCAGTAACTAATAAACTAAACGGTAGAATGCAACAAAATTTTGCTTAGCTAAAGTAAATTAGAGTACTAACAAGTGTTTATAGGAGAACCAAATGGATATCAATGTACAAATCCTGCTCTAATAGCAAAAACTGCTCCTATGGAGAGAACGTAATATTAGTTTTGGAAATTAATATTTTAAAAGTTAATTTTTGTTCATCTTTGACCATAGATGGAATCACGATGGCGGGGATATTGCAACGCAATGTAATTACTACAGATCTATAAAACAGTACGACGAGTAAAGGAAGCAGACCTGACTAGTTTTTGTAGTTCTCTAATAACGTAGTAAATGTTCCACCAGTAACGGAAATGGGATAGAAGGAATAAATGGTCTAAAAAAGAAGATGGGGGAACTTTTACATGCAGCACTAATTAAAGGGTATACAATGTTGCTGCATAGAAACAAAGAGAGACCATGAACTTGCTTAAGTAATAATTATTTTATAACAAATAAAATAATGTTTTCGTTTTTATACCATCTCGTTGTTTTAGTAGCATTATGCCTATTATAAAAACTAGCTGTCTATTCTTGTTTTGGGTAGCAGATTTTCACCTCTGCAATATTTAATTAGCATTCATCAAATCCTTCGAAACATTGCACTCTCAGGATAACCAAAAACATAAATCCATTAACTATCCCTTATATACGTATTTTGTATCCCAGGATACAGAAAACTTGCGTACACAAAGTTTAATGATGTAAAATATTGTCAGCTTCTCCAGTTTTTCAACTGCCACTGTTTCATTCTTATGTGGTTCACCTTCACTGGGAGTTCCCCCACTAATGTCACTTCACTAAGGTAAACTAGTTCAATTTTCCACTTCACTTCTTGACGCAGCCTTTACACCAGACAGCTCCCTTCGCCCAAGACTTCTGTAACCATCGTTCCACGGTAGCACTCGCTGCACGTCACCAACTCAACTTACAACTCCTGACCTCGCACTGACTGACGCAACTCATTCTACTGTCAATCGACTTGCACTGACTCGAAACTAACTCACAACTGGCTGACTGCCAAATCCAATCGATGTTGACAGGCTAAGGGCTTATTAAGCGTCCCTACCGTTGTTAGGGCTAAACCACTAAATAAGGTAGGTGGAGTGAAAGGAGTGGCGCAGCACACTACGTCCTCCAACAATGAAGCAACACCTTTGCCTCACGATTGCTGCTTTTCTCCTCCTAGTTGTTTTTTTATACTTTGCCACGGCTGCTCGAGTATGAGATTCTAATCACTGGGTATGCTTGAGTGTATGTACATAGAAACACGAACGCTTTCTTGGAACCCCTTTATTCACCATTAAAACAAGACTTAAGATTTGCCGATCACTTTTAAATTCTTATGATGTTACTGTGTCTTTTCCAAGACCGAAGATTATCAATTACAGCTGAACGTTCGATCCTCTTGCAAGTTCACACCCAGAGAATGTTGTTCCGCATCCCAAGAGGGCCCCAGCGAGAGTATGTCCTCACCACACGAGCGTCCCAGCGAGAATGTTCTCACCACACGAACGTCCCAGAGAGAATGTTCTCACCACCCGCGCGATACAAGGAAAGAGCTCCTAACTTCCCCTCTCTCCCCTTAAAAATTTCGCACCCAAGCTGAGCGTCATGAAGCTTCTAGTGACCTTCACTTCCTGGTCAGTGCATCTGCACCCATTATTTCCAGGAGAAACTGGCTTCAGTGGTTTTACCCTTTATACCTGTGGCTGGTTCCTAATTAGTTAAGCTGTGCCTGTCCGGCCTTTCTGTTACTTTTAACAGTGAACAATTTTCCCAATGCTTCTCCTTTTAATACATGCACTGATTTTAAATAATTTATTACTTATTTTATTTCGCTATCCTTCCCAGATTATTATGATAATTATTGACTTTATAATTTCGACTTCAGGAGGTAGCAGAAGTGCTCCTCGACAACTGCAGATTAGGGTGCAACCGCGAGAGCTCTCATTTACATATGCAGTGGAATCTTCCACAGAAGATTCCCGAACGTTCTAGAACTATTTCGACGCACTTTATGGAGGAGGGGGAGCTAAAGTTTCCAGGAAGTTGTAGTTATCTCCCGATGGCGCGCCGGTGTTTACGCTGGAAGCGCGTTTCGTTGTTTACTCGGACCACTCGGCGCCGACATCCAGGTAATCTTGGACTGTAGCTGCTGCGTCACAATGTGATCAGAATGAGGTAGTTTAAGATAGAAACCCGGGGTTTACATCGTTAACTTGAAACTAATATTTTGTTTGTGAAATTATAAATAATATTATTATTATTATTAAATGCATGTACTGATTAATGTTCAAACACAGCACAGTTAAGTGATGACAAGTAACGCAGTAAAGTTTGGCTTTTGGGTCGTGGCTACTGGAACAAATTACTTCCACACCTTTCGTTCGTACCTGCGACGAGCATCTTAAGTGGAGCTGCTGTAGTGATTTCTTAGGAATCTAAAAAGAGCGGTAATATTTACTTACTGATCAGACAAATAGGACTATTTGTATTTGACTTATATAAATCGACTTTAATTTAGTGTGATATACTAACGTTATTATTTAACTAACTTCTTGTCTTTATAAGTAATTACAATTAACCATTTGTTAAGTTGTTACTTTGTACAGTTATTCCCCAGTCATTCTTCACTAAGTCTCATTGTCATTCCACTATTTTGATCTTGTTCAATTTTTACTGCGAATTCTTTTAGTTTCTTTGCTTATCACGCAGTAACTGATAAAATAAAAGGTAGAATGCGAAAAAACAAGTTTTTCTTAGCTAGAGTAAACTAGTGTGCTGATAACTGCCCGGCTTGAATTCCCTAACTTTAATAACATGGTCATTATAATTTTTTAAATTAAATATTTTCTGAAAAACCTCTACCATGCAGTAGAAAAGTCAGCCGGCGAAAACTTTTTTGTTATTGGGTTTACAAGGGAGACCAAACGAGAAAAAATGTTGGAGGATTGGAGAGAGTTTTTAAAAGAAACCGGGATCCTGTCACTTCTTGCATTCATTGTGTATGGCAAACAAAAGTCATTCATCCATTCAGCTAACAGGCCAGGCGCGAGGTAGCAGTCTGTAGAGGTTAACATCAGTTGTAAGGAGGTGGGTACGTTTGTTGTGTGAAGTGGTTAGGTTATTTATTCAACATTTTATGCAAATATTTATGGTTATGGATGGAGAAGCTATGAGGAGACCAAGCGCTGGTAAACTACGAAGAACAATAATGAATGTGTTAGAGTATTAAGCATGTAAAATTAGTGTTAGCAAGACAGTAAAAGAACCAGCTAAGGCTACCCGGGTGTTCAGAAGCAGTAGTTCATGTTACGTTCAGTCGCACGTTAGGTTATTGTTATATAATGAAATAGTGCAAAGCAGAGTGTGACATATTGTTCATTCTTGACTGTTTGAAAGCATTCCAACCACGCTGAATGTAATTTTGTCGAGGGTAAACATTGATGATACCTTACTGAATTATAGCTATATATTACTTTGATAATATATATTTTTATGTCTGTAAAATCGTATTTAGAAATACTAAAAATACAAAATACAGATAAAAATTAAATGTCTTACAATTACCTTAAATATCAGTGCAGATGTTCCAATATTGGATGATGTATCATTCACAAGATGACATTAAATTGGTAGATCGATCGCAGTTGGGCTCCAAATTTGCGAATGTAGGTATTGTGGCAACCTGTATATCTAATGTCTTTTAAGCGTCAGAAGCTATATAGATATTGTTTGTGAAGTGACAGATGAAAACTGGACGAGGTCACAGCATGTATGCTTTAACTTTACATTATATCTCCTAACAGGATGCTGAGTTAAGCAAGGAAAAGGAACTAATGGAATTGCATGCTAATTACTTTTGAGAGCTTCGCAAGACTGTCGTACTCCGTGGTGTAGTGGTTACCATGCTAGACTCTAGTTGCTGAGGTCGCGGTTCAAACATGGTGGAGGGCGATGGACTTTTCTCGTGCGTAAAAATCCTTAGCATGACTTCCTTCGGAAGGGAAATAAAGCCGGTGGTCCCGTGTCGTAGATTTACAACACCCCAAGCCTGATAAAGATGCCTCTGAGTAAAATTTCCGGTCTTTCACGCCTAATATAGAACGGGACGGTAAGGACCACAACAGTTAAAGTGATGCAGTATTTTAATACCTGAACATTTTCAATTGTATTTTATATAAAAGTAAATTCAATTAACAGCCCGCCTTGAAACAATATGCATGTAATAATTGTTTAATTGTATGTAAGAGTCATTGCCAGTGCTTATTTTATTGTAAGCATGTTTTATTAATGTTATGTGAATACATTATGTACTTTAGTAATGCAAGAGCTGTGAGAATAATAAGTTTTAAGTTGCTAACAATGAGGTAATAATGAGGCAACCTTGTAGCAATAATGAGTTTAAGAGTTTGAAAAGTTACCAGTCATGATTATAGCAAAGATAAGGTAAATTCAGTAACAGCTTAAAATTAGCCAATCAATAGCAAGGAAAAAGTTTAAGTAAAATGCAGATATTCTATTGGACTAGAATTAGCCAATCAGAGACTTGAAATACTGAAGCTTACGAGTTTTAACCGTTGAAAGTTGCTCAGTTGCTGGCAAGCCTTGGTAGTGAACACATGGAAGATGTGTTCTCTACGTGTAAATCGGAAAATATGTATACGCGCTAAGTGAAAATATTGAAGATTCTCACAGTTCTTAAAAAGTTTAGTGCTTTATAAAAATGTGCAAGAATTAATAAACGAAGTTAATTTTAAAAGTTAAATTCTGTGATGCCTACAATCATTGTCGCACTACACCCTAACTAAGATATACGTGACTCTACAAATAAGACTGACGCAGCCGAGGCAAATTCAAACATAAATAATATATACGTAGAAGCAGTGTTAATAACAAAGTTAAGTATTATACTGTAAAACTTGGAATGTAATAACAAAAGCACATCTTAAAATCAGCTTCTCGTACATAGCAGCATATTGCGCAATAACAGTAACTATTGCGTAATCAACAAAATTCAAACTGACACCCAAAGCGTGTTCCAGGAACTCCTTAAATGCAACTAAATAAATATTACGTAAGCTAATAACCTTATTCAAGTTAAACATATTACGTAACTAAATTACTTCAAGTTAAATATATTACGTAAATAAAACATCTTCTTCAAGTTGGTTTCCCAAGCGTGGAGGTAAATAACGATCTTTAAGTTTAAAAATATTACGTAACATACAATTACGTAAACATAACCTACTTCAAGTTTACGTAAAATATAATACGTTATAACACATAACCTACTTCAAAAGAGCGTCCGTAAATAAAACTCAATTTTCGCAAGATTAAGGATGTATACAGAGCGCAGCTGAAATACAGCAAATTTAGATTCGTTTTTGTTTGTTATTTCATCTGATAGCTGTATTTGTGTTAACAGTACAACAGCAAAGATTAGTCTTGTAGTGAAAGAAGTTTTTATTCTTGCAGTTGCCGAGTGGAATACGTGCGGAGCCTGTTATTGACCTTATTTCGACTCCCACGTTTCGATGTAGAACGACATCGTATTTGAAGTTTGGGTTTCGTTTCTTTTTTCCTCTATCTGATATCTGGGTAGAAGAGGAAATGGAATACAAAAGGCAAGCAAGCGAGTGCGTTTTATTGCATCATTTCGGACATGTCACTGAATTTCAATGAGTAATGTTGATGGCTATGGATGTGTTATATTTATTATCACACATTCACATTTCTCTCCCGAAGAAGCCGGGCTAGAGACAGCGGAAGAAAAACATCGTGGAAATTTAATAAAATAAAAGATCATCATGCATTCTAGTACTCCAGAATGTGGATACCTTATACACTGCAACCACATGTACAGTAGAACTCCGTTTAATCGAACTAAAGAGAGCAAAACTATTTTGTGTAACACATTTTAAAATACATTTGTGTAGAACGTAGGTGTTGCATTCCACCCAAACATTCCATACCGAAATTTCACTGGAAATACATGTTTTGAGGCCTTCTGAATCTTAAAAAACATTTTAGAAACATCCGTGTCTCTGTCTGTGTCTGTATGTCTGTGAACAGCGTAACTTAAAAACGAAAAGTTGGATCAACATCAAACTTGTTATTTTAGGTGAGTACTTTTTAAAGATGCGTCAAGAAGATTTTCAACAAAATTCTTTCAAGTCCTTTCAACTTAAGAGAATGACCAAAAAACGAACAATGCGAACTATTAATAACGGATATCACAGAAATGGTTTATACCACAAAAAAGCTTATTTTAAATAAATTGTGTGTTTTATAAAGATCTTCATTTTTGTGTAGTGCGTTTACGTCTGTCACTTAATATTTACCAGCTATACAAGATTATACAAAATTTCTTCCAAATGAAGTGGATTTCGCAGACTATTCCCACAAAATTCAATAAATATTTGATTTTATTTGCAATATAAATATGTTTATTATATGGTATTTTAATTTAAGTCGTTATAGACGTTTTTAAGAAAATAAAAAATTTCAAAAATCTTATTCTCTTTTAAAATCTTTGTGACGCATTTTTGGAGGATACTGACATTAAATACCAGATTTGGTACTTATCCGACTTTTCGTTTTTGAAATATACTATTCACATACACACACAGACACACGGACCTTTTTCTAAAAGTGTTTTTTTTTTTTGGATTCTGGGGGTCTCAAATCTCGACATCCAATTTTTTTGGTGGAATTCAATAGTTCTACTTACTATACGTAAACACAAAGTAAAAAACTGTTTTGCAAATTATCTTAATGTGTTGTGACTCGGCGAAGCATCACATTTTCGTCATGCCTGCCCTATATTATACCTATGATACTAAATTTTAATTCCTGCATTTTTACTTTCGCTACTACATATAGTAAGTAGGGGAAGTATTGTGTTCACCCAAAAATTCGATATCGAGATTTCACCGGAAATATATGTTTTGAGACTCCCTGAATCCAAATAAAGCATTTTTGGAAAAATGTCCGTGTGTGCGTGTCTGTGTGGGTGCCTGTGAACAGCATAACTCAGAAACGAACAGTTGAAAAAACACCAAACTTGGTATTTAGGTTCAGTATCTTCCAAAAATGCGACACGAGGATTTTCAAGAAAATCCCCCCACCCAAGATTACCCTTTACATGGAACATTTTTCGAAAATTTTAATTTTCTCAGAAATGGCTCTAATGATTTTGATTAAATTATCATATGTTTAAGATATTTGCATGACAAACAAAATGTATATCTTGAATTTTCTGGTAATGTCTCCAAAAGTATTCTTCATTGTGAACGACTTTTGCATAATGGTAAACCATAAGAGATAGAAAAATTTTGCTACCCAAAAAATTTAGATCGCGTTAAAAAACACACTTTATGTCATATACATTTTATTTGTTGACTGAACCATTTTCGAGATATTGCCTGTTATTCCCTTAAATTTTTCAATACTTATTTTCTCAAATGGGAATTCGTTATTCACTTTTTTGTCTTGGATATGCAAAGAGTATTAATCTGTGGCAAAGAGAATGGTGCTGCACATAGCAACCAGCTATTAAGAGATATGTCTATGCTTAAAGGCTACTCTATTTCTATATTGCCCTTGCAAATACAAAACAAGCGGAACATAGTAAACCTTAAGCGATAGTCAAATGTTTTTAACTGGTCGCTATGTGTAAAATGTAATTCTCTTTGCATGTCAAAAGTTCGTTTCAGCAAATGTTTATCTCGATTAATATGAAATAGATGGAGAATAAGAGTTTGTAAAGATATTTTGTACAAGAGTAGAGAAAGTCATGTGAGTGTAACACATCAGATTTTTTATTTCATTCTTAATCAACAAATTAACAAAGTGCAGTAATTAGATTTCGCCTAGTTCTAGTTTTTATTCAGTACACTAGAAATTATTCAAAGACTAACGTATTAACAAAATGTCCCTAGTTTTTAAGTATGTGCAAAATCAAAATTGTGTTAATGTTGTAAGGCAACAAAGACGACATTCGCGAAAATACTGTGATCATTCAACGAAGCAGACAACATCCACCGCTGTTACAAACAAGAAACAAAGGACTTCCTGTGTTGTGTTTTCTTTGTGAAGAACTGCAAGGCTTAACAGTAACAAATGAAAAGGCTATCGTAAAGATTTCCTCTTGTTTTATGCACTAGTTCTCACTGACTGTGTTGGATTCTGTTGACAGCTTTGCCACATCTGGTGACCGGAGGAAATTCCATTTCATAAACTTGACGAACTTTTCACAGTAAGTGTTTTCTTTTAATTTTCCCTCGCCGTCGATTGAAGCCAAACACACGATTGCTCTTAGCCTACACCTCTTATATGTGCGCACACTTATCTACAGGTTGGCTAGGAAGTTAAAGGTCAATCAATTAATTACTCTTATATTCTCCTAAAGCTTTAAACATGGTTCAATGTTTTTCTGGGAGAATATTTCTTCATTCCTTGAGAACATTTTAAACTAAAATATTATATATTCCCAGAAGCGTTACGATTTCTAAAAAATTTGTAGCTATCATATAACACACTATGGTTACTCAAGGTTTAACGATAGCATGAATGCAACTGTGCATTATATTTTATTTAAACATATAACACATTGTTTTTCACTACACTATGCGGTTTCTGAATAACCAACATGACAGAAGGATTAAGACGGAGAAAATTAGTATTTAAATTTTGCATGTTTAGAAGGTTTAAAATCTTGGAGCAATTGCTACATATATATTAAGGATAATCTTTCAATCTTATCACATCACTACTATTTGTAAAACACAATTCTCCTATAGTCGCTAGGTGCCGTATTCATAATTACAATTGCATTTCTTCTCGATGCTGGTGAATTTTATTTTAGGCTGTATTTTCCCTTCCATTGAAGAGTAAGCATTATTGGTGAATTTAACTAATTTTTAATTCCAATGATCTTATCACCAGAAAACTTCTTACTGTATGTTAACTGATGTTTTGATGGGTATTCCTTCAAATGTAAGGTCCATATCAATCCAGTTATCCAACAAGAAATCTATTTTGGGACTTCCCACAGTTCAAGGTCCATATGCACACCCCTCGCCTAAGTAAATCACAGTGGGCAATATCCGCAGACATGTTGTATAACACCAATATTTAACTATTTACTCACAAACGCATGAAAAATAAAAAGCGGTGAAATAGAAATAGTGCATTATTCCTAGTAGTTTTGGTGCACAATCAAAAACATTATCATCCACATTATCTGAATTATGGCTCACAAAGTTATATCTAACTACCTTTTCAAGCCCATTTTTCAAAATATTATATGCATACAGCATTTATAACATATCTTTTCTGGTTTTATGAACGTGTCAGATAATTGAAATATAAAATACAATTTTTTCTGATAAATTTAAATAGGAATGACCCAATTAGTCTCTCTATTTTTACTTTCTCTACTACGTATAGTAAGTAGGGGAAGTATTGTATTCCACCCAAAAATTCAATACCGAGTTTTCACCGCAAATATATGTTTTGAGACCCCCCTGAATACAAAAAAATCATTTTTGGAAACATGTCCGTTGTGTCTGTGTGTGTGTGTCTGCCTGTGTGTGCCTGTGAACAGCATAACTCAGTCGGATAAACACCAAACTTGGTATTTAGGTTCACTTTCTTCCAGAGATGCGACACGAAGGTTTTCAAGAAAATCCCCCCACCCCAGATTACCCTTTGCATGGAACATTTTTCGAACATTTTGATTTTCTCAAAAATGGCTCTAATGATTTTGATTAAAATATCATGTGTTTAAGATATTTTCATGACAAACGAAATGCATATCTCGAATTTTCTGGGAAGTCTCCTAAAGTATTCTTCATTGTGAACGACTTTGCATAACTGGTAAACCATAAGAGATAGACAAAATTTTACTGCAACAAAAATGTAGATCGCGTTAATCGAGATAAATATTTGCAGAAACTATTTTATTGCTAATTTTTTGTAGGTGCAAGGGGAATATGTAGGCTTTAAGCGATAGTCAAAACTTTTAAGAGCTGGTTGTTATGTAGAGTATTACATTTTCTTTGTACGTCCAGGCAATAACAACAATAACGAATTGCCACATAAAAAATCTGATGTGTTACACTCACATGACTTTCTCTACCCTTGTACAAACTATTTTTACAAACTCTTATTCTCCATCTGTTTCATATTAATCGAGATAAACATTTGCAGAAACGATCTTTTGACATGCAAAGAGAATTACATTTTACACATAGCGACCAGTTCCAAAAATATTTGACTCGCTTAAGGCCTACTATGTTCCCCTTGTTTTGCATTTGCAAGGGCGATATAGAAATACAGCAGCCTTTAAGCATATACATATCTCTTAATAGCTGGTTAGTATGTGCAGCACCATTCTCTTTGCCACAGATTAATACTCTTTGCATATCCAAGACAAAATAAATGAATAACAAATTCCCATTTGAGAAAATAGGTATTGAAAAATTTAAGGGAGTAACAAGCAATATCTCGAAAATGGTTCGCTCAACAACAAAAATGTGTATGACATAAATTGTGTATTTTAGCGCGATCTACATTTTTTGTGCAGTGAAATTTTGTCTATCTCTTATGGTGTACCATTTATGCAACAGTCGTTCCCAATGAAGAATACTTTTGGAGACATTCCCAGAAAGTTTAACATATACATTTTATTTGCCATGAAAGTATCTTAAACATATGATACTTTAATCAAAATCGTTAGAGCCACTTTTGAGAAATTTAAAACTTTTAAAAAATGTTCCATGTAAAGGGTAATCTGGGATGGGGGGATTTTCTTAAAAACCTTGTGTTGCATTTCTGGAAGACACTGAACCTAAATACCAAGTTTGGTGTTTATCCGACTGTTCGTTTCTGAGTTATGTTGTTCACAGACACACACAGACACACACACACGTACATGTTTCCAAAAATGCTTTTTTTGGGATTCAGGGGGTCTCAAAACATATGTTTCCGGTGAAATCTCTATACGTAGTAGAGAAAGTAAAAAGTTTAAGTATTGGAGAATTCAAATAAATAACAAGAAATATCTCGGAAGCTATTTCGAATAGGTTCACTCCACAAGAAATGTATAAAATATAAATTTTATGTTTTAACGAGATATACATTTTTGTGTTGTAAAAGGTTGTATCGCTTACGGTTTACCAGCAATGCGAAACTCATTCAGAATGAAGAGGTCTTTTGGGGACATTCCAAGAAATTTCAAGATATAAATTTTATTTGTCATAGAAAGATCTTAAACATATGATATTCTATTTAAAGCCGTTAAGAGTCATTTTTTGAGAAAATTAAAATTTTCGAACAATGTTCCGTGTAAAGGGTAGTCTGGGGTGGAGGGATTTCCTTGAAAATATTCGCGTCGCATCCTTGGAAGATACTAAACTGAAACATCGAGTTTGATAATCAACCGACTTTTCGTTTTTGTAGTATGCTGTTCAAAGCAGACGGACAGACACACAGATGGACGTTTCCAAAAATGCTTTATTTGAATTCAAGGCACTTTAAAACAAGTATTTCGGTGAAGTCTCTGTATCGAATTTTTGGATGGAACGCAGTACTTCCCGTACTTACTATAGGTAGTAGGGAAAGTAAACATGTGATGTTTTGTATTCACATGACTTTCTCTACAAACTATTCTACTAAAGCTTATTCTGCTATCCATGGCTTGTTAATTGAGAAGAACATTCACTAACCATTTGAGCGCTCTTGTAGGTATAAGGAGAATACATTGAGCTAAAGCAATAGGGCATAGTTTTTAAAAACCGTGTCTCTATGTGTTGACTAAAATTCCATGGCTTTGTAAGGCCACGAGTAAAAACTAATGGCGGGCTATCACTTGAAAAAAGAGTATAAGATTTAAAAACTGAAACCAACAACAAAGAATATCTTGAAAGTCATACATTTTATTTGCCAATCAGATATCTTCAACATACTGTGTTTGAAGTTATATCGTTAAAGCTATTTCTAAGGCTTTTGGGGGGGGTTTCTAAAAATCATCCTATGATAGTAATAATATTATTAGTATTGTGGCCAGTATCATACATCCCGCAACCTGAATGTCGTCCTCCATTACCGGAATCGCTACCTATCGCAAATCCTCACTTTCCTCATGATGCTGAGTGGGCACCAGTCCTATACCAGGGATTTAAAATACGTACTCCTAAGGGTGGAATCGAATCTGGACGCATTCCATGGCCAGGGACCAGAGCTCCAAGCTCTAGGCCCCGGCTCAGGATGTTCTTGTACGAAACTGAACTTAAATACCAAGTTTTGTTTTTAGCCAACTTTTCGTTGTTGATTTACACTGTTCTTTGGCAGGCATACACACATACACACAGGAACTTTTTGCATAAATGCTTTTATTATTATACAAGGACCTAAAAACGTATATTTCAGATGAAGCCTCAGTATCGAATTGTTGGGGGAATGCAATACTTTCTCTTCTTATATAGGTAAGTAGTAGAGAAAGCCAAAATGCAAAGAACATGTAGTGAGAAAACCAGTAATAATACAGCTAATAATGCTTTAAAATGTAAACCAAAGAATTACCGAGACCAAGGAAAAGCAATGAAGGGTTGGACCGTCCAATGGTAGTATTTTGAAAGCCGGAGGAGGCTCTAAACCGCACCTTGAGTAGATTATTATTATTTATTTATATTTTATATTTTTCTCATTTTTATAGTTTTCATAATTAGTTGTCTGCTAAAAAGAGTCACACCCTGTAACCACTGTGTTGAAAGCTTTCTCTTAAGATTCGTGGCTGCAAATTCTATTACCAATATTACTTAGTAAACATAACTGTGTAAATTCAAAGTACCGTACTTCTAGGAGAACTAACTTGTTGATCTTTGACTCTAAATGGATTCACAATGGCGCGGATATTGCAACGCAATGTAATTACTAAGAGCTATAAAAGAATAGAAGAGGAAAGGAAGTGAACCTGCCTGGTTTTTGTAGTCCTCTGATAACGTAATAAATGTGGGACACAGTAACGGAAATGGGATAGAAGGAACAAATAGCATGAAAAAGAAGCTGAGGGAAATTTTACATGGAGCACTAAAGGATATGCAATGTTGCTGATAGAAAACAAGAGAGGCCATGAAGTTGAGTTGTTAATTATTTTATAGCAACTCAAATGAACGTTTTTGTTTCTATACTTCGTTTCTTTAGCATTATGCGAAGTATGAAAACTAGCTTTCTGTTCTACTTTGGGTTTAATTAGCAATAGTCAGATGCTAAAAGGTACACCGAAACATTGGGCTCTCAGGATAAGGAAAAACATAAATCCATTAACTATCCCTTGTATAATATTCTGTATCACAGGATACATAAAACTTGCGCACACAAAATTTAATGATGTAAAGTATATTCAGAATGAAGTATTTTACAGATATGAATCCGGGGTTTAGATTGTGAACTTGCAAATAATATTTTGTAGGTATATATATTTCCGGTTTTACAATGTAAAAACGTTTTTCCGAAATCCAAGACTACAGTTTTTAACATTTTATTATCACTTTTCTCTATTCTTGCCTTTTGGACTATAAATCTTCCTCAATTTCCCAATTCATCATTGCCCCTTCAATTCCTTGAATGCATGTGCTATACGCTATTCCTTTTCTTCTCCTTCCTGATGGCGTCCTCTCCGTTATTCTTTTGGGTAATCTTTCATCTCCCATTCTTTTAGCATGCCCATACCATTCTAATTGGTATTGTTGAATAAAATGTAAAATTGATATCCTAGTAGCTCTCCTGCAATAATCCATTACTTGGAGGACCGGTGAACCATATAATTTGTGTGTGAAATTAAAAGAAATTATTATTATTATTATTATTATTATTATTATTATTATTATTATTAAATGCGTGTACACATTAACGTTAAAACACAGTATCTTTAACATGGCGACAAGTAACACAGTAAAGATTAGCGCAATAGCAGAAGGAACGATTTTCGGGCTTGTGGCTCGTGGTCAATTGGTACAAATTTTACTTCCAGACATTTCGTTCGTAGCTGCGACGAGCATCTGAAAGGGAATACATTATACATATATAGGAACATGTTAAAATATTCAACATCTAACATTGTAAGAAACGGGCGAGCTAGCAAAAATTCCAGGAAAACATAAAGAGCGTACCTTTCACCAAGCCAACAGGCAGGGAACCGGTAACGGTACGGAGAAATAGAAAGAGACAGATAGAGAAAAGAAAGAGACGGAGATATGGAACTAGCTTTACAACGCTCCAAGATGACGCTTAAGCGCACGGATCTAAACCACACATTCTCATACATGTTAAGGTAACGCAGTCTGAGGGCCATTAGGGAACGTCGTTGCATTTTAAACGCAGAGGTGAGCGTCACTAGGCTCCCGTATATAAGGGCAGGCAACGCCTCAGAGCCCACTCTCTCTCTATCACTGATCATCAAGAATTCACGTCAACACAAGGTGCTACAGATGCACAAGGGTGGGAATGCGTGTGCAGATATCTAGACTCCTGACTAATTTAAATTATTATTTCAATTGTGAATAAACTTCATTTATTAAGGGAAAATTGCAATGTATTTCTTAAACTTGCCTCACCCACTATAACCTGAGAATTAATAATTAGATATCGTTAGGAATGGAATACGCAACAACCAACGAGCACCAGTAGCCGAGGAAGAACACTGCAGAAGACCACAACAACCCAGGAACGACGAATTCCCGCTACAAATGGCACCCAACGACGATTTCCCGCTACACATCTTATAGTGTATTTGATTTAAGTAAAAACATGGAAAGTAGAAAGAGATATCACTATATTGTACACGACAGTTGGTAATTCTTAACTCCTAATCTCAAAACCCTTACTATTGAAACTTGGTATTCAAAATCTGGGTTAGGTTGAAACAGGAAATTTAGAAGAGAACAAACAAAACAATACGGTAGTCAGCGAAGCAAGAGCGGCCATAGATATTCTCCATATTTCACTGCCAAAAGTGCAACTGGCAACAACGAGTACAATTGTACCGAGACACAAGGTAGTGAAGGATTAGTGACAGGGTTTATCAGTACTCGGACCGTCATTAGTGTACCCCCTCTTCTAGACCGGTCTGGTAGTGTCAAAATGGTCGTTTCCTTAAACGTCTCGTGCTGTAATTGGAGTTGCCCCATAGGAATCTAAGAAGATCACTAGGGGCAATTGATGAAACAAATAGGTCTATTTGGTTTTGATTTATATAAATTAACTGCACTTTTAGAATGACATACTAATGTTATTACCCAACTTACTTCTTGTCATCATAAGTAATTACAACTAACCTTTTATTAGATTGTGACTTTGTCGAGGTTTTCCACACTCTTCACTAAGTTCTCATTATCACCTCACTGTTTTGAACTACTTCAAAGGTTCAATTAGTTCTGTCGCTTCTCCTATGTGAACTACTTCGATTTTACTGTCATTTCCATTTCTTCGTTTCGTAGCGGCGTAATGAAATACACACGACGTGGCCTCTTCTTCGGTCTAATCCACTCTCTGGGAAGTCGAACACAAGATGTTCTCTAATCCGCCGCAGAAGCAGCACTCATTGCACGTCACAAGCTCACTCGGAGAGGAGCACTTTTTGTAACAGAAACGTGCCCGCAAACTCACTCGCGACAACACTCACTTATACGGTCTATGGAAATTTCCACGGAACATTCTGAAGTGTTCTGGAAGCGGAGAAGGAAAACTTTGAGAGGATTCTGGTTATATTACAACAGCGTTTCTAGTGTTTAAGTTGAGTGAAGGCGATACTTACCTCAGTTTATCTCTTCAAGTGTCCAGCGCTAACCTGTACGAAGCTTAGGCGAGATCCTCTGCCTCACAATATTAGCAGAATTGAATCGTTATTTTAAAATATCAAAAACGTTTCTGCGAATATTTCAGAACTTTCTTTGGGAGGAGGAAGCAGCAGAGGATTAAGGAACAAGGTGTTTGGCTAAGCATAAGGGAAATTGAGGATGGGAAGGATATTTATTCTGCTGCGATTCTTTTTATTTGTTTTATTATGGAGCTGTTATAACCGATACAGCTGAGGCACTCGGGTATTTGGCTAAAGCCGAATGAAAGGATGGAAGTTTGAGGTTATGATCAGAGACACTGGTATTAATCTGCTGTGCTTATGACGCATATTTATTGACTGGGTCATCTATGTTGGTGAGGTATGTCCTGGAGGTGTTTATCTCTGTCCTCACGTTCAAGGATTTCGTCCAGATCATTAAGTTCGTTGATTATTGTCTGTTTGTTGATCAGTGTTGAGTGTTCTGATGCTTTCATGGACTGTAGAGAACATGCTCCTCCATGAAGTTGCGAATGAGTATGTAGCCTTGGTCCATGGAGTTGTGCTGTATCAACATTTTTGTCTGCATGAGATTGTGGCTGTTGTTCTTGGAGCTCAGTCACTGAGGTCTCGAGTGGTTGTCGCTGCTATTGTCATAGGTGTTGTGGTCGTTCAGGGTGCCGGCGCTTTCCTCAAAAGTACTTCTCAACCCGGTAAAACTTGCGCTCTACGGAAGCCGTGACGTAGGTGCTTCATTGCATGGCTTCGACAGTAGCAATGCACTTATTGGCCGTGGCCTGGAGAGCCTCAAGACGCTGGTTCAGTGTGGCTACATCAGCCTCAATAGTGGCTGAAGCTAAAAGCAACTCCTTCATCGAGACGTCTACGGTTGCTAAGGTATTCGCGGCAGCGTGTAAGTAGGTCGCGTAAGGCTGAAGTTGCTCTTGATACATTGGACGGCTCGCGGTGGGCAAAATGCCGTTATCCGTGGTGGCATGGTTCGGTAATATTATGTTTCTTATATCCTTAAGTGGGAGGTGTTTGCTTCTCATAGATATTCGCTCGCTCTGATTGACCCGAAGAGAGAGATTCCCAAGAGATCACCGCACCAACGTCACAGAAGATGTTCGTTCCACCCATAAACGAAAAGTCTAGAAGTAAGAAGGGTTGTCCTAGTTGACGCAGTCCACAAGCATTCTAGTAATGACACCGGCCAAGCCTTAGTTGTTTAAAGATTGGTGTTCCTTTAGAAGGTCCCAGGATTATTGTGAATAATTTTTGCTCCAGCCATTATGACTTATACTAAGAACTGCTAATTTTTAGTTGATGTATCGTAAACTGCTCCTTTCATGGTACTCCAGAGGAAAAACTCATAAGATTTCGCATTACGTGAACGTAGAGGCTATGCTTCTAGTCCTCCTTTACTCATCCGCCTCGTGTGAAAATGTTCTATTCAAGTCATTTCTGCCTCTGTTAAAAATATGGAAGTGTACCGCACTTCCTGCAACCTGAACCTGATGAAAACTGAAACCAGATGTGTTGCCTAATCATAAGTGGCACATTCTCCAAAAATGCGGGCAATTCGTTTCGTAGAAACCACATATATGGCAGCCCTAAAATAAAGCTACGTTGTATCGGGTGAAATTTTACTACAGCACGTACTGAACTTGAATATCTGAACCCATTTTCGCTATATTTACAGATTAAAGAGTAATGTAATACCCAAACTTCTGAACAAAACATATTAAACCATATAATAATATAATGAACCATATATGTGCCGGAGAAGGAGAAGTTTGCGTATGAGCGTTTCCCGTCTCTGCGGAGAGACTTTCCTTACACATTTCATCTTTGAATCGACTTGATGTGTATGGGTTAATGCAAATCTTATCTAGTAAGAATCTAGGAATTTCGGAGTACAAATTCGAATGAACCACCAAAAATTTATGGATTTAACAATATTAGTTTCGGCGTCTTTGTACTACAGGTGATGTTTTCTGCGTGGATATTTAGTAAAAAAACCGCTTTGTTTACTTCAAGGCATGTGCTGCAAATATTATGTAACCATACTATATGAGTATTGTGGTCTTTATTTAAGGTACGTTTTATTTAGAGGCTACAAATATAAAAGATAAAAATTTCATTCCGAATTCATATTAATTTAAAGTTATGCTTTTAGATTTAGTCCGGCTTCTGATACACATACAACTTTTACTTGAACTCTAGTTCAGGTTTGCCATAAGTTTCTAGATAATGTTATCTTTTTAGGTGTAAGAAGTAAAAGGTACATTCGTGATACATTTACAATAGCTTCTCTAGCTATTATCGTTTATTTTTATACAGAATGTCCGGAAATTCCACTTATAAACTTTTAGGACTGGTAGAGGGGACTTAGGGATCATGTTTTGAATAGGAACCCATGTCCAGAAACGTATTGTTTCCGTGCTACCACCATTTGAAAACAGGTGTTGAAAGTGACCTCGGTTGCTTAAGTACTTTAGTTAGGCGTGACTCAGTACATCCTGTTCTTATTGTTCAGTTCATTAGGTAGTGAGTAATGCTAAAGAAATAAACAGCAAACTTTCAGAAAAACTTTTGTTTACAGTTAAACGTAATTTGTTTTTGTCTTCCTCACAGGATGGTTACCATACTGATTTACTACAATCCTATTCACTACAAGCAAATTAAATCAACATATTTGTTTGAGGTTAAACTGAACAATCTATATTTATCTTCGTCGCAGGTTGGTTCGCATTCTCATTCGCTACAACTCCGGTTCGTAGTGACGACCACCAACGTGTTTGTTGCACACATTGTACTTAGGAATGATGTTCTGGTAAAGTATCTCTATCACTCCTGGTATCTCTGAAATTTGTTGTGCAAGGACCATAGTTCATGCCCAAATTTCTTCCTCAGATTCTACAGCATCTGACTCTTCAGGCCTCAAACCAGGATAGTCTGACGTAAACACGGCTCATCGTTACTAGCCTGCTACATGGCAGGCAAACTGACTTTAAATAGTTATAGCACAGAAGTGGTACGCTTCTGGACATTCAAAACTGATCCATTCAGTCCCATCTTCAAGTCCTAAAAGTTTGTAAGGGAAATTTCCAAGCATCCTGTTTAATTTCTACAAGCTATTCTTATAAAAAATCTTTTTTATATCTACTACATCTTAATTAACATAAACGTTTGAAGAAGTGATACAATTACATTTCATTGTACGTCAAATCTCTAAAATTCAGGTGTCTATATGCTGGCTTTGAAATTTTACAATCTTTCAAACCTTCAAATGTACAGTAACAAATATCTTGCAAATAGCTGATGCCATAAAAGCTATTTAAAAAACTCTGATGTGTTACACTCACATGACCTTCTCTACTCTTGTGCAAACTATTTTTACAAACGCTTATTCTCCATATGCTTCATGTTAATCGAGATAGCGAGATGTTAATCTTATTGCTAATTTTCTTGTAGATGCAAGGGGAATTGGTAGGCTTTAAGCGATAGTCAAATATTTTAAGAGCTGGTTGCTATGTGTAGTATTCCAAGCAATATTTCGAAAATGGTTCACCCAATAAAAATGTATATGACATAAATTGTGTATTTTAACGCGATCTACATTTTTTGTGCAGTAATACTTTTGTCTATCTGTTATGGTTTACCAGTTATGCAAAAGTCGTTCACAATGAAGAATACTTTTGGAGACATTCCCAGAAATTTCGAGATATGATTTTCATTTGGCATAAAAACATCTTAAAGATATCTTTTAATCAAAATCGTTAGAGCCATTTTTGATAAAATTAAAACTTTCGAAAAATGCTCGATGTAAAGGGTAATCTGGGGTGGGGGATTTTCTTGAAAACCTTCGTATCGCATCTCTGGAAGATACTGAACCTAAATACCAAGTTTGGTGTTTATCCGACTGTTCGTTTCTGAGTTATGCTGCTCACAGACACACACACTGACATGTTTCCAAAAATTCTTTTTTTTGGATTCAGGAGGTCTCAAAACATGTATTTCCGGTGAAATCTCGGTATCGAGTTTTTGGGTGGAATACAATACTTCCCCTACTTACTATACGTAGTAGAGAAAGTAAAAAGTTGGGTTTTAAAGATGTCTACATACTTTGTACAACAAGGTTAGTTTATCTCCTATGTTTTACTAGTTATATAAAGTTATATAATATTCCATCAGAATGAAGAGACTATTCGCAGAAAGTTGAATACATATTCATGTAAGTATATGGAATGTATGGTGTTTTAATCAAAATTGTTAGTAATATTTTAGAATATCAAACATAACGAAACGTTTTCCAGTAAGGGGTAGTTTGGTTTGGGGCGAATTTGTTGAAAACTTTCGGTCGCATCCCTGCAGGATGCTGAAGTTAATTACCAAGTTTGGTATTTAACTGGGTTAAGCGGCCCTTTTTTTGGTATCATTGACCTCAAAAATGCATTTCCACTGAAACACATAGAAATTGATATAGAAATTTTAATGAATGGCATACTTCCTCTACTACTATAGGTAGGTCTTAGAGAAATTAAAAATATAATGTAGAGCTGCATTATTCTTCTGAGAATTAATTTGTAAAAAAATTGTCATCTCAAAATTCCTCTTACATGTTGCTGTGGCTTTTAGCACCTCATACCACTGTATAAATTATAACGATACAGACAAAATATATTGCTGAAGAGCTCAATACTTGAAAGAACAGTAGTCGTTTCTTACGTATGGGCGTAATCTACTTGTTTTAAAATACGTAGGTGTGGGTGTGATTAAGGTTTGGTATCTCGGTGTAATTTTTTTCCTGTGTTTCCCCCACCATGAAAAGACGAATGTGATACAGTCTTAGGCTCTAGGGATTCCAGCTCCTCTACCATATCATTAATCACTCATTCAGTTCATTGCCTGGGTTACCATGGCAAAAAACGCGGCCATTGAAAAAAGGGAAGAAAGTAAGCTTTTCCCCACCTAGTACTTTCATTGTATGCTTAACTTTCTTTAATTGTTCTTTATTATAAATTCACCACAAACAAGGATGAGGAGTCTGAATGCAGGTATAACAAATCCTATATAGTATTGTAGTTGCTAACTCATTTATAGGCAGAAGAGACTAAGGAAATACTAACATTTGCAATATAGGTTTGAGAAGGTGTTTTGTTTACGTAATTTATTTACGTAGTTTATTAGCCTCACGCTTGGGAAGCCAACTTGAGAAAGTATTGTTCTTCAACTGTTGTAGTTTATTGTTGTTGAAGAAGATTGTTTATTACGTAATAGTTACTGTTTTTACGTAATGTGCTGCTACGTATGAAAAGCTGATTTTTAAGATGATGTATTATTATTGTTGTTACGCTCCAGTTTAAAAAATATATGTTTACTTTGCTATTAAGTGCTTCTATAGAGAGTATTTATGTTTATGTTTGCCTCGGCTGCATCAGTAATGTTTATAGAGACACGTTTCTCTTAATCATGGCGCGGTGCAACAAGAATGTAGGGTTACACAGATTTTAAGTTTAAATTCACTTATTTTTATTAATCCTTGACACAAATTAAATAGCACTACACTCATATTAAGAGGTGTGGGATTGTTTAATTTAATATTTGCACTTTGTTAACGCGTATACATAATTTTCGTTTCACAGGAATACGAAATACTTCTTTAGAGATCACATCTTCCGTTCGATCACTACCAAGGTCTGCAGGCAACTGAACATATTTCTACCGTCAATATTCGTAAGCTTCTGTATTTTAAGTCTGCGATTTTCTAATCCTAGTCCAATAGAACACTTGCATTTAATTAAAGCTTTTTCTGGCTGTTAATTGGCTATTTTTTAAACTGTCACAAAATTTACATTATCGTTGCTCTAATCATGGCTAATAACATTCAAACTCTCAACCTCATTATTGCCTCAAGGTTACCTCATTGTTACCTCATTGTTTAGCAACTTTAAACTTATTATTCTCACAGCTCTTACATTATTAAATTACATAATGTGTTCACATAACATTATTAAACATGTTCACAATAATATAAGCATATGCAATGACTGTTACACACATTTAAAATTATTACATGCATATTGCTTAAAGGCAGGCTGTTATTGAATTTACATATTATATAATTTAATTTAAATTATTCAAGTATTAAAAATACTGCCTCAGGTTATGAGTATGTTAAAATACAGGATTATTCAAAATGACTGTAGGGTTTTCGTCTTTTTTTTTGAGGCAATGGAAGACATACGACTATGATCGTTTTTAGCAATGCATAGACAAACTCTTAGAAGTTTGGCGATCACTGATAAGGAGACGATGACTAGATGCACTTACCCTTCCCCCCCAACATGCTCACCAGACCTGACCCCGTGTTGTTTTTTCGTGTAAAGATAGTTAAACATCAAGGCTTTGTCTCGCCTCTACCGGCGAATATTCTGGAAGTGAAGCAGCGAATCGGAGCAGCCTTCCTAATTATCACCGCCTACATCTTGGAATATGGTGGGTAGATGGACTTTCACATAGATATGTGCCAAGTGACAAAGGGCGCACATGTTAAGCACTTGTAATGTACTTGCATTAAAACTTTATGAATTACAGTACACAATAAAATAGGATTCGCATTCCTACGTCAATCGCACTATTTATTATGATATTTTGAAACTCCGACAATCACTTTGAACAACCCTAAATAAAAGTGTTCTTCTACCAGAAATATAAACAGTATGAAACTAAATAAACATCATGTTATTGCGTTGTAGAAATTTCCACCGCAGTTGTGGTTACACTCGATAAATAAACCTGTATCTGGTATAGACTATTAAATTTAGAAGAGAAAAACTTGTTGAGGCAGTGTCTGGAATTTCAGGAAAGGAGCTTAAAGAAAAACGGGTGGAGTTATAGTATGCAACTAACTTGGAAAATAGTGGTCTGGGAGAAACTTGGAGAAGGAGGGAAAATAACGTTAAAGGTTTTTGGAAAGAAGCTAGGAGGAGGTTTGAAGATATAGAGATACAAAATGCATTTAGTAGCATCGGGAAGAAAAATTCCTTGGAATCATATGTATTAATAAAAAATGTATGGGCTAGAGAACAGCATGTGGATTACTCAAATAAGGAACAAAGAGAGAGTATAGCCTTGGGTACGAGCAGATGTATGGAGACTAATAGGAATAAGAAATGGGTTCCCACAGAACCAGTGTCCAATATGTGGGGAAAGAGAAGATTTAGAACATATCGTGTTTGATTGTAAAGGTACACAGCATTGTAGAAAGCAAGCTATAAATGGGAAATGGTTAAAACTGGACAGAAAAGTAGCCTTAAGCAAGATTTTTAACAAGGACAGTAAAAAGGTAGGAGAGTACCTGTCCAAAGTAAACAAGAAATGGTTATGGACAATAAAAAGAGATGTGACTTAACTTCATCATGAGATGTTAAGATATGTAATTCTATCATTATTGTAAAATTAGTAGTATTACATTATCCCTTTTGTATTACTACTATTATTATAAATATTTATGTAATAAAAAGGAAGGTAATATGGGTAAAATATGGCAAGATAACAGCTTGGGCTGATGTATAGCCATATTCTAACGAAGATTGCTAGCACAAATAAATAAATAAATAAATAAATAAATAAAACAAACTCAAATTATGCACTATACTGTTGAATATGCATGATCAATACTTGGATGCATATTTCTGGGCAATCTTCAAATAACCAAAGATGCTCATTCATTCTATATCTAAATCAAAGGATCTTCAGATAATCGAAGTTGGTCCAGCTTCTTAGGGAACTTCCGCCGTAGATCCCCGTAGAGACCTCGTCAGGGATGAGCGTCGAAAGAAGCCATAAAGTCCGAAACGATCTCCTCCGCAGTAACCAGCCCAGTACTTTTGCTTTAATGCCACTTTACATTAGGGCCCTTTTCTCATCAAAAGAAAACTATAATTGTATGTTATCAGGTAGCTTAACGGAAGCCAGAAGGGTAACATACAAGCCTTCTGTTCAACAACTGCTCCAAGGTTTACCATTAAACTACATATATTTCGAAGTACAGCTTTAAAGAAAATATTCTGAAAGAGTATGCAAATTAAAGCTGTGATGTGGAATACTCCAGCTTTAAAACATTTTCTGTAAGATTCAACGAATGTTCTCAACATTTACATACATCAAACGTTTAGTAATAAGTACTCAGTAATACTATCATCATCATAAAAATGAACACTATAAGACCTGTAAAACTCTAAACACTTTAAACCCAAAGCCCAAAATTCAAAACCCTCGCACTGAGAGTGCCACCACTCACAAACAATAGCGGAGTCACTGTCAACAATTAATACGCAGAAACCACAAATGTCAAAATGTAAGCCGACAAAATCCTCATTAGGCAAATCGACACAACAAAGAAGTCAAGTCGCAACAACTTTAAGTTTTACAATTCATTACATAATCGTATCATAATAACAATAAAGTTAAACATATTCTTGGAGAAGGCTGGATCACCAAGGGCGGTTAAGATAGCTGTTGGCATATTGCATTGAGCCTTGCATAATCGCAGAAACGGCAGCTAATGAGAATGTCACTATAAAAATGTCAATAGTTGCACATGGGTAGAAGATCAGCTATTAGAAGGTAGAAACGAATAAGAGGAATATGTCAGAGACGTAGGAGAGTTTGTACCTTAATGGCGATGCTTGAAAGGTAAAAGAATAAATATGAGATAAACCGCTCTTGTTTCCATTGTCTGAGAATGGCATCACGCATGAAGCGGTTAATGTCTTGGTGGGGATCCTGAGTCCGACGAATTCGGAGGATGTCATGTAGCTTCCCTGGCTCCAACATCGGCGCTCTCATTCCCAGATATCCCAGCATGAGAAGGTACCCACACTAGCAGAGCTGACACTCTGGGATATCCTCAACCAGTTATTGGCAGAAACTCACTTTGAAGTCACAGTGCGTGAAAATAGTTTGCGAGAGAGTAGCCACCTCAAGAGATTGCTATCATTTCACAAGTAAAATGGACAGGAAGTGAAGTAAGCTGTTCAACAAAATCTTGTGAGTTGGCATCATTGCATAGCCGCAGTGATTTTCAGGTTTGGAACTGTCGGAGAAAATTTGTTATCAATACGTAGTACAAATGACAGTGAATAAACGTTGATGAAAGTATCTGTGGAGTTTTGTCGTATAGGACCAAGAGGGTATCTATTACAGATTCAAGGAAAAATTTGTCGAAGTTAAAGGAGTGGGAGAGCACTGGTAAAAGAGTCAACTGCAGGAGAGTCAACAGAGTCTTGCAGGAAAAGCAAAATTCTGTAAGAGAAGGGCACAAGACGACGGTGCCTACGGATATACTCCTATCAATTTGGAAGGAAAAATGTGACTCGACGCACTCTCTATTACCAAGGGAACCTCGGCTTGCTCAAAAGATATGTGTTAACTTTGGCACATTTATAGTAGTTGTATTTTTGCTTCTTTCTTTGCTGACGAAAACATACACAGAAGTCTATATTAGGAGCTTACTTTTGACCTATAAATAGCAAGACTTTGTTTTGTTTAGTTTAAAGCTCCACGTTGGGCAGATAAAGCATAATGTAGTGTTTTGAAAATAGATACCTATAAGATTATTCATTCTTCATTGTGCATTACTTGGTTCACATACAAACATACTATTATACATTTTGTTTTATTTCAGTGGTAGACATCTACGTAACATATTAAGACACTCAGTGCTAAAATCAACTAGACAACATTCTAAGAAACTTAAAGAAACAAACATTAAATAAAGGTACACTGTTAATCCAATGTACAGATGTACAGAAGCTCGTAAACTTTGTCTGTGATGTCTTCCGTGAGCAAAAGCGGCACTGAGAATAACTTGTCGAAATAACGGACATAAATGACATCTCGAAAATTAAGTCTTGAACAAACTAAGTTAAACAGTTTTGTTTAAATGGGTGGTGAATATGTGCTGAATTTAAAGTACGGGTGTTAAGTGATGTGAAATTAAAATACACACTATTGGCTTAGGAATCTCCAATATCCAGTATGACTTGAGGAACTCAAATTGTGTGACCATGGTGTTCGGTGAACACAAGAGGAATGTGGTGAAGTAGTGTGGCGGTATGAGTATCAGACAGAGGACAGCGGCGGCATCGGGGACGGTTGTTGGTGGCGGAACTACTACTCGTAGAGGTGGTCGCAAACTGCTGCTGAACCGACCTCCACCTACCACCATCACTACCCTGTCACATCATCACAAGTACGAGATCAGGAGTTCCAGCTTCGAGAGCTCCGGTCGTGTGTTGCCTTGGACAGGGTGAGTTCAATGTCTGTGTTGGTGTTGTGTTCCCACAGAATGCGCATGTTTCTGTGGTTGCGAATGAACAGGTTCTCATTTAACTTAGTTACAATGGGACGTTACCAACAGTGAAGTAGCACATTGATTTAATTTTGAGTCGACATAATATTAAAAGCCTTCACTTACATCATGATGGACTAGAAGGATGAACGATCGTATAGAGGCATCTATGGCCTCGATACAATCGTTCATCCTTCTAGTCGATCATGATGTACGTGAAGGCTTTTAATATTATATCGACTCAAAATTAAATCAAGTTCTCATTTGCTGTGAGAGGATCAGGATGTTTTTACAAGGCTATGTTTTATTACAGGGTAAGCCATATTGATGGTACATATCACAGGTACATATTTATAAATGAGCGAAGCACACTTATTAAACACTATTCGCAACGTGTTAACAAACTGCTGTAGCTTAGCAGTATGCTCATGGTTTGAATTTCACATTCTTTAGTTGGGCACCTCCTGACTGGAACGTCTTTGGATTCTGCTCCCTACATGGCGGTACAGCAAGTGGTTTGAAATGCTCTCTTAGTTCCGTTCCGATGTTTTTCCTGAGTTCAACATACGCGCTTGTAAGGGTGTACCCACAAAAACCAATATGATTGTTGAACTGAAAGAAAACATTCGGGGGATATAGAGAGCATTCCAACCAATTTTCTGCAACGCAATGCGGAGGTTGAGTAAAAGAGCCCCAAAAAATACTCGTCAACATGGTATGTATCCAAAGGATGTAATATACAAACGATGACCATGGTGCTAAACTCCAGAAGTTTTGATGCCCAACATATAATGTGTAATAAATGTGCTTCATCAAATCCTAGAACTACACACTGGAAATTTATCCATCAATATGGCACAGCCTGTATTTCCAAATGTAAGCAAACCAATAAATAATTCTAATTTATTTTAAACAAACACCTACTTTTACATACGGATGCTTAAATTTAAAACTAGGGTTAATTTCAATTTTCAAAATCGGCCCACACCTAGATTATTATGTTTTTTCTATGAAAGGTCATTATTTATTACTACTTATATATTCCCATTGGACCGGCACTTCGATCTTGGTTTCTTCGCGGTTTTCCCAGGTCAGTAGGGCAATTCTGAAGTGGTTTCTGTAGTGCCGAAAATATTCCCACATTTTCTGTCATTTCATTTCATAGCCAGGTTTCAGGGTCGGAGGATAAGGGAGTGGACGGCGTGACTGGAATATGCTTTGTATTTGTGTGGCTTTGCGTCCGATGTATACCGAACTGCTAGTGAGACCTCTACTTAGGGAGAGAGGCTTATGTGGGTGGTCCCGCTGACCTCGGGAACTCACTCCTGGAGACGTTAGGGACCCCGCCGGCGACCTAGCCTGTCGCCCCGGATCTGATATCCTTTTGTGACCTTGACTTCATCCCTTTCTCTCGGAGGTTCAGTAGGTACAACAGACCTGTGTCTTTCCGTGTCCAATTCCACTTCTGCACCTTATCTACTCTACTCTACATTTCTTTTAGTTTTTCTAATTTTTACTTTCTGTACTACGTATAGTAAGTAGGGGACGTATTCTATTCCACCCAAAAATTAGATACCGAGATTTCACCGGAAATACATGTTTTGAGATCCCCTGAATCCAAAAAAAACATTTTTGGAAACATTACTGTGTGTGTGTCTATGTGTGTGTCTGTGAACAGCATAACTCAGAAACGAACAGTCGGATAGACACCAAACTGGGTATTTAGGTTGAGTATCTTCCATAGATGCGACACGAAGGTTTTCAAGAAAATTCCCCCACCCCAGATTACCCTTTACATGCAACATTTTTCGAAAATTTTAATTTTCTCAAAAATGGCTCTAACGATTTTTATTAAAATATCATATGTTTAAGATATATTCATCACAAATGAAATGTATATCTTGAATTTTCTGGGAATGTCTCCAAAAGTATTCTTCATTGTGAACGACTTTTGCATAACTGGTAAACCATAAGAGATAGACAAAGTTTTACTATACAAAAAATGTAGATCGCGTTAAAATATACAATTTATGTCATATACATTTGTTTTGTTGAGTGAACCATTTTCGAGATATTGCTTGTTATTCCCTTAAATTTTCCAATACCTATACTTTTTCTCAAGTTCGTTATTCATTTTTTTTTGTCCTGGTAATGCAAAGAGAATGGAATGCTTCACATAGCAACCAGCTCTTAATATCTATACTTGACTATAGCTTAAAGCCTACCAATTCCCCTTGCATCTACAAGAAAATTAGCAATAATATTAACATCTCGATTAACATGAGGCATATGGAGAATAAGTCATATGAGTGTAACACATCAGATTTTTTTGTTTAGTTTTCTTTGTCTTAGCAACCTAGTTTATTGTTACTGTTGATTGTAGCCGAATGGAATAGACCCACAAAAGCATTTTTAGAATATATATGTCAGGGGTAAAGTTATTTTAATTATAGTGTATACCTACCAAAGAAGAAACGAAGTAATATTTATTTATGGCCCTCAAAATAGTTGCGCAAATAAAAATACTAGTATTTGTAATGAGAGACATCCTGAGGAAAATGTAAGTCATCGGTATGCGATAGATCTTGAACGGAAAAAAAATAAAGAAGGAAAAACCTTTATGTACGCATACCGTGGAAATTCCGGGACATTACGCTATGCAACTCCCTCGATTCTCAAAGTACCTATGCAGTCCAGCAATCAAGGGCAGGTCGACCGGGTTCACCCGGGCGAAATGTAAATCACCACAGTATCCAGCCATTTAATGCGGCTTTACCTGTGCTGCATAAAGGCGTAAAGGTTGGTCGCAAGCTTTGATTTTATTTGTCAATGGACGGTGTGTAGCTTCCTGCTCTGGCATTGGCTTGGGTGCGGTCCTATACTAATAAACATTTCATTTGATTCCACACATAAAATGCTAAAACTAGTTCTATAAAATACACACTTAGCGGCAGCTAAATGAAGATGATTTTGATGGAATAGAATTTTCTGAACATGTGTCTCAGCATAATTAAAAAGTATTAACATTTTATGCAAAATATGGCTTTGATGACGAATATACTTTTTTTTCTTGAATAGGTCTGTCTACAGATAGAGCTCTAGGTATTAGGACAACAATAACTCCACACTATTTTCGTGACGATCACACTCAGTGTTCTTAAAAGTGAGAAGGTTTTAGTTTCACGTATTGAAAGCCAATTTGTAGTAGATAATTTCTTTATGTTATTTGCATCACGCTTTGGGCGTCAATTTGATGATGTTGTATTGAAGGAGCCGAACACTTGAAGTAGTTGCTACCGCACGTATGGTACCCAGTAGCTTTTGCCCCAATTTTTAAAAATATTAACTTAGTAATCTGACTGTTTCTTTAAGTATTAAATATTTATGTTTGACTTGGCTGCGTCAGTATTATTGTTAGAGACATGTTTCTCTTAGTAGGGTTCTGGTGCGACTAAGAGTGTAGGCTTATACAGGTTATAATTTTACTTCACTTCTTTTATTAATGCTTGATACGATTTAAATATGTATATATACATATATATGTATAGAGAGAGCTGTGAGATGTTTTTATTAAATATTTGCATTGTTTAACACGTAAACTATTTTTGTCTCAGACAAATACGTATTATACTTCTCGAGGACGTGTCTCGCGTCGGGTTAGGAACACTGTTTGCAGGCAACGGAAATGATTTCAACCGCCTAAACTTGTAAATTTCTGAATTTCAATCCACCGATTGGCTAATACAATACCTTCATTTAACTAAAGCTTTTTCTACCTGTTGATTGGCTATATTTTATGAACTGTCACTAAAATTACATTATTGCTTCCAAGGATCACAAGTAACATTTAAGCTTTCTAATTCATTATTGCCTCAAGGTTACCTCATTGTTACCTCATTGCTAGCAACTTTTAACCTATTATTCTCACAGCTCCTACATTACTAAATTACGTAATATATTCACATAACATTATTACACATGGATACAATAATATAAACTTATACAATGACTGTAATGTACACTTTGTATATATTGTTAAATACACATATTACTTTAAGGCGGTTATTGTATTTATTTATTATCTAATTAAACTGAAATCATTTAAGTGTTAAAAATACTCCTCAAAAGATCAATGAGTTGACAAGCATCATTGGAGATGACATTATTGATCCGATTTTTATTGAAGGAAGTTTGACTGGAAAGTAGCACCTGAGCATATTAGAAGATTTAATTGATCCATTAATCACAATAACGCTAGAAAATCAAATCAGTGAAGAAGTAACCGTAGGAAAAGTAGAATCTGAAGACTAAAAAATTCAACGTCATAGCCCAGAATTGAACCACGGATCTTGAGGTTTCCGTACGTTGGTTTACCCAGCTGAGCTATCATGGCAACACACTGATCTGCCATAAAATCCCCCAACTGACTCGCATTTTCTCCGGTAAGCTACACGGAGATATCAAGTTCAATGTCGTAAGTACTTTAAGGCTTCGTAGTTTAAGCAAGTATTAGGTCAGTTAATGGTAATTAGTTGTTTTTCCACACAAGCTGCGTGTGGGACAAGGTTGAAACAGTACAATCAGAGGACTGAAAAATTCAATGTCAGGGGATTTGAATCACGGACCTTCCGGATTCCGTCCGGCTGCTCTAACCAACTGCTACTATGACAACATATCGATACGGCATTAAATTTCCCAACTGACTCGTTGTTGGAACCGGAAGATCCGTGGTTCAAATCCCGGCTATGGCAAGGAACTTTTCAGTCCTCTAATTCTACCTTTCCAACCTTGTACTACACACGGCTTGAGCGAAAGAACAATTAATTACTTAGGAAACGTAGCTTTGGATGTACAAAGTGTACAACACTCCCCCACACTATGCAGTATTTGTGTGACAGTGCTTAGATAAAAATCTGATGTTACACTCACATGACTTTCTCTAATCTTGAACAAACTATTTTTACAAACGCTTATTCTCCATATGATTCATGTTAATCGAGATGTTAATCTTATTGCTAATTTTCTTGTAGATGCAAGGGGAATATGGTAGTATTTAAGCGATAGTCAAATCTTTTAAGAGATGATTGCTGTGTGGTATATTCCATTCTCTTTGTATGTCAAGGACATAAAAAATGAATAACAAATTCCTATTTGAGAAAAAGTATTGGAAAATTTAAGGGAATAACAAGCAATATCTCGAAAATGGATCACTCAACAACAAAAATGTATATGACATAAATTGTGTATTTTAACGCGATCTACATTTTTCGTGTAGTAAAATTTTGTCTATCTCTTATGGTTTACCAGTAATTCAAAAGTCGTTCCAATGAAGAATGCTTTTGGAGACATTCCCAGAAAATTCGAGGTATACATTTCATTTGTCATGAAAATATCTTACACATATGATATTTTAATAAAAATCGATCGAGCCATTTTTGAGAAAATTAAAATTTTCGAAAAATGTTCTATGTAAAGTGTATCTGGGGTGGGGGGATTTTCTTGATGCCCTTCGTGTCGCATCTCTGGAAGATACTGAACCTAAATACCAAGTTTGGTGTTTATCCGACTGTTCGTTTCTGAGTTATGCTGTTCACAGACACACACACATACACACACACGGACATGTTTCCAAAAAAAATTTTGGGGGGTCTCAAAACATGTATTTCCGGTGAAATCTCGGTATTGAATTTTTGGGTGGAATGCAATACTTCCCCCACTTACTATACGTAGTAGAGAAAGTAAAAAAAAAAAAAACTTTGTAAAAAACACCATTCGAAGAAGTGTTCGCGATTGCCCAGAAAAATCTTTACCGTGTGTCTATCTTTGAACACCATAACTCAGAAATAAACAGTTGTAAAAAGTACCAAACTTGATATTTGTTCAGCACCTTGAGGGAAACGACGTTAAGATTTTCAATATATTTTCCTACCTTAGGCTATCGTATACGTGGAAGAATTTTCGTTATTTCCGATTTTCTCAAAATTGGATGTAATAATTTTGATCGAAACGTTCTTCCTATATTATCTGCGACTATGTATGACGTCTACTTTACGGAAATAATTTTCTATAACTAATAAAATCGCAAGATATTGACCAAAACTTATTACAAAAAAACGTAGATACCCTTAGAACACATTATTGATTTCAAATATTTCTTTTAGAGTCAGATATTTCGGAGATATTTGTTCTTTTTTCAGTAGCACTTAACGCCTGTTGTTACTGCAAAAGACGCCACCGGTGGTGGAAGTTCATGATACATGCAATGAAAGGCTATACGGAAAAGGAATTTTGTGAAGGAAACGTTCTAAGTACAATAATATTCGATGTGATTGGTTTGAATTTTAAATTATATCTGAAATGATGTCACCTTCAGATGTTTCTCTCAGTTATCACGGAAAGAATGGAATTTCAAGGTCGCTGTATATCGACCAGTTTTTTTAAGCATTTGGCCTCCTGTATCGCTCTTGCACCTACAACTAAATGTTTAATTATACGTTTTCTACGCATGTTAATCTGATTAACATTAATTAGAGCTGAGCGGGATGGTCCATATTCGGGAGGTCCCATGATCGATACTCAACGGGCGCCCATTCTGGCCTACAGGTTTTTCGTGATTTCCTCGGGTCGCCAGGCGAATTTTGGGATGATTGATCTTCTTCCACGACGCTCCTTTCTCTAATTTCCTGTACCCATCATGTTCCTTGTCGTGGGTTGCTTCAGAGTTGTAGGACCAGGCGACGGTGTTCGGCGGGTTTCGGCTGGGCGGTGGCTTGCGCTCTGTAAAGTTGTCTTCCTTGGCGTCGCTGCGCTATCGCTCATTTAGATCCCTCCTCAGCGAGGGCTCCGCTGTAGGGGACCCTAGAGCTTGTTGGCTTGTGGACAGGGACTGCGCGGCGTCAGATGCGTTCTATCTGGAAACGTTAGGGACCCTATCCTTGCTTGTGCCCGTCGGTATCAGGATCTGGTCGCCCTGCGGGTCTCTCCCCTCATCATTCCTTCCCAGGGGTCACGTTGAGGTGCTCTATCCCAGTTCCTGGGGGCACTTCGTGATACGTACCTTTACTTTTAACATGAAGTAGATAGAAAAACAAAATTGAACACAGAAATTTATGTGAATGAAACACATCAAGTTTTAGAATTCGGGTATAAAGAGGTAAGTAGTGTGGCAGTGCACTCTACTAACGACTGCCCTTGAGGCATAGTTTGAGCATTTGGAAAGTTCAGTTCTCAGAATATAGATCAAGTAATATAGCCCTTTAGCTGCGACAACTTGAAGCAGTTATAAAGTTTTAGTTTCATTTAAGCACAGTAAAGGCAAAGTTTCTTGTTGTAAGAGCTTGTGACTAAGAGCAGTATCACGTAGTGGTACTCCTCAATGACGTAGTGAACGATGGAAGATCTAGATCCGGAACATCCACGAAAGAAAATTGCACATAAATGCGTGTTCTATTACACACAATAAGAAAAACTTTGCAACTTTCTTGGAATTGCCTGATTCTTTGAGAGTGAACTTGAGGAACCTTGAAAAAGTTTTTTTGTTGTTGTAGGAGTTGTATTATATTTCGACTGTTGGGGAGCCGAACTTGAAGCAGTTGAAAACGCACTATGGTACCCTGTAGCCTTCGTCCCAAATTTAAAAATACTGAGTTTGTAATTTGACTGTTTCTTTAAATATTATACATGTATATTTGCCTCGGCTGCCTCAGTATTATTATTATTATTATTATTATTATTATTATTAGAGACATGTTTCTCTTTGCAGGGTTGTGGTGCGACAAGAATTTAGGCTTACACAGATTATAATTTTTGCTTCACTCCTTTTATTAATGCTTGACACGATTTAAATAACATTTCACTGATATAGAGAGAGCCGTGAGATTTTTTTTAATTAATAACTTGCACTTTTTCACACGTAAACTATTTTCGTTTCACACTGAATACGTATTAAACTTCTCGAGGATGCGTTTCGCGTCTGATTAGTAACACTGTCTGCTAGCAACGCGTCCAGTTATGAGCGCTGTCTACAAGCAACTGACTTGATTTTTGTCGCCTATTTTAATAAATTTCTGATTGGCTAATTCTACTCCAATAAAATACCTTCAGTTAACTAAATTTTTTCTGGTTGTTGATTGGTTATTTATAAACTGTCACAAAAATTACATTATTATTGCTCCATTAATGACTAGTAGCATTATTACACTTTCATACTCATTATTGCCTCAAGGTTACCTCATTGTTAGCAAATTTTAACCTATTATTCTCACAGCACCTACATTATTAAATTACGTAATACATTCACATTACATTGTTACACATGTATACAATAATATAAACATACAATGACTGTAATATACACTTTTTATATCTTGTTACACACACATATTGCTTTAAAGTGGGCTGTTATTGAATTATATATATTATATAATTAGACTGATATCATTAAAGTGTTACATACTGCCTCAACCTGGGGTCTGAAATTATAGTGACAAAACAAAATATATATGTATATACGCTTCAAAGACCAACATGCACCAGCTATCACAAACAATTTGTGCACTCTGTCATTTTAAAAGGGGTTATGTCTTACATTCAGTCAAATTTTCTAACCCCTTGTAGCATATTTCTTTTATCGCTTCTACACATGTTAATTGAAAAAAATGTTTGGCGAAATAGTTTCATTACGCATTTCGTTTGAGGTGCAAGGGGAATACAGGAAACCGAATCCACAATAAGATGTTTAAAAATCTGATGCGATACATTCGCATGACTTTCTCTACCTTTTATCTTTATTAGTGAGTATACAAACTACTTTTACTAAATAGTATTTTTCTAACTACTAAACTTTAATCCAACCTTTGCAGAAATAGCTACATTACGCATTTAGTTACAGATACAAATGTTTAAGAACTGGACGCTATACGCTGATCTTAAAATTGGATACTGTTTCTATGCAATCGCGAGAAACAACTGAAAGCCGAAGGAACTTTAAAGAATGACAACTTACCTAATGAAAATTTCGAACATTTAATGACGGATATTTCAGAATTGGATTATAGAACAAAAAGATTATTTAAAGTAAGATGTATGTTTTAAACAGATCTACATTTTTTGTATAGAACGTTTTCGTCTATCGTTTAACTTTTAGCTGTTGTACAAGGTTGTAAAAAATTCTTCCAAATGAAGTGACTATTCGCAAAAATTTTATTTGTCATGCAAATATGTTTAATACATTATATTTTAATCAAAATCACTAGAGCCATTTTTAGGAAAGTCAACAAGTTTGTAAAGGTAGTTTGGGGTGGGGTATCGCATCCTTGGAGAGTATTGAACCTAAATACCAAGTTTGATATTTATCAAACTTTTTGTTTTTGAGTTACGCTGTTCAGATACACGCACATCCACACACACACACACACATGGAACTTTTTCTAAAAATGCTTTTTTGGATTCAGGAAGCCTCCAAACATGTTTTTCCAGTGAAATCTCGGTATCACATTTTTGGGTGGAATACAATACTTCCCCTACTTACTATAACGTCGTAGAAATAGGTAGTAGTGGTTACCATGTTAGCCTCTATTTCCCGAGGTCGCGGGTTCAAACCCAGCGGAGAGCTATGGATTTGTTCGGGCGTAAAATGTTTTATCTCGATTAACATGAAGTATAAGCGTTTGTAAAAATAATTTGTACAAGAGTAGAAAAAGTCATGTGAGTACAGCACATGAGATTTGTTTTCTACATAGCCACCATTAATGTCTAAATGCTTGTTTACTCGTGGCACCAGCTTTTAGTAAGCGTTATCACAGAACTCCCCGCCAGTCCATTTTGCACACATGTTTTGTATTGAGGTTGTCAGCAATAATTGCTAGGTATGCAATTGCAGTGTATGGAAGGTGGGATGAATGATGGAAATGTGCATAAGTGGTACAGGCTTTTCGATGAAGGAAGGACGAACGTTCATGATTAGGATCGATCTGGACGGCCCACTGTCATCAGTGAAGAGTTGACAGAAATTGTTGATGAGAAGATTCGTGAAAACATTCACTATTGACGAACTTCATCAACATTTCCCTCAAATTTCAACGTCAGTAATTTATGCAATTTCTGCAGACAAACTTCAATACAAACAAATGTGTGCAAGATGGACTGGCGGCAGAGTTCTGATGACGGTATTCAAAAGCTGGTGCCACGACTGAACAAGTGTTAGACGTTAATGGTGACTATGTAGAAAAAAAACGTTCTGATGTGTTCTCTACTCTTTCTCTACTCTTGAACAAACTATTTTTACAAATGCTTATTCTCCATCTACTTCAGTTAAAACAGATAAACATTTGCACAAACCTTTATTGTCTTATTGCAAAACTTCTTGCAGGTGCAAGGGGTATATGGTAGCTTTAAGCGACAGGCAAATATTTTAATAGCTGATTTCTTGTAGATTCAAGGGGAATATGGTAGGTCTTAAGCTATAGTCAAATCTTTTAAGCGCTGGTTGCTATGTGGCGCATTCCATTCTGTTTTCCAGGACAAAAAAAGATGAATAACGAATTTGAGAAAAAGTATAAGCATTGGAAAATTTAAGGGAATAACAAGCAATATCTCGAAAATGGTTCACTCAAAAAAAAAGTATATGACATAAATTGTGTATTTTAACTCGATCTAAATTTTTTGTGTAGTATAATTTTGTCTGTCTCTTATGGTTTACCAGTTATGCAAAAGTCGTTGAAGAATACTTTTGGAGACATTCCCAGAAAATTCGAGATATACATTTCATTTGGCATGACCATATCTTAAACATATGATGTTTTAATCAAAATCGTTAGTCATTTTTGAGATAATTAAAATTTTCGAAAAGTGTTCCATTTAAAGGGTAATCTGGGTGGGGGGATTTTCTTGAAAACCTTCGTGTCGCATCTCTGGAATATACTGAACCTAAATTCCAAGTTTGGTGTTTATCCGACTGTTCGTTTCTGAGTTATGGTGTACACAGACACACACACACACACACACACACGGACATGTTTCTAAAAATGTCTTTTTTGGATTCAGGGGTCTCAAAAGATGTATTTTCGGTGAAATCTCGGTATCGAATTTTTGGGTAGAATACAATACTTCCCGTATTTACTATACGTAGTAGAGAAAGTAAAAAACAATAACGAATTCCCATTTGAGAAAAAGTGTATGTACTGGAAAATTATTATTAATAATAATAATAATAATAATAATAATAATAATAATAATAATAATAATAATAATAATAATAATAACTAGGTATATCTCGGCAATGGCTCACTTCACTAAAACATATATATATATATATATATACATATACATTTTATTTGCCATGCAAATATCTTAAACAAATGACACTTTAATCAAAATCGTTAGTGCCAGTTTTGAGATTTTTGAGAAAATTCAAAATTGCTAAAGATGTTCCATGTAAAGGGTAGACTGAGGTGGAGGGATATTATTGAAACTACTTGTGTCGCATCTTTAAAAGATACTGAACCTAAATATCAAATTTGGTATTTATCGAACTTTTCGTTTTTAGGTTATGCTGATACAGACGCACAGGCACACACGGACCTTTTTCTAAAAATGCTTTTTTTGTGTTCAGGGAACCTCAAAACATGTATATCCGGTGAAGTCTCATTATCCAATTTCGATGGAGTGCAATACTTCCCTATTCACTATACGAGGTAGATAAAGTTAAAAAAAAAAAGGAAACTGACTTCTTGTGAAATAGGGATATTGCATTTTTGGATAGAATGCAATCCATCCTCTATAGATAAGTAGTAGAGAAGGTTACAATGCTAGTAATTATTGCACAAGCAAGTGCTTAATTTGTTTAAGAATTTACAAGGAAGAAACTTCATGTTTCTTGTGTATTCTTCTTTGTCTATCTAAACAAAAGCGCCTTTTTTCGCCTTTGCTTTACTTTCAAAAGTTTGAAGGAAGCGAAGTTTCTTAATGTCAGTTCGTACTGCCATAGAACTTCAATTTTAGGAACAACAAACCGCTGATTACTTTTTTCTTCACAAAACAAGACCTTTGAAGCGTGCTTGAGAGTCGAAAGAGATGAGGAAAAGAAACCAGGGAGTGAATCCTTCGATACGGACGAAGGTGGAAAAACTCGGATCTCTTCTCGAGCAAATCAGGGAAAGAGTTCTTCTTGTGCAATAAAAGAGGGAGGAGAGACCTGAATATTACGTAACATTATCCTTTCCCTAGAGCATTCTCTTGTTTTATTTCCTTCTCCAGCGGTAACATTGCGGGTCGCTGTATTCTTTATATTAACGAACGTCGTCAAAAAAGATTGGAAATGCAAATAGATAGGATCAGAAGGGGTTTTCAGATCAAACTTTCTGTATTACCACATATTAGCATTGTATCTTGGGAATAATGCCTCTTGAAAGATATCGTGTATTTTTATAAGCGACAGTAAGTCAAAACGTAACCAAATCAGCCTGTCTGTTATGACAGTTTCTTATTCAAATTCAACTTTCAAAATATTCTCCCTCTAATAAGAGCCAATGATCCAAACAACTTATCCATGTTGTTAAGGTCCCAACTCTGTTGTTGTATCATTAATGAATAGATGCACTAATGGGGGAATTAGGGTAATATTTATAAGACTAAAAACATATGCAATGTCTCTCTTCTAGAACAAGTGAATACGAGTACAATAATAACTGTTCATAATCCCTACACTTTATACATCGTTTATAATAGCCAAATTATCATCACTACAATGGCTACGACATATTCCACCCCTTTCATTTCAAACAACAGTTAAAATACTGAGAATTTCCAATTGTACAGTTATCCCTTCGTTCGTTTGACAATTCATTATAGCAGACTTAAAAGAAATTTAGAAAGAGTTTTAAAACAGAAAAGCATAGCAAGATTTACACTGCTGCATACCTCAACAAATCTCGCGAGAAATTACGCCAAGTAGCACGCCCAGCACGCTAGGAGAGAGAAACTTGTACCCTCTGACAAACTGTCCAAGGTGGCACCGCGATAACGTTAGCAACTCGCATTCGCGAGATCAGGGTTTGATCCTCGGTGATCGCCTACTCTGACCCACGAGTTTTTCGTGGTTTCCCCGGGTCGATAGGCGAATTCTGGGGTGGTTCCTCTTCTACCACGACTTACCTGTCCGTCATTTCCTGTAGAAGGGTTATAGAACCAGGCAATGGTGGCTGGGTGGTGGATGCACCATAATAGAGGTTTCTGCGGAACTGCTCAGTTAAGACCCGCATTGAGCAGCCCCCCAAGGGGGACGCAGGGGTTCTGGATGCTTCTGGGTGAGGCCCGGGCGGCGTCGGTTGTGATATACCTGGAAACGTTGTCGCAGTTCTCATGGCTCGTGTTATCTTATTTACTCGGCGCCTCTGGTTTTATGATTTTAAATTTTGGTTAATTGTCCTCCGGCTAGCTATTATAACTCAGTCGAGCAATTATCTCTAAGCAGGGCATGTAAACGGAAAGGAGTTGTTGCTAAAAGGTAACACTAATAAAAAAATCGTTTCTACACTTTTATTGCTGTCACATTTAATTAATAACTCACATATTTAATCTTATACACGCCTGACTAAAACTGTGATATTTCCGAATGTAACTACAGTCGTTTTAGTTGCCGCGCACCAATTACTTCGCGTACTTTACATTTTTGTTACTAACTCTGCGACGTGCACCTCGTGAGAGACTCTTCAAAACTGCACGACACTTGTTTATGGCTCGAGAATATATACTTCTTCACCTCGAATTGCCTAAACATTATAATAGAGCTGCTATTGGTTACTAAATCGCGCCCACTTTAGCGTCTGTTTTGGTCAGCCGATCACTACTACTAACATATATACTCTAGGGAAGATATTGCCTCCATTTCTAAAAAACGCACTCTAACCTGACGTCACTTGTTTGTCTCTTCTTAGTGATAAACAACTCACCCCCTCGGTTTATTGTTACCCACTTCTATTGTCAGTTTCAGTGAGACCGTGTAAACTTATTTCCTAACAATACTTATGGCTAACAAACATCTAAAATCCTGTACATACAATAATATTAATTTACACTACAATCACTTTGGCATTCACAGCATGTTATCATATAAAATACTGCCTCAACGTTAGGGACCCATAGACGGTTGCGCCCTTCGTTATCTGGATCTGGCCGCTGTTCGGGTCTCTACCCTCATCCTTCCTTCACAGGAATCACGGTAGAAGCAGAAAGGGCAGTTATGGCCTACTTGTGGTACTCTACCCCGGTTGCGGGACCCCTCTGTCCGTATCTTTAGCTTTACCCGTCTAATAAGCCGAAACCCCAAGTATTAACTCCGCAGTCACTGCTCGCGAGCACTCGGCATAGCACAATCCGTTGAAGAGAGATCAGAGCATATCATCTTTAATGTAAGTCAGGCATACCAACGAGACACCTAACTTCCCACTCACGGAACACAGGCACAATGTCCAGAAAATGATCATTTATTACTTTCTCTACTACGTATAGTAAGTAGGGAAAGTATTGTATTCCACCCAAAAATTCGATACCGAGATTTCACCGGAAATACATGTTTTGAGACCCCCTGAATCGAAAAAAGCATTTTTGGAAACATGTCCGTGTGTGTGTCTGTGTGTTTGTGTGTCTGTGTGTGTGTGTGTGTGTGTGTGTGTGTGTGTGTCTGTCTGTGAACAGCATAACTCAGAAACGAACAGTCGGATAAACAACAAACTTGGTGTTTAGGTTCAGTATCTTCCAAGGATGCGACACGAAGGTTTTCAAGAAAATCCCCCCACCCCAGAGTACCCTTTACATGGAAGATTTTTCGAAAATTTTAATTTTCTCAAAAATGGCTCTAACGATTTTGATTAAAATATCATATGTTTAAGATATTTTTATGACAAATAAAATGTATATCTTGAATTTCCTGGGAATGTCTCCAAAAGTATTGTTCATTGTGAACGACTTTTGCATAACTGGTAAACCATAAGAGATAGACAAAATGTTACTACACAAAAAATGTAGATCGCGTTAAAATACACAATTTGTCATATACATTTGTTTTGTTGAGTGAACCATTTTCGAGATATTACTTGTTATTCCCTTAAATTTTTCAATACTTATTTTCTCAAATGGGAATTCGTTATTCATTTTTTTGTCTTGGATATGCAAAGAGTATTAATCTGTGGGAAAGGGAATGGTGCTGCTCCTAGCAACCAGCTATTAAGAGATATGTATGAGCTTAAAGGCTACTGTATTTCCAAATTGCCCTTGTAAATATACATTCCCCTTACATCTACAAGAAAATTAGCAATAAGGTAGACTCTGCAAATGTTTATCTCGATTAACATGAAGTAGATGGAGAATAAGCGTTTGTATAAATAGTCTGTACAAGAGTAGAGAAGGTCATGTGAGTGTAACACATCAGATTTTCTTTTAATAGTCTATTCAGAATGCTTACGATGTTCAACTCAATTCATCACCTTTACTTCGCGTAAGAGGCAGAAATTGCAATTTGCGGGGTTTGAGTAAAGTATGATTTCAGTGTAACTTTCTGTTGACTTACCTCCAGAGTTGTGCGGACTCGATGTGCAAGTTCGTTGTCCTGACGTAAGATCCACCGCATCCTGGCTCGGCGATTTTTCCCTTCACAAGAAACGTACAACTATCTTCCAGGACTTAGAAAATCCACTAGCAAACGTTATACTTCGAAAGTTTTTTAACTTTCAGTACAAACGTTTTCGGCAAACTTTTGTTAATACCTAAATGTTGCTTTTTAAGTTAATCTCACGCTAATTTTGGTCAGTAAAAATTTGTTGCAATGTTTTCTGTCCTTTTTTTCTAATAAATTAACTAGCAATATTCACAGCAAATATATATCCTGCACAAGCTAAGCAATAATTTGTCGCCATTTAATAAAGGACCTTACAATAATAGTGTGCTATCTTCTATAAAGAAACTGCGTATTAACACAAGAAGCTTAGGTTGCCAGTTCTTTCAGTCAGAAAATAATCGTAATAAATTATTTCTCTCCAAAGAATTCATTCGTTTTTGTAAATATAATAAGTATAAACACTTACTCTAAAAGGGATTTTATTCAGTAGACCTCTAAACATATTTAAAAAGAAATCTCATACATAATTCATGAGTGGAATGAAGTATTTCCTGTTCTGAATAAAGCTAAATAGTAACTAAAAATAAAAATGGTGTTATAAAAGTTCAAGTGTCCCTTGTGAAAGGCATCAGAGAAGTCCAATTAAGAGAGTGATAGATGACTGAATTCTAAAGAAAATACACGAATGAAATCGAACAGGAAATTGGAAAAAGGAAAGACCAACCTCTATAGACCCAGGGAATGGTTAGAACTATGAGTGAAAGAAGATACGAAGAGGGGGTATGGGAGAAGAAAAAACATTTAGATTGTTTATCCAGTTCCGAAATGGGTGCAGAAAGATCTTTAAAAGATTGTAATATCTAAAATACTCGTAAATACTTTAAGCTATAAGATACTTTTATTATATATTCAAAGGTAAATCATTTGAGTTATCAGTTATATGTGATATGTTTTTAGGCTGGAATATTAATACAAGTTATGTGAAAATTAGCAGGTTACCATCTCTGTTAAGATCTACTCTGAACACTAGAGTAATAAATGCACTCTGTGATGTAGTCCACAAATTCAAAGAGTTTTTCAAACTCGTCCACTTGTATAGTGTATAGTTACATACCTTTTATAGCATCAGTCAGTGTCATTGAGCTGAATAAATACAATTATATAAGTAACTACACTAGCAACAAAAGAGTAAAGATGTGCGAGTCCAATGTTGAAGAACCCAGCAGCAGAAAACTGAATTGCATTATCCTTCATCTGAGCAGAAAACAGCTGCAACTGGAATATGTTGTCTTGATGAACTGTACCAAACGCATTAGGCTGCAGCATCGCCTTCTGGACGACATCTCGCAGACATTTTGATGCCACGCTCTGACAACGGTGACTATAAAAAGTGAGGGCTACTTCCAGAGCAAAAAGTAAAATCAGCCACCCAGTTACAGAAAATATATGGCTTTCACCCACATGCAGCCTAGATTTTTGTGTGTGCATCACAGTGTATATAAGTAAGGAACAACTGAACGAAAGAGATGAGAAGAAATTCAGCGCGAGCTGCATAAGAACAGGTACACCGTAGAGGGCGTTGATTTCCCCTGCTGCTTCGTACAGAAGATCGTATACTAGTCTTGCTTCCAGTACAACATCGGAGTTCCCTCCTAAGATGGTTCTCTGGTTTCTCCTTAATGGACATCGGTGTAAGCGACTTGACTTAATGCTGCTTATGGTGAATAAGCGCGTTTCTTCTTTTGTTTCACTTAAAGTTGAGATTGATAATCCATCATTGAATGATAGTTCCTCTGAAAGTTTCCATATTCTACTCTGAATGAACTGAGCAGTGAAACAAAACTGCATAACTATAAGACATTGCGATAATGTGGAAATTCTTGCACACATTTCGTAAGGGAAGTGTGAAAGCTTGCCCCAGTAAAATGCATCTACAACGAAAAGTGGAGTTAGCACCATGAACAAACAAAAAAGGCAGGTTACTAAATTGCGCTTTGTTTTCAAATATAGCATAGAACGTTCTTGGTTGCCATACAGCTTGTAGTCTACTTTTGAAAATAACTCCATCATTCGGAATAAGCGCCTCCTGCCGATGAACATAGAAATTACTGCTGTCATAGGAGTGATGAAGTAAAGTGGATAGTCAACCAGAAGTGTTGCAAAATCACTTGTTATTAACTTATCGTTTAAGATAATTCTCTGGAACGTAAACACCAAGCCATAGAGATAAAAAGCAAGAATAAGGAGAGTCCATATTGTGGCAATGAGATTGCGAATGATACTAGTTTCGAAAATGATAGGATTCTTTCTGCTTACCACTGGACAGTAAATTCCAAAGCCGAATAACTTGGATACCACATAAAGTGGGCGCAGCGCGGTGTAAAATTCTGGAGACATTCTTAGATATATTATCGAATTAACCTACTTCTCCAAAGCCTCGTAGTATACTGCCTAGTCTAGGAAAACAACTTCTATTTAGAAAGTAATCAATTTGTTTGCTCATTCCATCAAGCGACCAAGCATGTGTACTTTAGATACAATAAACAGTGTAAGTGATTAATAGACCTAGAACAAGTATCTATTGAGCGGGGAATTCACATAACTACCACCCTACCTAGTACACGTGACGTCGTACTGAATGTACGGACACAGGGCTGCACTGTCTACAATCATTAGTTCCCTTGAGTTACTGGTATGGCAGAGTTGCACTGTGTTTATGTTTATGCTCTGTTCTACTCCTGGCAAGTTCCAGGTTGCTTGTGGTACCCACTTCACCTCGACGCACTATCGCCGCACAAACTCGCAGCGTGCACACATTGTAAGCTAAAGAATATTTGTCTTAGCTCTGGTGATTAATTATTAATTTTTCAAGGGATTTTAAAACGGTGTTTAACACATAGCCTTACGTGTTAAGTTGCCTCACAGACACACTACAGTGGCCGTCATTATTTATGGAGGGACGAGGAGATGAAACTACTTAGGAAAAATTCTGATGTGTTGCATTCACGTGAGTTTCTCTACTCACTTTTCTGCGAAGTATTGTTACAAAAGCTTACTGTTCTGTCTACTTCTTTGAAGTAGTTATTTCAGATTATTATTACGTTATTTTTTTGCACCACGCTTTGGGCGTCAATTTGAACTTGTTAGTTTGTTGTATTGTTATTTGCCCCACGCTTTGGGAGCCAATTTGAAGTAGGTTGTTGCTTCACGTATGGAAAGCCGATTTGAAGTAGAATGTATTATATTTCGACTATTGGGGAGCCGAACTAGAAGTAGTTGCAACCGCACATATGGTAAAATGTTTTCGGTAGTCTTCGCCCCAAGTTTAAACATAATTTTATAATTTGACTGCTTCTTTAAATATTATATACTTACGTTTGCCTCGACTGCGTTTATTGCTAGAGACATGTTTCTCTTAGCAGGGTTGTGGTGCGACTGAAGAATGTAGGCTTACACAAATTATAATTTTACTTCACTCCTTTTATTACTGCTTGACACTATTTAAATAACACTTCACTGATATAGAGAAAGAGAGCTGTGAGATTTTTTTATTAACTACTTGTACTTTTTAACACGTAAACTAATTTTTTCTCATAAAAAATACGTATTAAATTTCTCGAGGACGTGTCTTGCGTCCGATTAGAAACGCTGCCTACAACCAACGCGTCCAGTTATGAGTACTGTCTACAAGCAACTGACTTGATTTCTACCGCCACATTTGTAAATTTCTGTATTTCAAGTCTCTGATTGGCTATTCCTAATCCAATAGAATACTTTTGTTTAACTTAAGCCTTTTTTGGTTGTTGACTGGCTATTTTATAAACTGCCTCAAAATTTACATTATTGTTTCTCCAATAATGACTAGTAGCATTATTAAACGTTCTTACTCATTATTGCTTCAAGGATACCTCATTGTTACCTCGTTGTTAGCAACTTTTAACCTATTATTCCCACAGCTCCAACATTATTAAATTACGTAATACATTCACATAACATTATTACATGAATACAATAATATAAACACATACAATGGTTGTAATATACACTTTCATATATTGTTACATACACATATTCAATTTGCATATTATATAATTTGACTAAAATCATTTGTGTTAAAAATGCTGCCTCATCTTGTTAATACAGATAAATCTTAACTACTTATTCCGTTGTAGGTGTAAGACGAATACAGAGAGCTAAAGCGATAATCAAATGTTTTCGAAGTCTGTTGCAATGTGATGGTTTGAAATTCTGTTCTCTTTGCATTACAATAAAGAAGCAAACAAACAAAAATAATAGCAATTTTTAGTGGAAATAGTATAAAGTATTTCAAAAATTTGAAACAATACATAATAATACCTCGGAAATGGTTACTACCACAAGAAATTTTATTCGATATAAATCGTGCACTTTAACAAGACCCACTTTTTAACATAGATTTTGCTATCTCTTACGGTTTACTAATTACACAAAATTCATTCAGAATAAAGAAGAATTTATAGACTCTTCCCAGAAAATTCAGATATACGTTTTATTTTGTATAAAAGTGCTCAAATATATGTTATTTGAATAAAAATCGTCTGAATCATTTTTGAGAAAAGAAAAAAAGTTAAATGTTGGAGGCGTAACGGATAGTTTTGGATGAGGTATTTTCTTCAAAACCTTCGTGTCACAACTTAGGAAGATGCTGAGCCCAAATTTCAAGTTTGGTATGTATCAAACTTTTCGTTTTTGAGTTACACGCGCACACACACAGATCTTACATTAGCATTGCCTTTTTGGATTCAGTGGCCTTATAACATATTTCCGGTATCTCGGACTCGAATTTTTTGGGTGGAATGCAATACCTTTTCTACCTACTATATACGTGCTAGAGTAAGTAAAAAGGGCAGGGCAGGTAAACTAATGAATATTTGAAACTGATGGGTGTAACAAAAAGTAACTTATACGTATCTATGAGTATAATAAATTGCATTCCTTTTCTGTTATTTGCTATTTGGGATCAAAGAGGCGTGGGATAACATTAATAAATTACTCGGTTCATCTATTGAGTTCAAACACACAACTTCTCACATAAATGCTCATTTTCGAGAGGTCATTAGAAAAAAGATGATCATATGTTACAAACACGAGACTTTTTCCAGCGGTTATCATTTATTTTCATAGCTGTTCCATAAATTAGCTTGTTTGCTTCGTATTTCCATTAAAAATTCGCCAGAATGCTTTCAACTAATGTGTTACGGTTAAGCAGAATACAGAAGCTTTGATGATTACAAAATATTAAAAAGTAGGTCGTTGATATTGCATACCATTTGCACCCTTTAATGAGAAACAAAAGAATGGACACAGTAATTCAAAAGCATATTGCTTCAAATAGTTCAAAATACAAACGAAAAATGGAAAATATCCTCAAACGACTATTGCTAGAAAACATTTCTTTGAAAACTGACGATTTTAATGAGCTCGACATTTTACCCCGTGGTAAGTTCTGGTCTATATCTCATAAAATCCATTTAGAATGAACAGTATCTCATAGGCTCGTCATAAAAATGTATTCTTCACAAAAAATGTATAATTTTAATTAAAATCGTTGAAGCAAAAATATTAAAAAAAACAATGAAAACCTTCAACTAAGGGGTTGCTATGGGGAGGAAGAATTCACTTTGCATATCTGAAATATACTGAACTTAAATATTCTTATATATTAGTAATCTTTATTGCAGTAAGGCATGTACGAGTAAAAGTAAAACACAAGTAATATGACCGGCATACAGTCCTGGCTCTTTACAGCCATATTCATATTACATTACTTCCTTTTATCTACTTACTTTACTTCCCACTTCCTTAATCCTATTTAACCATATTTGCTAATCTATTCACTGACCAAGTCCAGTCTCAAGTATTGCTCTATACTCTTGTCTTTTTTAATCATTTCAATGATAGCAATATTTTTATCTAACTTAAACTATTTCATTTTAATAAACTCTTTTCTCCAAGTTTCTGTACCTTTGCACTTAAATATTATATGTTCGACATCTTCATTTCCACCACATATGGGTCATTGGATTTGAGGTATACCCTTCCTTAAACCTCTTAGCCTCCATATTCCTCCTGCTCATATACCTATGCAATGCTTTCTCGATCGTCCTTATTTGCATTATCTACATATTTTTTTTTCTTCCCCGTGTGTTTTTATAGGCATGTTAAAAACTAAGGATCTCTTTTCGGCTATCATGCTAAATATGTTTTATATTTATATATCAGCTAATCTCCTCCTTACCACTTTCCAAAACTTATTCATATTTTTTTCCCTACTTCTCCATATCTCTCCTAACCCGTGCACCACTGGGCGCTCTCCGCTTACAGCTTTTGTTTACTATACCTAGAGGGAAAGTTACCTTGAAAAGGGACTATTGCTTAGGAGCTAGAAAATAGGAAATATTCACCAACACATAGATTAACAATTTATTTTAAAGTGATATATCCGTTCACAGTGATTAAATGAGCTTGCTTTAACATTCGTTTAACAAATAACTATGCTCAAATACAATGTGGTATTTTCTTTCGCTTTGACACTTAAAGTTGCCGTATGAGTTTAAAGTTTTGTAACAAAATGACAATAAAGTTACATGAAATGCAAATGTGAATATTTCTCCCGTACAAGAATTTAGAAAGGCACCAAGAGTTAATGGTTAAATATTAAAGCTTACCGAAAAAAGTGTAAAAGATAATTTAGTAAATGCCACAACAACTCTTGGTGAATTATGCCGAAAACCTCGCTGTCACGATGGCTAGTTGTTCCGTCTCGGTCCCTGGAGAGAAAGCGACTCCTTGTGTCTGCCTGCCCAGGAGTCGCTAAAACCGTTGGGGGTCGTGAGGGCGCTAGCGTCATTGGCGTATCGGAAACCAGCCAATGATGAATGTCCATGATGCATTACGTAGTGAGGTACGTCACTCATGGCGATATGTTGTTCGAAGCTTTGGATGTTGCTATCTCTGGTTATGAATGACGTCATCACTCCGAAGCAATGTGACGTGCTGGTTGCATGAGCCATGACCATATGGGAGGCAAAAATGGCACACCCGTTGTTCTCCAGATTGTACCTCACACTATTTATCCATCCACAATTACCTACATTTTTTCTTTGGTATTCTAAGTATTGCCTTAACACATTTCCTTTATCCAAAATTAAGATCCTAAACCAATATTTCAATGCTCTTTCTATTATCTTTCCCTTGGTAGCCACCATGCCCATTTCTATTTGAGGTACCTGTCTTGCACCTACTTTTGGAAGTCCTAGCATTTCTCTACAAAACATCCTATGCTCCTCATCTATACTTTCCCATCCTCCATCTAATCCCCATAGTTCAATACTATACATCATTTTTGCCTCTACCACGAAACTGTATACTTTCTCCATCCATTTAATATTAATGCCAGGTCTCTATATATGCACCTTCTAATTGCTGACATAGCCCCTTTACCTTTAGCCATTGCAAAATTCTTTTGTTTCTCCTCCTATTTTTATTCCTAAATAAATGCAGTCTCATACTACCATATAGTTCTTGCTTTCTCCCTTCCATTTCTCGTATTTGCTTAATTTTCCTTCCTTTTTGAATACTACAATCTGCGTCTTCTCTTGGTTTGCATTTAATCTCCATTCTTTAAAATATTTTTCAATTCCTTGTAATAATTGTAACATAAATAAGAAATTTAGTACTTATATAACTTTACGCTTTGGAGTTACACATGAGCGAATTATCTTCTAAAACGTTTTAGTTGAGATCTCCAAACTTGCAAAATGCGGATAGGTGTAATCTAATACTTTCACCATCTACCATATGTAAACGGCAGAGAAAATAAACCATCAGGGATGTTATGTGTTTTCGAAGGTCAACATCTTCCTTTAGGCTCTGTTAGCTGCTGTATCCCACAATACCTCAGCCAACAGTGTAAACAAAACTGTTTTATTTCAAACTCTAGCAATGCAGGAAGGTTCGGTGATAATGTAACAACCTATATTTCGCTAAGTAGCGGCAAACTTGTAATTAGCTGAAAGTGGTGCAAAAAATGAGAAAACAGTCCTAAAGTCTACAGTAGCTAATGTTTATTTACCATAGACTCTTTGTAAGTTGGTTACACTGAAATGCTCTGCAAGAAGTTTGGTTTGAAGTTACGCTAACGAGCAGATTTAAAGCAGAGAAAGTTGCTTGTTTGTTTGCCTTATTTATCATCACTTAAACTATTAACTCATAATTATCTGCGGTGTGTGTAGATGCCGCACTATGTATAATATATACCGAGTGCAAGGGAAGTCATTAAATGAATTTAAAGTAGTTGCAAATCATTTGGAACATTTTTGTGTGTTTCGCTTTTTTATAAGCATTTTCTACGGAGATGTTTTAGGTTTTCGAGAAAATAAAACTCACGCGCTGGCAACGCGGCAGCAGACTGGTAGCTGACACTTTCACTTTCAAAACCAGAAGTAGGTCAGCGCGTAAACACGGTTCACTTTAGCTGTATGGTGCGTGGTGTTTATCCACTAAACACGCCTCGAGCTCTTTTGTCACAAACCTGCGAGTTTCAATGCATAGTACGATGTACTTCTAATAATGACTCAACTTCTAGTGGAGCTGACATAAGCATGGTGTGATTTTCAGTCAGCGATTGCGTAG